>CM050512.1:56957083-57566875 GCA_027563665.1 Antrozous pallidus
GTAAGCAGCCTGTTCGTGTCTTTTATTCATTTCCCTATTGGCCTAGTTTTCTTCTCAATTTCGATATATTGCAAATAGATTTTCCCAGTTTGTTGTCTCTTGACATGCATATGATCTCTATTTGTAGCTTAATTTATCCATCTTATCTATTGTGGTTTCCAGAATTTCAAGTCATAGAAAGTTTCCCTACACAAAGGCTTGGAAGAATTGTTCATATTTTCTTCTAGCATTTTAAATGTTTTATTGTTCACATTTAAATACTTGATCCACTTGGATGTTTCCTAGTATAAGATGTGTCTTTACTATTATTTTAATTATCAAAACCTTATAGTATTTTTAATGTCTGACAGGGCTACTCCCTTCCATTGCTTTCTTTTTTTCCTTTTCTGGGTGATAATTATTTTTGCACATGATTTTCAAAACCTAATTCTAGCAAATAATCAACAAATACACTTTGCTTTAACTTTATTGAATCATAATAAATTTATAAATTAACTTCAGCATTGACAGTCATAATGCTGAGTGTTTTATCTAAAAACATAGAATGCTTCCCATTTGTTCAAGTTGGCTTTTATACCCATCAGGAGGGGTTTCAATTTTTCCTCATATGATTTTGGTATCATTTCTTCTTACATGTATTTCAAGATTTTATTTATTTAGTTTATTGTAATGGGGTTTCATTATATCTTCTGACTAGTTATTAGTTTTATATGTGAAGGATATATTGATTTTATTATCTACTAATTTAGTAAATTCTCTTCTTGATATTAGTAATTTTTCAGTTGTTTTTTGTTTTCCTAGGCACACAATCATATAATTTTTAAAGAAATTTACCTCATCTTTTTCTATTTTCATACAAATAATTTTCCCCCTTTCCTAACTGCTTTTATTAATAACTCCAGTATAATATTAATAGAGCTTACTGTTTTTGTTCCTGACTTTAACAGAAATTACTCCTCTATTTCCTTTATGAAGGGGAAGTAAGTTTTCTCTATAAACATGCTTAATATACAACTATTCCTATTTTATTAAGGTTGTTTATTTTTTAATCAAGAATTATAAATATTGTTAATGGCCTCTTCAGCATTTATGGAGATAATCATATGAGGTTTCTCCTCAGTTTTACTAGCATAATTATTCACGTTAATATATCTCCTATTATTAAACTATATTTGTTAAGAAATAAATTGATTTGATTATATATTTTATTCTGCTGCTGGGTACTGTTTACTGATATTTTATTTTAAAATCTTGGGGAATTATGGGGTGGGGGCCGACGCGGTCCAGGAATTGGAAGAGCTTCTGGAAAGTGCTCTGGATGATTTCAATAAGGCCTGACCCTCTCCAGACCCCCTGCTTCCACCATGGCCCCTGATGCTTCAGGGCCCCAGAAGAGGCCACCAGGAGACACTGCCAAAGATGCCCTCTTTGCCTCCCCAGAGCAATTTTTCCAGGAACTATTGAGCTGGCTTCCCAAGCCACTGCAGTTAGAAAAGGCAATGAAGGACTTGGCTGAGGAAGAGCCCCACCTGGTGGAGCAGCTCCCAAAGCTCTCAGGCTGCTGGAAGAGAGCAGTGATGTAACTTCCCAACAAGACTTCACTTCTTGCCTAAAGGAGACACTACGTGGACTGGCCCAAAATGCCGCTGGTCTGCAGAACTCAGGCATGTCAGAAGAGGAGCTGCTGACCAAGACCATGGGAGGGCTGGGCATGGAGGCAGGGGATGGTGAAGAAACAGCCTCCCCATTATGCAGAGTATCATGCAGAACCTACTGTCCAAGGATGTGCTGCACTCATTCCAGAAGGAGATGACAGAAAAGTGACCAGAATGGTTGCAGAGTCACCAGGAATCCAGACCTCCAGAACAGTTCAGAAAATATCAGGAACAGCACCGTGTTATAGGCAAGATACTTGAACGGTTTGAAGTAGAGACCCCCAGAAGGTTCGTTTTGAGACAGCACTGACCTTTGCAGCAGCTACGGGATTTGGGCCATCCTCCAAAATAGCTGGCTGGGGAGAAACCTCCTGGCCTCAGCTTTGACCTGGGTGCCCTCAATCTGTCAAGCCCACCAATGGTGCCAATGGTGAACAGTGTCTGATCATGTGAAACACAACACATTCCCTCCCTGACTGCCAGTCCTGGGGAACGTCTGGAGAACCCCCTGGAGCTGAGGCAGAAGTGCTGTCATGGGAGTGGTCTGCCCGCTGCCTTCTGTCTTCCCACCCAAGATGGTGCCATCCTAACTGAGGCTTTCCTCCTGACTTCCTAGTAATAAGACCTGTTCTGCAGGCCATTTCTGTGAGCCCTATTGACTGTGGTTCCTGCTGCTAGTAAAGGCCCAGCTACCTACCTGGTGAAGGAAGGCATCCCTTGTAATATTTGGCCACACTGATGTTCACCCTTGTCCCCAGGGTCTTTGTGCCTTGTCTCCACTCCCCTTTCTTGGACCTGGGGAACGGAGACAGAATCTTGTACTCTTATTTCAGTAGTTCTCTTGGGCGGGGCCTTTGGAAGTGAGTAAGGAGAAACTTAGCCTGGGCTGGAGCTATAGGTCTGTCACCATGCCCTCTTGCCTTCAGGCAGACCTTTCTGAATTCCCTGAAGGGAAAGGAAGCAGAAGGCTTTGCCTGTCTTCACAGTGGGGTTGAAAAGAAGCCCTGGGATTCTCCTCTCTCCAGGTGCTGAGTCCTCAACTCCCTGTTCCAGCCCCAGCACTCAAGTTGCTACCCTTTTTCTTTCTGCCATGCTATGTGGTCAGGGTGAGCCAGCCCTTGACTTTCTTTGCCTCTCTTCTTATCTCCCCTCTTCCAAAAAATACCTGTTTGTTTTAACCATTGCCTGAGCCCAAACTGTGACAAAGAAGAGGCCATCCTGTTTCCCCTCATCTAGTCCATCTACCATTTCCACTGGCCCCCTCCTCTCTCCTTGACAAACACATGTAATTATAATGTCAGGTCTCGGGAATGAATGATTGTTCTTCCCCAGATACATTTTGGCTTATCTGAAATAACTCCTTTGAGTCCGTTCCTTGACTCAGGAAGTGGTATGGGAAAGGATGGGGAGTAGGCTGGCTCTTTTTTCCAGACTAATAAATATTTTAAGTTAGGAGAAAAAAATAAAAATCTTGATCAATGTTTATAAATGAGATTAGTCTCTGGGAGTTTTGTGCAATATTTTCAGATTTTTGTAAATAATATTGTACTAACTTTATAAAAATATTTTTTTCCTTTCCTGCAGTTTGCTTTGCTGTTCACTTTCTTATTTTTGCCTTTGTGTATTTATATTCTTTTTTTTTACAGATATAATCATTTATGACTGCAAATGTTCCCTGAGCATTCATTCATTCCTATATCCTCTGGGGTTTGCTATGTAATGTTCTTGTTATTGCTTCCTAGAAAGTTTGCAATTGCATATTGTGTTTTTTATTGAATAGTTTAGAGGAGTTATTGTTGTTGGTTTTTGCCTTGAGTAAAGAATTTTCTGTTTTCTTATGTTAGTATTCATTTTTAATTGTATTTCATTGTAATTAAAATTTGTTATATGCTAGCTTTAGTTTTTTGAATATTTTGTGGTGTGTATGTGTGTGGCTGGAGAGTAAAATTTTATACATGTTTTAAAAGAATGTGTGTTCAGTACTTTTAGGGTACAAAGTTCAGTTGAAATCTATAAAAAATAGCTCATTTGTTAGGTCTTTTTAATCCTATACTAGAAGCCCAGTGCATGGAATTCGTGCACGGGGCAGGGAGGGAGGAGTTTCCTCTCAGCCTGGCCTGCAACAATGCCAGCATCCTATGCCCCAGCCTCTGGCTAGAAGCCCCTCCTTCCCTTTGTGCAGCCAGGGCCCAGGATCCTGGGCTTGTGTTGCCAGGGCAATGCCATCCCACCCCAGCCACTATGGGCACCGCCATCTTTGTGACAGAGTGATGGTTAATTTGCATATTACCCTTTTATCAGATAGGATTTTTGTATCTGCTTTTTCTGTCTTAGATTGAGAAAGAAGAATTAAAGTATAATTATTGAGTTTCCATTTCATCTATAATTTCAGCTTTGTAAATGTGTTTGCTATGTTATTTGGATCATAGATATTTATAACTATTTCATCTTTTCTTATTCCTAATTTTGATATTTGTTTTTTCTTTTCTTCATGTTTATAATATAACAAACTTTGCCTATTACATTTTCAAAAAAAAAAAGGCCCTTGAATTTACACATTAATCTCATACATTTTTGTTTCTTAATTTTTTTTAATGTTTGTATATTCGTTTTATATTGCTACCATAAAAAATCAACCACACACCTAGTGGTTTATAATAAAACGAATCATCTCTGTTTTTGTAGGTCAAAGGTCTGGGAGGCTGGCTCCTCTCAGGGGATCGCCCAAGTTGACATGTCATCAGGGGTATGTTCCTTTAGGAAATGCTCTGGGGATGAGCCCTCTTCTAGGCTCATTCATAAGTGTTCAGCCAAATTCCATCTCTTGAAGTTGTAGGTCTGAGGTCCTTGCTAGCTCTCAGTTGGGGACTGATCTTCCTCCAGCTACTTGCCAACCTTCTGGTGTTTTCAATGTCGTCTCTCTCCAGCAATAGCATATCAAATTCATTTCACACTTCAAATCTCTGACTCCAAGTAGAGAAAGTTATTTGCTTTTAAGGGGCTCAGGTGATTAGGTTGGGCCACTTAGGTAAAACAGTATAGTCTTCCTATTTCAAGGTCTGCAACCTCAACCACATCTGCAATTCCCTTTGGCCATCTATATAACATAGTCTCAGGGTCCACAGAGAGGGCATGGATGTCTTTGTGAGCCGTTCTGCCTTTCACAATTTGTCCCTTTCTTCCTCCTGCTTTCCTTTGGCTAGGTTTATTATTCTCTTTTTAATTTTGTGAACTGAGCAATTAGTTTATATAGCTTCATTCTGCCTTGTATAATTACGGAAACTTTTAATACCACACATTTACCTCTATAGATGTCCTGTGTCCTTTTGATATGCAATGTTCTCATTATTCTGTCCTAAATTACACTGCAGGGTTGATTTATCCTTTGACACTTGTGTTAGTCCTATGAGAAGTAAATATCATTAAAGAAGTACATGTGCAAGAGACTTATTGAGAGGGAAAAGAAACTGAAGGGAAATGGAGAGGGAGCCAGAGGAGATGGAGTGAGACATCAGACTGCAATACAGGTCTGATTCTGTGAAAAAGACAGGGAAGGAAGTCCTTACACTGAAATCCTATGTTAAGGAAATTTCATCAGGTTCCTTGAGCCAGTCACTCATCAAAGGAATACTACTCAGGCATTGGCTGGAGCAGCCAGTGGGAAGCGAACATGGTGATGAGTTTTAGGCTCAGCAGTCAAGGTCTCTGGCCAGTTATGCTCCTTGTAATAGGACATCTGAGAGGCACATTTTCATGTGAAATACTGGAATTAAATAACTTAATTAAGTGGGGGTTTTTATTCAGATTATTAGAATTTTGCTTCTTTTTACTTATTCAGTTCTAGTTCCAGTGCAATATAGTTAATGTCTGTGCTTTTTCTTTTGGAATAATGTCAAAGTTTCTTTATAGCCATGTGTGCTTGGTTATTGCTAATGTTCAGTGGGCACCGGCAAAGAATAAATGTTTGCAAGTCAGATTGGTATGTAAATCTATTAAGTAAACTTATTTTTCATATCTTTCTGTATCCTTATTCATATTGTACTTATTTGAACAAGTTTAAGAAAAGTCATTTTACGATCACTAGTATATCATTTCTGTTAGTTTATCCTTATAATTCTTCAACTAGTTTTTAGTTCAAAATATAAGGTAAATAGAGGTTGAAAACTTTATTTTTCACTGTGGATTCTACTTTTAATCTACAAATATGACGATCTTTGTCAATTTAACATATTTTGCCTTGAATCATATTTTATCTAACAATATTGCCTGGCATGCTTTCTTTTTCTTACTTCTGCTAGGCATATACTTACTTATTTTTATTGCTAAAACAATCCTGCCTTTAAGGTGCCTCCTATCAAAAGCCTGTTTTAAATGTGTCTACTATAAATAGCCACCCATGTGCTATTGGTTTCCCTACCAACATTTATCTAGTCCAGCCCTCCCACTGTTCCCCCCTTTCTCTTCAGAGAGAACTCTGCTTAAGTGGCTCCTCTCCTCCCGGTGACCCTCTGTTGCAGGAGTGAAGTCTAGTTGGCCAAAGCCAATCATGGAGCTTCACTCCCCTTAACAGTGATTATTTCAGGCATGATCCTGTCTAGAATTTCCAATCCAGTCTTTTTACCTAATGCAGTGGTTGGCAAACTCATTAGTCAACAGAGCCAAATATCAACAGTACGACGATTGAAATTTCTTTTGAGAGCCAAATTTTTTTAAACTTAAACTTTTTCTAACACCACTTCTTCAAAATAGACTCACTGAGGCTGTGGTATTTTGTGGAAGAGCCACACTCAAGGGGCCAAAGAGCTCCATGTGGCTCAAGAGCCACAGTTTGCTGACCACTGAATAAAGGAATGTCCTCCATGTATCTGACATAGTAGAAGGCACTCCCATCCTGGCTTTATGTGCCCTACAGTCATTTCACTTGGGATTCACTTGTGCTCATGTCAGAATCCCACCTGGAAATTCCTGAGGCCCCATCTTAGGCCACTCGTGTTTTTCTCAGACCCTGATTGCACATTTAAACATTTATTCAGTAAGTCTTTTGTCAATATTAACATTGGCCATCAAATGTGCACTGAGGATGCAGTGGTGGTAAAGGACAGAGTGGTTCACATTGTAAATGGGAAGACAAAATAAAGCAATAATCAAATTAACAAATAGCTAGCCGGTGTGGGTCAGTGGTTGAGCACCAACACAGGAACCAAGAGGTCTCCAGTTTGATTCCCAGTCAGGGCACACACTCAGATTGCAGGTTACGATCCCTAGTAGGGGGCATAATGATGTCTCTCTCTCTCTCTCTCTCTCTCTATATATATATATATATATATATATATATATATATATATATATATCTTTCTCCCTTCCTCTCTCTCTAAAAGTCAATAAAAGCATTATTTTTTAAAAACAACAAATAGCTAAATAAACTAATGTCAATAGTATGCTTTTGTGTATCATTAGGCAGCCTATTATCAAAAGAATATTAAAGACAGCAGAATGAATACTCCATTTTTCTTTCCCTGAAGATGGTTATGTAATTATTGAATCAATCCTTTGGGGAAAAAATCATTTTTCAAATGAAAATGTGTTTTAGACTCAGTCTGCTTCCTGGCTCCTTTAGGAATGAAGTATGATTAATGTAAAGGCAAGTGGTTTTATTCACATGAAAAAAAAAGTTCCTTTTTGTACTTCCATTAGGTAATGCAGCTCTTAGGAAAGATAGAGGCTTCCAATTCTGAACAAACCTCAAATTTAAAGATGGTCCAAGGGGATTATCGTCTCGAAATGAACCTTTTGGAGTTCAAGTAAGTAAATGGAAGATATTTAATTCTGTTAGATGCATTCTAAAGTGTTTTGCCTAATGAAAGCATTGGCATTAAATAAAAACCTATCCCAAAATATAAACCTGGTCAAGAAATAAAACAAAAAAACTGATACAAAGAATATTCTCATTAAAGTAGCTTATGCAATATTCATAATAAAAGAAAAAATATTAATTTCATCATTCGTTTGCAACATATCTTAACTGAATTGATATACGCACTCAGATCTTTTCTATAGAGAAATTTTAACTTATCAATTGTGTATTAAGATGCCTCAACGTAAAGCACTATTGAATAGACATCTATTGCACATGATTATCAATTAATTTTTAAGACAACTTTGATTACAAGAGCATTTTAAAAAGACTTTCTAAGATTTTTTTTCTAAGATGCCCTACTTGTTCCTTTACATTAGCCCTCTTGAAGTCCAGTTTCTTCTCCATCTTAAATTGAGCTTTTTCCCTGTGTAATGGAGAAAACAGTAATACTCAAATTTCTGGCCTCCTTATCCTCAAATCTTTGTTTGTTTAAATGGCCACATTTCCTGGGATTCTGGTGCAGGCAAAGGAGCATTCTAGTCACTTGACTGATGCTGCCTTACAGCCCCTCCTACTCTTATTCTTTTTCCTATCTATTTCACATCACTTGGATTTAATGCCTTGACCAATCTAATAATCTAGTATTCTCGTGATACTCAGCTTGCTCCATTTTCCAGCCCCATCTCTACCATATTTCAAGAAATCTAAGTGCCACTGACTATAAGATGAACCATATGTTTTTGCACCTCTGTGACATGATGCTAACAATTAAACCATAGTAAACCTAACTTTAAGATACCTAACCATTTCAGAGATGTTAAATTGGGAAATATGTCCTAGGAACAGTATAACTAACGCTCAGAGAAGAAAATGTATTGAGTAAAGGAAAAACACCCACTTCATTCATACTCCAAAAAAGCATATTATGTTCTTAAGACCTAGCACAATGATAATGCTCAATAAATATCTGTGTGGTGCTTCATCTAATTCCTTTAGCTTTGAATTAAGATAAAGAAAAATGGCCAAAGAAAAGTAGAAAAGTAGCCAAACCAGTTTGGCTCAGTAGATAGAGCGTTGGCCTGCGGACTGAAAGGTCCCAGGTTCGATTCCGGTCAAGGGCATGTATCTTGGCTGCGGGCACATCCCCAGTTGGAGGTGTGCAAGAGGCAGCTGATCGATGTTTCTCTCCCATCGATGTTTCTGACTTTCTATCCCTCTCCCTTCCTCTCTGTGAAAAATCAATAAAATATATTTCTTTAAAAAGAATGTTGACATTGTTTTTTTAAAAAAAGTAGAAAAGTAAACCATTTCTAGAAGTATCATTTAAGAATTGATTTTACTGGGGGAGAAAAGGGCTTATAATCTAAAATGGAAGACTGGCTTGAAGAGATGAAGTGTATTAACATATAGGAAAGGGGGGAAAGACAATGTTTGGATCTAGGGCTAACTACTGTACTGGTGATGTGGGTACTTTTTCTGTCTTTAGTCTTGTAGGAAATTGGCTTATAGACAAATAATCTAAGTAGTTAAATCTGAATGTCAGCAGTTTTTGTAATAGCATAAACTTGAATCTCTCACTTGAAATAATGAAGTTTTAAAATTTCATTAGTATTTCTGTAGGTTATAGTGAGTTTACAAACCAGATTTTTCCCTAGGCAAATATTTATCAGTTCTGAAGAGTCAATTACACAGTTGACTCTTTTTTATTTAAACTTTCTCCATCATTTTTAAATTAAAAAGTAATCCCATTTGACCCAGTAATCCCACTTTGGGGAATATATCCCAAGAAACCAGAAACACCAATTATAGTGGCACAAATCACTATAGCTAAGATTTGGATACAGATCCAGAGACGAACACTGAACAGATCATCCAACCTCAGAGAGAAGGCAGGGGAGAGAGGAGGAGAAATCAACCATAGAGTTGTATGCATACATATTAGCATAACCAATGGACACAGACACTGAGATTGTGAGGGTTTGTCCTAGGGGAGCAGGAGTGGCGAGGGGGAGGGGGCAAGGTATTAATCAGGGGGAAAGGAGACATATGTGATACTTTAAACAATAAAAAAGTAATATATATTCATTATAATAAACGCAATGAAACAAAAATAAAAAAAGAATTCACCATTTAGCTTCTTAATGTAATCAATGCTAACACACCTTCCTCCTTTTTAATATAAATACAGGATGTCCCAAGAAATGTATATACACTTTGAATAATTATTCATTCCAATGGGTTAAATCTGAAAAGAAAGTGACTATACACTTTTTGAGACACCCTGTATATAACAGAAAGAGGATGTTTTGTGTGTGTGTATTTATATTTAGGTATAACATGTATATTATATGTAGATATATAAATTACTCATATATAGAGAGAAAGCATGGAGTTTGTTTTTAAATATATTTTTATTGATTTCAAAGGAAAGGAGAGGGAAAGATAGCAACATCAATGATGAGAGAGAACCATTGATCAGCTGCTTCCTGCATGCCCCTTACTGGGGATTGAGCCTAAAACCCAAGCATGTGCCTTGACCTGGAATCAGTTCATAGGTCTACGCTCAACCACTGAACCACACTAGCCAGGTGAAAGCATGTTTTTTAATTAATTCTATATATATTACTCAATAATTTACTTTCAGTACATCTTGAATCTCTCTCTAGATCAATGAATATTCTTTTTCAAAGCTGCATAATATTTTAACTTACAGATATGTCATTATTAATTCAATTATTTTGATAGATGTTTTCAATTTATGGTTACCATAAACAAACAGAAAATTATTGTGTGTATATATCTTTAGATAACCTTAGATATAGGTACTTTTGTTTCTACGAGCAACATTTCTAGGTCAATGATATTATGTATTTATCAATTTTTATTAAAATTTAGTAATTTACGCTCCCACTCCTCTACATGGCTCCTACTGCTGCTGCTGTCTAGGTCAGTGGTCAGCAAATTCATTAGTCTTAGTTTGCCGCTCTGTTGACATATGAGTTTGCCGACCACTGGGTGATAGTGATTCATAAAAAAATAAATAGCGTTTATCGAATATCAGAGGGAAGGCAGGGGTTGGGTGGGTTGGTGGGAAGAGATAAACCAAAGAACTTGTATGCATACTTGTATATGCATAACCCATGGACTCAGACCATAGTGTGGTGAAGGCCTGGGGTGGGGATGCAGGTGCGGGCTAGAAAGGGTCAACGGGGACAAAGGGAGATGTCTGTAATACTTTCAACGATAAAGAATTTTTTTAAAAAAAGAAACAGTATTTGGTCAATGAAACAAATGCATAGACTTGAATTTTATTGTATAACTTTGAAAATGCTAACACAGTGGAAAGTTACAAACTCTCCAAGGCAAGGGCACGTCTCATTCATCTTTGTATCCTCAGCACCTCTTCTGTAGACACAAATAGAAGTCAATGAATGAATGAATGAATGAATGAATGAATGAGTGGTTTTGAGCACCTATAATATGTGTTTTGGAATATCCAAAGACATAATCATAGCCACATAGAATTGGAGAGAAAATGCATAGTGACAATCTAAATACAGATAAAGCAAAAGTTAAGATAATGTTAAATGAAATGTATCAGTAGGCAGAAATGTTCACCCAACTCTGTAGAGTGTTCCCACCTCATTTTAAAGATGAGGAAACATAATTAAAGATATTAAGAAATTTACCTAGCAGCTAGAACAGTGTCTGATGACAAATTTCAGGTTATTTTTGTTGAACTTTGATGCTTCCATCTCATGATTACTCCCCTTATTAGTAAACTAATCCTGTATGAAAATTTAGGGAAATAAAAGATCACATCTGCTTGAAACCAGAAAGGTATGACTCTGTGAACATACTGGGACTTAAGCTCAAGTACAATTTGGAATTACCAGAAAACAAGTCTGCTATCAGAGTGGAGTTGGAGTTACTTTTAATTAATATCACTATTCAGAAATCAGAAGAATATTATTAATAAATTACGGTGCATAAGTATACACTTAGCAGAAAAAATCGTTTCTGGAAATTAATTTCTACTTCTGACATGTCCTCATTTGTGTATGCCAACCATACTGGAGTGGTCACTAGGATGTTTGCTCCAAGCAGCACACTCTGCCCTCACCATTCATTCCCTCTCCACACAGCTCTGCCCTGGGCTCTGCTGTGCCTATAGATCCCATTACACTTTCTTTTACTCTTTTGTAACTTCCCCCTTATAACTGCCTTTGGTATGTATTTTAACCTGTATAAAAATTAAGAAGAAAAAAAAACAAACACCCAGCCAACATTATCCTAGTGAGGTTTCTGACCATAATTTAAAAATCTGACTCTTGTGTTTTGAGAAAAAAATTTAAAAAGCTGTCTATCTAAATATCTATCTATACATACATACATCTACCCCACTTATCTATCTATATATGTCTACATCTAATAGAAATAACCCCATAATTGCTGGAATAGAGGCCTTGGGAACTAAAATGTGAAAACCATTCAAGATAACTCATCTTGTTGAGACTTTAATTGTAAGTTCTACAATTACAGAATAGTTATTTTCACATGATAAATCACATCTGTTATGTTAGGGAAAATCTAAGGAAAGAAGAAGATTTACCTATACTTTTACTTTGTCCTTTTTGTCTTTCAAGGAGAATGCTATTTAAATAATGCTTTTGTAAACTACCAAGAGTCAGACTTCTGATTGTTACAAGGAAAATGAGTCTCCAATTATAGGCAAAACCTTGTAATGAAAGGATCATAAGTAGTGATTCATTCTTTATGGCTTTATTTCAATTTCAGAATTTCAATTACTGACATGCCCTTCCAGAGATATTACTTGGGCACATTAGTTTTTAGAGGGATTTTAATATCATATCTGTGATGAGAGTAAATGCTTTCATTTTATTTTCACACTAAAGGTGAGCAGTGAAGGCTGAATTCCAATTGTAAAGCTACACCTGGGTTACCTGAGGATTTACCACCCCTCCTTAACCATCACTATTAATTAATATTTCCGACAGAAACGGGAAGGAAATATCAAAATCAAAGATTAGATCTTTAAATAGCTTGGCAAGTCTATGATTTATTTGTGAAAAGCCCTAATAAAAGGTATAGAATGAGGAAAAATTACTCATTTGCTCATTTATTTAGCAACTCTTTATTGAGCACTTTCTATATTCTAGCCATTGTTCACAGCCACGAACAAAGTAAAATTCTTGCCCTCGTGGAACTTAGGTCCTAATGTGTCTTTTTCAGAAGTGCTAGAGAGGCATATAAGTCCAGCATGTTTTAAGCAGTTTTCAGTAATAAATATTACACACTAAATTATCTGTGTAAATTTTTTTTCTAAAGACACTATAAAGCAGCTATTATTTCAAGCCACAGTAATCTGAATATTTCCAACATCAACATGCGTTATTCCTGCACATCTAATATTTCACCTAGTCTAAAAGGGAATTTGAAATGGACATCTCACCAAGAGCAAGTCACATACAGAAACCACTCACCAGTCCCCATCCTCATCCTCTTCTCAGTCCCATATTGCTTAGTCATTCCAGATGTGGCTCCCCTTTCTGCTCACACCCTCAGCCACTCTACAGTGACTTTTCAGATTCATGATATATGATTCCAACCCCCAGGAGTAACTCAGCACCTCGTCAAGCCCTCCCCCTACCCTGCCGGGAAAGGACCCACTCAGAGACCCATGGGCGGCAATGGGCACTCTACTGTAGATTTCACCAGAGACAGAAAAGACAACCAAGGAACACTCAGCTTCCCCAAAGACCTTTGGGGCTCTGTACATTCTCTTTTCCACCTTTTCTCTGCGCATTTAAACAATGGGGGGCCTGTGTGGCCCAGCTCCTCTCCAAGCCTCCTGGTGGTCTGTGTAGAGAAGCAGTTCCCTGAGCGGTGCCCACAGCTAAGGCTGTTTCCCACACTTTCTAACACATTTTAAATGAAATATTACATTTAATGACATGTGAAGAGAATAAGACATTTAGATTTCAGCACATATAAAGTTAGATAAACTACAACCATGCTCCTTTGTCAATTTTTTTTTTTTTTTTTTTTTTTACAAATAAGCCATGCTGGTTTGTGCCATCTGTGACTGCTTTCTGGCTGCAATGGCAGCAGCAAGAGCTCAGTGGTTGCAAAACAGACCGACCAAAGCGCCTGAGATATTTACTGGGACCCTTTCCAGAAGCGGGCAACCCCTGCTCCCAGCCCAGGTGCCTTAGCCAAGCATTGCTTCCCGACACACGCATGTGCCCAGGGCCCCGGGACCCTGCTGGGTGGCACGCGTTTCCGTCTCCCGTGCAGGTGTTTTAGGGCACAGGGAGGGGGGTGGCAGCAGCTGGGCTGAACCCGCTCAGGACAGCGTCCACAGGGCTCCCTCGGCCGCAGTCACCCCTTACCATACACACTGACCCTCATCATCTGAAAACAAAACAACCTACAGGTTTTCTTGAGCACTAAAATATACTTACTAAAATAAAACAAAATGTTCCCCTTAGACTGAATTCACTTTCCAATAACCTGTATGAGGAATTTGAGAAAAATCAGAAAAGGGGAGAAAGCCAGTTCATCAAATACGAGAAAGACCAGCTGGGCCACACGAACTCGTGTCTGAAGCTCCTGCAGGAGAGACTGGTAAGGAGTCTTCCTCCGGGAGGGGCTGCTGCCCGCCGCCCGGGGTCCGTCCGCCGCCCGCCGCCCGGGGTCAGCCTCGCCAGGTCTCGTCCACAGGCGGGCAGCCTGAGTGTCCGTGGCCTGCTCTGGGTTGGCACCCGGCTGGCAACCCAGTTTGCTATCCCCCAGATCTGCTCAGAAAGCGCTCTACCGCTGGTCAAAGAACCGAAAGACGGTTTAAAAATCCAGATTCCGTGTCCCAAGCCGGAGCCGAGGCATCAGACAGGCCTGCAGGGCCTCCCCGCCAGCCCGGGCGATGCTCAGACCCAACAAAGCCTGAAACCTTGTGCCTGAGACAGGCCTTTGCACCTCTCCCAGAGCCTGAACAGATCCAAGGTGCTCAGAACTCCTTTTCCAGATCAGACCTGGTGGAGACCCCCCTCCCCCCGTTTTGGGGGGAGATAGTGCAGTCTAGGGGACACCACCGCAGGGCTCCCTTCTCCCGCTCCCGCCAGCAGGGTCCGCGCTGCTGCGCCCCCAGGAGAGCAGCGCAGGCCACCAGGGTCCTAGGTGGCTGCCAGCCTTGCAAGCCATTCAAGTCAGATGTTTCGGAACTAGGATAGAAGGGCTGTAGGCAGCCCCGTAAATAGGGCTCCTGCCACCTCCCCCGCCCTCACCCCCAGGTTTGTAAGTAACTGGTAGAGACAAGGTCCAAGAGAGAGAAAGAGAGAAGCATGACAGCTTCATCCCTGGCCAGGCCGGTGAGCCACGGGCGGCCACGCCTGCAGCCAGTGGGCCCGGTGGGCCCGTGGCTGCCCTGAGTCAGGCGGGTGCCTCCACCAGTTCTAGGCGGCACTGGGTGGCCACAGGATCCCTTGTAGCAGAAGGTCTGGACTCCACTGGCCCCAGGCAGGAGAACCAAAGTGGTCAAGCCTGTTCCTGCTCCCACATTCCTTCAGGGCAGAGGGGAGGAGCAGAGAAGTTAATTAGCCTCCAGGTGGAGGCTGCTGGGGTAACCTGGATCCATTGGGGGCTCCATCAGAGACCAATTAAGCTAGAATTTGGGGGAAGGGGGATAGCATATGGTCCAGGTCAGTGATCGGCAAACTCATTAGTCAACAGAGCCAAATATCAGTACAACGATTGAAATTTCTTTTGAGAGCCAAAAACCGACTTCTGTGCATGGTCCACGAAGTTTAAATCGCACTGTGCACACGCGCCCACACGTGGTATTTTGTGGAAGAGCCACACTCAAGCGGCCAAAGGGCCACATGTGACTTGGGCCGCAGTTTGCCCACCCCTGGTCCAGGTGATTCTAACCGACAGCCGGGTGGAGAGTCACTGATCTACCTAGCTGAAGGCTGTCCAAGGGAGAACTGAAGCTCAGGAAAAGGCCTCTAACACTTAGGAGCAGGTCCTAGGAGCACGGCAAAATGCCTTCCTTGGCTATCCCGTAACACTAGACTGAAATTACAAATCCCCCCAGGCGGCTCAGGAAGGCCACAGCCCTCTCTTCCCTTTTTCCCATAACATACAGAATTGCAGAAACTACAAACGAACCAGGGCAACTAAAGGCATGAGCTCCTATACTTGGGAACATAGTTTTAGACACAAGGGAACTTTGTTCAAATGTTCATGTTTAACATGGAAAAGTGATCTTGTTAAAAACATTCTCTAAGCTGAACTACAAAGCCACATAGATTTTCTTGTCTGCAGTTTTATCATGTGTTATCTTTTCTAGGAAAAGTCTGAAAATAAAATGGAGGAAAAATTACTGCAGCTTTCAAGCAAATTAGAGAATTTCATTAACACACACAAACAAGATGCAGAACTAAGCAAAGTTAAGCACACAGAAAACAAACTGTGTAAAAAGATGAGCCAACTGGAAAAGCACATCTGGGATGAATTAGAGAAAATGCAGAGTGAATATCAATCAGGTGAGCGGTCCCTTTGATTAAGAGCAACAGCCCTTTCCTAGCCAACCCCTCAGTTTTCTAGGCTGTGCTAATGGCTGGCAATTGATCTTGTCATTAGTGACATCCTTTTGCATTAACCCGATTTTCTTAAAATATCCCATAAAATGCCAACTTATCATGGGAAGGTTTATAAGTTGAGGTTTTTGATTTTTACCCTCTGAAATCAGAGACTCATAGAATTGTTGGACCTGGAAGGCCCTTGGGGATCATCAAGACGTGGCTTGTGGGTATATCATAACACAAGGAGGCTAACTCCAATGCCCTACATTGAACTTGCAGGTAGTAAGCCTGGACAGATGTCAGACCGGAGTCCTGACATTTAGACATAAGTAGGGAAGATGAATGAACAGAGTCCAGAATAATGGCTGTCTTTCTTCTTAAGGAGGCGGCAATGTCAAGCTGAGTTAACATCAAAAAGGATTAATTTGAAAGGCTCATCTAATTTGTCAAAGCGAAGGACATGGTGGATAGGTGCTGTGGAGCAGCCATCTGCCTCCAGTCACAATTCTAAGGGAATTACCAGGATCCAGAAGTTTCCTTTTGTTATAGAAAAGCCCCGCTCATTGTCCTCTAGATCTTAGAAAAGTGTATGTCAAATCTACCTAATTATTTTAAAGTATATTTTATTGATTTTTTACAGAGAGGAGGGGAGAGGGATAGCAAGGTCAGAAACATCCGTGAGAGAGAAACATCGACCAGCTGCCTCTTGCACACCCCCTACTGGGGATGTGCCCACAGCCAAGGTACATGCCCTTGACCAGAATCGAACCTGGGACCTTTCAGTCCGCAGGCCAACACTCTATCCACTGAACCAAGCCAGCTTTGGCAAGTCTACCTAATTTTGAACCTGTATAGAAGTGCCTTGAAGGTATCGTAGAAAACCACCA
Organism: Antrozous pallidus; assembly: GCA_027563665.1. Lineage (NCBI taxonomy): Eukaryota > Metazoa > Chordata > Mammalia > Chiroptera > Vespertilionidae > Antrozous > Antrozous pallidus. Next base: position 56,974,086 of record CM050512.1, read on the forward strand.
TGGTGTTATTCTGCCAGATGTGGCTGGCATATTGTTACAGAAAATCGGAATAATTAAACAACCCTCAGAGAGTTTGGAGTTACATTTATTACGCACAGGTCCAAAGGAATATGTCTCTCAAATATTGAGCCCCAACACGAAGGAACTTTCCCTATTTATGTTTTTACCTTCTTTGTATCCCAAATATGGGGTGTTTCCAGCCCCTTTTTCAAATTGTAAAGAGCCCCTATGTGCTGAAGCCCTGAGACCTCAGCCAAAGGCCTGGCCTGGTGCCAGCGCTGATAATTGTATCCGGGGAAGGTTTAATGGCCTCTCTGAAGTGGGAGTAGTCTTATTTTCCTTATTATTTAAGCAAGCAAGCACTTACAGAAGCCAAACTGTAGGGTTAAAATTTCAAACAGCAGTTTTTATGTAAGATGGATGCTTCAATATAAGTGAAATTCTCTGACTGGAAATCTGACCCTTGCCACCGCTACATCTGACTTCCACTGCCAATTCAAAACAATGAATTATCTGGTCAGAAATCATGTCCCAAACATAACTGACTCTTCTTTAGGGCTCTGCTTCCTACTTAACTACCAAAGGTTTAATTTTATTCGTTCTAGTAGTACAACCACAGCATGAGCTCAAGAGGGTTTTGCAATCTCTGCGTGTTAATAAGTGGGAGTTTAGAGAACAGGGACTCCAAATTAATGCTTTGCTCCTTTATGCCTTTAATAAAAATGTGTTGAGAAATAGCTATGTGAAAGGCTCCAGTGAATAAGAAATGGGCTAGCTCTAACTGGTTTGGCTCAGTGGATAGAGCATTGGCTTGCATACTGAAAAGGTCCCAAGTTCCTTCCGGTCAAGGGCATGTACCTTGGTTGTGGGCACATCCCAAGTAGGAGGTGTGCAGGAGGCAGCTGATTGATGTTTCTCTCTCATCCATGTTTCTCTCTATCCCTCTCCCTTCTTCTCTGTAAAAAAAGTCAATAACATATATTTTAAAAACAAAAAAAGAAATGGGCTATACCTAAAAGGCTTGATATCTGGTAGGTAATGACCATGAGAAATTAGATTTTAATAAGAGATATACAAAGTGCTGGGGGAGGAGAGTGTGGAGCAGCTGGTGGCTACTCTTTAGGTCTCTCAAACAAGTTGATGTTAGAGAAAATTTTAAATCTCATCTGAGATTTCAAAGGTCTTTACCTTCAATTTGGTAACAAGAATAAAAAAAAGAGAGAGGTCATCCAAATCTCTCTAGTGTACAGAAAGAAAGCTATTTTAAACTTCTCTTTTGAAATATAGAATCATTTCATTCTGCAATATATTTTGGGGGAAGAAAACAAAGGAATTTAATTAAAATTCCACAATGAAGCAGATACAAGTTGAAACACTATTGTTAATGCATCTTCATGACATACAAGAAATGGTTACACATTTTTAGACTGGTCTTAATAAAATGTAATGTGCTTTGAATTAAAAGATGATCAATTATGGACAGCTGATTAACAACTTCTGTAAAAAATAAAAGTTCCAATGCATTAAGTATACTCATATATTCTTCCAGGATTTAAATCAATCCATGACTCTCTCAGCTCCCTCCAACAAATACAGAAAACAAAGATGGATTTAGAGATACATAAAGTACACAAAGACCTAAAGAAATTACAACGTAAGATAATTGATCTCCAGGAAGTGTGAAACTTTCCGATCTTCTTTTCACCAGCCAATGGAGTGGTTTCTTGATAAAACTTGGTAAGAAGTTAATATGTGAGATGTTTATTGCTTCCTCTGTCTCTGTATTTCTTACCATCTTTTTAAAGGAGATGAATGTATTTAAAAAATCCAATAAAGCAAAGAAGCTTTATGAAGTTTTCATTAATTTATTAAGTTAAAAATTAATGATTTTTATATACATGCATTTTTATTTACCTACAAATAAAAAAGATCAATCTACCTAATGTAACTGAGTGAAGTAGGGCAGGAGTAATACATTAAAGAATGGCAAGAACTGTGGCAAATTGGAGACCACTTGCCCTATCTAAAAAGAATAGCCACTACGCAGTTCCTATTCATTATTAGCATATACATAATCCATTATTGCCCAAAATTTCATTTTTCAAGAGAAACCAGAAATCTGGGTTTTATCGATGTGGGTGGGAGCCCTTTCTAGAGTGCACCAGGCCTCTCCGAGCATGGGAATCCCAGTGAGGATGTTCAAGGCTAATTTGCTATCCACAGGGGCAAAAGCAAGGACCCAGCAAGCTGTATACACTGCGCAGGCGTGCCTTTCTGTATTTGGCACAAAGTCTCTTTTGTTTGAGCTTGTAGTGAGCTTGTATATAAGTTGCCACTGACCAGCCTGTTGCCAGCTGCTTTGCTTGTAATAAACCATGTCCCAATTGCCTGCTTGTACCTATGAGTTCTTTGTTTCCCGCACCCAGAAGAGTCAAGTCCCTGGCTGAAGAGCTTGCCCCTGACAATATGAAACCTCTCCATTTAGGAAGAGGGGAGGGGTGAGTGGCGCTTGCATGGGGCTCAGTCAGGTGGAAGGGCTGTCCTTGTCCAGTGCCTGAGACAGATGTTCCCCCTCTGCCTGTCCAGCTGTCCACCCGTCCATCCGGAGCAAAGGCCGAAAGCCAGCCTCACTGGCTAAGCAGTTGAACGTATCAGCAGAGTTCTGACTGCCCACTCCGATTCTTGATTAGAACCAACAATCACCATGAGAGGCACCTCCATGCTGCCTCTCCCCGGCCCCCCTGCCCGGAGCCAGCTGGGAGGCTGGAGGCTGGAGGCTGTTCAGCACCCACCGTGGGCCACTCCTCACCTCTGACCCTTGGTGACTAGAGGGGAGCCATCCTCGCCTCAGGAGGCTGAAGAGGCAAAGCTGCTTGTGGGTCAGCAGTCCACCGTGTTCTCTGCCCCGGGGGGAGGGAGGAGGGAGGCTCCTTTGCTGTTGGGGTGAGAAAGCCCGAGGGACCTCCCCTCCCATGCTCTCAGCATTGTTTGGTGTCTTGGCCAGGACCTGCTGAGCATGTGGCTGGGCAACTATGAAGCACCTCCTTAGTCTGCTTCCTTGCTGGGTGATTTAGGGTTTCTAACCTTATATATCTTCTCCTTTATTTAAAACAAAGCAATCTTGCCGAAACCGGTTTGGCTCAGTGGATAGAGCGTCGGCCTGCAGACTGAAAGGTCCCAGGTTCGATTCCGGTCAAGGGCGTGTACCTTGGCTGCGGACACATCCCCAGCAGCGGGTGTGCAAGAGGCAGCTGATTGATGCTCCTCTCATCGATGTTTCTGACTTTCTATCCCTCTCCCTTTCTCTCTGTGAAAAATCAATAAAATATATTTAAAAAATAAATAGATAAAACAAAGCAATCTTTAGCATATTGAAGAAGAAGAAAAAAAAAAAAACCCTAACCATTTTGTGCCTTTCTAAGGCAGAGCTGTACCCCGGGTTGCATTTTAGAGCTTAATATGGACACAGCAGCGTCTCGGTTCTGCTCTGAGTGTCACAGTCCCGGGAGGGCAGTGCTGGGTGTGGCTGCTGGCGCCAGGCCCCCTCCGGCCACGCTGTGGATAGGAGACTGGTTCCATCAGTTCTCAGCCTGCGTGTGCTCTGGCGCAGTGGCCCTGACCGGGCCTGCCGTCATTCAGCTATCCCAGCTCCAGGCCGAGGCAGAGGTCAGGCCTCTCCCGGAGGGTGGTTTCCCTTTCCCTTCGGTGGATCCTGGACTGCCTGACCTGCTGCCCCGGCAGAGCCGGCAGACGCAGCAGTGAGAAGCGAGTGCGCCTCTCTGGGGCTCAGCTTCCCCTGGAAGAGGCAGCAGAGCTGTGACCACAGCCTGTCCTCAGAACTGATCTGAAAAGTGTCATTAATATAAGAAACATTATATTCGTAATATTTAATCTTTCTCACTTGGGAAGAATAAGAAAAACAAAAGGTAAATATTCCTACGGAGAAGAGCAGAGCTTTAAGATGTGTCGATGTTCAGATCTGTCATACTAATGTTATTTATTAATGTTTTCATTTATATACAGTTAACTAAAGAGCTTTTTCAAGCACCCACGTCTGGAAAGTATTTTTAAATAAAGTTTCTTTTGTTGTATTTGAAGAAAAAAAAGAAACCTCTCCATTTATAAGCATTAACAACAGTTGGCCCTCCATATCCATGGGTTTTGCATTGGTGGATTCAACTAAACTATGGATGGAAAATAGCCCCCTCTCCCCCTCAAAAAATTTCCCAAAATGTTCCAAAAGAGCAAAACTCGAATGTTCTGTGTACCAGTCACTAGGCTGAATCCATGAGAATGAACTAACGTGTAGGCATACCCCACTGTAGTCTATATGCAAATATAGGTTACATGCAAATACTATACCATTTTATCTAAGGGACTTGAGCATCCTTGAATTTTAGTAACCTCAGGGCTCGCGGGCTGGGAGGGTGGTCCTGGATCCAATCCTCCCTTTCCCACCCTGAGGGTATTGAGGGATAATTACAGTCCCTAAACTAGAGAGAATGTCTGTGAGCAGATACAGTCCGTGGATTGTCAGTTTGCAACTTCTGACCCAGAGATTTTTGTTTTCTAGCAATCCCAATATTTGTAGCAGGTAATATTGATTCATTGTACTCAATATGGATCAGAATTATGAGCAAATAAGAGCTAACCCGGTGGTGCTTTCACTGCACTGTGGCCACACTCCTGCCTGCCTCACCCTTTGTGTGCTGGCCATGCCTCCACCCCCTGCCCTGCTCCACCCCCTGCTCCGACTGACTGGTAGCATAGCTAATCAGGAGCCAAGGTACGGTCACATTTGCATGTTACTCTTTGCCGAGACCAGTTTGGCTCAATGGAAAGAGCCTCAGACTGCGGACTGCAGGGTCCCGGGTTCGATTCTGGCAAGGGCATGTACCTTGGCTGCAGGCACATCCCCAGTTAGGAGGTGTGCAAGAGGCAGCTGATCGATGTCTCTCATTGAAGTTTCTGACTTTCTATCCCTCTCCTTTCTGCTCTGTAAAAAAATCAATAAAATATATTTTTTTTTTAAAAAAAAGGGCTAACCCATTTAAAAAATAGAATACAACAATTTCCATGAAAAGCATCCAACATGATTTAATCTAGATGCTATATTTAAAAGCACTTCAAAAACACTAATTAGTTTCCTATAAAATTGAATCATGTGTAACTTCTAGATATGTTCAATGTAGAGCCTGGTGTTAGACAGTAAAATTGATAACAAAAGTATTCATGTTCTGCACTATTCTCTAGAACAAGGAGTTCCCAATCTCAAAGTTTTTCGTAACCTTGGCAAGGGAAACTTTGCTTGCAGATATGTGGTTACGAAAAGGGTGTAATGGGAACACCTGGAAGAGCCATTTGGCGTAAGAAAGGGATCTAAGTGGAAAGCTCTAAGGTATACTTAAGCATTAGCCAAGAGAAAGGGACTAGACATCGGTAAATGTGGGGGCTCAGGTGGAGCAGCCTGAGCGAAGACCTGGCAACCAAGACAATGGCACACATGCCAGGAATTTCCCCCAAACTGTACACACACCCTTGGAATAATTATAAAGGTAATGTTTATTAAAATACTTCATTTTCAAAATGGAGTTATCAGCTGTTTAAGTGTGTGTACAATTTTGGGGAATACCCAGAGGGTGAAGTGTATGTGGTAGAAGGTTGGGGAAGGAGAATGGGGGAAATAAACAGTGAAAGAGAAGGCTGTGGAAGTTGGAGGTGGGGGTGGGGTGTTTATCACAACAAGCCTTTAACTCATGTTGAAGAATGTTTTATCTTCAAAGCCCAGACTAGGCTTTAAAGGATCTCCAATAGGAAGATGACATCAGATTTGCATTTTAGAGAGATCTCTCTAGTTGTAATGTGAAGAAATATTACAGACACTGAGAAAAGCAAACCTGATGGGAAAGGAGGGAGATGATACAGGAGGAAGAGGATAGTGAGCTCAGTTTTAAACTAATGATTTTGAAGTATTTATGGTATGTTTAGGTGGATATGTTTAGTGGTGAGTGAGAGAAAAAACACCAGGAGTATGAGAGAAAGATCTGAGCTGAGGATTTGGCACAGAAACTGCTGTTGGAGTGAGGAAGGGGTTGTCTGGGGTTGGGTGAAGGAAGGGGACATGAAGACTTCAATGAACAACCGAGACTCGGGAAGAACTCTGGGGACACCCAACACTGAAAGGACAGGCGGGAGAGGGTCCCGATCGCAGCTCCAGCCCCGTGAAGTTCCCAGGTGAGTATGTGCAGGCAGCACTGAAGAGGGAGCAGCGTCCTCTGAGGGTTTCAGTCTTCCGTGGAAGTTTCTGCTACCTAATGATGCCAATAATCAACTTGGAGTTATACCAGTGATACTTTAAAACCCACTGACCCTGTAAACTCCAAAAGTTGGGTAAACACACAACTCAGTGGGCAATGGTTGTAATACCTTCCTGAGTTCCTTTCCAAGCCATTAAACAAGTACATCTCCTCCCACAAAGAGAAGGTAGCAAGCCCTCCTAGGAGAAGCAGGACCATTGCCAGGAAAAATATTAGGTTGTTTTGGCTCCTACCAGCTATGAATACAGTCATGAAATTTTCTAACTCCATGGACTACATTTCCATAACACCCCTTCCATCCTTGGCAGAATTCTGCTACTTCATTTTTAGAAGGTATGTACACATGATAAATGGTGTGAGTAAAAATTGATGTGCACAGCAGTATGTCATAAACCAAGTTTTCTTTTACAGTCCAGTAGACAAACCGAGAAAACAGAAAAATAAACTAAATTTCTGTGCTTGGAAGTTTTAGAAGAGACTTGAGGTATGAAAGACTTGAGTTTAAAACCAGGGCCACCCAGGCACTGTCTGTGACTGTCATCTTCTTTAACTTCAGAGTCTTAGTTTCCTCATCTGAAAATGGGGGAAGGGGGTGTCCTGGTTGGGTGACTTAGTTGGTTAGAGCATCACCCCATGCCCCCAAATGTTGTAGGTTTGATTCCCAGTCAGGGCACATATCTAGGTTGTGGGTTTGGTCCCACGTAGGGTTGAATGCAGGAGGCAGCTGATGTTTCTCTCTCACATCAATGTTTCTCTCCGCCCCCTCCTCCCTCCCACCCTCTTTAAAATCAATTTTAAAAAATCCTTGGGTGAGGGTTAAAAAATGTGGGGATAAAAATACCTACTTTGTACATTATTGGAAGAATTAGGAAAACATTTATTGAGCTATTTCTAAGCACTGGATGAACTAACTTAATACTCCAGACAGATGTTAGAGACATTAGGTAATTATGCAAGGTTTCACTGCTAGTAGAAGATGGAGCCAGGATTTGAATTCAGCAATTCAGAGAACTACTCTTACTGGTGAACATTCTGCTATATTGTTTCACTAAATATATGCACAGCACCTATTGCAGTGTCTGATACCCGTAGCTATTGCTCTTGGTAAATTGTACTGATTAATGATCCTATCTAATAAAAGAGAAACATGCAAATTGATTGTACCTTTGCTACGCTACCAGCCAACAGGAGCAATATGCACATTAACACCCAAGCAAGATGGCGGGCAGGCCCCCTCTGCCCTGAGCTGGCCATGGCAGTGCTGCAGGTGGCAGGGTCCCAATCGCAGCTCCAGTCCCAGCAGGGGCTCCGGCATGGCCCCCACTGCCCACAGCGAGGCCCAGCTAACATGGCACCTCTCACTGAGAGTGGCAGGGTCCCGATCTCAATTGTAGCCCCACCATGGAGGACTGGGCAGGCCAGGCAGGCAGCGCTGAGACCATGATCAGTAACCCGCAGGAAGGGGAGTGGGTGGTGGCAGCACCTGATGCCTACCTCGGGGTCCAGGCCATCACTGGGAACGGGCAGGGCAGACTGGCTGCACCTGACGCTGCCCACTGGGTCAAGGCCGAGATCAGTAACAGGGAAGAGTAGGGTGGCTACACCTGACTCTGCACACAGGGGCCAGGCCGCCGTGGGGGACGTGGGTAGGCAGAGGTAGCCAGGGTTTCTGGGATCATTGTATGTCTCCGGCTGCCTGTGCACACCAGTCGAGCAGGCCAAGGTTGAACATTTTAATGAAAATGGGATGCATGTGCCCCCACCCACCGAGCCCAGTCCCTGGGGAGGAGAGGGCAGGGGGCAGTTAGCAGGCACCAGGGCTTGGGAGGGACTGGGAGCAACCTGCAGGCATGCTACCAGGAAGAGATGCTGAACCATGATGAGGCAGAGGGCTGGCTGATGGAGGTGCACAAAGGTGCAAATGAGGTGGCTCTTGCTGGCGCTGAGCTTGAAAAGTGCATCGACAGCCTGATGGACTAAATCGCCTTTCTGAAGAAGGTGCATGAAGAGGAGATCACTGAGCTGCAGGCGCAAATCTAGTATGCTCAGATCTCCGTGAAGATGGACATGTTCTCCAGGTCTGACGTCTCTGCCGGCTCAAGGACGTCTGTGCCTAGTACAAGAAGCTGGCTGCCAAGAACATGCAGAATGCCGAAGAATGGTACAAGAGCCGCTTCACCATGCTGACTGAGAGCACTGTCAAGAACATCTACGGGGTGCGGGAAGGCAAGGAGGAGCTGTCTGAAAGCCTCTGCCTGCTCAAGGCCAAGACCCTGGAGATGGAAGCATGCCAGGGCATGAACTAAGCTCTGGGAAAGCAGCTGGGAGAGCTGGAGGATAGGCAGAACTCAGGTGTTAGTGCTATGCGGGACATAATCAACAAATTAGAAAATGAGTTGAGAACTACAAAGAGTGAAATGGCATGATATTTAAAAGAATAACAGGACCTCCTCATTGTGGCTTTGGACATTGACATTGCAGCTTACAGGAAACTCTTGGAAGGTGAGGAGACCCGGCTCAGTTTTACCAGTGTGGGAAACATAGTCAGCAGCTATTCCCACAGTTCCAAGGTCTTTGGTTGATCTGCCTATGATGGTTTACAGACCAGCTTCTACTTGATGTCCGCTGGCTCCTTCCTATCTTAATACACCAGCCACATCCAGCAGGAGCAGATCGAGGTAGAGGAGACCATGGAGGCTGCAAAAGCTGAGGACGCTAAAGATGAACCCCCCCTCTGACGGAGAAGTTGAAGAAGAGGAGGAGGAGAGGAAGTGGCTGATGAAGAGGAAGGAGAGGAAGAGGAAGAAAGTGCCAAGGAAGAATTTGAGGATGCAGAGGAGGAAGAAGAAGGAGGTGAAGGTGAAGGAGAAGATGCCCAAGAAGCTGAGGATGAGAAGAAAGATGAAGGTTCTGGGGAGGAGCAAGCAACCAAGAAAAGATTGAGCCCCACTTTCCTTAATTATTTCAGGAGTAATCCTCCTGAAACCAGGTCAACCCCATCACTAACCAAGCAGTTGAGTTCCCGATACTATAGGAATTAAGAAGTCAATATATACATATAACATTCTGAGGTGACTCAGGTTGGACATTAAATGTTGTGCAATGACTTTTCTCCTTATGCAGAGTATCTGTTTGCTTTCAGAGTGGTTTCCTGGCTTGCTGCCAGCCTGTGCATGGTCCATGCTTATGAGTTCAGGATCTATGACAATGTGAATAATTCAGATGTTTACAATAAAAACACATGAATATATGAATTCACTGATGTTAATGTTAAACTTCATGGAAAAATAGTCCTTTGAATTCTTGGTGGTTAGAAATTAAAGACCTCAAATCATGTGCAATAAACCGTAAATAAGGTTACACTGAATGACAAAAAAAATACATTAGGGACCAGGAAACATTCAAAGAACTGGGGAACCATTCCCAGATCAGGAAGAGAAGTCACAGGATGTATATTGTTGCTATGAATACAGTATTTCCTTCTACTTACAACATATACAATGTAATGTATTAGATGCCTTCCTACTTCATGAAGTATGTGTTTTCATAGAGTAACACTGGTCAAATGTAATAGATATGGTAGTATATTATATCCTATCTATATTAATAAAAGGGTAATATTCTAATTAGTCCTTGAGACCTTTCAGAAGTCCTTCTGGACAAAGCCATGGTGGCAGGGCCAAGGCAGAGGCAGTTAGTAGTGATCAGGCCAGTAGGGGAAAGCTGTTGCGGGTGATCAGGCTAGGAGGGAAGGGCTGTTGGGGGTGATCAGACCAGGAGGGGAGGGCAGTTGAGGGTGATCAGGCCAGAGGTGGGGGGGGGCAGTTGGGCCAAGCAGGCCAACAGGCAGAGTGGTTAGGGGTGATCAACAAGCAGTCAGGCAGGTGAGCAGTTAGGAGCCAGCAGTCCCAGATTGTGAGGGGGTTGTCCAACTGCAAGTTTAGGCCTAATCCCACAGGGATCTCAGATTGGAGAGGATGCAGGCCAGGCTGAGAAACAACCCTCCTGCCCCTGCTGCCATGCACAAATTTCATGCACCAGGCCACTACTCATAATAATAAAAGGGTAATATGCAAATCGACTGAACTGCTGAAGAGCAAAATGACTGTCCAGACATCCTTCTGGATGAAGCCAGGGCTGCGAGGGCTGAGGCGCGGGGGCTGTGAAGGCCTACTCTTGCACAAATTTTGTGCACAGGGCCTCTAGCAATAAAGCTTTTGAGTTTTATGGGAAAGACAAGTTCCATGGTACTCTTTGTCCAACTCTGATTAAGATCAATATCTAAAAATATTTTAGTTCAAAATGTCCTTTTACTATATGTGAGAAGAAATACCTTGGCTTGCAATAGTTCTAGGAGTGGAGCAAAGCAGCAAATGCAAAATATAGATTTCTCCTGGAACAAAATTAAAATGAAGAAATATCCCTCTACTTTAAAAGCACTTCTTTCTCTTGTCTCTGAGAAGGGAAGCTAACAGCTGATGAAACATTTTGGTCATTGACTGGAGATGGGCAAGGTAAAAACCATTAGTATCCAACTGCCAGCTGCCTCTCCTAGAGTAATGCACTCCATTCACAAGGGAAACCTTCAGAGATGGACTTCAAGTGGGAGGTGCCAACATGGAGCCATGTGAATGGTGCTGAGCCACACCCCCCTGCAACCCTAAACCACTCCTACACTAAGGGATCTGGCCAGTCTTTATGCCTAGATTCCATCACTTAGAACTTAAAGGCTTTTAAGTATTTACAACGCCAACACAAAATCCTCAGAAACAAACACACACCCAAGAGCTATTATGAGAATGCCTCCATAGGGGTTAATTGGAGGGCATGGTCTTTCAAAACCAGGGAAGTACTAGGTAGTCAAGATATGGGAGGGCAAAAGGGCTAGAAAAGTCAAAGAGAAAAGCAAGGGCCAGCATTTGAAATGTTATCAAGGACTCACTAAAACAATTCTGCTGGCTTCAGCTTTCATAAAGTTCGAAATCTAATGACGACAGAGAATTCCTTATTCTTGCATAGGTTTAAATTTTCAAATGAAGCTGGGGGGAAATAATAAATTTGCAAAGTTAGTCCTTTGGAGGAGGTTCCCTTTCTCCTAAGCTTCTTCCTAGAACCCAGACAGTGGCAACAGGAAGCTGGTGGGTAATGATTACCGCTTCATAAGCACAAAAGGCTCTGTTGCTGAGGCAAGTGGTGTGGACCAACATACTCTGCAGTGCTACCTCTTACATGGGTCTTCTTAGAACCTACTTGCCGTGCACAAAACTGCTGCCTGCTTATTTCCCGTGTGCACAAGTACTCATCTCGTATACTAGTATATGTGGATTAGTGCGTTAATAAGTACTTTATTCTGTGCCTTGTTCTAGTCTAGACAGAAAAAGTCTTCCAACCATATACATAGTATTGTTTTTAGATACTATAGTGCTAGCTTCAGGCAAGTCAGAAATGTATTTATTTTCACCTGATTGAAGCTGTTTATGGCAATATAAATTTCCCTCCTCAGCTGTGTGTTTTCTCTCTATTCTTTTTTTCCTCACAAAGAACCTTCTGCTCCATCTGGCTTTTTCCTTATGCCCAGAGATACTTCTTTTCAGGCTAATTTCCACACTTCTGATGCCAGCAAATAGTCTTTATACAGATTAAGTGTACCTTATTTTCATTTTCATAATCTATTAAATTGACCAGAACAATTAAGATAAGAACTTTTAAACCAGTTTATACTGGCTTTCCAAAAAAAAAAAAAAAAACACCTTCTAATTGCCTAATACTAAACTATGCTGCATTTTTTTTCTCCATAGAGAATAAGCAATGACCATATTTTGTTTGATAAGGGAGACACTGGAATTAAAAACATAGGGTTCTTAGACACTCAGCTTATTTAAGCCATCTAGGAGTCAGGTAGTCAAACAATGGGCATATGTTATTGACTGTGAGTGATCTTTCTGCAGGAAGTACCTTATAGCCTGTTTGGCATGTAGCAGGTACATGCAGTTACATTAAAACATTTACACATGCTGGTTTCCATTAAAATACTGAGTGTAGGTCTACTTTCCTTCCCAGGTCTTAGTTCCTAGAGCTGGTTACCTTTGTACAATGGAGGTCTCACTGGAAAGGGGCTCTATAGTAAGCACAGGGGTGCCCCCTGTTCAATGAAAACCAAAGTTGCTGCTTCTTAGGTTCTGCACCAAGTATTTTATATCAGTACTAGTGGCCCAGTGCACGAATTCATGCACCATTGGAGTCCCTCAGCCTGGCCTGCAGGATCAGGCCAATATGACTCTCCAACATACCCCAAGGGGTCCCAGATTGTGAGAGCATGCAGGCCAGGTTGAAGGACCCCACTGGTGCACAATCAGGGCTGGGGAGTAAGGCAGGAGGTTGGCCAGCCAAGAAGGGACCGAGGGAGGGGTCTGGGCCTTGTCCAGGCCATTTCGCTCAATCTCAACAGGCCAGACCCCAGCAGCAAGCTAACCTACAGGCTGGAGCATCTGCCCCCTGGTGGGTCTGTGCACATCATAGTGACTGGATCGGTCCACTATCTTCTCCCTGGTGGTCAATGCATGTCATAGTGAGCAGTTGAGCAGCCTTAGCATATCATTAGCATATTACACTTTGACTGGTTGAATGGACAATTAGGCTTTTGTTATATAGGATTATGTAGGATTTTGCTTCATTCAGCTGGCTCACTTAGGACTTAGATAATTTTGGTAACTAGAACAACACAATGCAGCTATTGGAAGTGTAGCACACATTTTTGGCTTTTCACAAATTCATATTAAAATGAAAGACCAAGAGATAAGACTGACTTAGTCACATGCTCATTTGATATTAAAAATTTGAAACACACCACTTAGGTTTTGTTTAATTTAATGCAGTTTCTTTTAAGAAGAATGAGAAGGACATACTTAACTGTGTTAGTGATGCTGGACTGTAAGTAGCATGTTGAGTGAGAATAGACAGTATTACAGAGATGAACAGTCACATATTCTTAGTCAACTACTTTTGACATATTTTCACAGTAATAACTTTTAATAAATTATCATATTTATCTGATGGCCTCCTTTTTAGCAACAATTTATGTGATGAGCCCCACTTTCAGTGATCTGGTGAAATTGAAATTCAATGGAATGCATTTTCATTTTAACAGTATATGCAATGAGCAATGTGCTAACTTTCTATTATTGCCAAAACAAATGATCACAAACTTAGTGGCTTAAACACAACATAAATGAATTATCTACAGAAGTCCTACATGGTTCTCACCAGGCTATATCATCAAGGTGTCAGCAGGGCTGCATCCCTTCCTGGGAATTCCACAGGAGAAAGTTCCCTTGCTTTTTCCAGTTTCCAGAGGCTGCCCTTATTTTACATCTTCAATGTCAGCAAGGGAAATTTCTCTGACTTCTGTTGTCACTTTTCTTTCCACTTTTAAGGTCTCTTAATTAAAATGGACCTACCAGGATAATTCAGGAGCATCTCCCCCTTTCAAGGTCCCTACCCTCAATCACACCTGCATAACCCCTTTTGCCATGCATTCAGAAGTTATAGGATTAGGGCATGGATACTTTCGGGGGCTATTAGTCTGCCTACCACAAGCAGACATATCAAAATAAGCATTTTTTCATTGCCTATCTTCTCTCCAGAAAAATTAATATAATTTAAACATGTTTTTATAATAGGTACTAGAGGCCCAGTGCACAAAATTTGTGCACAGGTAGGGTTCCTAGGGCTGCTCAGAGATCAGGACCGATCAGGGCCTTCTGGCTGCTGGCTAGAACCTTCCTTTCCCCAGCTGCCAGATAGGGCCTTCCTTTGTTCTGCACCACCCCCTGGTGATCAGCACACGTCACAGTGAGCAGTTGAACTCCTGGTCGATGGAACTCCCGAGGGATAATTTGCATATTAGCCTTTTATTATATAGGACTAGAGGCCCGATGCACAAAATTTGTGCACGGGAGGCAGAGGATGTCCCTCAGCCCAGTCTGCACCCTCTCCAATCTGGGATTCCTCGAGAGATGTCCGACTGCCTGTTTAGGCCCGATCCTAAAAGGGCAGTCGGACATCCTCCTCACAATCCAGGACTGCTGGCTCCCAACTGCTCACCTGCCTGCCTCCCTGATTGCCCCTAACTGTTTCTGCCTGCCAGCTTGATCACCCCCTAACCACTACCCTGCCAGCCTGATTGATGTCTAACTGCTCCTCTGCCAGTCTGTTTGTCCCCAACTTCCCTCCTCTGCCAGTCTGGTCACCCCGGTCCTCCCCACTGGCCTGATCACCCACAACTGCCCTCCATTGCAGGCCTGAAACCTCCCAATGACCCTTCCCTGCTGGCCACCTTGTGGTGGCCATCATGTGTCCACATGGGGACAGGATCTTTGACCACATGGGGGCAGCCCTCTTGTGTGTTGGAGTGATGGTCAATCTTCATATTACTCTTTATTAGATTGCATAGAGGCCTGGTGCATGGGAGGGGGCCAGATGGTTTGCTCTGCAGTGTGTCCCGGACCAGGGTGGGGGTTCTCTTGGGGTGAGGCGGCCTGGGCAAGGGGCCTGTGGAGGTTTGCAGGCTGGCCACCCAAGTGGAGGCCCTGGGATCTAGGATTAATTTATGTTCTACAATTGAAACTTTGTAGCCTGGAGCAGAGCCAAGACTTCTACTCACTCCGTGGTGGCAGCCATTTCTATTGGGACATTTACCTTCAATAATTGAAACTTTGTAGCTTAAAGTGGAGGCCTAGGCTGGCCAGGGCTGCAGAAGCTTGGCTTCTTCCATCGCCCAGGAAACCTTAGCCTCTGCTCTCTTCAGCTATGTGGCTGTCGCCATTTCTGTTGGAATTATGTATCTTTTATAACTGAAATTTGTAGCATTGAGTGGAGGTCTATGTGGCAAGAGCAAGCGGAAAGCTTGGCTTCCTCCGTTGCCAGGGAAACCCAAGCCTCCCTCCTGCTCTCAGTGGTGGCAGCCATCTTGGTTGGGGTTTATTTGCATAATTTGCTCCTGATTGGCTGATGGGGGTGGCTGTGGGCATGGCTTGATTAGAGGTACAGTCAATTTTCATATTATTCTTTTATTACATAGGATTATATATAGGGAAAGTATGTGGTGAAGCATGAAGCTCAAATGAACTTTTATACTGATTCAAACTGGGAGAGATCAACATGCAAATTATTTCAAGAGTCCAGAGATGTTAAGAGTCCAGAATCCAACCCCTTTTTTTCCATGAATATACCAATTTTAATTATCCCTTTCCTGGTATTATTTCCCTTCATTAAAACAAATAGGTATTTTCAATTTGAAGTTCAAAATATAAGATAAAAATATCAAATGTTTCATAATAGCTTTTTATTAGAGATACTAGTCATAGGTTTTTTCCAAAACATTTTGAAGTCTAAAGCTAATTTAGCAATTATAAAAAAAAAATGTAGCTATTTGGGTTGTTTAGGTACATTAGAATTTAAAACACTGCTCCTCAAAAAGTTCCTAATCAGCCAAAGAAAGGAAAAACCCATTATTACATAGTGACAATGACAGCTAGGAACTGAATGGTCTCTAAGTGCAATAGAGCAAGATACTATATTTTCTAAACCAAAAAAAAAAAAAAGCATATACTCTAGCTAAGGAAAATTTCTGATTTTTTGCTTTATCTGTATGTATAAAGTCATATATATATATATATATATATATATATATATATATTCGCAGATTATTGTACTTGTATCTGATATACACTGTATCTTTTTAAAGTAAACAAACAAACAAAATGTTTTCCTTCAAAGTGAAGGCCAGTTTACAACCAACAGCTGTTGTTACCCTGGAAACAAGCAGCACAGGAGCCCGAGATGTTTTTTACCCATCGCCAATCAAGTGCGAGAAAGGAAGACCTGGATAAGGGTCTACTCTGCCAAAACAAGGCTTCCACATTCTTAATGTGTAAAAATTGAAATGGATCTGCAAGCCACAATGACTGATACATAAATTATACTTCCTTTTGTTGTGCCTATACAATTTCCCCAAAGCAGACACCAAACTTTCTATGGGACAACCAAATAATGTATCATTTCATACCCACATATTACTTATCAGTGGATATTTTCCTAATATTTCATATGGTTTTAATCCCTTAATATACAGCTTTTAATTCTCTGAATGTACAGTAACTTCTTTCTGTCCAATGCTGTTCTACATAGATTACCAAGTTGAAGAAAGTTTGTCAGCTCATTTTATAAAGTGAAAGAGTATAGCAAAGGTTGTATTTTTATCCTAACCAGAAATTAATGCAAGAGACACCTTAATAAATAAATATATGATCCCAGATTATGTTCCAAAAGTTTACTCATAAGCTGAAATGTATTTCTGCCACAGAAACTGATTATCAGATGCCAACCTAGTCTATAAACATCTAATCAGTAACAGCCAAATGGTAGGTAAAAATGAGCAGAAAAAGCACTATAATTCTCCAAAAAAAATCTAACAAAAACAATGAAATAATATAAATGCTAAATATTGGTACTTCAGGAAATAAGATTTAATGTAAGTTCTCTAATTAAGCTTATGTATAAACTCTGAAGGGAAATTTCAGCTGCTTTTAAAATTCCTAGAATCTAATAGCACTGATTCATTGGGAATTCCTTTGCTTTAAGCATACTGTTTAGCACCCCTCTCCTTTGCTAACTAGGCTTACAAGGCAATATTTAAAACACTTAGCATAGGCATGCATGAAGGTCTGTAAAAATTACACAGTGATTTAAGGTTCATAGTAACTGAACAGTAATTTGAAAGAAGGTAATAAACAAGAAGAGGATGTGTGCACATCTATATCAAAAATAATAATCTGAGATAGGGTAAGGTTTTTCCCCAGTCTTGCCTTCTAGAAAACCTGGGTCTGAGGCCTCTGGAGGCCAAAACTGGGAAACAGAGTTACTCTTTGATTGTAGGCCTGGGGCTAAAGCTAACCACACCACACCACAAGTAAAATTACCTCCTGAAGGGATCCCCAGGAAGGATGGAGACCTAGAACTGAATCCCAAGCTATTAAGGAATGAGGACTGCCTGCTCCGGAGGTAAAGGCTGAGTGTGTCCTGAGGGAGCAGGAGGGCCCAGGCACTGGCTGCACTGACATTTCGCAGCACAACTGGGCTAAGTCTAAAGCCAGGCTATTACAGCACAGAATCAGTGTGACATATGTGAGGATAAGAAATAAATAGGGAAAGAATGGCAAGTTGCCTAATCTTGTTTAAAAAAAAGAAAGAAAGGGGAGAATCATTATTGGATTAACCTAGTGGTGCACAAACCTGAATGGGCATATGAATCTCTCAGGCATGCCCTTAAAATGCAGAGACCTAGGCCCCATCCTTAAATATTCTTATTGCACAGGTCTGAATGATTAAATATTCAGCCAAAGTTGGGAATTCATCAAATTAAAAGTAGTTCAACAGATTAACCTCTGAAGTAAAATTTAATTACAGAATGTTATCAACTTATTTCAAAAAGTAACATTGTGAAGGTGGTGGCATGGAAAAACTACATACATAGAATATACACATTTTTGTACAATAAATAATATATGTAAATGTCTAAAAACATTTTAAAAACACTAATTCAAAATAAATGACATAGTTTTTTCAAAAATATATAAATGGCTTTTTGAAAAACTGAAAATCAGTAAATGTGCTCTCAGAAACTTAAAAATTATATCTGATATTGATAGTATAAAGAAAATAAGACACTATATTTTTTTATTTCAGAAAATTCAAGCATTTTCATCATAATTGAAGAAATTACATGATCAATTATTGTCAGCATTATATTCCAAACATTTCCATTCATTTTTTTTGGAAATGCAGTCAGACACCTGAATGTCTTGAATTATATAAACATGTCCATTAGCAATTTAAGACTCATCAACACACATCATGCTTTATCGAGGTCAACTACTAGTAAAATGGATCATAAGATTACTTGGATTTTATGATGAGCTGGACTCTAAAAATTCATAAAAGAAACTAAAGTCTACATTGTGCTGATTTGCTTTTGCATATTATTTAGAAAACAACTATTAAGGTTTTATTATAAGGGATCACACAAAAAATCCTACTGTGTACCATGCAAAAATGGAAAAAAATAATGCTTTACAAATAACTGTTGAATAACTAAGGGAATCATGGTTTTTAGTCTTATTACAGACTTCTCAAAATCAAAGCTGTTTTTCAGATTAAAGTTACATTAGAGTTAGTGGGAAATTACAGCCTTAGTTTAAGAACTTAAACATCTTTAGATTTTAAAAAAGCAATGAATAACACATAGTTTTTAAAAAATGTTGCTTTGGGGAAGAGTATTGATTCATTTTTTCACTCATTCAGCTTTGTCTTTGCTTGGGTTATATAAAAAACACATTGTTATTCTGAGGACAGTTTCTGATTCAGGTCCAGTGCTCTTGTATCTCCATGAGTTTTGGCATTGTTTACCAGCACCTGTAGGAAATCACAAACAGGAGCATTAGCATTTTGTTCATTAACAATAACTATATTTAGATTCATAGAAGCCAAATATGCCTAAGAGCAGCAGGCAATATTAAAATTACACAAAAAATGTGACTGTGTGCAATCTTTCAGTCATTTTTGCTGAAACAAATTATTCAACCAGATCAAACATCAGAGATAAGCACAATTTATTCAAAAGCTTAATTCGTTTAGATGCCAATATTTTGATTGTTACCACTGTCAGCACTGTATAAAATGAAAGGTTATGTTTGGCAGCTTTGTTTACAATACTTAGCCCCCAAATACCATTTTATGCATAAAACTGTACAAATGACATTGTTTTCCTTTAAAACCATAGCTTAGGTTCTGGGTTCTATCAAGAACCTTTTGATGATTTTCAGCAATTCCACAAAATAGAAGATTTAATTTCAGTTGGTCACTCTACTATTAACAGTTTTGGTTGTTCATTTTCAAACCCTGTGAAGAGACCGAGATTTTACTCTACTCACAAGGTAACAAATTAGCTCACCATGGTATTACTCATGGTGAAGCCAACAACATGCGCATCAACATATTTACATCTGTTACCCTTGCCCTCCAAGTCTCACAGGGGTGACATGAATGGACATATAACTTCCCCAATACGCTCTGTGGTGTATGACAAGAGGGGAACCCTGAGCCTAGGAGACTTGAGACTTTTATAACAGGCAGTAAGCAGGCTCATCTTTTGCTCTGGAGGGAGACACATATCTGTCTCCCAAGACTGTCACTACACATACACCCTTGAAAAGATAGTTTGGAACAAAGGGCAATCAGGCCCTCAGCTCATAGGATGTTTAGAAATGCAACAGACCCATGCATGGTGAACTGTCTCCCAAGATTCATACAAGTTCTTCCTTTTGGTTTGCAATATGTTTGATTATAATGCCTTCATCCTAACATTGTTTTCATTAATATTTCTTTAATACTGTATATTTCACTAAAAGGTAAACAGTATTGGCCTAACCGCTTTGGCTCAGTGGATAGAGCGTCGGCCTGCAGACTCAAGGGTCCCAGGTTCGATTCCAGTCAAGGGCATGTATCTTGGTTCCCGGCACATCCCCAATAGGGGGTGTACAAGAGGCATCTGAATTGATGTTTCTCTCTCATCAATGTTTCTAACTCTATGACTCTCTTTTCCTCTCTATAAAAAATCGTAAAATATATTAAAAAATAAATAAAAGGCAAACAGTATTTCAAATGCTGTATTTTTATAAGCTTATCATTAATTTTTATTGTGTTTTTAAAAAGTTCTGAGAATCTGAATACAATACATGTATGTATTATATAAACTATATTTTAAAAAAGAATTGTAGATATATGCATATGTTTACATATTTAGATACCAGAGTCATCCCCTAAGAAGTAAAGTAGAAATTGTTCCATGCATTTTATAGGAAAAACAAGATGTAGTAAAATAACTTTTCTAAAGATAATATGAATATACTATTAAATTTTGCTGCTTCTGAATGTATCTTGTCTACAGAGCACAATTGTCTATCTTCTCTTCTGCTACATAACACCTAAGAAGGATATACTTCCTACAGGTTCAATCAGTAGTTCTCAGACAGGGATAAATTCAGCTCAGGTATACGTGGCATGTCTAGAAGACAATCTTGGTTGTCACAAGTTGGGTAGAGGAAGGAGGACAGTACTGCTGGCATGCAGCAGTTAGAGTGGTTAGGGATGCCAAAATCCTACAATGCAGAGGACAGCAACCCTCACCCCTCTTCCAACAAAGGTCCAAGATGATAATATCCTAAATAAAATCAATGCCTTACATCAATGAGCTCGCCATCATTTTTGGCATGTAAGTGCCTCAGTAGGTACCAACGTGCAGTTGATACAATAGATTTGGGATAGCCAGGCTGATATACCAGTCTCTCCAAAAGTCGCCGTGTCTCTCTGGGAAAAAGATATTCACATTTAGTCCAAAGCATATACATTAATATAAAATATTTCATATACTAGTCTCTCACACAGATTATCTTTTTTATTCTTTTGTAGACCTGTTGCTAATTATGAATTTCTTAAACTAACAATAAAGTCAATAATAATGGTTAACATTTATACAGTGCTTACTACATGCTATGTATGCCTAATGTTTTACGTACATGTCTCATTTAATATTCACAACCTTATAAGGCAGATTGCTGTTATTATTCCCATTAAGGCTCATTCCAAATCAAATAAAGAAAAGGTCACTATTTTATGAGCACTTCTGAGTGCTGTACCTCTAATCTTTTTTGAAAATAGGCAGAAGATAAATAAATCAATAAATTATACATAGTGAAGTGGAATAAGAAAAAATACTCAACATCTATACTAGACCCTAAATGTATAATATCAGGCTTTTAGTTTGTTTTCCGAATGTGTATAATGTGGGAACCCACATAATAACAGACTGATTTACAGCTGTGTTCTAATTTTTTCTTTCCTAATTTACTATGACTCCAAAGACTTCTGAACTGGTAGAAGAAACATAGTGGTAATTCAGAACTGCTGAACAGGAGAATCTTCTGTAGCACTGGCTTGAAGCAGGAGCTAAAGAATTTGTCTTGAGGATGCTCTTAAAGAAACCACATAGTGAGCACACTGTTTTCTTAGACTGTATGTTTATCTGGGATGATTTCAGTGGTGATAAAAATTATGAGAGGTGCTAATAGAGATTACGAGGGAAAGGAGGGTAAGGCCCTCTAAGTAACCCACACTGAGCACAATCAAATCTAGCCTAAAACATTTTTGGTAAAATCAGTTATATAAAAAATTAGCCATAAATAAATATTAATAAACAGTGATGAAGTTTCTGATGAACCATATGTCTTAATTCTTCCTTCACTCCTATTCTGTGATGTTGAATGTCTCTGCCATATATCTATATGCATTAAGCTATATGTTTATACTACCTATTCTCTCAATAGTGTATGCTTCTAAACCCATGTGTGATACCGATTAGAGCTAGATACGAGTCTGAGTATTTTGAAACATTCTTGCCTGATTTATCATCCATATCACCTTGAAGTTTCTTTTTTTTTTTAATGTCACCTTTTCTTATTTTTTAAATATGTTTTTATTGATTTTTTAGAAAGAGAGGAAGGGCTGCTGAAACCGGTTTGGCTCAGTGGATAGAGCGTCGGCCTGCGGACTGAAGGGTCCCAGGTTTGATTCCGGTCAGGGGCATGTACCGTGGCTGCGGGCACATCCCCAGCAGGGGGTGTGCAAGAGGCAGCTGATCGATGTTTCTCTCTCATCGATGGTTCTGGCTTTCTATCCCTCTCCCTTCATCTCTGTGAAAAATCAATAAAATATATTTTTTTTAAAAAAGAAGAAAGAGAGGAAGGGCTGAGGGACAGAGATGAAAATGTTGATAAGACAGAAACATAGATCAGCTGCCTCCTGCATGCCCCCTACTGGGAAACGAGCCTGCAACCTGGGCTTGTGCCTCGACAAGGTATCAAACTGGGGACTTCTTCGATTTTGGGTCAACACTCAACCACTGAGCAATACTGGCTGGACTAAGTAACTTTTTAAATATTTATTTCTGACCCCATCCCCACACTCCAATAACAAGATTGCTAATTTTTTTTAATCTGAGAAACTTTTGGATTTTCTAGATATAAAACTCACATTATTTATGTCTCTGCCTTTTCAATGTGTATTCCCTTTTTCATGGTATACTGCCTTACAAGAATTTATCTCAATCAGCCTTGAACTTGGGTCTTTTCAATTTTGTTTCTAGCATCCACATTACACAATGGCTCAACCTAAGACAATAAAGAGCAAATTCCCAGGCCTTCTTCACTTGAAATATTGTCATACCAAACCCCATCCCATATTCTGTATCTGTGTACCCAACTATTTTTAAAAAACAAATGTGAAGTTTTATTTTCTTCCTTTCTAGAGTAGATGCAAATATATGAGTAATGACAAAGTTGTTAAACTCATTCTAAATCTTTCTTTGCTTCCCAGAGGATTAAAAGTAAAGAAATATTTCCAAGGGAAAAAAGTTAACAAAGATTCTTCACACCTTGCCCCCATTTTGCGGTTGAACTGTAACAAAGCTTGTAAAAGGAGAGCCAGTGGACAAAAGCAAAAGTTCAAGGCCTCATTTGTAGCTTCCTGAACCAAGGATGGCCAGTGATCATTTGAAATTTTGGCCTGTAAAGATATAAGACAAATACCAAATCAAAACTTTGGACATGTTTACCTTAAAAGAATGCAATTCAACTCTCACTTATTGAATGCCTACTTATCCAAGTTGCCATGTAAATGCTATCGGGAGCATAATTCTACAAAACAATTGAGATCTGATCCCTGCCCTTAAGGAGCCACATAACAGAGTAGAGTGGAATAAATAAAGTTTCAACCTGGAGATATCACTTAAAAATGCTAAAATACTTGTTAAGAGAAAATGCACTATTCTATTATATAGGTGAATAAAATCTGTCACTTACTAAGCCTATGGTCAACAAATATACAAAACTAAATTTAACAAGTGATAAGCATAAAGTTCCACATTTCAAAAATTATATAAGGTGAGAGGAAAGGCTGAAATGAAATACTTGAACACACTACTGAATTATGCAGGAAGAAAAATGCATTTAAAAACTTTCACTAAGATCTCAAATTGTAACCAAGATTTTATAATTACAGGTAGCTAGAATACACACTTCTATAAAGTTAAAATAATAAGACAATGCATAATCCATTTAAAAAACTAAATGATAAAAGAAGAAGAGCAATAAACTTTGAGCATAGTGCAGGCAATAGTAATTTGTGTAATTAAGAAAAAGGAAGCTATAAAGATGATGAATTTGAAAATAAAGAACACAGGTTGTGAGGCATCATCTATGAAGACAGGAGCAATGAGACTTTCAAGAAAAAAAAGTCAAAACCCATACTAATATAATTATTCTGAATAGATTTTTTTTAAAACAAAAAACAAGTTCACTGGCTGCTTTTATAAATACATTCCAAGACCGCATATGAAGTATTCTGTAAAGTTAGCCCAAAGATTATTACATAAGGTAACTGGTATGCTAAACAATATGATTAGAATGTACTTATTCTTGTCTCCCATTATGTCTTTAGAATTTATTATATAAGGAAGATTTTTCCTCTGTTCCTAAATATAACTTTTAGTAAGTCCCATAACTCCTATAGCCATTTTTCTTACACTGATTTATAAACACAGTCTTAATTAGAATGTCCTCTTCCTTTCAATACTTCAATCTTCATTTGCTAGTAAAGATAATATTTGCATCTCATTCGCATTTCCTCAGTGCCCAGCTAGGATATGGTTACAAGCAGCAGTAGATTGCTTGTTTATTCTGCCAAAGCTCCCACCTTTTCTTGCTAATTGTGGTTTTAGGCCCATATAATAAAATACCGGAAGCCTGCATTTGACTGATGCCATTATAAGATGTTTAGCTCTCTAGGCCTACCAAATAATTAAAGCCTTTTCTCATCCAGATTTTCTTGGCTTTATCAGAGATTCCCAACTTCATGAGTAGTTTCTTACCTGCAGGACAGTTATGTAACCTCTGGGGCCCAGTGCAAAATAAAAAAAGCATGGCCTTTTGTTAAAAAATGATTAAGAATTTCAAGAAGGCAACTGTAGAACATTAAAATTAAACTAAGTGTGGAGCCCCCCCCTTCCCCCCCCCCCCCATGAAATAGTCCTGCTAATCTGAAGTTCCACTGACTTGGGTGAATGTATGTTACTTCACTTAATCTTTTCACATCTTTACAATCTGGAAACATCTAGCTTCCCTTCTCCTGAGATCTCATCACTCCTTTAGGTGGCCCTACTGGACAGGATTGAAGAGAACTCCATTCTACTCTCATACTTGGCATCACTCATTCCTGGCTCTGAAAAACTCCAGGAGTACAGCTGGTCCCATTGCTGCTCCTTCACTGCCTCTGTCCTGGGATTCACTCACTGCCATTCACTCTCCCAGAAGCCTGCAGTCACTTCCCAAAACACTAGCAACTCTTAACTCTTTTTCTCTGCACTATCACAGCAGATGGAGAGCCATGGCTTCTGAGGAATGTGTCAGATACCTGTCCATGTGCTTTCAGACATGCGCCTCCAGGACCTCAAAGGTCAGACATCAAGGCCTCCCTCTCTCTGACAACCCTTCCTTCCTCGTCTTGGTGGGCATTTCTGTGTGCAAATGTGCCAGAGAGAAGATGGTGAAGGCATCAGGACTCTGAAGAAATGTCTACACAATCCTTCTCCAGCTGCAATCTTCTAATCTACATCTTTCAGTTTAATACCCTATTCATATGTACCACACATACAGTAGGCTCTTATGAAACAGTCTAATTTTAATATACCCCTCTTCTGCACACTGCCATCTAGCCACTATAGAAACATGGCATCTCCCTATAATAATTGTTGGGTGTCTAATCTTACCGGTATAACTTATATTCTTTTAGTCTCACTTATTTTTTGTTAATTAATAAAAATTATTTAGTGGTATACTTGATTTAGATAGTGCCTTAAAGTTCACAAATACATTTGTAAATGTTATGTTACTTGATATTCATAACAACTCTATAAGAATGCACAGCAGTTATTATCGCCACTATTACAAAGAGAAAAAAAAGTGAAGGGGGCAGACTCTAAACAGCTTAATTGGCTAAAATTTTCACAAGTAGTAAAAACCAGGAGCAAAATTCTTAGAAAAAGCATTTTTGTGGTGGTACTTGGGGGTTGGAGCAGGTATACATGGTTATTACTAAACTGCAAGCTAATTTCCTCATCTGTAAAATAGGGTTATTGTGCATATTAAGTTAGTTAATATGTGTGAAGCACTATAACAACAGTGTCTAGCACAAGCCAAGTGCTAGATATGTTTGTTATTATTGCTTTATTCCAGGTCAGATTTAATTTCCCAGCATTCAGAACAAATAAAAGAAGCATACCACTAAATAATTTATTAACTAAAAATGTTAGACTAAGAGAATATATAGTTCTCGGAGGAACCAAGATGGTGGCATAGGTAAAACACCTATCTTGCTGTCATACTCAACAATTTTAATACTACAACTTAACGAAAGAGCAAACACCTTCCAGAATCACCAGAAAGCTCGCCGAGTGAAAATTCCACAAATAAAAGTGAAGATAAGACACTGTGACTCGGAGGAGCGGCGGCGGACAGCATTGAAAGATTCGTGCGGAGAGAGGTTTGGAGCACGCGCCAGCGGAGAGGGCAGGCAGCTGAAAACCGGCCAGTTTTCTCGAACGGGGAGACAAAGACGTCGCACTGGACTGATTCTCCAGCTCTGGGCAAGGTCCAGCGAACCAACCGACTATCATACGGGGTGAAAACTGGACAGTGAGAGGGCACGCCGAAGCTCGGGTGCTGCAGGGGTCTCCCGGCTTGTGGAGAAGGCAGCTCGCGCGAACAGCTCGGCTGTGTGACGGCGCAGAGAGCAATCTGCGACTCGCTCTCTCATACGAAAAACCGTCAGACTGCTTTGTTTTACGACCCTGGGTGAGACATTGGGTGTGCAGAGTCATTTGGGGAGAGTCTGAATTCCCTGGCAGTCGGTGGAGCTCCACAGAGGCTCTCTCTCAGAGGTGCTGGCGGCCATTGCCCCTGGCACAGAGTCCCTGGGGCCGCATAGGGCGGAGCTAACGCTGTCTGCTTGGCCCGAAGACTCCGCCCATCCAATCCGAGCACAGCTGAGCTTCACAGACAATTGGCCTAGAGGTCAACCCCTCTAAGTGCTAACAACCATTAACCTGAGCTTAACTTCAGCAAGACTGTGCAACCCATATCCACCTCAGGTAACTGGGGAGGCTGAGCCACTGTCCCTTGTAGGACGTCTACCACACAAAGCTACTTGACTAACTCAGGGAAGCAGCCACCATGCAGAGACATGGAAAGAAATCAGATGTGAAAGAAATGGAGGAAAAAAAAAACGACTGGACATGGAATTCAAAACCACGGTTATAGGGTTTTTCAAGAGGCTCCAACAAAAGGTCGAGGCCTATAAGGAATTAAGCAAGACCGAAAAGGAAATGAATGAGTCATACAAGGAAATGAATGAGACCCTTAAGGATATGAACGAGACCTGCAAGGAAATGATCAAGACCAATGTGGAAATGAAGGAGACTCTCAAGGATATAAAGGAGACTCTCAAGGATATGAAAAAGGACCAACCAGAAATTAAGCATACACTGACTGAAATAAAAAACATTATACAAAGACCTAAAAGTGCTCTGGAGCACCCCCAAGAACCAAGTTCAAGATCTGAAATACAAAGAGGGAAAATCCACTCAGCTGAAAAAGCAAGAAACCAAAAAAATCCAAAAAATTGAAGATAGTGTAAGGGGCCTCTGGGACAACCTCAAGCATACCAACATCCGAATTATAGGGGTGCCAGAAAAAGAGAGAGAGCAAGACAATGAAAACCTATTTGAAGAAATAGTGACCGAAAACTTCCCACACCTGGTGAAAGAAATTGACTTAGGAGTCCAAGAAGCACACCGAACCCCAATATATAGGAACCCTAAGAGGCCCACACCAAGGCACATTATAATTAAAATGCCAAGAGCAAAAGACAAAGAGAGAATATTAAAAGCAGCAAGAGAGAAACAGTTGGTTACCTATAAGGGAGCACCCATACGATTGTCAGCGGATTTCTCAACAGAAACGATGCAGGCCAGACGGGAGTGGCAAGAAATATTCAAGGTGATGAACAGCAAGAATCTACAACCAAGATTACTCTATCCAGCAAAGCTATCATGCAGAATTGAAGGTCAGATGAAGTGCTTCGCAGATAAGAAAAAGCTAAAGGAGTTCATCACCAACAAACCAATATTATATGAAATGCTGAAAGATATTCTTTAAGAAGAGGAAGAAGAAAAAGATAAAAGTGTAAATTAGGAACAACAAATACACATCTATGAACAAATGAATCTAAAAATCAAGTGAATTAATAAGCTGATGAACAGGATAAACTGGTGAATGTAACAGAATCACAGACATAGAGAGGGAATGGACTGACAACTCTTGGGGAGAAAGGGGGTGTGGGAAGTGTAGCAAGAGACTGGACAAAAATCATGCAACTATGGGAGAGGACAGTGGAGGGGGGTGAGGACGGAGGGTAGGATGGGTACCAGGTGGAGGGGAACTATGGGGGGGGGGGAGGGAACAATGTAATTAATATACTGAACAATAAAGATTAAAAAAAAAAAGAAAAAAAAAGAAAAAATGTGGCACTCAAAAGAAAAAAAAAATAGAATATATAGTTCTCCAGTTCACATATTCAAGAGCATTTATAGGTGATCTCTGTGGCTTCCATAGCTCACCAGCTACTGACGTCACAAAGACCTTTGTTAAATATAAACATGGGACAAACAAAACAAAACATTTACTGGTATACAATTACCATTAGCCACGATTTCTTTCTACCCAAATCAGCTCAAATTGACTCCATTATTATTTGTGCATTTATTCAAAAACCATTTATTGAGGAGCTTTTAGGTACAAGGCAGAGTGGTAAAGCAAGGATGCAAAGATGATCAAAATATGTCCCCTGACCTAAGGAACCCCCAAATGTGCTCTATATCACCAAAGCTAAAAATGTCCTAATTTTTATATTTCTCTGTCAAA
This sequence comes from Antrozous pallidus, assembly GCA_027563665.1. Taxonomy (NCBI): domain Eukaryota; kingdom Metazoa; phylum Chordata; class Mammalia; order Chiroptera; family Vespertilionidae; genus Antrozous; species Antrozous pallidus. The sequence continues at coordinate 57,002,551 of CM050512.1, forward strand.
TTGTCTGGTTAAAACAAGTAAATATTAACAGCCGATTATTATTGTGAAAGTGAATTCAGGCCTGACTAGGACAATTTCTTCTAATCTTTTAAAACAAAACAAAAAATGACAGTTCACCTTTTAATTACAGAAGTAACACGCATATGATAAAAAAAATTCAAACACTACCGAAAAAAATAAAATAAAAAAATTATCCTCTACCATTCCTTTAAAGACCCTTTAGTGCTTTTCTTTTACATAAAAGTATATACACACATACATACAAGGCATTCAGAGATATATATATATATACCGTATTTTCAGGCATATAAGATAACTTTTTAACCCAGGAAAATCTTCTCAAAATTACCATATTGAAATCAAATCTGATGTTTTTAAAATTTTTATTTGGTGTGCGTTGGAAGAGGGGTAGTCTTATACAGTGAGTATATCCCAAACTCTATAGTTTAACTGGAAAAGTTGGGGGTCATCTTATATGCCGAGTCGTCTTAAATGCCGAAAAATATGTACCACAACCAAACAAAATATCATACACCTTGCTTTGCAGTTTGCATCCCCACACATCCACGTAAACATTTATCTTAAAGAGTTTTCTACACTAGCATATAATACTTTTAGATTAATAAGCCTAAAATAGGATGTCAAGTAAAAAGTTACCAGCTATTGCTTTTACAGAATGTCAAATTAAACCGAGAAATGAGTGAAAATGTTAATTATTGATATCTCTGTCACATGTGAGTGACTGGGTTAATGTATATTCTACCATAATTCAACTTAAAAATTGGAATCTTTGTTTTTTTCTCCAAACACTGAGGTTTGGCTAGCGTCTATGAGTTTATGTTACTCTTATGTCCACCAAGAGCCCAAATACAAAGTTTATCAGGAGATCACACTAGAAGGCAATGAAACAACAGGAATTCACTAGGATATCATAATGGAAAAAGCTTCCACCTGAAAGAAAAATAAAAGAATCAATTTTCATGATCACAATCACAACAGGGACTTACCATGCAGACTTCTAATGCGAGCAGTGCTAGCCTCAACAGACTCGACAGCTTCCCACTCCAACTGCCCTGCTGGGATGCGACTTGTAGACTCTTCCTATAACACATCTCTGCAGCACCCATCATGCCTTGAGACTGATATATGTGCGCCAACCACTAAGAAACAGAAAAAAGACGCACCCAAAGGTTTTAATTTAGTACACAATATGATATTCTATTTCCAACAAATTCAATAAACTTTGATGAAGTTACGTTTTTAAAAATTATTAAGTTTTGTGCCCAAAAACCAAAAATCCCAGGGTAAGAAAGGGAATAGCATTCAACAGGAAGAAATAACACTCCTATCTTTGTATACACCTAATAACATAGAATTTATGAAACAAAAATGGACAGAAATAAAAGAAAAACTAGATAAATCCTTAATCACAATTAGAGAATTGAACACACCTATCTCAATAATGTTTAAAAAAAATTAGTAAGGGTATAGAATATCCTATATAATAAAAGCCTAATATGCTAAGTGTCTAACCGTTCGTTCGGCTGGTCGCTATGATGCGTACTGACCACCAGGGGGCAGACACTCTGACCAGTAGGTTAGGTTGCTGTAGGGGTCCAGCCAATCGGGACTCGGCAAGATGGGCTGGACACGCCATGAAGCCCTCTCAAGGTCCCTCCCCAGCTGGCCAACTTCCTGAGGTCCTTACCTGGCTGGCCGGCCCCGAATGGCCCCAATCAGGACTGGGTGAGATGGGCCCTCCCCTCCCCCAATTGTGCACCAGTAGGGTCCCTCAACCTGGCCTGCACTCTCTCACAATCCAGGATCCCTTGGGGTATTGTCGGAGAGTTGGTTTCGGCCTGATCCCCACAGGCCAGGCTGAGGAACCCCACTGGTGCATGAATCCATGCACCGGGCCTCAATGAACCAGCTTGAATAAATGAAATGCTTAGAAGACTATATTCAGTAACTGCAGAATACATATTCTTTGCAAGAATCTTAAGAGAATGAAAACTTATAAACACTCATGAATAGAAGTACAAAAATCCGAAACAAATGTATTAACAAAATGACCCCAGCAATATGTAAAAGGAACATACCTATACCCTATGACTCAACAAAAGATGCATCCAAGGATGGACAGAGCCAGTATTAATCAGAATAGCCAAAAGTTGGAAATAATCCAAATGTCAACAGTAAAAGGAATATATATTATAGTATATTCATAAAATAAAATTAAAAAAAACTTATAGCCACATGAAACAACTAAATTAATCTCCTAAATATGATGTTGAATGAAAGTAATCATATACATATTTGCCAAAACCGATTTGGCTCAATAGATAGAGCATCAGCCTGCAGACTGAAAGGTCCCAGGTTTGATTCTGGTCAAGGGCACATCCCCAGTAGGGGGTATGCAGGAGGCAGCTGATCGATGTTTCTCTCTCATGGATGTTTCCAACTTTCTATCCCTCTCCCTTCCTCTCTGTAAAAAATCAATAAAATATATATATTTTTAAAAGTAACCATATACAAAAGAATGCTCCATTTATATGAAATTTAAAAACAGACAAAACTAGACAGAAGTGCTAGAAGAGTAGGCCCTCCTTTTGCTTTGAAATGGGGGAGACCAAAAGTGAGGCATGGGAAAGGCAGGCAGGATGGAAATACTCTGTATCTTGATATAGGTAGAACAGCCCTAGCCAGTTAGCTCAGTGAAGAGTGTCAGTCCACCGACTGAAGGGTCTTGGGTTTGATTCCAGTCAAGAGCATGAGCCTTGGTTTCAGGCTCAATCTCCCAGAGCCATGCTGGAGGCAACCAATCAATGTTTCTCTCTCTTTCTCCCTCCCTTCCACTTGTGGTATTTTAAATGTTGTTTACATTTCATTCTTTGTGAATTATATAACACACATACGCACTATCTCTTCATTTGACAAGGTATTTTTACTTTGAGAAAGAATGTGAGTGAGATCATCAATATCCATTTGACCTTAATTAAAATATCTTAACGCTCATATGGCAAACTTACTCGAGAAGAAAAGAAGCATCATTTTTCTTCAAGGTTTAAAGAGGAGACTTAGCATAAAAAATGCCATTAGATAATCTTTTTAAGCTGGGACATGAAAAAGTTCATATAATGAAAGATCAGAATACAAAACTATTGTAGTAAAATAAACTTCTATAAAATCTACATTAAAAAAGCCCTTTTGAAACTTCCTCTGGGATGCAGAAGGAAATATAATCAATTGAATAAAGTAATTATTGTGTTTTTTGTATTTTAAAATCAGTAACAATAAAGTACATACTCATCACTGTGTATTTGTCATTGTGAAAAACCTAACCAGCTAAAAGGGCAGACAATCTGTTGATCCAGACATCATTGCTGAAAATAACTATTTCTAAAAGCACTAAATTACCATTGAAAACTTGGACATGAGTGAATTGTAAGGAATTCTAAGGAAAAACTACATATGCCCTCTAGAGGCAGAATTAAAGATCATTATAGTAACCTTATTATAAAAATGTTTGTAATACTTCTTTAACTCCCTTACATCAACCCAAAGGCAAAGATAGTATTTTCAGCATTATTTTAAATTAATGAAACTTATAATCAACAATTAAGAAAGCTTTAAAGTATTATAGCAACAGTTCCAAAATTAGTATTCAACTTCCTTAGTTCCTTTAATCACAGCACCCTATAACATTCTTTAAATCTTAAAAATGAGAGATTTATGGTGGGTCCAAAGGCAAGACAAATAAAAATGGAGCATATCCTTTACCTCAGCTAATTCAGAGTACTTTAATTCAGCGTAAGAAAGGAGAGGGTGTACCTGCCATGCTGGAAAGGAGGTTGAGTTGGACATAACAGTTTTTTGCAGCTCTTTAAGGACAGCATCCGGGAGAGTCTTTTGTGTTTCCAAGAGTGGTTTACACTGCACTTGTCTCAAGAGTAAGATAACAGCTGGCTGGTCAGGGTTACTTTTTAAACTCTAAATGTAAATCCCAGATAGAAATACATAAAAAAGGTTAAAATAGATTAAATGTTAAATATAATAGGCAATTACGCTATTCCCCATGTTGGGAGAGGTATCTAAATTTGACCTTTTCTTATTAAAATTATAAACAACTGAAAAAGCAAAATAAATAAAACACTGAACATCTTGGGAATATCAAACTCTACATATAATCTTTAAAGTCAATAATGCTATTATTGTGATATATAAGTCTTGCATTATAGATTTATGCTACGTTCACTTGATTTTTCTCAGGTGATATCTTAAGAACTTTAAGTTCTGAATGTAAATGACAGAACTAAGAATATATAAAATTAACAGTGAAGGCTAACACTACACCTTATTGGAAGAAACAATCCTATGTAAAAAGAGCTGTAATTTTTTTCCTTTTTTTCCTCCTTTTTTCCTCCTCTAGATATTCATTGCATGTCCTTCCATTAGGCACAGACGTCTTAACATTGGAAGAAATGACCATTTACCCATTTACCAAGCATGTACATATATACATAAATGTATTGTATACATGTACATGTGTCTCCTTCCAGATATATATATACATATATATTAAAGAAGTTAAAGAAAGTTCTCTACCCAAATCCTTCCACTGTTGTTTTAAATATTTCTTCCTTTATAGCTTGTATCTCAATAAATGTTTCTTTCTGTTTTTTGGGTTTGTTTTTTTTTTTACTAATCAGGTCACAGTCTTAAATGTATTCATTTCTAAAATGTACTTGATTGATTTTTTTTCTAAGTAAGATACTGGAACAATAAAATGACAAGAAAGGCTCATAAAAGTATCTCTTATTTTGTCAGATAGAGCATAGCCAACTGTTAATTTATGATTACTAAACTCTGACTATATAATATTTACCTGTACCGAACAGAGATGGAATTTCTTAAGTAAAAGAGAAAGTTTATTACTCTGCTTTTCAGAGAATTCAAGGGCCAAAGAGATCTTCAAAGACCCATTATTTTTTCTCTGAAAAATTTACATTGCTCTTTTAAAAAAATTTCTCGTAAGACAACACAATCCCCCTGGTAAACATTTATGAAACAGTATTTTCAGGAAAAGTGATGCTTAAAACTCTCCTAACCCAATAAATTATTTCTGAGTAGATTTATAAAACTGATCTATTCATTCAGTAATTATTTATTGAGCCCTTACTATGTACTAAGTAAGGTGCTAAGAATTTACTCACAGAGCCTATTATTCAAGAATGTAAAAACTATACTCTGAAAAGAGTAAGCAGAAATGAAAGAAACATATTGCCCCCTAAAGGTACCAAGGGGAAAAAAATCTATTAAGAGCTTAGATCCTAGAGCCAAACAAATGTGAGTTCAAACAGCCACTCCATCAATTTGTAGCTCTGAGCTTCTGTGAAAATTCCTCTCTAAGCCTTAGTTTTCCATTTGTAAAAATGGGGATAATTATAAATACCTTTGCCATAGGATTGTTGTGAAATTCAAATACAAACTACTAAATGTAGTGACTGGCTTGTGGTAAATACTCAGTAACTCTTGGGTGCTATCAATAATAAATGTTAGGGCCTGTCATGATTATTACCACCACCACCTCGTACTCTTTAAATAACATGCACTCTATCTGAAGTTATTTTCCAAATAGGATAAGAATCTATAAAACTCAATGCTCAATTCCATAACAATACCTTTGAGCAAAGGGCTTCAGCTTCTGATATTTTTCCTGTGTCTACTAGACCAGTGACAGCTTGGGAGAAAGACCACTTTTCCAAAGATTCGTTGTAACTTTTGAAGAATTCTTTGTCTTTAACTATAAACAAAAAATGTCAGTGTTACCTTTTCTGCAATTTATAATGTGTTCACGGAGAAGGAAACAGCTGCTAATAAGGATCACAATAAGACTTTGTTAGATAAGACTGTAACAGCCTTTAGTATAGAGCTAACTGTTCCCACTACCTCTTGGTGATATTCTTCTTGAGTACTTTATCTTGAATTTATCATTACAAAATGCTGTTTTAAACTTACTTGAAGCAGAAACAGCAGATAACAGTGCCAAATACAAATCCATCCTTTTTGGCTGAGTACTGTTCACGAGAGCCAGCTTATTATCAGCATAACAAGCTGCCATTAGCCCAGCCCAGACAGCAGGATCACCTAAACATAGGAAACAGAGTTAGAGGCCTTGTTAATACTAACATATTGCTAAAAAATTACCAAAAATGATATTGTATAAGCACACACAAAATTTATTTTTATCTAAAAATATTCAATTTTCTTCAAAGAAAATTAAGTTATACTTGTTCTCAGAATATGCATTACTATATTCATCCTTCAACATTTGCCATTGTTATCAAACATGTCAGAGGATGAGAAATATCCTATTAAGCTTTTCTCCCAAGGCTAGTTTAGTTGCCTAGACTGCTATGCTACTGTGGAAAGGTCAATTATATTCACTTCAACTGGACAAGTCGCATACAAGCATGCAGATTCATCAATCAGTCCGTTCTAAAGGCTCAAACATAGGTAAACCAAGGTAACAATTTCTCAGTTCTTAAGAAAAGTTTGAGCCAAAAGAAAAGCTCAAGACAACTACATTTTACCTATGTTCTAACAGCCAAGCATGGAAGACACTTTATCATTCCAAGGGAAGCAATTTAGTATTATATATCTTTTCATTCGTTTGATCTTTCCTTTCTTCCTTCACATTTTGATAGACGCTTCATGGCATTAGGGGAAAAACTGATAGAAGCAGGTTAAGGAGGTAAAAATACCTAGAAATAGATTATGAGTATAACCTCCTCTTTATAACAAAAGTAGTTGTGAAAAAAGAAGCTAAAAGAGGACTTGGAACTTAGGTTTTGAAAATTTGTTTGATTTTTTTATAAAGAACATTTTGCAGTTCAATTCAATGGTTAATATTTTAGTCTTGAGACTCTTGAAAAGCAAATAAATAATTTAAAATTTCCACAAGGGGGTGCTAGTTAACGATACAGTAATTTAAGCATATTTTTTAGCTTGAGTTTTGTATTTTTTCATATTTAACTGTCCCATTTAGAATGTTTTCTATCAAATGTCTGAAATCTATATCAATTTCATTTATAGATTATTATATTACTGACAATAGTACAAGAAACATTAGAAATCTTATACAGATCAAAAACTTTTGCAAAAAATTACTTATCTCCATATTAAAAAATAATATCTGTCCCAGATAATAACTACCTTTTAAAAAATTATTATTTAAGGTATTACAAATAGCAGTACATATCTCTGCCCCCCCTACCCCCCCACTGACCTCCCCCGGTAAGAGATCAACCAAAGGACTTGTATGGATGCATATAAGCACAACCAACAGACTCAAGACACTGGGAGTGAGGGGATGAGGGCAAGTAACTACCTTATTTTAAGTAACGTAAGACATATTCAAATTCCAGAATAAGGAAATAGGGACCATTCCCTAGATTTTATAATGTGGCTGAGTATTAGCTTTGGCTTAGGTCTAACATTGATAATTATGTGGCAGCTTTTCCTTTCGAACTCATCCTATCTAATAAAAGAGTGATATGAAATTGACAATACCTTCACTATACCCACAAGCCACGCCCACAAGCCAATCAGGAGCAAATTATGCAAATAAACCTCAACCAAGATGGCTGCAGCCACAAAGAGAACTGGATGGCCAGGGCCATGAGCACAGCATCCGCACCCCACCCCCGACGTGCTGGCCTGGCCACACTGACTCAGAGAGAGGGAATGGGCCGGCTGTGTGGAGGGAGGGGAAGAACCAGAAAAATGGGTCTTTCCAGTTCCTGATGCTGATGGAGCCCTATGGGTGCTGGGCTCCTCCAGCAGACCCCTGCCCGCAGTCCAGATGTGACCAGCATGGCCCACGGCAGAGGGGTGTCCGGTGGGCACACTACAGGCATCAAATCACTGCTGCCAAAGCCCTCCCCCTCACACACACACAACTTGCTAGTAGTATGGTCCAAGGGGGCGACTCCTGAGGCACTGCTCCCATGGCAGCAAATGCGCACCATGCCAGGTGGGAAGCCAAACCTGAAAGTCCAAGCCCCCAAGTACCGACAGGGTGTTGTGTGCCGGGTCCTGAGGAAGCGCCAGGACAAGCATCTCCCCAGAGGCTGTGTGGAAGGAGGAGAGGAACCTCTGGCTAGAGGCCGGGGTGAAGGATGCTAGTGTCTTTGCAGGCCAGGCTGAGAGACACCACCCCCACACACACCCCCAAGTCCCATGCACAAATTTTGTGCACTGGGCCTCTAGTTTTTCTATAAAACAAGGCAACTGAACATGCTATCAGGTTTATAGTACTACCAACTGAAGTGGACTCGATTTCTGAATATTGATTTACTAAGATACTGAAAAACACATTTCTTTAGGGCTTTCTAATATTTAGATTTTGGTGGAGCAAATAGACATTAGTTGCTAGATATTTCTTCTATCATAATCCAAAAGTATTGCTGTTTTCATTAACTCTTTCATAGAAAATCAGCAACTCAAATTCCCCAGAAAACAAAGTAATAATATAAATATTATATATGTAAATATTACATATGTATATTATAATATAAATATTATATATATCTAAAAAAATATTTTAAATTTGCTTAAAAAAAAACCCTCTTAATATCACAAAAGCTGCAATCTAGCAAAAAACTGGATTTCCTTCCATTTAATTCTAAATTATTGGGATTATATTTAAAGTTCTGAAAAGATCCCTTGCATTTTTTTCACCTAAAGATCTACAAGAAAGTGGAGAGTTACTATATATAACTACAATTACATTCACTTTCATTGGAATCCAAGGACATATCTCAAACAGGTACTCATCTTTATTACTCAGTCCCTATTTTAAGAACCTTACACGATGACTCTGCTTCTTTGGGTACATATCCTCTAGATAATATAGGAAAATCAAAAAACATCATTAGAGAGGACCTTATTTAGGCAATCTTACCTTTCTTAAGTTTATGCCACTTAACACAATCAAAAGCTAAAAGGTCTTCTGTAACTGTGGATCCACAGTAAGAATTACTGAGAGTAATTCTATCTAACACTTGCTTGATAAAACCTCCAAAAATCAGAAACATACCCAATGTGTAATATAAATAAAGATGTTTAGGGTCTCCTTTCATTTTGATTATTTCAAAAACAAAAGACATAGTAAACAATAAGATCATGGTCTTTATTTTATAAAAAAAAACAACTCTGAAATATTAAATATTTGCAATTTAGTTAGAATCTTTACAATGTATTATGAAGATAATATTGAACCTGTTCTTTGTATAATTGCTTCCCATTAGTCCCAAGCTAAAAGCAATAGCATTCTGATCTAATAACTGTTCGAAGTGCTCTAAGGAAATAAATTATTTAATGCTGCATTTCATATTAAAAATAATATATAAAAATATATCTCATAACCCTACACTGCTACACATTCTAGTCCTCTAGTGGTAGTGGAAAAATGTTGATGCAGTTCATATGCAGTTTCTTAGTACCTTTTGTGACAGAGGGGTGTACATGACACAGCTGGTTAGAACTGAGAACTAGCATGGGGAGGCTAGCTAGCATTTCAAATCATGGAAGACATACTTCCAATCTTCAAGGAGGTAACTACACCTAAAATAACTAAGTATGTTTATTAAATAATTTATTAGCTATAGGTAAACCTTATTAAAGCCTGATAGAAAATGAAAATAAAATTACCTCTTAAAAATATCTATATATTTAAAGCCTTAATATGCAAATAGACCAAAGAGTGGAACAACCAAACAACTGAACAACTGGTCGCTATGATATTCACTGACCACCAGGGGGTACACGTGGCACATGGCAGGCATCAGCAGCAAGCGGCAGAGCATGGAACATGGCAGTTGTCAGCCATGACGGGATGGTAGAGCAGGTATGTGAGGGCACCAGTCCAAGGCAGGGTGCCGGTAGCTGTCATCGGGGTGAGCGTCTGGAGCTCACTGAAAATTCTTTGCTCCTGAATGCCACGGCCCCACCCGGCACTTGCACCTGCTACCAGCACCAGCCCCACTTGCACTCACTGCTGGCACTGGCCCCGATCGCTCGGCATTGTCAGCGGGTATGAGCAGTGGTTGCTGGCCCCAATCTCCTCTCAGGACTTCTCCATCTCCCCCTGCTCCTAAGGGACAATCGTTGCCTCTTGCTCCTGCTGCAGGCGCTGCAGCCAATGCTCACACCTGCTGCCAGTGCCTGGTACCAGTCCCAATCACTCAACACCATCAGTGAGTGTGAGCGGCGACTGCCGGCCCCAATCACCCGAGAGTTCTCCACCTCCCCTGCTCCTGAGGGGTGACTGGGGCAGCAGCTGCTACTCGCACCCACTCTGGCACCGGTCCCAATTGCTCCATGCTGTCAGTGGGTGCGAGCAGAACCAGCACCGTGAGCACATGGCAGAGGCCATGGCAGGTGTGGGGCTGTCAGCCAATAAGGGACCAGGGGCCATGGCAGGAGGGTACGGTGGGGTTGCAGAGGATGAGCTGAGACCCACCCCTGTGCCCACTGCCTAACAACCCACAGTTCCTTTCAGGATGCACAAATTCATGCACTGAGCCCCTAGTAAAATTCAGATTTTCAATAACAGATAATAAACTACCTTCAAGCAAACATTCTCTTGAGCCTGCTTCAATAATTGATTACCTCTTAGTTACCACTAGTCAAATGTAGTTAATCAAATATTTATATGCAAAATCTTCAAATATTTTCTTAAAATGTCCTAAAAGTACAAACCTGCTCCTACAAATCACAAATGAAAGGTGAACAGAATTCTAATTGATGAAGTGGGTTGTATTCACCTGGAGAAAGGAGAGTTGCCTTCTGAATGGTCTTTAGTGCAATATTTTTTTCATCTTCTGCTGAACTGCTTCCCATAGCCAACTGATTTACTGCAGTGTACAGTAATGCCTTCTACACAAGAGAAAAGAAAGGTATAAACCAATTCTCTTCAATGCTACCTGCATTCAATGTGACTAAAAGTATGACTTTATTGAATATGATGTGACTCATAAGCCGAGGAAGAATTATTCTTTCATCAAATATATTATTTAACAAGTACAACATGTCCTTTACAGACAAACTAACCTTTCCATGATTTGAGTCCAAAATATGAGCCACATTTCCTGCTACAGCACCTCCCTATAATAAAAAAGAATTAATTTTTCAAATAAAACTGATAAAAATCTCTATTAAAGCATGTGAAAAGTTCAGTTTTAATCGCATTCACAACTTCTAAACTCCTTAAGTATAAAGTTATTATTATTGTTTTAAAAGACCAGTTTAATATTTTTATTTAAAAATCATTTTTACTATAATCATTTAAACTCTGCTCATTAAAGGTCTAAAAGTTATATGATTTTACACACTACCAAATAAACATACATTTTCTAACAATATAAAAGACTGCAAAAGAAAGACTGAAAGAGAAAAAAAGAAAGAAGGGGGGTGAGAGACCACAAAACTTATTATAAGATAAACATGGTTTCTCCACAAAAATAATAGTATTTTAGAAACTTCTGTATTCCCTAGTAAAACGAATAAAGTTCAGAGGAATAAAGTTAATGAAGCTCATCACTGCTTCAATAATCAACTCAACACTATAATGGAAAAAACATATGCAGCCAGGTCAGCATGGCTCAGTGGTTGAAAGTCAACCTATGAACCAGGAAATCACGGTTCAACTCCAGGTTGTGGGCTCCATCCCCAGTGTGGGGCATGCAGGAGGCAGCCGATCAATGATTCTCTCTCATCATTAATGTCTTTTTCTCTCTCTGTCCCTCCCTTTCCTCTCTGAAATCAATAAAAATCTATTAAATAAATAAACATATGCATAATAGTTTTCATAAAGTTGATTTGAAATTCTTCACTTTTTAAAATTCAGTTACATATTTTACCTGGAAGAATATAAGGATGGTTCCATTTTAAGTCAGAAGTATACTATAATCTTCACTTAATATCAGAAGTGTGTAAGTGTATCAGAAATGTTTTTTAAGTATATTTTATTGATTTTTTACAGAGAGGAAGGGAGAGGGATAGAGTTAGAAACATCGATGAGAGAGAAACAACCGCCTCCTGCACACCCTCCACAGGTGATGTGCCCGCAATCAAGGCACATGCCCTTGATGGAAATCAAACCTGGGACCTTTCAGTCCACAGGCTGACACTCTATCCATTGAGCCAAACCAGTTAGGAACAGAAATGTTTTTAAAACAGTATTTTAACACATAAAGAACGCTAAAACTAAACTTTTAAAATGTCAATATAAAGCAAATAGAAGATGAATTAAAAACAAGAATGACAACACAGCAGAAGAGGAGGATTCAGAAGTTATATTTAGAATTACACATTACCATAGCGACTAACTGTGATTTTGCACAAGTTATTTAATCTCTATGTTTCAAGTGTCCTTTATACAACGGACAGTCACTGGACCTGCTTCATATGGTTGTTGTGATTCAATGACAAACTACGTAAAAATGACTAGCACAGTAGCTGGAACATAATAACTAATTCCTTTCAGTGTCTAATAATGATGGTCTTCTGCCATTTGCAGATCCTAACAAATCCGAATTTTCATTTTGAAGGACTCATGGGCTAGTGGGACAAAAATCAAAGCCCAGTGTTCACATAAAAGGGGGAGTATTAGGAAACCTATATAAAAATAAGCTGAGATCCCTCAGGTGAAGCTGAATCTGAAGTAAACCAGGTTTCAAGTGACCTTGAAACCAGGCACAGAGTAGCCTAGATGGTCCAGAAACCTCAAGTTCTCAACTTTGTTTAAGGTGGTTGCAGAATGGTGGAGCTCTCAAGCACCTGGCGGAAAATAAGTGTAATTTCTATGTATAGAAAGGTACCTTAATCGTAGACTGCAAATTATTTTCAAGTATACATAATTAAGTAAACAAAGCCACTGTGTGCGAAAGCCAGTAGGAACAACAAACGAACAGCCCACACAGACTTCAGATACTGAAATTTTTAGATGTAGTAAGTGTTCAGAACATATTACCTACTATCATTATGTTTACCACCTAGTAAACAATGAAAGCTCATATCAACCATAGAAGTTAACAAAATACTCCATAGACTCCTGAAAAATATCTGGCTTTTATGAACTGAAGTACTATATGTAATACCCTATATAGAATATTGATTTTAAAATGTCAATATAAAACAAATAGAAGATAATCCTGTTTAGATTTACATTTTTTAAACACTGGCAGTGTTCTAGTTCTTGTATTCTTATATTTAAGAAGCTTTTAAATAAATTTATCTTTGGGGGTTCAAAACACAATAGCTAATGCTTATTAAGTGGCAACATTTGAAGCATAATCTTATAACATAGTCATTAACAAAATCTGTATGCCTTCAAGAGTCCATCTAATTCTCTGCATCGTCTATAACACCCAAAGCAGTACATCAGTACATGGAAGAAACTCAATGTACCCTTTTTGAGTAACTATTGGAAATTATGGTTAAATAACAGAATTCCCTTGCTGCATTAATTTTTTCAGAATTACGCTAATATTTTAAAATTATATTATTTACCACATCACAGGTTACTTAATCTTTTTTGCCAGAATTTAAAACGTTACTCACCTTTGCATTTTGTTGTGCATACTGAGCAACCACTCGGGACAACAGAGACCAAAGAGCAGGATCAGCTGGGTTACTGCAGAGATTATCAAAAGCAAAGGGCTTAGAGATGGGAGTTACTTTAGCCACAAAAAGTCCAAGCAATCAGCATTTTACCTAGTAACTAAGCTTAAAATCCGTTAGACAGCTAAAACAATCTATAATAATAAAAGCATAACATGCTAATTAGACTGGATAGCCGAAAGAACTTCTGGATATCATTCTGGACGTCCTTCCAGATGACCTTTCAGATGAAGCCAGGGCGCTACGGGGGCCGAGGCAGAGTAGTTAGGGGCAATCAGACAGGCAAGCAGGTGAGCGGTTAGGAGCCACTGGTCCTGGATTGCAAGAGGGATATATGACTGCCAGTTTAGGCCCAATCCTGCAGGGATTCCTGTGGGGTCGGGCCTAAACCAGCATTTGGACACCCCCTGAGGGGTCTTGGATTGCGAGAGGGTGCAGGCTGGGCTGAGGGACCCTGTCCCCCACCCCATTTCATGCACTGGGCCTCTATTTTCATATAATTGTCCATGGGTGTCTTAATTTTTAGAAAACATATTTTATATCTCTTTTATACCAGAATCCTTACGAAAAAAATCAGCAATGTGATGATTACAAAGCCATAGGATCTAATTAAGAAAGGTTAAGAAAATGTAATATATGTGCTCAAAGAAAACATAAAGAAATGAGAACTATGGAAGGAAAACATACTCAGGATATAACACGTTACTGCTGAAGATAAATACCATTGCTGCTAGTGAACAGGTTTCTATACTCTAAACTTTGAGTACATTAATGAATGCTTATGTGGCCAAAATATTCTTAAAGCCATCAAAATGGACAGATCATATAACAACCTGACAACATCACAAACTTGAGAATTAGTAAGGGCTTAGATACTAAAAGTGTGGAAGGACAAAATTTCTGTTCTCTCTCTCTTTATTAACTGAATTAAAAAAAAATCTTCATAGATGAAATAATGATTTTATGGGCGATTTCATAAAAAACACACTTTGGTTTCCAAATGTATATGCTTATCACCTCAATTTATATTCCTAATATAATCCAAATGTCAGAGACCACCTCATCAAGTATAATTCAACCCCAAGTTTACAAGCACAGATTTACCTGTGAACGGCTTTAGATGCTTGTCTCTGCACTGCCACACTGCGGCCTTGCAGCGCATAAATCGCTGAAGTGAGAAGGCACCTCTGATAATCACTGTCTTTCTGTTTGACGTGCTTCAGTAACTCGTTAAGTGCTGCTTTTGACAGTGTAGCATCCTGCATTGCCAATCCCAAGGCACACAGAGCTTGAAGGCTCTCTATGGTTGGCTCCTTTAAGACAGAGCTATAAATATATTTTTAAATTGCCGGTTAGTTATAAACACAGTAGTTTGTAACTATTACAACATATTTAACATCTAGTAGGAAAAGTAATTTACTTAATTATTCAGTAAACTAAGCCCAGCTTTGAGATAAATATAAGAACAAGCTGCTTGGCTTCTTGTAACAGCAATTTCCCTATCTGGCCTTTCACAGAGCAGCAATAGCCAAATGTATTTTTTGGTCATTATATCTAAGTTTTAGAAAAAAGTTTAATGTTTCTAATAATAATTATGAATGTTGTACTATTAAAAAAGAGAACATTTAAAAACTTTTAAAACAGTTTACTAAAATATAATAGAAATATTTAAAACATTACAAAATAACGCATAGGTAATTCTGGGTTTTTACAATGATTTAGCATTTAATGAGTGGGAGAAAGAGATGTACTTTTCCTGCAATGGGGAAGCCATTCTGTACTATGAGTATTTGTACAACTGAAAATGCCAATAAAGAATTTAGTTGATAACCACTGTCTAATAGCATATCTTAATCATCTATTGCTTTGAAAAAATTAAGATTAACTTTCTAAAAAAAAAAAAAAAATCCAGAAGTCAAAAAATACTATATGAATAACCACATATATCATCGGCTGTTATTTTCAACTTATGCCCAAAATACAGAAACAGATACAAGTTATATTGGTAGCATTTTTTTTTAAGACTCAACTTTAAATTAACTTTATCATGTTAACGTGAAAAAGAAAAAAAATCTCTTTGGGGATGCAAAAGGCCAAAAACCAGACAGTTACAACTGGCTGCATTAAAATTTTAAGATCCTACTAGATCAAGTAATAAATTACTCTTTTAAAAAATGAAGTAAATAAATAAATAAATAAACACACACAGTACACAGGATGATTTTGAATGACTGGATGAATCTAGGACTAAGAATTAAGCCATGATCTCTACTTCTACCTGTGACCATCAGTTCAGAACTAGGTGGGTCTCATCTCTTTTGTTCACCAAACAGTTCCTAAAGCATTGCAAACTTCATTTTACATGGTTCCGAAATTTAAATCATTATTGAAGTATTTAGTCATGTTAAGTTAACTGTGTACATCAACCACACATACCATTTAAACAGCAATGTCTTGGCTACATCCATTTGTCCTTGTTTATACTCGGTTATTGCCAGAGCTGTCAAGATATGGGCTTTGTCTTGCTCTGACTCAACAACAGACAAGGCTCTCTTATAGGCTGTTGTATAGGGTTGGAAACAAAGGAAAACAATATAAAAGAAATCCTGATTGACAATCTATCAGATTTTTCCTTTCCTAATTCTATTTTTCAAAAGGTCTAACTTAAACTATATCTTATTGTTCCCTTGTTTTTAAGCAGATGAAATAAAAATGGGTAATAATCTAACTGGTTTAGCTGTTCCAAGGTGATTCTGGGGCTAACATTGGGATTATTATATGATGTCCCTAATTTCTATCTTCAGAATACTGAGAGGGGTCAACATCTTCAAAACAAGTGAAGGCCGGCAGCCACAGAGATAGCACCAAATTTATGTGCAGACTAGCAACTCCATCAAGTAGACCCTTACAATGAGCTGCCACACAGAGGTTCGGCCCATATATGTGAAAATGCACTCAATTAGCATCTTTGCAGAAACCAAAATATACTATTATTTACAATGGTTGAGATCTTCATTTATCAGAAACTTATATTTAAGCACTGTGAAGCAGTAATGACCTGCTTTCAAATGCTAACTCAGTTTCCTTGTCTAAATAATGAAAATGAAACACAGCTAGTAACACTGCTATAAGGACTCTTCATCATAATAACCTACTAACTGACAAACAGATAAAAAGTTCCTAGTATTGTTTCTGACTCCTAGTCAGATGTTCATAAACACTGCAACCTGCACCCCCATCTCAATATTACAACTTTCTTTATGTAAGGTCATTGTGATCAAATTCCTTTGAACCCTGGAAAATAATGATGTGACCTTCAGCTTTAAGCAACATACTCACCTTTACTGCTCTCTTTATACAGACCCTTCATAAATAAAGCCAGTGCAAAACCTACAATGTCTTCTAACTCTTCAAGGGGTGTTGACTTAAAAGCCTGGATAGCTTTATCACATTCACCAATGGAACTAAAAAGCAAAACAAAACTTACTTTTAACATAAAAAAATAATTCTGGCTTACATCATCAAATATAGAGATATTATTATGCCATGTTTCCTCTAAAGACTTTACTTCATCTATCAGAGTTAAAGCTGTAGAAAGGACTTAAAATAAAAAGCATATCACTTATTTCACATAGGATATACTAAGAGGATTTAACTTTACACTTTGCTTTTTTTAAATAATATGTGAATATGACTATTTTTGCTAAAGTGCCAAGTGTTTTAAAAGCAAACGTGAATTAAAATCCAAAATTATAAAAATAATTTCAAGTTCTTTTATACAGAAATCTACATTTTTAAGCTTCATACATTAAATATTATTCCCATAAGTATGGTTCTAGAACCTTGGACAAGTCTAATAAGTATAAAAATTCCTTAGTCAGAATCAAATCTAGCCTTTGCATACACTGTGTGGAGGGCACATAGAAACATTAAAGTTCCATAGATAAAACTATACATGCTCTTTTCTGTACTTAACAGGTATAAAAGTAAAAATCTGTTATATCCGATACTAAATGTAATACTTCTTAATAACAGAAAATAACTTGTTTTGCTTATTTAAAAATGAAGAGAAACTGCCATCACCTGGAATAGAAACACTGTATATTTGAAATTCTTGCTTAGTATCCATCACTATAACCAGAAGCCATCAATTCTAAACCTGCTCCTCATAAAGCACACTGGAGTTAGGTATTATCCCAGGTACAGGAAACTTTTAACACAGCCTGCCTTTATGGGAATTATGTATCCTGGGGGAATGTCACCAGCCCACTACTCTAGAAACTTGTCATCACCTCACTAGTTCCATAGCTTTCACCAGAAATATCAAACAGGTTACAGAATTAATGGGGAAAAAAACATGCTTACCATAACAATCTGCCATAATTTCTAATTGCATCATGATAATCAACTTGGTTTTCTGCATTCTCTAACAGCAAAATTGCCCTAAAAAAAAAAAAAAGGCATTTTAAGTTATCTATATGCAATGGCGTTTTTTCACTCTTTTTCATTAACTGAATCTATAGATTTTTGCTTTTGTTTAATTCTACTATTTCTTTAATGCTAAGTTATAACAACTATTCGCACTTTATTAAACTGGTCCCACAACAGAATACTCAATACTTAGATTTTAGATTCTCAGGAAAATTACTTTAACAAAGTGAATCTTATAAGTGAAATCATTTATTTCTCTCTCTCTCTCTCTTTCTCTGAGGTTAAGGAACAGTTTTAAATATTCCAAAAACTTTAATCTAAGCATGGAAAAACAACTATGTTGATCTCTTAAGTTCTGACATATTTGAACTACATAGAAACACTCTAAAATGTTTATATAAAAGTAGTTTGAGTTAGGAAGTCAAAAAACTGACTGCTTTCATGTGCCTTTAACGGTTACATACAGAAACGTATGTGAGCAATACTGAGTTCAGAGAAGGGAAGGTGTTACAAGGAGTCCTCAGAGGCTTAGAATTAATTCACCAACATGCTGACAGCCCAGATTTTTACCTTCTCCTGCTCAGTCCTCCTTAGGCAAGCAGGGAATTCCTTTAACAACTAAAAAAATAAAATACTTAGAAATATTTTATTTTATTTTCCGTTTAAAAAGGATTAGCCAGGAAGAAACTCCCAAGAAAAGCTTCTACTGCCCCTGATGTCACATGAAAAACAAAAATTAGCCAGAGAAGTCTAGGAGAGAGTATTGTAGAGACAGTACTATATTAAAAACTATACTTCTGGTTAAATTGAAAACCTAACTTGTAGTTTCAAGCCTCAAAAACCTGTTTAAGGCAAAAACCACAGTAATGAACAGGTAAGGAGTGGTACATATCCAAGTGACTGTGGAATTGCCATTTTAGGCTGAAGGTATAACCAGTATCAGATTCATTATGTGTGATTATATGTACCCCAAAAAAGTAGTGAGCACTCTGAAGAGTTCTAGTTTTCTGTTTAAAAATCCTGCTTATTGTTGTATTCTGTCATATTTATACAGTTTGCTTACTGGTAAGTTTATTGTGACAGTGAAAGAAATATAATTGTGGTTTTTCATAATCCTCTGCGTTTACACCTGGAAAAATAACTTCATTATATAACCTCCAATACCATCTAGTGATTACTCCTTTGAACTACAGAGAGATTCATTAAAAAATGGTGAAATATTTAGGAAACTTCAATTTTTATTTTTAATCTAACAAGGCCTCTTCTAAAAATTTATTTATTTAGATTAGGGGCACCTCAGAAGTTCAGCAACCAGGTCTTTTAACTTTTCATCTGGTCCTCACAAGATCAATAGTTATTTTCTTATTCACGAATCAAATAATTTGCAGAGAATAAAACTGTATTTCCTTTCGTACCGTTCTCCTGTCTGGTCACTGCACTTGAGCACATGTCCTTGTTTCTTTGACATGCTAAGTGCACCCCTGATTCAGAGTGCTTGCTCTTGTTGTCCCTTCTGCCTGGAGTGCTCTTGTCCTGACAACCAAATGGCTTGTGGCTTCACTTCATTAAGGCCAGGCCTCATTTGCCTCCTTATTAAACCTACCCTTCTTAACACCTATCTCAAATTCACTGCCTGCCTCTGTAATATCTGGTCCTCTACTTTTTCTTTCTTAGCAATTATTACCATCACAGATGACCTACTAGCCTATCATGTGTCCCCCGACCTGAACAGCTCCGTGAAAAAGGGGCCTGTGTGTGTCTTAGCTCACTGCTAAGCTGCCAGAGCCAAGGACACTGCTTGATTCACAGCAGTTCAACAAACATTTACTGATGGGTAAATATAGAGTAGACTAAAGTGGCTCAAATAAAGATATAATGTTCTGATTTCTTCTCTGAATAAATACATGCATTTAATAAAGCTAGACATGGTCTAAAGGGATGGATTTTTCTAAAACAGAATCTGAGGGCTTCTCCTTCCTCTCCCTCCTCCTCCTCCTCCCCTCCTCCTCCTCCTTCCCCTCCTCCTCCTCCTCCTCCTCCTTCTTCTTCTTCTTCTTCTCCTTCTTCTTCTTCTCCTTCTCTCTCTCTCTCTCTCTCTCTCTCTCTCTCTCTCTCTCTCTCAGGTTAAGGAACAAAAAACAAAATATAGCTGAAAATTTGAACTACGTATTTTCACCTTCATAGATGTAATAATAAATAAAATATTAGGAAAAATGAAAACATTTATTTAGTACCCTCTTTATGAGAGTGAGACTAAAATAAAAAAAGGCCACTAACATATAAAGATGGCATTTTGGTTAAAGGCAAAGTTTACCTGTGGAGTGCATCTGCTGCTTCCTTTTTCAGCTGTAGATGTTCATCTAAATAACTCAGCATTGTGAGAGCTGGAGCATAGTTTGGAATTCTTTCTGGAAATCCAAAAATATCTATTCTTTACATGTACATAATGGTTGTGTTTGTAAGATATTAATTTTATTTTCATTTTTTAAATATTTTAAACAACAGATTATCTCTTGAAATCTTTGGCATTGTTAAAGAATAGCAGTCTGATTCTCTTGACTATAAAATACCAGTAAATCATTTCATAATTCTTCCACGTTTTTCAATAACATTCATAGTTACTACAAATTATAATTCTTCCAAATTATTCAGTAATATTTATAGTTACTACATACTTTAAATGTTTTAAAGTTTAAACATTTTTATCCTTAATGATATAACTTGAAAATGTACTTCATGTTAAAACTATGCATTTGATTTATAAGGAAAATTCAGTTCTTCAGCTAATTACATAAACCTTCCCAGCATTAATTTTTCTTGGGGGTTGTGTTCCAATTTCTATGTATTTTTTTTTAATAACTCAGTACCATACACTAGAAACAGAGAATGACTTTGATATTGCCAATGCAGTATTTTGAAATTTTCATGTCAAAAAAGATCATGCATCTGATCATGTACAAAGAAAACATCTGATCTAATTAAAAGCTGTACTAAGAAGCAGGCCTTCAAATCCCTTAAGTTGTTCAGCAAAATACAATGTAATCATATCATAGTTTATGTGGTGGTTATATTCTAACATCAAAGCATAAGGTATAACCACTGTTGGGGAACACACAGACTTGTGTTTTTTAAGGAGGACATTCTGATAAAGGGGAAGTGTGTGGAAGGCTGCCTGCCCTGTTTACCAAAATTCTGATGGGGAAATTAGGGGAGTGTCGAAGGCAGCACCCCTAATTATTCCTGACCTTCCCAAACAAGTCTGTGCACGTGCAGACCCCCGGGTGCTTACTGGAATCCTTATCCTTAATCCCTGGATACCCTTGCCTAGATGACAATGTAAACACAAGTGTCCTCCCAAGACTGCTCACCCTACTGATTGTATCTAAAGATAAAAACTGCAATAAAAGGCTAATGAGGCAGGCGATCAAGGCTGCCTAGTCCCCTTTAGCCAGGCCATCCCTCAGCCCTCTCTTTCCCCGGGAAGCTGTGTCAGAGGAATTTGTTCATCTGTTGTTCAGGGGCTGCTGGTCAGCCCAGCACGGCAGTGCCCTGTGTGAGGATCAGGGAACACAACAAGACGCAGCGAAACCTTCGAAGACGAAAAGGAAGGAAACAAAATTAAGTGTGCAGTAAGTCAATGGAGCCCGCTTGGGATTTCCAAGTTTGAGGGAATTGTTTTTCAGCGAAGGTGAACAGCAACTGTCCACTGAGTAACAGATCTCTTTATTACTTAAAAAGTTATTAAACGCAAATGGTGCCTATAATTTATAATCTTTGGTTTCCTGATGGTGGAACATTAGATGTTGATCTCTGGGAACAAGAAGGCAGGAATTTAAGAGAAATCAGACTCAGAGAAAACAAGTGCCTTTGTCATCTTTAACTATGTAGGCTCTCACCCGAATTGCACCATGACCGCTTCATATTGAGGCTCAAAAGCCTACGGAGTGCCTTTCCTACCACCCCTCCTCCTGAAGCAGAGCCTGTAAAACCTGTAATGCTAATCCTCCGCCTCTGGTGTGGGAAGGCTCATCAACTAGAGAAAATGGAGCTAACAATCTATTTGCAAAAGGACTCCTTAATGTTTTGTCTGAAAATTACCATATGACGCCTTGAGACTGGCAGATTTTACCGAAACAACTCTGGACGCCAGTCAACGTTTGCTATGGAGAGCAGAATCTTATGAGATCTGTGAACAACAGGCTGTTTGTGGGCATTTAGTGGTGACCCCCCCTGCAAGCCCCCTGGGCCACATCTGACTGTAAGTCCCGGGCAATGTAAAACATCTTCTGAAAGATCCATGCAAAGAACTCTGATTTATTAAGTCTTTTCCGTGTATTATGTGTGCCTGTAAATATCATGTATGAGTGTCTGTTGATTGTTGTTTTATGTGTCTTTGTAATTTGGTTTAATTTGTTTAAAGGTGGGGCATATTTCACTTTGCTAAGAGGCCCCTAGCTACTTGTGGCAGGCTGAACAAGTGGCAGGGATTGCAGGAACTTCCCAGCAGCTGCCAAGAATTTTTAATCTTAGGTATCCTTCCTGCACTCCTTCTCAAGTCATCAGCCACAGGAAACTCTTAGCTAGTGAAAGTTCTTGTCTGTCTGTAATGTAACTTGGTTACTGATGTTCTTTGCTTGCTTTCTTATTTTTGGGAGACTTAGTTTGAAGATTCTAAGGCTAATGTCCCAGTCCACCCTTTTATGAGTACTCATTCATTTACTGTGGGGTTTTTCTGTTTCTGTTTTTAAGATAAGATCTCTTCTTGTGTGTAAGATTTCATGTTATTAGTCTACTCAGAAAGAAAAAATATGGGAAATAACATCTTCTAAACCCCACAAGTCTTTTTCTTAGAAGGATCAGACTTGTAGAAGGTATTCATTAGTCATTCATTTTGGCATACTAATAACATGTGGATGCCCCAAAGTACTGACTTTAAAATAACTGCACTCTTCTCAAGTGCCCCAGGCTCACTGCAGGAAGTTATATAATATTATAACCCTTCAATATCTATGATGAGGCATTTTCTTTTCAGCTTTTCACAATTTGTTTGATTCATGTTATTCAACTGCCAATATTCCTGATTAAATGCCTGTTTCTTTATTCGAATTTTGTCAAAAGATTTTTAAAAATACTAGCAAAACTAACATTTCTTGAGCCAGTTACTCTGCACATTTTGTAGGGTTTATAGGTAAGAAAACTAAAATTCAATTTGGTAACATGCCCAGGGTTTTATTATGGCTACTAAATGATAGAGAGGAGATTAAAATTCAATAGAATTATTAAGGAAAGGACATTATTATAATAGACGGTTAATAAAACTTCACCATTCTGTCCTTTTCCTAGGCCTAAACATATTTTTCCAGTATCTTAAAGAAAAATCAGGTATTAAAGTGGGAGGTTAAAGGCACTGGGTTTGAAACTTAAAACACATTATCTCATTTAATTCTCACATTTCTACAGCCTAGGTGCTATTTATTATCTCTACTTTCCAAGGTTAAGAGAAGATAAGGAGAGTAAAATACTTGGCCTAAGACTGTAGCAAAAGTAAACGGCAGAGCTAGAATAGCAGCAACTCGGGCCCTTCAGGCTCCAAAATGTTTCCAGTACAACATGAAAGTCACTTTCATCTTGAATCTTTAGCTAACATTTTATCACTCTTCAAAGTCCTTACTAAAGTTTAAAAAGTAGGCTGCTTGGCCACTGTGGGGTAGAAAAGGCAAATTCATGTCTTAAGGAACACTAATATTTAATTTGGAATTAACTAATTTCAAAATTCCATTAAATTATTTCGACAGTTATGAAAATATCTTGCCATCACGTAACAGGTGCCTTACCTATGTATTTACTCAAAACAACCTGTGCTGCTGGGAGGGCATTCATCTGGAGGACGTTGTAGCGGTACAGCTCTGTTTCTCTGTTGCTTTTATCTTGCAATGTCGTACAGACCCAGTACGCATAACCAATTGCTCCCTCGGTCTTTAAAAAAGCCAAAGTTAACAAGTGGACATAGAGTAATAATATATCAATACAAAATGAAGAAATGAAACAATGCACTTCAATATAATAAACAGCACACCATAGTTTTCGTTAACTGTTAAGCACCTTTAGAGGGTCACTATGATATAATACAGCTAAGAACATGTTTAAGTCACTTGCTTCAACCCTAATTAGAAGAATCAAATGAGATAAATTAAGTGCAGAAAACAGAGCCCGCCTGATGGCTTCGTTTGCTGCTTTTCAGCACCATTCCCATAAGTCAATGTAATAATTACCAACCAAAAGAATCGTAAAACACTTTCATAAATAATCTGGAAATATCAAGTAAGTTAGTACTTATCTTAAGTTTATTTTTTCTAGAGTCTCGGTTTCTATTCTACATGACTATTATTGTATTTACTGAATACCAATGTCATTTCATCAGGTCTTGATGTCTTTAGTTAAAGACAGTAGAGACAAGGGCTGTCATTAACATCTGACACTACTAAGTATCCGTTTTCTCAACAAAGGTAATACTTTTCTTATTAGCGAATCCTAAGAAGAATGCTCAAATTCTTACGTGCATACTGAGTTCTGTGGTGTGCCTGAAAAGATCCATGGTGTCGTAACTTCCAACTGTCTCTGCAATAAGAGCCTATAAAGAAAAAGGATGTTCCTAATATGTTTAAAAGAAGTAATCACCATCATCAATCATCACCGTCATCATCATGATCATCAATGAAACTGGAAAAAACAGAGGTTTAAAAGCTGTGCTTAAAAGCGAAGTTAATTTCTAGTTCAGTCGTGACTAAAATATTCTCATGGCTCAGAGGACAAGAATGACTTGTTAAATTGGACCTTAAGCAGACAAATGCTTTCAAAATGCCATCTGTAACCTCCTCCCGCCTCTCTCACCCTTGATTGGTTCATACTGGTATTTGTCTGGAATAGGATTCTTAATCACGGGATCAGCTCAGATTCACCTGTGTAGCGTTTTTAAAAGAAGGTCATCTCTCCTAGTTTCCATAAATGGGGTAGAATCACAACATGTTTATTTTTAAAACTGCCTCAGAATTTTAAATAGTATACCTATGCTACTGACTTTATGAGACTATGTAGTAGTTAGAATTACTTTCAAGATCATCTATCTTTTAAGAAAGATAGGTAGGGCTTTTAGTTAACATTTATTACTAATATTAAAAATTAATATTAAGTCTCACTTCTATTGTTACTATTTTAATTACATTTACTAGTTATTTCCTGAAATATATTATTTTTAAGAACTAAAATATCTGAAAAATAAAGAAAAATACGTTTTTCTGACAACATCTGAGATGAATGAACCTAGAGCAGTGGGACATTTGGATCAGCAGCAGCAGCATCCCTTGGAACAGTTAGAAATGAAAATTCTTCAGCCCCTTGTGTCTAATAACTTACATAGCGATTAATACAGTAATGCCATTCCTCCCACATGCTACCAGTTAACAGGAACAGGGAGTTTGCCCTGCTGACTCGGTTTCTTCACCAATTAGCTGGAATTAGACCCAAGAGTTAAAAGTACAATAAAAATTATCAAAACCCAGATTAATGATTTTCTGATATGGGTGATGCCTCTACTATTCTCTGAACAACAACAAAAAAAATCAACCACTTAATTTCTCAACTACACAGGATGTAGAGACTACCCTTTCTAATCCCCTCTTTTTCAGGTGAGAACATTGAATCCAGCAATTTTTTTAAGGTAAAAAAACTAAAAAATTAGTCAGTGACAGACTCAGACCACTAACCAAGTACACTGATTCCTATTTGGCAGTACAAAAAATTTAAATTTGGAGGAGGTTGGCAGACTCATATAAACAAGTGCCAAATAAAATTATGAAAGCTTTTCAGAAAATGAGAAAGCAATCAAAATGATATTGTAGATTTTCATTTGGGGGAGGAGTAAATGAGCATTAACATAGATCTTGGTTTATTCTTTAAGCATAATAATGTCAGACTAATGGGGTTAAAAGCCTCCCAAATCAATGCTTAACCATTACAAACTGTATGACTTTGGGCACAATACTTAGATCTCTGAGCTTCAATTCCATATCTATAAAAAGTTTAACAACTACCATCAACTCAAAGGACTGATGAAAGTTTAACTGAAATAATGTATACAAAGAGCCTATTATTCTTATTATCACTGTTATTTATATTAATAGGTTATTTATACACTTTATATTAATAGGTTACTTATATCAACAGGATTATTAATAACTAAATGTTATCTTACTTGTCCAATCCAGCACATTAAATAAGATGGATCAAGGGACTGAGCTGTTTTGAAAGCTTCATGAGCTAGCTAGAAAACAAAAACAAAAAATAACGTATCATTTTATAAATCTAATACTAAATTGTTTATTTTAAAAAATCATAAAGTAAGAGAATAAGAAATCTGAGACTTACCAACATATATGAACCTAAAGCTGCTTAAACACAATTAACAACCCTTAAATCAGTGCTCCACCAGAGCACTCCTGAGTTCAGCAGATTTCTCTGCAGGTTTAGGGGTTCTGGCTCCAGCGAAAGAGCATACAGATGTTCACCTTACATTTGGTAGAACTTTTAATGAATTACCCATATATTTGCTAGGTTTGAAGAAAGAAAGTAAGGCTGTATCAATTCCCTCCTCTTTGAGCTTAGCTGGGAGGAAGAACTAACAACCAACAAAGTCTAAGATATGTAACTGCTACTAGACAACAAGAATTGTTGACATAATCTGTGCTAAGCAGTCAGGAAACTTTAAAGATACTGTACTTGGGCACATTAAGTTGCATGTCATTTTTTTCCCCTGCTACAAAAAAAAAAAAAATAACATTATATGCTGCTTTCTATCACTTTCTCAATAATCTATGTGTGGCAGAAAACAGTCTTATTTTTCCTCCAAAAAAGTAAACTAATGGGCAACTGTGTCTTGTTATCATAAAATCATATCCATGGTTTATTAACTAAGATCTTACTTTGTTTAAATTTTAAAAAATATTTTTTCATATGTACTAAGATCCACATTAATATTTTTCTTCTATTTACAGTCTTCGAAAGCAATCTCTGCTGTGATTTAATGTATTCCTAAGAATATTACTAACACTACTTTATATGGTGATTTTTGATATGCCAGCTGAAACAAAACAGTACAGATGTTGTCTGTGGATTTGTAGAAACTTCTAAACATCACCTACAAACACATGCCCAATTTTCTAACTGTTTGAGTATGACAAATTACATTGTGTTTTATAAAGGGATTAATATGGAGATAAAGCCTAATAAAAATCACCCCAAAAATATTAAATCTAAGCTGCTGTAGAGTACTAATCATCTCTCTTATTTTATCACCCTACCCTCAATACCACCTACATGGGACTCCCCTTACATGTGTATAGATAAAAACAAACAAACAAGCAAAAAACAAATAATTAATAGAATTGTTATAATCTCTAAATGAAAACCAAAATAATTATAAAACCATAAATTTCTTGAGTGGAATGGAAAGGAAAATAGATCTCATACATTCATTACTCAATAACATAAACTGAATGTCATTAATTAACATATTAGAGAGCATACTGGATAGAAAACACTGTGTGAAGTATTTCTCCATAAGAAGTTGTGGTATTATGAAGAGATCACGTATAGAAAATGTTCTTTACTTTTAATATGACAAAGCAGTCAGCATAGTTACCTCAATGTTTTCATTTGCAAGGTATAACACTCCCAAGTTGGTCCATGCAACAGGATTCTAAAATATACATATATGTATAAAAATTAGATCTCTTGTCTCTATGGAAGTCTCAGAAAATTATTCACACTAAATTTCAAAGTCCTTTTTCATTGATAGATACATAGAACACTCACAATTTGCTCTGACTGGATTGATTTGATGAAACAATGCTGAGCAAGGGCATAATTTTTAATACCTAAAAAATACAGAATTTAATGAAACTGAACTTTATTACCTGAAATGAGCAATCTTCTAAAATCACTGAAGTATTATTCAGTTCTTACCACTATAACATGAAACCACACCAAGAGCATTCCAGTATAAGTGACTTTTACTGTTGAGTCTCACTGCCTTTTTCAGACACTGAAAAATAAAGTTAGATGATTTTTTAACTCTTTGAATGTCAGCAGATATATCAAGATAAATGTGGTTAATGTAAAAACACTACAGTTATTTTCTTTATCAATAAAATTTGTCAGAAAAGCACTTCATTTTTTTAAGTTTATGAAAAATTTCTCAAAACCATACATGTAATGATTTCTCCAACAAGTCTTTAAGATCATCCATGTTGCTGCCAGTTTCTGCTAGATGTTGTACTTGACGATAATAATTAATTCCAAGATCACACCATGTATTAGATGTAGACATCAGTTTTAATGCACGGCCGTAACACCTATGGAAAGATAAAAGTGGATGTTATGTTTTGTTACCATGTCCTTACTCAATTTGAATGTCATTATCTGGCAATCTTTGTAAATTACCTTCCTCCAAGATGGAGGAGCTCATTTTTCTTTAATACTTGTTTTCCTTCTTTCTGGCCTAGGAGGAGTCCTAAAACATTAACATTCACTTTAGATGGTGAGACAGCATGCAGACTGGTACAAGCATCCCCAACTAGCTTCCAAAGGCAAGACACATCAGCTCGATGCTGCAGAGCCCTGGAAAGGAAAAGCATAATTCTTTCAAATTATTTCCAAAAGTATAGACTATCTCCCTCATTATTACTTACAATTAAAACAAAAATTACACATACAATCCTGATTAAAAGCTACTTCCTTAATTAAGTGGGGCGAATGATTTACTAAATTCCTCCTAACTGAATTACACCTTATCACCTCCCTATTAGAAAGAAGGGGAGAGGAAAGAGAAGGAACTGATATGTTTCATGTATTTTTTAAATGTTTTATTGATTTTTTTTTGAGAGAGAGGGGGGGGGGGGGACGGAAAAGAGAAATAGAAACATGGATGAGAGAAAAACATTGATCAACTCCCTAGTAGGGATCAAGCCCACAACCCGGACATATGCCTTGACGGGAATCAAACCTGTGATCTCTTGGTGTATGACAATCAGGTGAGCCACATCAGCCAGGCAAAGAATTAATTGTTTTAAGTTAAGAACCAGAAACTTTACAAACTTTTTTTTTGTATTCTTCATTATTTTTGTTAGAAGTAGCAGAAATCACATTAATAATTAATAAGTCTTTCAGAATCAACTTATTTTTAATAGACTTTTAAAAAACTATGCTCTTTGTGTTTGTAGGCTTAATAAGCAAGCAGTAAAGCTGTTAATCTCTTGTTTCACAGTGAATTATTGTGAAATCAAGTTTTTGCTTTCAGATCTTAAAAAAAAAAAAAAGACTAGTAAATGTATAACACACCAAATATATTTGGTAGTCCAAAGGATTTTAACTCTGAGACCAATTCCAAAAATCAAAACATAAAAATGTGAAAACCCATATTTATTGAAGCAAGTAAGACTGAATAGACAAGCTCAAAAAGTAAACAGCAATATTAATTATGATGATAAAAGGAAGTTCTTTTTAGAAAGAGAAAAATCTCAGCTATACATTTCTCTTCATTTTTCTCTTCTTGAGATCTTATAAATAAAACACAGCAATTTCATTTAAGCCAAATTTTGATAATAAGCTATCACCAACAGCTATATTACTGGCAGATGGACAAGCAGATGGAACATTTTTCATAGCCTTTCCTACTCATGGAGTCTAGCCAAAAATCATTTTCAAGTATCTTCCAGGGAAGTTGGAATAATTATTGCAGTTATCACTGAAAACCCCTGCAATGACCAGGAAGAAGGACGACACTATTTCTAGTTCCTTTGCCTAAATATCTTAGCATAATTTCTAAAATTAACAGCATGAAAGAAGAAAATAGATACAAATGAAGAGAAACAATTTTGACAGTCTATACATTTATCTTCTTTTACGTTCAATAAAAAATATCTGTGAAGTGAAATAACTTCTATCACGCTTACATAAGAATTATGGTAGTGTGAATTTTTAAATACAGAAGTAAATAAAAATTTGGATTATCATTTTATTTTTATTAATCCTAATTGGAGGATATTTTTTTCCACTGATTTTAGAGAGAATGGAAGGGAGGGAAGAGAGAAGAAACACTGATATGAGAAAGCAACATCAACTGGCTGCCTCCTGCAACCATTCCAACCGGAATGAGGAATCTACAACCCGGGTATGTGCTCTTGACCGGAATTGAACCCAGAGCCCAAGGGGACACTCGAATCATTGAGCACGCCAGCCAGGGTGGGGTTATCACTTTAAAAGTTTTATATACTGCCTTATAATTGGTTGTGAGTGCTACATGCTTCCCAGAACAAAATTTCTCAAGCTAAGAAAGGCAGTATTTTTAGCTCAAGCATCATCATTCAAAAGTTCACCATGTACTCTTAAATATAGTTCCAACAAAGTATGTCTTCTTCACAATACCTCCCTCTTTGGAAAGAGCTATATCATGTGAGACTTCAAAGGTAGCAATAAAAATCAGTGGGAGAAAAAGGCTAAGGTTTTCATTTTATATTTGGTTCATATTCAAAGCAAAGCAACCCTGGAGCAACCAAATCAAGAGGGAATAGAGAAGGCAAGTAGGAAATGAAAGGAAGGGACAACAGAAAGATGTTTAGGACCAAAAGACTTCAAATGTTTAACTTGTAGACAATTTACCACAAATAATGCTTCTACCAACCTCAGTTCAATAAAGTATCAAATCTACTCAAATTTCTCTGATTCCTTATTATTAGGCGTCACATTTTTCCTACACAGATTCTCTCTAGGAGCAATCAGATTATTTTATTTCCCTTTACCTCTGGCCCAATCAGTAGGCCTAAAATAAGCCCTTACCACTGAAAGAAAGCAGTGTGCACCTGAAGCTCTATTTTCAGCTCATTCCAATTTTAGATACATTTCCAGGTCTCCTACAAGAACTCTAACCCAGGGTTACCAGAGCTGCTGCTCCACTAGCAGATGGCTTCTTCCTTCCCACCTTTCCCCATGTCACCTACTTGAGAGCAAGAAATTATACCTGTTCCTCAGTGCTAAATTAATACAATATATATTAGAATATGTTGTAGAATTAATTGGTTTGTCATTCTTTATGCTTGATATTCTGAATAATGGACACTATATCTTACAAAATAAGCAAAGAATATTTATTCTAAATAGAATTCATTCTAAATTTGGCTTTATTATAATATTGAGAAAATAAACACAATGAATAATAAGAATAATACTAACCAAGTAAAATATTCCAGTGCTTTCTCTATGCAGTCGACAGCCTTCCCATCAAGATAATCAACTAGAGCTGCTTTTGCCATCATGAGATGGCATTCACCCAAACCTAAAACCAGGTAAGTTTGTAGTTGTTAAAACATGTAAAAAATACACTTAACATATTAAATACACTTTCCAGGGGAAAAAATGAATAGTATTTTATAAAAATTATTTTAAAGCATGGTCTTGCATATATTAGGAATTCAAATGGCAGGGCTCTACTGGAGTAAACAAGTACTAAAAAAATAAAAACTACATATGGAACCCAAGAATTTCCTTGACTTTGGGCAAGTTACCTCTTAAAACCTCAGTTTTAATGAAGATATTAGCTAAATGCCACTCTTTATCATTTTATTACTTATTAACATTGTAAAATAAAATCTTATTTTCAAAACTATGTAACTATACCATAAAGATTAAATGAAATAGCAATTTCCTTAAGTGCGTAGTAGACATTTAATTACTGTCAGTTCTCCTTGAGTTTTAAAAAATTAGGAAAAAGGTTTTCAAATCTTAAATTTCATGTCACTTAAAACATTTTCAAGGCTGTTGTATAGCTACCTCAGCTTAAGTATGCCTCTCCTAATGATTCCCAACACTACTTCTGATTTAAATCTCAACTATTTCTTTAAAAAGGAAAAGGAAGTAGAGAAAAGCATATGTAATGATTTTGGTTAGTTATAATAATAAATTAGATATGAATGTTGATATTTTACTTTATATTACTAAAATAATCTATGGAGAAATTGATTTAGATACTTATAAAAATAATGCAAATTGCCTCTAAAATGTTTTAAAAATTGAAAAAATGAGCTCTATAATTTACAAAGTAACTAAAATCTATTAACCTACTGAGGAGACAGTGAATTACCAAAATATAATAGAAAACTCTTGTTTTAGAAATCCATTTTAGATCCAATATCAATCATATTTGTCTAAACATTAAATCTTTATATTACTATTTACTGACTGTTATAAAACAAGTCAAATCTATATAAGAGGCCCAAATTGAATGCTTACTGTTGACTAAAGAAGTCTTTATTTCTTTCTTTTTTTAAAATATACATTTTATTGATTTCAGAGAGGAAGGTATGAGAGAGAGAGAAACATCAATGATGAGAGAGAATCATTGACCGGCTGCCTCCTGCACGCCCCACACTGGAGATGGAGCCACAACCTGGGCATGTGCCCGCACTTGCCTGGGAATCGAACCATGACCTCCTGGTTCATAGGTCGATGCTCAATCACTGAGCCATGCAGGCTGGGCTCTTGTTTTTTTTTTAATATATTTTTATTGATTTCAGAGAGGAAAGGAGTAGAGAGATGGAAACATCATGATGAGAGAGAATTACTGATTGGCTGCCTCCTGCATGCCCCCTACTGGAGATTAAGCCCATAATCCAAGTCTGTGCCCTGACTGGAAATTAAACAGTGACTCCTGGTACGTGGGTTGAAGCTCAACCACTGAGTCACACCAGCTGGGCAAGAAGTCCTTTTTACAAGTTACTAAATACATTTAGGAAATTTACTCAAGGATTTTATACTTTAATATCACAAAAGTCAAAGGAGCTATTTAAAAAATTACCTTTCAAAGCAGGTACATAATCTTCTTTCGTTTTAATGATCAGCTGGTATTGAGCTACAGCCTCCTTATATTTGCCTAGGATTTGCTGTATTGCCGCCACCTTAAACACACTGTATGTAGATTCTGGGTTCAGCTCACTGGCCTTTGTGAAGGATTTCAAAGCTGTTGTATAGCCACCTCTGCTTAAGTATGCCTCTCCTAACGATTCCCAACAATTGAAGTCCTTTGGGTCTGCCCTTAATGCTGCCTGTAAACTAAAATTTCAAGAAACAATAAGAGAACTAAAAGTAATAGAACTACTTCCACATCTGAAAGGAAAATATAAAATAAATAATTCAACTGAATCACACATATCCATGGTTCCTTCTATTTGTAAAAGTGCTATTTAAAGCAGGTATATATATATATATCTGTTCCTTTATTGCTTTGAATATTTCTTAATACTAAGAAATTTTACTACAAATTCAAAATAATTAAGAACTAACTTTTTTAAAGAAGTGCTAATCAGAATTTCTTCTTTTGACTACCTGGAAAAATTTCATCCTATCCTACCAGAATAGCTATGTATCTCAGTATGCCACATCTCCAAACCACACCAATTCTACCAAAACAGAAATAATCAGTTAGATAACAGGAGTAATGCTTTAAATTTCTGATTAAATTTCATTTCCAGGAACATTTTTAAATGCCTATATTATAGATATTAACATAAGTCAGAAGCAACTTGATCTTTATTCAATACACATACTTTATTTACCCTTAAGTGTACTTCAAACCAAATGACTAAAAATGAGCTGCTCCAAATGCCCTTCAAGCTGCTAATGTCTCCACTGCCCCAAAACAATGCATGTCATTGGGAGAACAAAGGTAATAACCTCAGCTTTTATCATTCCTCGAATTTCTATGGAGAACCTACCATATGTATGATACTATTAGACTTCACTAGATTGGCTATCTCCTTAGCAACAGGACATTATTTAATCTATTTTTGCAACTCCAGTACCCTGAAGATAATAAGAATCCATCAACCTTAAATACATTTTATTATTTCTTTCTTCAAAACACAGCCTGGCATAAGGCAACCTGTAAAGTTCATTTGGGGTATAAATGGAGTTTAAGAAACCATTAGGCTGTTTAACAGAGTTTAAATACAGTAAGGTGCCTTACTCAGCCACTGCTTGAGAATGTTGACCAGCTTTCAAATAGTACAGTCCTCGCCTAAGCCAGGCCCATTTGGCAGTTCCAGCACTTGCCTTCTGAGTTACTGTTGTTAGGATAGCTAAGGCAGTTTCCTAATAAGAAGGAAAGACTAATATTAGAGATATCAAATATCATAAAAATAAAGAATGCTTATGTAAAGTACGCAAATATATTTTCATTTACCACTTCTGGTTTTTTTAAGTTACACTGGTATACACTGCACTACAGTTTCAACACTAAACGATGATTTTAATGTCTGCCAAAGGAAAAAAAAATTTACAAACAGTGACAAAAAATTTCTATTGCATCTACAAAATATAATAAAAATAATGTGTAAGTATACATATATAAAAATGTTTCTATTTCTACACTTCACATAAAAATAAAAGACAAAAGCGTTTGTAATTAGACATACCATCTCTTCAAGCTCTACGCTTAAATCGACAGCTGCAGCTCCAGATTCAGCATCAGTGTCATCCAATTCGAAAGCTTTCCTATAACATCCACGAGCTCTGTTTTTATCTCCTGCTACATCTCTGTAATAATGACCTAAATAGCAGAAAGCTTTGCCCATATATGTATCCAGTCTGGCAGCCTTCCAATTAAAAATTGATAATAACAGAATATTAAAATTTGTTTGGAAAGAGCAAACAAATTATAAGTACTAATCAGAAGTGCTAATCAGAATTTAAAAAGCACAAAATATAAATACACAGATTAAAGGGAAAAAAAGGAACAGGT
The DNA here is from genome assembly GCA_027563665.1 of Antrozous pallidus. Taxonomy (NCBI): domain Eukaryota; kingdom Metazoa; phylum Chordata; class Mammalia; order Chiroptera; family Vespertilionidae; genus Antrozous; species Antrozous pallidus. The sequence continues at coordinate 57,037,514 of CM050512.1, forward strand.
TTATTAAATATATATAAATACATGCCAAAACACCCTGTAATGTAAGATTTAAAACAGACATGAAAACTAGCCGTCACTGCTAAGTATACGTGTAAAAATGTTATCTTTGTTTAAAGAAATATGAAATTTGAATTATCTGCTTTTATCAGTCAAAATAAGAAAGACTTTTAACATCTAGAGTTAAATAGGCTTATATGTCTATAAAACTAGTGAAAATTACCTAAAAACTATGTTTTTCAGAAGTAATTGTGTCATATTTCCATAACATGATTCTTAAATAAGTAACTATTATGGCTCAATTTTCTCCTTGAGAATCCATGTGCAAGATGAAACATGAAAAACAGTTTAGTAGTAATTTTAAGTACCTAACTTATATAATTATTATTTATGAATTTATAATGAGTTCATTTCAATTAAGAATTGAAAGTAGCATTTATTTTACCTTTAAAAAGTGGGTAAGAGCCTTTGTTTTATCTTTTCTTGTTTCTTCACCTATGAACCAATATGTTAACCCAAGTTGGTAATGATATTCAGCAACTTCAGCATCTTTCTCAAGAGCTCTCTGAAAACTAAATCACCAAAGGGAAGTAAAAAATATTAAAATATATATGATATAGCAGACTCCTAGTTGAAACAATCAAAGTTTGAATAGTTAAGGATGCTGATTTTGAAACAAGTCACTACTTCAGGATTCAGATTATAATGAGGAAAAAAAAAGCAACATTTGTTTTTAATAACAGGAACTTTAAAAAGCACAATGGCCTTTGGCACTACCAATGTGCTAAGTGTTCACACCAAACATTATGTTTGCTTACTGAATATGATAATCAGCTGATCACATTTCAAACTCATCATGGAAATGTTTATAGTTACTGTGTTGTATGCTAAATACATTTCTTAAAATTACTAATAAAGCTTACAAAGATCAAATTTATACAAAACTAGACCTTTATCAAGCCCATATATTTTGAATTTTTGTAAAATGTAAAAAACTAAGATATGACTTCATCTACGAGCAATCTATATATCCTTACCATTTTTCAGCTTGTAGATAGTCCTTTTTGGTAAAATGAATAAAGGCCTCCAGGGCATGAGCTTCAGCTAGGTCAGGGTAAGAAGAGAGAACGTCTTCCATAATCTATGAAGCAGATATCTGTCAATTCCATATCCAAATAAAAATGACAACTTTTTAAAAGAATCTCACCTTTAATGAAAAAAAACTGACCTTTGAAGCTTCATTTAAAGAGCCTTTGTTCAGATAGGCCAAGCTTTTGAGAACCAAAAGTCCTGGGATATTATTTGCATCAGAAACCTAGAAAGTAATTGCAAAGAACTGCTACAAATCTCCTTCAATAGAATGGAGCAATTATTTGCTGTAATTAAAGAATGACCAATGAGAAACATAGAATAAAGACACAGATGTTCAGAATTCTATCACTATTAACATTTTCATTCTCTATAAGCTTATTAGAGAAAATTTCAAACACATAAAAAATTAGAGAAGAGTATAATAAAACCACATGTACTCATCAAAATTATTAACTCGAAGCCAACCTTTTCTTCTCTATACCTCCACCCATTTCACTACACTCTTATTTAGATTGTTTCCATATATTTTAACTTCTTATCTGATATTTCAGCATCTATAACTAAAAATTAAGTTCATTTTTAAATAATAATCATTCTGTTATAAACATTTAAATAAAACCAATACATCATTAACATCATCAAATAATTAGTATTTAAAGTTCTCACTTATCTATTTGAATAATTTATTTTAATCAAAATCTAAACAAGGTACAGATATTTCAAGTAGCTAATAAATCTCTTAAATCTCTTTTAATCTCTAGGATTCCCTTCCATCTCTTTTTTTTCCTCCATTACAATTTAACTGTTGAAAAATATGGGCCATTTGTCAACTTCTCGTAATCTGTTTTTTTGCAGAAGATATTGTCATGGCATTGACCTGTCCCTTTGTTTCCTTTATCTTCTGTATATTGGGTCTAGAAGCTTGACCTGATTCAGGTTTGATGTTTTGACAAGAATACCTCACGCCTTGCACTTAGTTATGTGATACTTGATGCCTAGATCTAGTCATTCATTACAGATTGCAAAATTGATTATTATTTTTCTCATTCTATCATTCCTTTGTGGAATACTTCAACAAAGAGAAATTTTCCCTTCTCTCTTTATCTATTTGGTTATTCTCAGGAACAGTTCATAGAGGGAAAGCAGGATAACTGCTGTAATTCTTTCTTTTCAATTGGTTCCTTGAAGGATGCCAATGATTTTTTGTTTTTTGTATAATCATGAACACATGGATTTAAACAGATTTTATGCCTTTCAATTCACTGCAGTTACTTGTACTCAAACCATCCACTCTTCAGCCATTGAGAATCCATCATGCTAGCTCCTGAGCTCCTCTGAAACAGTGCTGGGATCCTGTTAAGGTTTTTTTGCTTTCTAGCATTATACAATGTTCTGGGCTTATCTTATACATTCTCTGTCTTAGACCTGGACTATACCAGTTCTCCAGAGAAATTTTTGTCTTCCTTGTAACAAAATAATATTGGAAAGACCTCTATAGAGCATGCACACAAACACAGCTGGTCAGAAGGCAAGTAGAAAAAAAGGAAATAAGATATTAGTTCTTAAAGGATGCTAATGATTGTGCCAATTATAAAGAAATAATATGAAATGCAAAGCCCTTTAAAATATACAAAAAATTACTTTTTAAAAGTCGAAACCTTGCAATATACTGAGTAAAATAATTTTAATTTTAGATTAAAAAGTGCTTTCAACTGACAAAAATATTTAACAAATAAAGACATTGTGTTGTTATAATTCATAATTTACTAGTTAGGTTTTTTGGCAGGGAATTATAAATTGCTTGAACCAAAAACATTAAATCAATTTCATTATTTATTGGTTTTATTGAGCAAAACCAATAAATAACATTCTCTACCATGAATCTACTAGTCTCCTTAATTATTCTTGTTAGTAACTGATAAAATATTTTCTGTAAGAAAAAAATTTTAAATCCCAAATTAGTAATTATTAAGTAGTAACCGAACAAGAAAAAAACAGGAGAATAATAAGAGTAAGAAATAAAGAGAGAAATTGTATCATATAAAAAGAATTGTAAGTACTTAAGCAAGAAGCAAATATGTAACTTGAAGAGTTTCCAATTGCATGAATGATTTACAAAAGTGAATACCTGTTAATAACAAAATTCATGTAACCAAATACTTGTAGTAAGGAAAAGTGATTGATTCTTCATTGATTGGAAACTAAGTAAGTTGAAGAGAAAAATTCGATGATAAATCTACCTGGTCAAGAGTACAAATTGCTTCTTCTGCAGATTCATTATCTGGGAGTTTAATCAAAGCCTCTGCTTTCAAACGAAGACAAAGATTCTTCTGATGAACACTGCCACCAGACACACCAACATTATCTATGTTCTTCAGAGCTGACAAAATTAAGGACATCTGAATGAAGACAACATATCACTTCATATTTTTTCTTTTTAAGAGACATATAATAAATTATCATTATAAGAATATGCATAAAGAATAATTTAAAGCTAAGTATAAATTCTCCCTGTTCTCCATATGGAAATATCTGAATTTAAAAGAGAACAGATCTAAATTTAAACCTTTATATTCCCATAACATGATAAAACTGAACATCCTGAAACACAACAATGGCTACCTCTCCCTATCTGCTATATAACAGAGGTTAGCCCTTAGCCAATGCATCCATAAGAAGCAAATTAAGGATACTGGAAGGAAAAGAAGCTGAATTAGAATGCACCAGGGTGAACTGTTTCTCAAATACAGAGGCTGGGCTTCCAGCTGCAACACAGCAGTGAATCACTTTTTGTGATTTTCTATCCCATTCAAATAGGCTCCAAGATGCCTTTCCTTACCAAGAACTAGTGAAAGCCCTAGGGCACACCAGGCTACACTGTTTTGTTTTTTTAAAACCACTATCTTCCTCCTTGAAGATGAAAAGAAACAGGGTTGGCCACACTTAAACATGTCAAGAATACCTTGATTGCATGAAAGAACAGCTTCCATAGGTCTATGCATTTTGACTTGGGTTTCTGCCAGATGATACCATCCAGTTGTGCAGAGAGGGCTTTCTTTTAACCCTAAAAGGATGAAAGCAAGCACAAAATCCAGTTTCCATAACTAATGATGGCACCACCATCTACTCACCAAATCAGACTCCTCCCACTCTGACCGATGTTTCCCAATGGCTAGAGCATTGGCCCACACACCAAAGGGTCTCAGTTTCAATCCCCAGTCAAGGGCACATACCTGGGTTGCAGGTTCCATCCCTTGTTCTGGTCTGGGACTGTGCAGGAAGCAACAAATCAATGTGTCCTTTTCACATCAATCAATCTCTCTCTCTCTCTCTCTCTCTCTCTCTCTCTCCTCCTCTCCCTCCCTCTCTCTAAAAATCAATGAAAAAATATTCAGGAGTGAGGATTAACAATCCTATCTAATAAAAGAGTAATATGCAAATTGACCATATCTCTGACCAAGCTACACCCACAAGCCAATCAACCCCAACCAAGATGGCCGTGGCCACTGAGAGCAGGAGGGAGGCTTGGGTTTCCCCGGCAACAGAGGAAGCCAAGCTTTCCACCTGCCATTGCAGGCCTAGGTCTCCAGTCAATGCTACAAAGTTTCAGTTATAAAAGATACATAATCACAACAAAAATGGCAGCAGCCATGGAGCGGAGAGAGCAGAGGCTAGGGTTGCCCAGGCGATCGAGGAAGCTAAACCTCTGTAGCCCTGGCCGGCCTAGGTCTCCACTCTAGGCTACAAAGTTTAAATTACTGAAGGTAAATGTCCTAATAGAAACGGCTGCCACCACAGAGCGAGCAGAAGGCTTGGCTCTGCTCCAGGCTACAAAGTCTCAACTGTAGAACATAAATTAATCCCAGATCCCAGGGCCTCTGCTTGGGTTGCTGGGGGGTGTGGCCGGCCTGCAAACCACCACAGGCCTCTCGCCCAGGCTGTCCCACACCACAAGGGAACCCCAACTCTGATCCAGGACACCCTTCAGGGCAAACCAGCTGACCCTCACCCATGCACCAGGCCTCTGTCCTATCTAATAAAAGAGTAATTTGCAGATTGACCATCACTCTAACACACAAGATGGCTGCCCCCATGTAGTCAAAGATCCTGTCCCCATGTGGACACAAGATGGTCACCACAAGATGCCCAGCAGGGAAGGGCAATTGGGAGGAACCAGGCCTGCAAGGGAGGGCAACTGGGGGTAATCAAGCCTGCAGGAGAGGGCAGTTAGGGGTGACCAGGCTAGCAGAGGAGGAAAGTTGGGGGCAAACAGGCTGTCAGGGGAGCGGTTAGGCAGCAATCAGGCTGGCAGGGTAGTGGTTAGGGGGTTTATCAGACTGGCAGGCAGAAACTGTTAGAGGCAATCAGGAGGCAGGAAGGAGAGCAGTTGAGAGCCAGCAGTCCTAGATTGTGAGAAGGATGTCGGACATCCCTCAAGAGGTCCCAGAATGGAGAGGGTACAGGCTGGGCTGAGGGACGCCCCCCCCCCCCCCAAGCCCATGCACAAATTTTGTGCACTGGGCCTCTAGTAAATAATAAAACAAAACAAAAAACAAATCAGACTGCCTCCCTTCTCCCTTATCTCTCACATCTAATCAGTCACAAAGCCACACTGTTTCCAAGCACCTATCCATTTCTCTACCACTGGACAAATCACACCTCCATCATCTTTATCCCAGATCACTGCATCCTAGAGAATGTGTGATTCTCACTTGTGGTGAGAATATTTCTAAAAATACAAAAGTCATTAAGAAATTCCGCTGCTTAAAACTGTCCACTGGTTCCCTACTCCCCTTAAGGTGCTTAGCAAGGTTTGTAAGTCCCTCTTCAGCCTCAATTCTTGCCCCTTCCTGCTCCCATACTTCATTTGAAAATATCTGGCCAAACCACAAGCAGTTTCCTGACACCCAGCTTTCCTCTATCCTTAGGCTAATTCATTTTTTGAACTGAAATTCTCCTCCCAATGCCAGGCTTGTATTTGTCTTTCAGATCTCAATTTGAATGTAAGGCTGGAGATATTATGATCACTATTTTACAAATGAAGATACTGAGACACAGAGAGTTTAAGTTCCCCAAGGTCTTATAATTAGTAAGTGGCAGAACTGGAATTCAAACTTAAGCATATTCCCCAGGATGTAAGTTTATTGTTTTTCATTTCTATCTTAAATATACATTCCTTAAAGAAAGGGCCAAAGATAAATACCTAGTGACCTCATGTTACAAGCTATCCACCGTATACTTACCTTCTCTTAAGTTCCTATCAGCATCTTCATACTTTTTATCTTGTAATGCTTTAATGCCTAAACCAATGAGGCCTGGACCACTTTTTGAATCCATTTCCACTAGTCTACAACAATATTGTTGTCCCTCGTCAGTAAGAATTCCTGGTATTAAAAGAAAAAGTTATTAGCATACATATACCAAATTTCTAAGCACCAAAACCTACATAACTTAAATTTCAAAAGCTGTCTTAATAAAGAAAATAAAATGGCTATTAAAATTTCACCTTAAATTTCTACCCATCTGAGTCAAAACTCTCTTACTCTACAAAAACATAATTCATGACAGACTATCTTGGCTAAACTTAACTGTTCTTATTAGAGAAAACCCTGGGAGAAAAAGTGCATCTTTCCATGTTCATCCATATTTAGGGTACCAAAAATGCACCCGCGCATGCACGCGCGTGCGCACACACACACACACACACACACACACACACAATGCACACAGGTAAGCAAAGTGTGGATAGGTACTTGAAAATAGTTTCCAAAAGCCTACGATGAACCCAAAAAAACTTTTAAAACAAGGCAAACTTTCCTAACATGTCCCCCTTTATTAATATCTGGGAGCACAATTATATGTTTTGGAAGGATTACATTCATGTCTAGCCCCGTGTAAGATATTCTTTACTTATGACCAGATGGCACTGAGAGGAATTCTCTACAGTAGTTCCGAAAACCATCAGCAGCAATAACACAACTGATCTTGTATAGAGAGACAAGGAATCAAACTGTGTATTTTAAAAATCCATTTTACTTTCTATAAATTTAAGAAAACGAAATAAAACTGAATTAAAAAAGACAAGGAACAGTCCAGCTTCAACCCTCAAGCCTCCTCTCCTCCATACTAATTCCTGTTGAAAATACTAGTTAAATAAATGTAGAGGACATCATTTATTTAACTTATCTGCTCTTTTTAACATTTGAAAGATTCCAAGATTCCAGATTTAATGGTTTTAAAACATACTGACAATATTATATTTATTTCTCAATAAGGCAAGCCAGACTTGGGGCTGATGAATGCTAACTAAATCTCCAAGGATAAAGATTCTCTGAAATGTTTCAGGGTAGATACTATAAGTAATACCTATGAAAATTCTGTTTCCTAAAGTTTACTACAAAAAAAAAAGAGTGAGTTTTTTAAAATAACTAATTCATTTCTCACATCCCAAAGAAACTGATCACTACCATAGAATTTTTATTTTAAATAAACCTAATTAGAGGGGGGAGACCATCATGTATTCATTTCTTTATTTTCACCTGGATTTTCTAATATTTCTAGAACACAAAATGTTAAGCTTTTCAGACTAAAGAACCAAGCTTTCTTATCCTCCCCATCTCAGCAGTAAAGCAAAGTAAAATAAATTAAAAAGGTCATTTCCATGAAATAACATTCATCAGATGACAACTGTGAAAACCATTCACTATTATTAACTGAGTCTTTTTGATAATCAATCTTCAAGTTTCCACATGCAAAGGACAAATAAGAATGAAATATATTTGTCCCCAGTAGAAGAGAAGTGAGTGATTCACTGCTGCTATCAAGTAGCAAATTCCACAGATACTAAAGTACTCTGGAGAAGGATAGAGACCTTGGAGATTTTCAGAAGTTCTTAATACACAGAAAGTTTGGTTTAAAGGAGTAATATAAAGAAAAAGGAAAAATTAAGCAGTTTCCTACTGTCCTGCATTAACTACTTAAACTTCCACTCCAGTCTTTGCTACATTCCACAGATTCTTAAACCAAATATTGAACAGGAAAAGCACTCTACCTTGGTGTACCATATGTGTAAATATCCACCCAACCACTTCTCCTTCAATTCTGCAAAATAACCACCCCAAACCCTCTTTAAGAATTTTTTTCACATAAATTAACACACTCTCTAATCAGTCAGCATAATCCCTTTGCTATCACTTTATTAGAGAACTTTGTCAAATACTGAACTTAGGTGCAAAAGTCTGCAGACCATTTGTTGATCTTATTTCTTCTCTATTGTTGGCTTTTGGAATATAAGTATTTACTTGACAAATCAACACTATAGGCATAAATGTGCTTATTGAGAAAATATTCAATTCTGGCATATGAAGAAAAAGTAAAGAATGAAGAAAAGGTGTAAGCACTAATAGCTGAACAGGCATAGCAAGAAAAGAGTGAATATTAGCCATCAATTTCTCTTTTTTTATTAACTTTATTAAGGTCATATTGGTCAATATAACCATATAGGTGTCAGGTGTGGGTTTCTATGTTACAAGATCTGTCTATTGCACCATGTGCCCACCACCCAAATAGCCATTATTTTCTTAGCAGCAATTTTTGCAGCAGAAAAAGGGGTGGAGGGATGAGTACCAGAGGCAACACAATAAAGAAAATCAGTCCACTTATATTGGGAACACCTTGGGACTCCTGTAAAAATTTGAAGAAACAGGGTGATTTTGGAACTAAGTTTCCTATTAGCGAAACACACGCACTCACAAGCATAGTCTTTGTACTGAAAGTCTCAGCATGCCTCACCCTTCTTGACCTCAGTTCATTGTTCATAATGTTAACTAGCCCTTTCTTATAACCCTCCTGCCAGGTGACACCACCGCAATCCTTCTCCACCCCCTCTAAAAGCTTACCTTCCCTTTACATTCTTATAACTCCGATTTTAAAAGATAGTGCTTCCTAATCAGCAGCTGCAAATCTCCTTTCTGGAGAAATGCTTTTTGGTTGCCTTCTGTGTTGTTCTGCAGGTTCCCAACCTTCCTCCCTGACCTCTTCTCTTTGCTGTCCTCTAACTAACAGGAGTACATTTTACCTCCTCCTGTTTATCTACTTTCTATTGAAAATTCAAGACCTTCTTCTATCCCCTCCTTCAAAAAGACTTTACTGCCCAACAAGTCATAATTCCTCTGCATCACTATACTTTCCTATATGTATGAGTCTTTCCATGTGCACAAAGACTACATTGTACTTATTTTTATGTCCAGAAATATTGAAATAATACCTTACACCTGGAAGGCACTAAAACAATTTTTTATCCACAGAAACATCACTCAACACATTCACACTCCTCTAGGACACACAGTTTAATAAAGAAGAAATTACCTGATTCAATTAAATGCAGACAAAGCACTTCTAATGGATATTGCACAGTGGGGTAGATGTTTATCATTCCTTCACAGGCCTTCTTCAATCTAGCAGTCTCATGAGGAAACTTGAAAATATAAAAGTAAAATTAACTAAGTAGCAATAAAATATACTTCTGGACACTTTCCTATTTAGAATAGAAAACTCACATTAGAGATTTAAAAAATCAACTTACTTTGGATAAACACTGAATGAAATGTCTATAAAGTACTTGATGATCTTCACTAGGAATCTTATCTGATAAATCCAGTGCATTCTCAAAAGCAGTTAAAAGCTGAAACAAATAAACAAAAAAAAAAACCTATCATCTATAGCATATTTAAAAATGACAATGTAAAGCAGTTGAACATATAAGACTCACACAAGCTACACACTCAACTAACTGCAAATGCATTTTATGATATGGCCCTGATCATTTCAATGAGGAAAAACATGTATTTATAAGTTTTGGAATACATTTTAACTCCACTAGCCAGGGGACTACACTGAACTAATAAGAAATAAACTGGCAACATTAATTTAATGAAACATTCTTAAAAGTTTGCTGTTCCCTACATAGTAGTCAACCAGAGAAGTATAGTCTTATATAATAATGTAATTGCTACTGCTCAGATTATTTTTAAAACATCTCTTCTGAAATAACCAGCATGTTCTTTAGAACACCTTTAATGGAAGCAAATTTTTAATCTTAAAATATGTTTTATGAAGTTAAGTTATACTTTTGGTAAAACAATACCAAAAATATCACTATACAATAATAAAATAATTTTTATACAGTATCATTAACTGACTTTGAAAAAAATTCCAAAAAAAGAATTCTAAATGTTTTGAGCCAGAACAGCAATATGAGAATCCAAGGCAAGCATTTTAAAAGATGCCATTCATTTGGTTATATAAGTTCTACCGTTTTAAAAACATTTCCTATGCCTCTATAATGTAAACTCATAATACAGTTTACTATCTCAAATTTTCTTTATAAAGCATGGTATAAAGTCCATACAAATAAAGTAAGATTTTACTAACTTAGTCAAACACAAGGGTTTATAAAATTTAAAAAGGTATGCAAGTAATCCACATGGAAAATAGATGATACACTTGTTTCTGAACACAAATAAAGCAGTTGTCATTAGTATTCAAGTTGAAAATAAGCACCCTAAAATATCCTATTATTGTATTTTTAATAGTTAGAAGCCAATTTTTAGGATAAGTATAATTAGTTCTCTTTCTTAAAAAGATAGCCTATCTAATAAAGAGGGAATATGCTAATTGACTGTCACACCCTCAAAGATGGTAGCATCCAGTCCCCTCAGCTCCACCGGGCGGTGCGAGGCACATTCAGGCCAGCCCCCAGGCAGGTCCAGCCACTCCATGAGCCTGCCTCTGGAGTCCCCCAGTCCCCTCGGCCTCCAGCCACCCAGGGCTGGCCCAAGGCACAGGCAAGCTTTGGATGGCAGCTGTCCAGCCACCCAAGGCTGGCAAGGCTCAGGTAACCAGGGCCAGTCGAGGCTTGTGCTGCTGGCAGTGGCAGCAGCTGAGGGTGATGGGATTGCCTCCTGGCCCTGAGGGCTTCTGGATTGTGAGGGACCCCCTCTCCAGTGCATGAATTTTCATGCACCAGGCTTCTAGTAGTATAAATAATTCACGAAAACATCTTATTTATTTTGGTACGTGTTTGATCTTCTCGTAACCTATACTATTTCAAGAAAAATAATGATGTCATAATATGAAGATATAATTTAAGAGAAATTGGTAAGTCACCTAATTTTGTCACTGCTCAATTTCTTTCACAACTAAATCTATATACAGATAAACCAGCAAACAAACAACTGCAAAACTTATTCTCGCATTCTTATCCCCAGCTCTTAGGGTATCCCCTGACACAGTGGACTCTTGAGAAACATTTTGTTTTGTTTTGTTTTCTGTGTTTGTTTGTTTTTTACTTGATAAACATTTTTTGAATAAAAGAACAAATTAATGAGTAAACAAAGAAATAACGAAGAAATGAGTTTCCCATCCTATATAGAGCCCATCATTGCTTACATTTAAAATTTCAATTCAATTTAAAAAGTGTACACTGAGTGTCTACATACTATAAGAAACTACGTTTATTTTTAAATTTACAAATATAAAAAAAAAGAATAAAGATATTCCCAATTATGGTTCAAAACCCATGTTTTTTAAGTCTTTTAAAATTATTTTCAATTAATTAGTATTCAAAATGCACTTATCAATACTCTAAATAAAATACTCTGGTTGAACTGTTAAATCTCAGTACTAATCTTAGTACTCTTAGTTCATAATATGCCTTTAAGGTACAACTTTTCAGAAATTATAGCGATTTTGTGAAAGCAATTTCATAGTCTCTTTTTTACAGTGAAAAAAAATAACTGAATATATCTCTCAAAAATATAAGGGAGAAAAATTCTGATACCCTGAATACCAATTTCACTCTGTCCAGACTTAATATGAGACTATAGGCCAATAATTCTGTCTTAATCAGGAAGAGCCTCTAAATTTAAAATTAAACACGTACAAAATATCTAGTCTGACATAAAGTACTTTTCTATATTCTGCATATATCATTACTCTTGCCCTGGATGTTGTGCTCAATGGCTAGTGTCAGCTCCTACAACCAAGGGTTACAAATTCTATTCCCATCAAGGGCACCTACCAGGGTTACAGGTTCCATATCTGGCCAGGTAGGGGCTCATGCAGGAGGCAACCAATTGATGTGTCTTTCTCACATTGATGTCTGTCTCTGTCTCTGTCTCTGTCTCTGTCTCTGTTCTCTCCCCCTCCCTTTCACTCTCTCTAAATATCAATGGAAAAAATATCATTGGGTGAAGATTAACATACATACATACATACATACATAAATCATTTGCTTGCATTTTCTAAATTTAGGGGAATAAACAGGTCAATACCAGTTGCTGGATCTCATTATTCTGATCCTCAGTGCCCTCAGCCAGCAACTGAGTCAATTTCCTCCACAGCTGGTGAAGCTCTTGGTTATCTGCACCTGCTTCTTGCCGTATCTTTATCAATTTGTGCCATGTTCGAGCCACCTGTTGAGGAAATTTAAAATGGTTATTTTATCTTAAGTACTAAAAATATCAATAAAGAAATAAAATTTGCAAATAAAAATATTTTTATCTGCTAATATATAAACATAGCAAAAGCACGGAACTCCAACTATTATGAACTCCATAAAAATAAGCTGATTGGGTAAATTTACATAGTTCTCATATTAAAAATATTTATTACTGAGCTACCAGAGTAGATACAGGAATAATGACAACATGTCCCAATCATCATAACTTATAGCATCAGCTGTAGAGACACAGCAAATAGGCCACTATATTCTACAGATAATGCTTTTACTTATTTTATTAATTCCTGCAGTTTCAAAAAGCTTTGGAAGTTATAATACCTAAAATCTGAATTCTAATTTACAGTTTTCAAATCACTGTAATTTATATTATACTTTTAAATTATTTTAATACCATACTACATAACAATTTTTTAAATATTCCCATAAGCTAAATGAAAGCTTTCTTCTAGAAATGATTTTATTAAAAAGTAATATACTACCCCAGAAAATCATTAGCCAACCTCTATGTGTTTCTTGTCTTGGTAATACAGATCCACAAGTTTCTTACAGACATCACACCACTTCTGTTTGTCAACACTTAGAATAAAAACAAACAAACAAACAAAAAACAACTATTGAATCTAATTAATAAAAACAATTGAAGGCTTAGAACACCAAAAGTAAATACCTTAATAATATTGTCAGTTACTATTTTAAATCAGTACACACTACACCTTTCATAGTACAGGAAAATTTTATAAAATGAGACTCTCATAAAAATAAGTTTTAAGAAACATTCTTCAATTACACTGTCTGAAAATAACATCAAAGTTCCCAAATTAATTAATTCTCTATTAGTATTTTTATTCTGTTCTTATCACAATCAAGAGATTCTGCTGAAACAGCCTGAAAGAAAAATGTTTCCCGATTCCCAGTACATGATTAGAGTATTTCTAGATAATTTTAACCAGTTTCCTAATTCATGCTTTTAAAGAAAACTGGCCTTTCCCCACATATTAATTACCTTTCATAAAGATCCAGGAGCTTTTGGTAAACAGCAGGTAAGTCATCCTTAGCATTTATCTGATCACATTTTTCATACAGGCTTGCTAACCCCTAAAAGAGGAAGTGGTAGAGATTACTCTTCCAAAAACATCTAATGTTCTTGCATTTATTTTGCTAAAGTGACAATCTATAAAAGTTATTCATAATAAAGACAATTATAATTAATAAATGAAATATGTCTGGGATTTGCCTACAAATAATTTGGAGTTGAAGGGAGTAGGTGCAAGTTTAGATTTCAAAAAATTGAGATTTTTATTTAAGCTAGATGATGGGCATAGAAGGACTCATACCATTGTCTTTTGAAAATATATTTGAAATGTTTCACAACAAAAAAATATATTTCAATGGTTATTATACAATTTTAATCTCTAACACATTATCATATAACACTATTTTTACATGGTGAAACAAATACAAAATCCAAGTAGTCTTTAGAAATTGTCATTTTTGTTTCTTTAAAGATCAGATATCCTATACCATTGGTCTGCAAACTGCGTCTCAAGAGCCACATGCGGTTCTTTGGTCCCTTGAGTGTGGATCTTCCACAAAATACCACAGCCTGGGTGAGTCTATTTTGAAGAAGTGGCGTTAGAAGAAGTTTAAGTTTAAAAAATCTGGCTCTCAAAAGAGACTTCAATCATTGTACTGTTGATATTTGGCTCTGAGACCACTGTCCTATACCAATCGGCACATAATAAAAACATGCACCTGTATAAACACGTTATCAGATACCCTCATTCCTGCTCTTGTGCATGTAAACCTGAGACAAACAGGTTTATGTACTCCAGAGCCTACCACTTCCTTTTAATCACAGTTTCTAAGCTGTGATTAAGATAGGAAACAAAGTGGTTAAAGATGAAAATTTGAAGACCATTAAGTAAGAAAAAAGACCATTAAAAAGGAAAAAAGAATTTAATCTGTACTTAAAGACAGAGAACTGCAAATTTTCTATGTTATTTTGTTTTTAGAAAACATATTAATATACATTTCTTTTCTCTCAGGTAAACTGAGAATATTCTTGATAAATCTTTCACATGCATATATAATTAGTAGGAGATTTACATTATAATGTTTCAATTCCATTCCACACATTTGGAAATAATTCATTGGATTGTTAAATAGGGGTAAATAGCATCATTGGCACCACTTTTTTGAAAAGTAACCTTCAGGTTTAAAAGACGATAAATTTCAATTTTTTTCTCATGTGGAGTTAAGTGGAGGTTTAATTTTTTAAAAAATAAAGCTGTCACCTGTAATTTTAAAAATGAGAAAACAACTCTTTCTTATAGTATGAGGAAAAGTATTTTTACATACCTGCCAAGCTAGTAATTGGTCTGGCTCTAGTTCAGCCGCTTTCTTATAGGCACCCTGGGCCTGGTCAGGTTGTTCGAGCTCGGCTGCGGCAACACCAATAAATACCCAGGCATTATAGTTATTTTTCTCTTGTTTTAACACTGTCTGATTTAAAAAATTAAAAGAGCAGGTCATTAAATTTTGGAAGTAATGGACAAACAACAAAAGACAGTCTACCTGAAGGTCAGAGAATCTGAAACTACCACTAACTAGACAATCTTTTAAATGTCATTCAACCTCTGGTCTTCAGTTCCTCAGTGAGAGATGGAGTTAGACTGGATCAGTAATTTTAAGGGGTCATAAATATGAAGTATATATTTTTTAAAGTTGCCCAAATAATACTGATGTCTCTACCAAATGTGTCCCCTTGTCCCTTAAGAATACTGGGTATAAAAAGAACAATAACACTGTTCTTAGCACCCAACCATCCTGCCTGCCTCTATTCCACAGTGCTAATTAACTCACAAAATTGTTTTCCATATCATTTAGGATTAAATGATATGTTTGTTTTCCCACTATGAATGAAAACTACTTCATACCTCTTTTGTCAAAATTTATTTTTATTTAAGTATAATTGGTATACAATCTTATATTGGTTACATTAGTTTTAGGTGTACAATATCGTGATTTGACATTTTTATGCCTTACAATATGATCACCCCACTAATTCTAGTAATCATCTCTCATTGTGTAAATTGATCACAATATTATTGACAATATTTATTTTAGACTCCTTTTGTCTCAAACCTCCTATCAACTCCTCTTCCACTCTCTCCTTCTATTTCACTGAGAAAATAAAAGTCATCAGAGGAGATCATCCTCATCTTCCCATCCCCAAATCTCCAACCTTGACAGCATATGGGTCTGCATCTACTTTTCTTCCTTTTAAGATGAAAGAAGTTTCAAAGAACCTCCTCGTAAGCTCAGGACACCATCCTCTCTCATCTTCCCAAGGACTTCACTCTTACTACTCCCTCTATCTCTCCTGCACATTCAATTTCTCCTTCTGGACTGGAACATTCCCATCAGCATACAAAGGCACTTTAGAATCCACAAACCAAATAGAATTAAAATGTCAACACACTATTAAAGAATGGCAACTGTAAGATACAGTAGAGTCCCAGAGTAAACACATCAAAAGATACCTAAGAGATATTCAGGTGTTAAGAACTTGGCTTTGATAAATTACCAATACAGAGAAAGACAAAATTAAGTGTGACAGCAACCTATCACAATATAACCACTCTAACCGTTCTATTAAATAACCTTACTACCTTTGTTATATATAAACAGTAAATGATTCACAGATCATAGATTGATAATGCTTATAAAGAGGTAACACACTTTCATTGTGGAAGAACAAAATATCAGTTACCTTACAATGTTTCAAAGCTTCTTTGTATTCTTTGTTTCTGATTGCATCTCTAGCACTTTTTAGAGCAGTCTTCACTTCCTTGCTAGACATTCTGTCAAAATAAAAAGGCTGATTGAATGCACAATAATAACCTGCCTAACTATGACAGCTCCAACAAACTTAACCATATGAAAAAGGCACATGCGATTCCTTCTATCAGGAATACTCTTTCCCCCTTTCATATACACACAGCTTATCCCCACACCTCTTCAGATTTTCACTCAAATGTCACTTCCTCAGTGAAACCTTCACTGTCCACACTATTTAAAATGTCATCCCTGCTTTATCCCACTTACAACCACCCAATATTCCCTTAACCTCCTCTCTAACCATGCATTTTTCTTCAAAGCATCATCTTATACATTTATATTTTATACACTATACATTTTACTTAATTATATTATTTACTATCTGTTTCCCAACCCCATCAGAACATAATTTTCACTTAGGGAGGGATTTTTGACTGACAAAATGTACATATTAATAAATATTTGTTGAAGCTCAGTTGCATTTGAATTATACTCACTCTCCACAAAGTAGGCTAAAACAAAGATGATCCTATGGGCCAGGACCCAAAACACATACCAATTTCAATTCAATTCTACACTAAGCAAGTTAGTAGAATAAACCAATGTTACAGAATATGAACACTAACACAAATTTCAGTAACTCTGACATAAGAGTTTAAGAGAGCATTCTGCTTTTAAGCTAAGTCTCTTTAATATACAAATCAGGATATTAACTTTCTTCATAATAAGGTTTACTTAGGACTATCGTAATATAGTATTCTTTAAGTATTTCTTGTAATTTCTTCCTTTAAGATATAGTACTTAATTTTAAGTAAACTAACATATCCGAGATTTCACAACTTATTCTAATTTACCAGAAAACAGGTCAAATTTAATTATAATTTGATGTTGAAAAAAGAAACATTTGTATTTTTTGCCAACTCCACTGAAACTCTAATATCATCAGGAAGCTGCATAAATGTTAAGTCGTTATAGACTGCAGATGTTCAAGGCAGCAAAATGAACCAGGCAGGTGGCTTGATGATCTGGTACATCTACAGTCCTTTATATCCAAAGGAGGCTGAGGTAGAAGCACAAGATCAAAGAAGTTATAGAATTTTAAAAAACCCTTTGACTTAAAAATGTTAGATTAAAAATAAAAGTTAACATATCATAACATCAGTTTCTCTACAGCTAAAACCAAATTCTCTAATTGACATTAAATTGACTTTTCACCTAATTACAATAATTATGTAAGTAAAGCAACATATTTCATATGCCATTATTTTAGAACCTGCCCTCTTACTTGCATAAATTTATAGCTGGAAACTTCAGAAAGACTTTTCCTGTAGTTTACAAATCTTGATTGGAGTAGGCAACAAATTTCAATGCTGATTTCACAATAAGTATTTTCACTCCAAAGTTATCTTTGGTGGATAAACCTGCAGACTGAAAAGAAAAGAACATATATGATAACATCTAATCTAAACTAATAAAAAAAAAAAACATCCAATAACAAAATCAAGAGTTCAAGTTAAAAAAGAACAAAAACAGTATTAAGATAAGGCCAAGCAAAAACGAACAGAAGAATACAACTTTTCCAGGGCAAATATCATCATCTTTTCTATCACCCAACGTTGAACAAGGTAGAACCAACCAGCACCAACACTCCCAAGCTAAACACAGCATACGGCGTAAAAGAAATAGCAAAGAAGGCCTCTCTAACTCAAGAGAAAGACCTAAAGCATATGAGTCATTAGTGAATCAAATGCTATACTAGGAATAATGACCACAAGCGCAACAGGAATTCAAAGAAAAGTATGGTGTGAAGTAATTAACAGCTACCAGATGGAGAAGACAGAACTTGAGAGTGGATAGGCAAAGTACAGCACCAGATTACCGAAGACCTTCATAGTCAGGCCAGTTTAGACTTAAATATAGCAGCAAACACAGAGCTGTTAAGTGCTTCTAAGTAGGCTATTTTTCAAAACCAATAGAGACAAACTCCAGTCCTCTCTTGGTAACCAATACTAATGTCCAATACCTTTCCAGCTACTGTATGTCTCCATATGTAGCTACAATTACTTAGTAAATACAATTATTCTTGCTTTGATGGAATCCTGCTTTCTTCTCTTCCTATTCCTTCTTCATTGATTTGGCATTGAGCATAATATGCCAACAATGAGGCCCTCTCTTCACTTAAAATACACACACACACACACACACACACACACACACACGTATGTTTCAGGGGGTTAAGTAACTTTTTTAAAGACAAAAAAAAATCTGCTACTTTCTAGCCCTGAAAACATCTTCCTCTTTCAGGGAAGAGGGGCGGAGAAGGGAGAGACTCATTCACTCATTTTCCAAACAAAGCTTTACTGAGCACCAACCACCTGCTAGGTACCATCAAATTCATTTCCTGTCTCAAAGTAAAAACCTACTATCCAAAAGAATTCCAGGTAATCTCATATTCCTCTATTTGGGATACTTCCCTCCATTCCGGGCATTTCCAACACTTTAAAGAAAAATCTAGCTCTCTTACAAGTGTCTAATCTTCCTCAGCCCCGCACTTTCCCCTTATACCTCTCCTTCTACTTTTTTCTCAATTTCAACTGACTTTTTTAAAGTAAGAACATTCATTTTGCACATTTTCACTCAATAAAAGTTTTCTATTACCAACTGAAAAGGTTTTAACTCAACCTACCAAGCATAAAAAGTAGCAAGAATTTCACTTTCAAAAAGTGGGAAAGTGACAACCATGCCAAATAGATAATGATGTATCTCAAAACTAATAAATATAGATGGATGGATAACGCATCCTGTACACCCAACCTGAAGCTATGGAACCTTAACCTATTTCAGTTATGCAGCTACAAAGATCCCACAACGCAAAAATAGTAACATTTACAAATAATAGTAACAATATTAACAATAAAAGTAATTAGAGAAAAGCAAAATTGATACCTTTATATGTAATCAAAGTCTATTAAGTATTTTGTGATGACTTTTCTTATAGAGGAAATTGGTAAAAACAATCATTTAGTAAAAGTAGACTCCAATTACCTATTATTGAATATTCTAAGCACTTACCTTTTGCCTATTATCTCTAGCTCTATCTTCTTTCTGCATTGAGTTTCAGATTGTTCCTTAACCGTTATCATCTAAATTAGTAAAATATGAAACATTAGGCACATAAAAAGGACACACCCAAAACCTACTGAACTTTTAAAAAAATATATTAGATTCAAGTTCAATTTTCATAAATAACCTAAAACATGAAAAATAATTATGTACAATTTTTTATCTTTTTTCTTTCCCAAAGAGACACTAATCTTAATCTCAAACTTTCAAAATTTGTCTAAACCATGTTCCCATAACCTCAGGAGATAAAAGGAACTTCCATAAACAATCGAGTTCTGAAAAAAATATTCCAGGAACACAAACTACACTAACTTCAATATAAAAACTGAGTCAAAAGAGGAAATTATCTATTTCTGCACTACTTTGTTTTGAATCTAGGACAATTAAGGGCACTTATTTATACCCAATTTGCAACCTAACTACGCCAAAGTGATCCTTGTTCCAAGCCATATAAAGAATTTAAATATTTTTAAAAGATACCCACATTATGCAATTAGAATATTGTAATTCATAAGTTAATGAAAATAGAGATCACTTTTTTTTATGAAAAATCCATCTAAATAGCCATCTAAAATATTGACACAATTTCTACATGACTACAAACTCTAAGTATTTTTTATGGCATCCCTGGAATAAATTTTCTCAAACAAAATTAATCCAGAATGCTTCATGGAGTGAATAAAGCGGTTCTGAAAAACTGAACAGTGGTTTTGAAACACTAAAAATATATTTTTATTAATTTTAGAGAGGAAGGGAGAACCAGAGAGAGAGATTAATGATAAGAGCAAATCACTGATTGGCTGCCTCCTGCATGCCCAACTCAAGCTTACAACCAGGCGTATGCCCTTGACTGGAATCAAACCAGGACACCTCAATCCACAGGCCGACACTCTATCCACTGAGCCAAGCCAGTTAGGGCTGAACAGAGTAGGTTTTTAAAAAAATATGCTACTTGAAAACTAGGAAATGAACAACATTTAGATGAAGTAGGTAGGGATGAACAAGAAACAGAAAGTGAGTTTCTGAACTAAACATGCTATCAGTACACTTAAATTGAATGATTAGTTCCACAGAAAAGCATCTTACTGTAAAGAAAATAAAAATTTGTGATACAAACAATATTCAGGAAAGTAAACATTAAAACAAGGGGTGGAGGGGGGGGTAAAATAAATGTTAAAACGTGACTCTTCACATCACTAACTTCTTTAAGCCCTCTTCCAGCTACACTTGATTATTCTTCTCATCCAACCTATTTTAATATATTACTCAATCACTTCAACTCTGTTCTTACAAAATACCCCAGATTTTATCAGTCCCTTTATTCTGCCATATCCATCCACCAAAGCAAGACTTAACCTGGTTGAGAAGGAGCTTAGGATTTTTTTTTTAAAAATTAGCCTACTATATTTGGTCAAACACTTAACTAACTTACCTGAAATGAATGCCTTGGCAGGGCTAGACCAAATGATTTCGTGGATCTTATATGGCTTATGGGCCGGGTGTTCCCCATATCTGGGGAACATCATATCTATATCAACCTTACTACTTTTTTTCCATTCCACATCCATAGTGGTTATTATATACTTTCTCTACACATATTAGATCCCCAAGCCTGTCCTTCCTTGATCTCTCAAGAAGCAACCTTCTTGCCTATGTTCCTCAAAAGATGGCTATCATTAAATACAAGTATCCTCTTCAAATTGGTCAGTGTACATACAAATACTGGATTAAAGCCTCAACAGACCACTGAACCACTGAAGCATATATTGGTCAAGCTATTCAACTGACACTTAACAGATACTTTTTATTATTCTACTAGGGTCCCGGTGCACAAAATTCGTGCACTGGGGGTGGGTGGTCCCTCAACCCAACCTGCCCCCTCTCATATACTGGGAACCCTCAGGGGATGTCCAACTGATGGCTCACCCCCAGCCTGCCCAAGGCCTAAAGCCTCTGGCACCCAGCCATTGCCCTGCTCAGCTCAGTCCCGGCTGCCTGTGATCACCCAGCCCCAGCGGCTGGGCACTCGCTGCCACTTGCACTCACAGTGCCCGGGGGCCGGGCGCTCCCTGCCACCACCACCACTGCTGCTGTCGCTGCTTCCCCACACAGTGCCCGGGGGCTGGGTGCTCACCACCACTGCCATTTCATCTCCACTCCCAGGCCGGCACTTGTGAGACTTGGCCCCGCCCCCGCTCCTGATTGCCTGGTAGCATAGCCAATCAGGAGCCAAGGTACAGTCAAATTTGCATGTTTCTCTTTTATTATATAGGATATAGATGTGTCCTGTCTCCCAAGTCAAGAAAGTCCCTAAATAAAGGGACTTTATTACTTGATGTAATATACATAATTACAATGATGTAAGGGGTTCCTTACATATCCAACACCTATTGTGTACATTTGGAGATTCATGATATCATTTGTGGGCCACACAAAATTATCAACTTAAAAATTAGCCTGCTATATTTGGTAAAACATTTAATTAACTTACCCCTAATGCCTTGGCAGGGCCAGACCAAATGATTTCCTGGGCCTTAAATAGTCCGAGGGCCAGACATTCCCTCCCTTTCCCAATTTAACTGATGACTTAGACATGTAATGTAGCCCCTACCCTCATTGAAACACACACATATATACATGTATACACACAGAGATGCACACTCACATCTCAAAAGTTCCTTTTCTGATAGAGTAAGTTATGATTAGCAAAAATGCTCTTTGTGCAGAGAGTGATGAAAATAATGAAGAAACCTGAAATTATATAATAACTAGTTAAAGGAACTGGAGAAGGTGTTGAGGTGGAAGGAAAGATGGGGAAAAGGTGAGAAGGGTAGTTTGAAAGGAGAGATTCATGGAAAGTGAAGAGAAATGGATGAATGTATGGTTAAAAGTAGAGAACGGCTGACTTGAGCTCAAAATAAGAACTTCTAATAATTAGGCCAGTACAAATGTGGAATGGCTGCTCATAGGAAGTGTGTTTCCCATAACTGGAAATGAAAAAGCACAGACTGGACAACCCACTGGTGGTAACAATGTAGGACAAACTGAATGTCAGATGAGAAGTTAGACTAGAAGCCTCTGAGAGTCTTCCAGTGTATGTGTCTGGGGACCGAAAATACTCATCTCACTCCAGTCCAATTCAACACTTGTCCCCACTGACATTGTCAAGAGAAGAAAAATGGGAAAAAAAGATGGATTCCGTCTGGCTGGTGTTGCTCAGTGGTTGTGCGTGGACCCATGAACCAAGAAGTCGCCAGATCAATTCCCGGTCAGGGTGCATGCCCGGATTGCAGACTTGATATCCAGGAGACAGCAGGTTGATGTTTCTCTGTCATCAATGTTTCTCTCTTTCTCTCTCCCTCTCCCTTCCTTTCTCTCTAAAGTCAATTAAAAACATATTTTTTTAAAAAGAAAGAAAACGGTGTACTCCTGTCATCCTAACTGGGAATTCAGAATACATGTCCTATGAAAACAAGATCAGAGAGAGTAAATACAGTTCACAGAATCAGTAATGTGCCATAGATAAAGAACATTTTTGATTAATCTAAATGTCAGCCAACATTGTTCCTACGGTACAATGGGTTCAACATTCCAAATTAACTCAGAAAAAAATTTAAACACATCCTGTTCA
The DNA here is from genome assembly GCA_027563665.1 of Antrozous pallidus. NCBI lineage: Eukaryota > Metazoa > Chordata > Mammalia > Chiroptera > Vespertilionidae > Antrozous > Antrozous pallidus. Next base: position 57,060,718 of record CM050512.1, read on the forward strand.
TGAAAGAACATAACTATATCATCTTCCATATTGTAATATTATTTCACTTTTTTCCCTTAGCGTTCCTTGTGGACAGAGACTATTGTGTGTGTGTGTGTGTGTGTGTGTGTGTGTGTATAAATATATATTCACCACAGATCTTTGGCATGCTGCTTGGTTAATAATTCTACTTCACTAAAAGTAAGCAAGCTCAGGAGAATGTCATGAAATTTTGTAATTAACTAGAGGCAGAATACGGCAGTGAGTTAAGGTACAGATTACTTAGATTCAAGTCCTACTCAGACTGGCTCCCTGAGTAACCTGGGGCAAGTCATTTATCCTGCCCAAACCTATTTTCTCATTGCAAAATGGTGAAAGTGAGGATGATGGGAAATATTCCATGTAAAAGTACTTGCCACACAGTAAACGCTCAATAAATGTTTAGTATAATCCTCAGAACGGAATAAGTGTTATATATTAAATAAGGTCTGTCCCTTACTACAATAATTTTGTGCGAAAACAGTCAGATGTCAGTATTAAGAGCTGGTTTTACGTTAACTAAGTACTGCAGCTCCTCCTGTCCCTGTCATATTGATACGATTAACATGATGTACAAATTATATACCTGAAACTATGACAATGAAATCAGGAATTTGGCTCTGGGACAGAAATCCGTTTCTTCCAGATTTCTGCAAAGGACTTCAACAGTCAAGAAGGGCCTGTGATTCTTCCGCAGCAGAACAATGGGTTCTGGCCCTACGTCAATCAATCGCTCACGTCACACAGAACCACACTTCTTCCCCCTAGAGACTGCCGCTCGTTTCTCTCCTCTGCATTCTGAAAGCAAGGTGCACCTAAGCTTTTCCCTGCCTCGGACCTGGGATTTCACCTCCCAGGCCCCGCTCCGCACCCCACCCGAGTACAATAAATTCTAGCTGCACCGGCAAAGACAGGAGTAAGAGAAGGCAGACTGCAAATTTCCCTGGGGGGATGGACTCCAGGGGGCCCACGGAATCCATATCCCACCTGCGGCGGTCCAGTCAGAGGCCTTCCAAAGAACCACCGATCCAACGTGAGTGACAGGCGCGCCGCCACCTCATCACCTCCCACTTCACGGTCCCGCTTACAACTCAGCCACGCTTGTTCAGCGCAAAACGAGCACCCTCGGGCCCTGACCTTTTCTCCCTTTACGTTTTCATTTCAATCATTTCAACCACCTACCAAGCCCAACTTCTGCAAAAGCGACAGCGACCCTAACCCACCTGGGTCAGAGGCTCCTCCTGGATCAGATGCTCCTCCTACAAACCAGTCAGGAGAGCGGGCGCATGCGCATTCCCCCCCCCCCCCATGGCTCACGTGACTGAAAGTGACCAGCTCTTAGTTTGCTCGGTATTTGATGAAAAGGTCTTAACATGAGTTAGGGCGGAGAAGTCCACCTGTGCGCATGTGCGCACTCTGAGCCTGATGGGAGTTGTAGTTCTGCGGGTGACGCGCCCGGAGGAAATCAAACTGCGATCCCCGCCCACCTCTTCCCTGCGGGAGGAAGCGGGCTCAGAGCCCAGAGACCCGGCTCCCAACTTCTCTGTGCGATGCTGCTGCTGTGCGTGTCGGTGATCGCAGCCTCGGCGCTGGCAGCACCAGCTCCCGGGACTAGCGGGAAGGGATGGGGAGCTGCTCAGGAGCGGCCCGATGCGCCTAACGTGGTGTTAGTGGTGAGCGACTCCTTTGTAAGTACCGAGAGGGGGCGGAGGGGCGGAGGAGGGCGGCGCACCCATCCCGATCCGCTACCCGCCCACAGCCTTTCCTGTGCTGCAGGCTGTAGGGAACAGAATCTGAAACTTGCAAACTTGTTTTACCCTGATGAAAAGTAAAAAGTGCATTTTATCTTGAGGCCCCGTATACACACACGTACAGTACACCCCATAGATATGCATATAATATAAAGCAATAGCGAATGAAATGTGCTCTGATAGCGTCTTTGCAAATCTTTGGATATTTTATTGCTAGCCTCGATTCACTAAATTATTTTTCCACTATTAATGAACGGTCAGTCTATAACCGTGTTTGGTTCAGTAGTAGAGGAAATAACATTCTGCATCTCCATAAAAGCTTGTTAGTTTTCCAGCGATCATTCCCCAATTCACCACAAGTTTGCAGGAATTTGTGTTTGGGTGAGAAGTGAAGAAAATTAACCTGTTTTGTTGTTGTTTGCCCACGTAGCTGATAATCCTGTCAGTGCTGATTTATTTCATTAGTTGATATAACTTGACTCACTCCCTGATGATATTCCAGGGAAATTGTGTTGTGTGTTGTTGAATACTAGAACAGTTTTTGAAACTTTCCCCAAGCCATCAACCAAAAGAATATTACTATCAATATTACCTGACACTTAGTATTATTCCATGATTTTAAAACTAATGCCTGGACAAATGTGTGGTTACTAATTACAACACCAGTTCATTATCACTGGGAGTTAGTGTGGTCAAATAGATAGTTGGCTGGTCCTAGAGTGCTTTTAATCACCACTGTTGTATTGCCTTTCTCCTAGACTGACCCATGATGATTAAAGTTACATAATCTGGATACCCCCGTAGGATTCGTTGAGAATATTACTAAAGTAATCTTTATGGTTATCTAAACTTACGGTAAGAATTAATTAGGGAGTGCTCTTGAGATCAGAGGGAAAGGAAGGACGCAGGATTGCAGAGAGAGAGAGAAGTTGGGTTTTGTTGCTGCAGACATGGAGGCCTGGGTTGACCTTATGGGTAGTTCTCAAACTAGTATGATACTTCAGAACTGAATCCAGTGGGGTGAGGCGCCAGGCCTTTGTACCCTCATGTTTGACGGCCATTAGTTATGAGCTGCTCCCAGAATGGCGCATGATCTTGGGCAAGGTAACTTTCTTCAGCAGAGGCAATCTTTTGTTTCTAAAAGGAAGTGTAGGTGGTGCATCACAGCCTACCTAGAAACTTCCACCCCTGTCTGGGTCCTTCTCATTATTTAGGTCTCATGCTTCCCAGAGAAATCCTCCCTGTCCACTCTGAAGTAGGTCTCCCTTGTTATTCTGCATCTCAGGTTTTTTTTCAAAGCACATACCACAATTTGTAATTATTCCTATTTTATTTACCAGTATACTTTAGCCTCCCCCACTAGATTAAACTTGAAAGGCATCAGGAACTCTGTTTTATCTCCAGATTGTATCTCCAGATCTTTCATAAAGCCTGGCACATGAATCAATAAATATTGGTTCAATCAGTCCATCATCCTGCAAAAGAACTTTTCAGAAACTCTGTTAATTTATTTACTCTATTCTAATGAATCTAAGTGAAACACTGAACTGAATTCTCTGGATTTTGAGCCAGATACTGTTATCACTATCTATACTTGTTTTTATCTGTTGAGGATTTTAGGGTCATACTGAAGTCCTTTGATGTTAATAAGTTTTAACGTTAAAATTAAAGGAAACAATTTTTTTTCGTGATGCAATCAGTGTTAATTAAATTTCTTCATTCCAGGATGGAAGGCTAACGTTTTATCCAGGAAGTCAGGTAGTGAAACTTCCTTTTATCAACTTCATGAAAGCACGTGGCACTTCCTTTCTGAATGCCTACACAAATTCTCCAATCTGTTGCCCATCACGTGCAGGTATGAACTTGCTTAATATTAATGGAAGAAAGTGGCCACACACTCAAGATAACTTTACAATTTAAAAGATTACTCCCAAAAGTAGTATAGCAAGTAATATTTGGCATTTAATTAAAAAATTTTAAGTGATAGGGGTTTTAAGCTTTGTATTGGATATTGGGTTTATTAGATTTTCTAATTTACTTTTCCAGAATAGGAATTTTTATCCTTTAAAATGGTGTTTAGATTATGTGTTACTGTTTCATTTCCTAATGATTAAGTGACTAAGAATCTTTTGACCAAGCAAATCAGGAAATATTCATATTTCCTGGGAGAGTTATATTTCCAAGGAAGTTTTTCGGTAAGAGTACAAGGAGTTGGGAGGGGACTTCAGAGTATACCATAAAGTAATTAGAACCTGTCATAAATAAGGTTTATCTGAAGTTTTCCACGTTATTTCAGATTACGTCTCTTCAGGCTCAATTAACTTCTATCCCAATCTAATCATTTTATAATAGTAATTTAACAAATAGGTATAGTTTTAATGGCAAAACTTGTTTCAGTGACATTAAGCCATGAATAACTGAGAAACAGGAAAACACTGCTATTCTTATATATTTTATCTCTTCTCTGACAGTTGTTTTCCTCATTCTAATATATGATTGGTTGCCTTGGAACTCTTAAATAGCATTCAGCTATTTGCTTTTGTCTATAAGTTCCCAGCATGATATTCTCTGTGATTTGAGTCACAAGTTCTTTGCCTACATTTTCAGTACTATCAACTATATAATCACCAATAATTAAAGGAATCCTGAACTGAATTATAAATTAGATTTCAATGATGAAGGGCCAGGTATATTAAAAAATAGTTTTGTTACTTTTTTACATTTCCAGAACATATTTAACTAAAACTTCACACGTTTTCACTCCCCTTTCTCCCCCCTCGGACCTTCCCCCACTGTCCTCAACTCCCACTTCTGGCAATCACAGGCAGTTGCATTTGGTTCTTTTTAGATTCCACATATATGTGAGATGGTACAGTGCTCAGTACTTTAACTTACTTCATTTACCATAATGCCCTCAAGGTGCATCCATTGTTGCAAAAGCCAGGATTTCCTGATCTTTTATAGCTGAATATTAGGTAGATGATAGGTAAATATCACATCGCATTGATTTTATTCATTTCTTGATGGACACTTAGGTTGTTTCTATCTTGGCTATTGTAAATAATGCAGTGAACATGGGGGTGCTGATATTTCTTTGAACTGGTGACTTAATTTGCTCCGGATGTATACCAGAAGTGGAATTGTTGGATTGATTATATGATTGTTCTGGTGTAATTTTTTTTAGGAATCTCCACAGTAACTTCCTCAGTTTTCCATAGTGGTTTCATCAATTTAGATTCCCATCACCATGCATGAGGTTTTTCCTGGGTATTCTTTTCTCCAAATCCTAGCCAATGCTCATCTCTTTGTCTTTTGATAGTAACCATTCTAACAGGCACAAGGTAATATCTCATTGCAGTTTTAACTTGCATTTCCATCATGATTAGTAATATTGAAAATCTTTTCATGTACCCATTTCAAAGTTTTCATTGGAAAAATGTTTATTCAGATCCTCTGCCCATTTTACAATCAGTGTGTTGTTGTTTTTTTTATTTTCTTGTTTTTTGCTATTGAGTTGTATGAGGTCTTTATATTTTCTGAATATTAACCCCTTATTCAACAGATGGTTTTAAAATTATTGTTTCCACTTTATGGGTTGCCTTTTCATTTTATCGGTAATTTTCTTTGCTGAACAGAAGCTTTTAATTTTATGTAGTCTCATTTATTTATTTCTGCTTTTCTTGCCTTTGCTTTTGGTGTTAAATCCAAAAACTTATTGTCAAGATCAGTGTTGAAGACCTTACCTACTATGTTTTCTAGAAATTTCATGGATTCAGGTTTTATGTCCATGTGTTTAATCCATTTTGAGTTGATTTTTGTGTATGATGTAAGATAAAGGTTCTATTTCCCCAACATCATTTATTGAAAAGACTAGCCTTTCCCCATTGTATATTTTTAGCTCCTTTGTCATAAATTAATTGAGCATATATATGCATGGGTTTATTTCTGGGCTGTCTATTCTGTTTCATTGATCTGTGTGTGTCTGGTCTATAACAATAATATACTAGTTTGACAATTATAGATTTGTAATATAGTTTGAAATCAGGAAGTGTAATGCCTCTAACTTTGTTCCTCTTTCTCAAGATTTCTGTGACTATTCAGGGTCATATGTGGTTGCATATAACTTTTAGAACTGTTTATTCTATTTCTGTGAAAAATACCATTGGAGTTTTGATAGGTATTGCATTTAATCTGTAGGTTATTTGGGATAGTATGGACATTATATGAATATTATTTCAGCTCATGAGCACATATTATCTTTCCATTTATTTGTGTCTTCTTCAATTTTTTTAAACCATATCTTACAGTACTTAGTGTACGTATCTTTCACCTCCTTGGTTAAATTTATTTTATTCTTTTTGATACAATTATAAATGGTATTTTTTTCTTAATTTTTCTTTCTGACAATCAATTGATTTGTGGGTTTTAAACCATCTTTGCATTCCTGGAATAAAGTTCAATTGATCATGGTGTATGATCTTTTTAATGTACTGCTGAATTCTGTTCGGTAATATTTTGTTGAGAATTTTTGCATCTATGTTCATACGGATATTGGCCTCTAATATTTTTTTGTATTGTTCTTATATGGTTTTAGTACAAGGGTAATGCTGGCTTTATAAAATGAGTTTGGAAGTGTTCTCTCTTCTATTTTTTTTTTTTTAAGAGTTTGAAAATGACTAGTATTCTCATTTTAAGTTTTGGTCCTGGACTTTCATATGTTGTGAAGTTTTTTATTACTGAGTCATTTTCCTTACTCATAATTGGTCTGTTCAGATTTTCTATTTCTTCATGATTCAGTATTGTTTGTATGTTTCTAGAAATTTTTCCATTTCTTCTAGGTTATCAAATTTCTTGGCATATAACTTCATTGGAGTCTCTTATAATCCTTTCTATTTGTGTGGTATCAGTTGTAACATCTACCTTTAATTTCTAATTGTACATATTTCAGTTCTTTCTTTTTCTCGGAAAGTCTAAAGGTTTATTTTGTTTATCTTTTTTAAAAACTAACTCTTACTTTTATCAGTCTTTCCATTCACTTTCATTTATTTAAACTCTGATCTTTGTTATTTCCTTTCTCTTACTAGCTCTGGGCTTTTTTCTAGTTCTTAAAGATGTTCAATTACTGTTCATTTGAGCTCTTTCATTTTCCTTAATGTAGGTGTTCATCGCTATGAACTTCCTTCTTAGAACTGTTTTTTTATGCATTCCATTAATTTTGGAATGTCATTTTTCCATTTTCTGTTGTTTCAAAATATATTTTGACTTCTCTTTAGATTTTTCGTTGACCCATTGGTTGTTCAGTAGCATGTTGCTTAATTTACACATATTTATGAATTTTCCAGTTTTCTTCATTGTAGTCAAAAAATTGCTTGATATATACCTTCTTAAATATATTAAGACTTATTTTGTAGCCTCAGATATGATCTATCCTAAAATGTTCCATGTGTACTTGAGAATAATAATTTTTTTCTGTTGCTTTTGGATGGAATGTTATTAAAATGCCTGTTAAGTCTATCTAGTATAACAGGTAGTTTAAGTCCAGTGTTTCCTTATTGATTTTCTATTGTTATTGAAAGTGGGGTATTGGAGTACCCTAGGGCTATTGTATTGCTGTCTATTTTTCTCTTTAGGTCTTTTAATATTTGAAGAAGGATTTATTGAATAAATAGTTGTAGAAAATGAGATAATGAATCATGAGCTACTTAGTGATTATTTTTGTGATTGAAAGAAGACTCCAGAATCAGACAGGCCTTATATTTAATTGCAGCTTTATTTACCTTAAGCAACTTAACCTATAAACCTTAGAGACTCACCTGTAAAATGGAAATAGTAACTCCTTGCAGAGTTGCCCCTTGATAAATGAGGTAATTAGAAATGTTAGGTGAAGCACCTAAGGCAGATATGTTTTATTCCAGAGCATGAGCTCTAAACTAGTAGACTGTTGTTTTCTCTTGCAGTAATTGTCTTAATAGTTAACGCAAATTTTTAAGCTTACACTGATCCCAATTTCTTCTTTTCCCCCCCAGCAATGTGGAGTGGCCTCTTCACTCACTTAACGGAATCTTGGAATAACTTTAAGGGCCTAGATCCAAATTATACAACATGGATGGATATCATGGAGAAGCATGGGTACCAAACACAAAAATTTGGAAAATTGGACTATACTTCAGGACATCATTCCATTAGGTAAAAAATAAAACAAAAAAAAATAGTCCTCATAGGCTTTTCTCTGCTATATCACATAAATGTACCCTTTTTAACTTTTTTAAAATTTCTCTAATGAGTTAAATCTCTTAATCCCTCAATATGTTAATTTGGTTAAAACATTATTTTTTTTAATATTACTAAAATATTAAATTTGCTAATATGCTGATAATTTTTTCTTAAATATTAAAGGTCATTAAGATATCTATTAATTTGTTTAGCCTGTGATTTATTTTTACTGAAATTTTGTTATATAATGGCTAATTTATTATTTACTTTATAGTTTTCTTGCTATTTGTTTTTGTGAGTTCATTCTATTGTGAGTCTATTGTAACTTCCTTTTTTTTTTTTTTTTTCATTTTACTAAGTCCTCAAAACCTGGTAGTCAAGAATGGTAGATAATAGTAGAGATCTAGGAACAGATTAACTTCTTTTGAATTCTAGTTCCTCTGTATACTACTAACCTGTGGTAGTATAATCTTGGAAACATTAAGCTCAGGAACTTTAATTTCTTTGTTGTAAGGATAAAATGAAATAATATATGCTAAAAAAAACCTAACACAATAGGTCTGAAACTTCTATCCTTAGATAGACCTGCTTTCAAAGTTGGCCTTTGGCTGATATCTGGAAACTTGAATTTCAGGAGTGTTCCCTGTATTACCTAACTGATCAAATCACTTACTGTGTATCTAGAGTGTTTGTATAATGTGGTTTATTCTGAACACTTGATTTCACTCTGAGGGTCTGTAGTTTTGGTATTTTCTAGGCAGAGGGTGTCTACATAATCAGCCTGCACTGACAACTTGGGTATTAAGTCTCTAATAAGCTTTCTAATAGAAAACACTGTACATATATTATCATAGACAGATGCTGGATAAATTAAGTGTGTCCTTTGTGACTCCACTTGGCAACTTATACCTTGTTTCCTGTGAAATTACCCTAAGCATATTTTCCCTTTGCTGCTATTGCGTTGTGTCCTTTTTGCTGTAAAAAATCATAAGTGAATAAAACTCTTTCCTGGCCCCATCAGTCCTCCTAGTGAACTTAGGTGTAACCTTGGCGTCTCCCAACACTTGTGACTCCTGGCACAAATATATATTAAGACCTCAGAGCAGTACCTCTTGCCTAACAAGTGCTAATTGAGGGCTATGGTAAACATAGTACTGATGAGGATGATGCTAATGATTATAATAAGAGCCAGAGAAATATATTCAGTAAAAATAATGGTGCATGTAGTGAGATAAATAGTGTTCCCCAAAAATTCACACCCACCCAGAGTTTCAGAATGTGACCTTATGGTGAAATAGATCCAGTCTATAGATTCAATTGGAGGTGAAATCATCCTAGACTTAGAATGAATTCTAGTCCTATCAGAAGAGAAAAGGACACATACACACAGAAGGCAGTGTGGAGACAAGAGACATAGTTGGAAGTGATTGCATCTAAAATCAAAGAAGGCTAAAAGATCACAAGCCAAATAATGCTAAAGATTTCCAGTAGTTACCAGAGGCTAGAAACAAGCAAGGGGATATTCTTCCCTAGAGTCTGCAAGCTACAGTTCTCAAAAGATGTGCTGCGGCACACTAGTATGCCACGGAATTTTTAAAACATGCAATATCTGACTACTTACTCATGGACACTGGCTTGTTCTCCCTTAGATTATCAGATTTAAAAAAAAAATGACAACAGCTAACACAACAATAGCGGTCTGGTATAAATGAATCTACTTTTTGTCAGATGGACAGAAAATATATTTTTTGGTGTACTGCAGAATTTCTAGCCTCCAGAACTTGGAGGGAAGAAATTTCTGTTGTTTTAATCTACCCAGTTTGTAGTAGTTTGTTAGAGCAGCCCAAGGAAATTAATACAATGACTTTTGGGTAAACGGATACTAAAATAATCTAGAAAAATCAGAGTGAGCAGGTCTTCAGATATTGTCCTTTTTGATCAACTCCTCATTTCATCATGATATTGATGAGATGCCATAGGAACATAATGCTTTTTTTGTATCATTTGGCCAGTGGTAAAACTGGTCTTGTTATATGTCATTTCACTAAAGTCACAGAAACCATCAATAATGTTAAGGGAAGACTTAATTGTATTAATCTTGCTCTTCTGGTTAATGCTAAATTTGTTGCCTTTTCTGTCTTCCAAAGTCTAAAAGATATCAAGACTGAAACCCCAGAAGTACCCTTTTCCCCACCACTGTCTTCTAATCCATCACCAAATATTGTAAGCTTTACTTCTTAAATATTTCTCCAATTTATTCACTTCTCATTATCTCCACCGAGTACTATCATCTCTTGCCTAAACCACTGAAATGGCCTCCTAACTTTTCTTCTGACTAATTTTCTACAGGCAGTCAGAGTGATCTTTTTAAAATATAGATTTGATCGAATGACTTGCCTGCGTAAAATTTTTCAGTGGTTTTTATCTCGGCAGGTAGGCTAAAATCCCAAATCCACAACATCCTATATAATAAGAGAGGAATATGCTAATTATCCATTATGCCTTGAGGCATAAGGACCAACAGTGTAAGGACCAGATCACAGATCTGCAGAAGGGTGGGGCATCGAACTACAAGCCGGTGGCAAAAAGCTACAGGAGGGGGCAGGGCAGCAGGGTATGAGGGAGAAAGGGGGGAGAAGGGGGTATGAGAAGGGAGCAGCAGGCAGAGAGCTACTGGCCCATGGATTCATGAGCAGGGGTACTGGTTGTTTATAAGATCTTACATAACCTAGCCCCTGCCTACCTCATTTAGGACCACTCACTCACTTTCTCCCTCAGTGTGTATTTGGTCTTTCCTTAATCCTTTAAAATTCATTTTATTACCTCTGGACAATTGACAAGCTAGTTCTTCCTTGCAAAATGCTCTTCCCCTACTCTGCCTGGCTAGCACAGCAGAAAGAAAGGGTGGGAAGGGAGGGGGAGGTAAATATGGTGGGAGGAGCATAGACTTTGAATGTGTCAAAACTGTTAGATGCCCAGCTGCCTTGCCTGTCATCCTTGTGACCTTAAGTTACTGGACTTCTCTAACTGTTGGTGTTCTTGTCTGTAACTGGAACTAATAATAGTACCCACCTCATTGGATAATTGTCATTTTTAAATGAGTTAATAAGATTATATTTAAAAATTAAATGAGATAATACAAAACAGTTCCTGGCACAAAGTAAGTATTTAATCAAGGTAAAATAGTATTGTTGTTATAAAAATGGCTTACCCAAAATTGTAGTTTAATACTTACATAACTTTTCCTGTTTCTAAAGTTCATTACATTGCTATTATTTTATTGAGTTTCACAAATTTCTCTTTAAAATCCTTCTCCTTTTTATAAAATAAAGCTAATACAAAGTAAAGTACAACTATTCACTTTATCTTACTTTAAATTCTTCTTCTTTGTTCCCTTAATTCAATAATAAAAAGAATCTGGACTTGAACCCCTTGAACTCCCTGTTATCATAGTTCTATGTGAAATGGTTAAAATATGACCTGAATGTTATTCTTCATTGTGCTAATGCTAGGAGGGTGCAAGAACCCTGCTTTTTCATTGCTTTATTCCCACTGTCAGTAGTGCTAGTGCATTATAGGCACACAATTAAATGTTTGTTGAATGAGTAAATGGAATAAAAAGTTATATTGCTCTAATTATGGCTTAATACTTGATAAGCATTGATTTTTATTTAACCCAGAGTCATAGCACCTGTTCATTATTAGTGTTTTGTATATATCTTCAACTAATAGAATATATCCTCTTTCTCCATTTTTTACTATTTTAAGTATCCTTAATTTTCCTAAGTGTTTTCTCATGTGAAATTCTAAAATTAGAAAAAGGAAAAGTTTATATTTCAGAGTTCAGAGATGGTTCTTAGAATAGTCATTGCTTGCAGCATATTTTCATTGTGTTCACTCTCCCACCAGAGCTTAGGAAATTGAAATAAATAATCAGGACTACATATATGGGTTCTGTATAGATTCACACAGTCATATGGCTGACAAGTAGATCGAGGTTTCTGTTAATAGCATGTCTAAAAAGGTTATATGAATTATGGTACATTATCTTTCAGATATTTCTGTGAAGATTTAAAAATGGATCTTAGGGGGGAAAGGTCTCTTAATATCAAACTTCATAAATAGGGACATTCAGTGTTTTTGATAGACTGACTCTCAAAGTTAAAACTCAAGTTTTTATAATTCTTTGTGCTACATTTATCACTGGAATTGACTATTTTTGACCCTGCTTCTATTTTCAGCCAGAAATACCAGTGTTTCAGTTTATTACTACAATGCCTCGTGTCCCTTTCAGGCATAAAGTGATGCTTTTTTTCTTGGACCTGTGTGAGGACACTGGTCCTGCTCTGTGTCCCTTACTGTATATCATATACTAGTACAGTGCTGCACCACTCTGGAGCCCTAAGGGGCACACACTGTTTCTTCCAGACGATTGTTAATCAAGTGTTGGTGGTAAAACTCATTAAGATACCACATACTGACTAAAGACCTTGAGCAAGTTTCATCAAATGAGCTTACACTTGATGACTGAAAAGGATTTTCCTTTCTGGAATTTTGTGACTTGGATGGAGTACAGTTAAATGCTTTATAAAGTCCTGATATTCATCTGCCCCCTCATATTATATGTATTATGCTTATTGTAGTTCTATTTAGGTTTATATTTGCTATATCTTCTTAGCAATTGAAAGGAAACATTTGTATTTAATTCATTAGATGTTTTCATCATGTTTATTATCAGGTAAAATTGTTTTGCAAATATATTCCCAATATTTAAAACAGTAGTTCTCAATTGAGGGCTAGTTTTGCCCCAGAAGATATTTGACACGTCTGGAGACATTTGGGTTGACACCACTGGGAGAATGCTACTGGCACCTAGTGGGTCGAGGCCCTGGGTGGCTGCTGTACAGTTTATGAGGCGCAGGCCAGTCCTCTTCATCCCCAAGCAAACAAGTACCAAAGTCAAAATGTCAGTAGTTCAGAGAATGAGAAACTGTGATCTAAAACTATTTTATACTCATCAGCATGGCCTTAGTAGTATATAATTAATACCACACTGAATTTTTAATCGTAAATTTAACTCTTCCACATTCTAAGGGATCAGATCGAACTGACATTAGTTATGTCAATTTTTTTGAAGTAATGATACCAAAGAAAATGTTAATTTGTAAGTGTATAGAATCATAAAGTAATTGATCTCATATAGATATTTAAAAGCTAGGTTTCTAAGATCAGTACAGTTTAATAAAGAATTTGAATATTAAGTAATATTCCTTAAAGTACTAGTATTAGAAGATGATCTTTATTTAACTTACAAAACTAAAATTGGATGTATGCATTACCCATTCAACAAATATTTATTGAACCACCTACTATGTATCAGACACTATTTTTAGATGATGGGAATATAGTAATAATCAAAACACAAAAATCTCATGGAACTTATATTCTTGTGACATTAGAAGAGAATTTAAGCAAGCTACTGTCTTATTATTCTAGTTAAAAGTTTAAAACCTAAAATCCAATTCTTTTTTATTTCATTTTACCATCATTATAATTATATATGTTCTCAATTCATATAGCTTATATTTTCCTCACACAAATTCACAATAGGCAATTTTAATTCCCTCAAACAAATGAAAAAATAAAAGACCTACTTCCAAAGTGAGAGGATTGCTTTGGGAAAACTCTTAAGCTAGAGCTTCTAGTAAAAGGAAGCAAATCATAGGCTGCTAACAACACTCTTCCTATCCCCAGTCAGGCCAGCAGACCAACAGGATCACTGGCTTTGTAAGTAGAACCTGAGAGACCAAGAGGAGCGGGAGAGAAGTCCAGAACAGCAACCACAGGGCCCTCTGTCCCTCAGAACTCTGCAGGCTAGTAAGTAAGTCTGTGTTTACCTAACCATACCCACTATTATTTTATAATCTGATATCATCCATATCGTTAGGTCAGTTTTGTCCATACTGAGAATGATTTAATTTTGTTCTTTCCCTTACAATGGAGAGAGACATCCATTCCTTTGGACATTTTAAAAGCTTTTTTAGACCCTTGCCCACCCACTGTCCTTCACACCTTTTTATCTTTATTGATATTGAGTATCTAGAACAGCTTGCATAATTCTGGGTACATTCTCAGCATGATATTTTATGAGAGTGGAGGAGCCTGCTGTTGGTTTTGTTTTGTTTTGTTTTATTCCAGAACTCATTTCTGATGACTAGCAAGTTCTTGGCAGAAGCAGCTTCTAGGGCTGTCTTCAGATTGCTGTCTACCATGACGCCTACTCAGGTTCCTGTAGCACGAGTGATAACTCTGCCTACAAACTCATTCCAATTCTTGGATTTTTTTCCCACTTAATTACCAAAGTTTAATGTATGATGTTTAGCTGCCCATATGGAGTTTATCTCCTACTTTTGCCAGTGTTAGCCATTTGAGGATATTTTTATATCCTTCTTGCTAACCTATTTTTTTCTAGATTTGCTAATGAACGTTTTTAAAATATATTTTATTGTTTTTTGTTTTGTTTTGTTTTGTTTTTACAGAGAGGAAGGGAGAGGGAAAGAGAGTTAGAAACATCGTTCAGCTGCTTCCTGCACACTTCCTATCAGGGATATGTCCACAACCAAGGTACATGCCCTGGACGGACAATCAAACCTGGGACCTTTCAGTCTGCAGGCTGACGCTCTATCCACTGAGCCAAAACCGGTCAGGGCTCCTAGTGAACTTTTAAAATAACTATTGTAGAAGGAGATGTAGAGGAAGGAATATCATAGGGATTGAATAAATTCTTTTAAAAATTGACTAAAAAGTAACCTTCCATGACTATAGAGAAATATCTACTTTTAGCTGTTGGAAGATACTGAATGTGAATTTTTTGGGGTTTTTTCTTTGGGGGGGGGCGGGGATTGGCCTGAACATAAACCTGAATGTGACTGTTTCAGGAACAAGACAATTTAAATTTTGTAATTAAACCTTGAAAAGGTTTGAATTCCTATAAAATTATGGCAGATGTTATTTAGCTTTGTAAAATTTTAGTAACGGTTAATGAAAGCCAAAATGAGAAAGCTTAATTAATATTGGTTGAACCATTCAGCTTATGAAAGATCCTTAAATTTAAATTGCTGAAGATTTAAGGTCTCTTTACTTGCAAAACATATTTTCAAGTTTAAATTCCTGTAATATACATATTTTAGCCTGAGACCATATAAAACTCCAGATTACTAAATATTTTCCCTTAGAATTACCATTATTTTACCCAGTACTTTCTTTTTGTATATAAAATCTCCAGTCAAAATCCAGATTTTACAAGCTTTGAAAGATACCTTTTATAAATCCAAACCTTTCCCCTGTTACCTTGTATAGACTCTTAAAAGTGCCTTTTTTCTCTGGAGAAAATGTCAACAGTATTTATAGTAGTACTAGAGGCCCAATTCACAAAGATTCGTGCAAGAATGGGCCTTCCTTTCCTTGGCTGTCCACACTGCCTTTGCTCAGGTCAGAGCTGCCTTTCTGCCTTTGCTCCGGCCCTGAGTCATCTTTCTGTCTTCCCACGATGCCCAGGGCGGCTGGGATGATGCAGAACACCTGCGTCATTGCCATGGCAACAACACAAGCCTCCTGCCCCTGGCTGCTTGGTGCCTGCATATGCAAGTTAACCTGCCATCTTTGTTGTATTCATTTGCATACTCACTACTGGTTGGCTGGTGGGTGTTGCAAAGATATGGTCAATTTGCATCTTTCTCTTTTATTAGTGTAGATTATAAAGTTACTTAAAGTGTCAAGCCTCATAAGAAATGGAGGATTATGGCAACAAAACTGTCTCAGAATGTTCACACAGAGTTGCTTGGATCCTCCCCAAAAAGCACTTTTTCTATTTTTAGTTAGACTGCTATTTCTGTAAATTGATTTTGTCTAGCAGTTCTATTTAATTTTTTTTTTTTTTTGGAATTTCCACTTCAATCCCCTTGCACTCTGGGTGAGAATGCAAATTGGTGCAGCCCCTATGGAAAATAATATTGAAATTTCTCAAATTAAAAAATGGAACTGCCTTATGAACCAGCAATTCCATCTCTAGGTATATATCCAAAGAAACCCAAAACATTAACTTGAAAAAATATATGTACCCTATGTTCATTGCAGCATTTACATAGCCAAGCTATGAAAGCAACCCAAGTGCCCATCAATAGGTAAGTGTATAAAATAGTTGTGGTACATAAATACAGCAGAATATTTTGTAACCATAAAAAAGTAATTAAAACTTATAGCCGTGCCCATCACAGATGAGTGGCTTAAAAAACTGGTACATCTACACGATAGAATACTACACTGTGGTAAAAAAGAAGGAATTCTTACCATTTGCAACAGCATGGATGGAACTGGAGAGCATTATGTTAAGCAAAATAAGACAGGTAAATATCACATGATCTCACTCATTTGTGGAATATAATGAACAACATAAACTGGCGAGCAAAAACAGATCCAGAGACAGAGAAGCATCCATCAGACTGTCAAACCTCAGAAGGAAGGTAGTGGAGGATGGGAGTAAGGGGGAGAGATCAACCAAAGGACTTGTATGCATGCATATAAGCCTAACCAATGGAAACAGACAATAGGGTGGTGAGGGCATGAGAAATTTCAATACTATTTTCCATAGGGGCTGCACCAATTTGCATTCTCACCCAGAGTGCAATGGGTACATAAGGGCACATATGTAATACCTTAATAAGAGAAAAATAAAATAAAATATGGTAATTTAATATATGCAAAAAATAATTTAAAATTACCATTTGTAGCTGAACTTACAAATAAGTTATATTAAAAACAAGAGTAATAAATACATAAAACATTTTTAAAAACTTACCATTTTTGATAATATAGGTAGACCTAGAGGACATTAAGCTAAGTGAAATAAGTTAGTCAGAGAGAAATACCTTATGACTTCACCTATGTGGTATTCAGATAACAATATAAATGAACAAGCAAAATAGAAACAGACTCATAGATACAGAGAACACTCTGATGGTTACCAGAAGGGAGAGTGGTTAGGGGACTAGGTGAAAAAGGTTAAGAGATTGAGAAATACAGATTGGCAGTTACAAAATAGTCTGGGGATGTAAAGTACGGCATAGGGAATATAGTCAATAATATTATAATAACTGTGTGCGGTGCCAGGTGGGTATTGGCAATAACAATGGGAACATTTTATAAAGTATATTACTGTAAAGTATACTTTGTAAGGTATATGAGTTCAGTATTATTTTATATTAGTCATGACTCATAACTTGTTTCTCTCGTTGGCTCTGGATCTCTGCTCACTTATATCATTTCTCATCATAACATTGACCTGCATGACCCTTTTTTATTCAAGTTCCATCTCCTTTGTTGGGACTTTTACTCAACTTATGGCTGTAGTTTAGATATACAAAGTTGCCTGACTTTGCTTCCCAAATTCAAATTTTGTGCATAAGGATGATAGGCCCAACTCATATTTCATCCCAGAGCCCATCAAAATGCTGACCAGATGAAGGACCTAAGGATGTGCTCCTTAGGTGAGGTGCCCACCCCTGACCAGTGACAGGACAGAGGAGTTCAGTCCTACACAATACAATATGGTCATTTGGGTCCTCCTTCACCAAAAGCTATAGACATGGTGACTTCTTGGCAAATTCTTAATGACAGATTTACTGGGGAACAATCTACCTTCTTTATCTTTCAGATTTGAAGGAATTTTGTCCAGGTTATATTTTCCGTATGATATTAAAAAACAAAAACTTATAAAAAAATCTTAAATGTTAGAGTTATTCCAGTTGTATGTTAAATTAAAAATATAAAAGAAATCTTCCCCTTTTTGGATATAAAAGTAGTGAATGGACTTAAACCAATATAGTTATAGTCATAGCCAAACTATTTTATCACAGTTGCTTTTTCCACAAGATAGAATAAGGCCCTTTATTTTAAAAAATACAGTAGTAGAAAGGTTTATGCCTGAGTAGATACCAGGTGGTAATATTGTTTTGGTAGTTAAGAAGTCCCCTCATACTCCTGCCTAGAACTCTTGCAGAATTTTTTAGGCACATGGTAAGCATTCCACAATTTTTTCTTGATGTGAATGAAAAAGGCTGCCTTTATTTAAGTAAGCCCAACCTGTAGCAAACATTTCTGTTAGGGGCTATAGTCATGGCAAAATTTAAAGTTATAAATATTGATGCTCCCATAATCATGAATTCTCTAGAAGACTAGAAATGTCTAGGTTGAAGTTCACAACCTAGGTCTATTAAATCCCTCAGTATCCACCACCACACTCATCCTATCTAATAAAAGAGTAATATGCAAATTGACCGTTACTTCAACACACAAGATGGCTGTCCCCATGTGGACAAAAGATGGCCACCACAAGATGGCCAGCAGGGGAGGGTAGTTGGGAGGGACCAGGCCTACAAGGGAGACCAGTTGGGGGTAATCAAGCCTGCAGGGGAGGGTAGTTAAGGTGACTAGGCCAGCAGAGGAGGAAAGTTGTGGGCAACCAGGCCTGCAGGGAAGGGCACTTGGGAGGGACCTAGACCTGCAGGGGAAGGCAGTTAGGGGTGACCAGGCCTGCAGGGGAGGGCAGTTAGGGGTGACCAGGCTGTCAGGGGAGCAGTTAGACATCAATCAGGCTGGCAGGGGAATGGTTAGGGGGTGATCAGGCTGGCAGGCAGAAGCGGTTAGGGACAATCAGGAAGGCAGGCGAGCAGTTGGGAGCCAGTTGGCAGCCAGGCAGTCCTGGATTGTGAGTGGGATATTCGGACATCCCTTGAGAGATCTCAGATTAGAGAGGGTGCAGGCTGGGCTGAGGGACACACCTCCCCCTACCCCTGCAAGGAAGGGCAGTTGTGGTGATCAGGCCAGTAGGGGAGGGCAGTTGGGAGGGACCAGGCCTGCAAGGGAGGGCAGTGGGGGGGGGGGCAATCAAGACTGCAGGGGAGGGAAGTTAGGGGTGACCAGGCTGGCATAGGAGGAAAGTTGGGGGCAAATAGCAGGGGAGCAGTTAAAAATAAATTAGGTTGGCAGGGTAGTGGTTAGCGGGTGATCAGGCTGGCAGGCAGAAGCAGTTAGGGGCAATCAGGGAGGCAGGCAGGTGAGCAGTTTGGAGCCAGCAGTCCTGGGTTGTGAGAAGGATTTCTGACTACCTGTCTAGACCCGATCCTACCAAGATCAGGCCTAGACAGGCAGTTGGACACCAGATTGGAGAGGGTGCAGGCTGGGCTAAGGGACATCCCCTGCCTCCTGTGTACAAATTCCATGCACTGGGCCTCTAGTTGATATTATAAAAATATTATCTTATGTGATAAAAGCCCAGCAACTGAATGGCAGAACGACTGGTTGGCCAGTCACTATGTTGCGCATTGACCACCAGCAGGCAGACACATCATGGGAGCTGCCCCCTGGTGGTCAATGCTTGGCTGACTGGGATGAGTGGGATGAGCAGCTGCCCCCGCTGCCAACCCTGGACCAAAAGGCAGGAACCCAGGTTGTGATTATTGCCTCCTCACCCCAGGCTCCTCCTCCTCGTTCCCTGCCACCTCCTCCAGACACCTGCAGGCCATGCAGCACTGCCACCAGGCTCCTAGAGCTGGGAGGCACGTTTGTGGCGACAGTGGGACTGAGGCCTACTCTGCCACCTCTCAAGACGATGCAGGACCAGGGAGCAGCCGCTTAGAGGGTGGTCCAGGCTCGGCAGACCTGATGAGCAGCGCTCCCCCAAAGGATTAAGGAGCACCAGCTACTGTAATTTCACACACAGAAAAAGAAAATAGTTGTAATTAATAAAATTAATCAATGAGGACATTTATATATATTGAGTATTATATAACGTATATTAAAAGTGATGTCCCAATCTGAATTTGCCAGAGTTGGTATTACTTATTCAACTAAAACAGACTGTTTTTGTGTGTGATCATGTATATAAGGAAGATGGATGACAGCCTTTAGGTGTTTCTCACAGCTCTGAGAGAAGAGTATTTCAAGGGAAAGGGTATAGGTTCCTTTTTCTCTTATAGAATTTGTTAGGCTGATCTTATTTACAAGAGCATTATTCAGAAATATAATTTTTCATGGAAGAGACTTATCTGAGACAAGTTACCTGTTACAATCCCATCAATAATGATGAGTGTTTGTGAGCACGCATGCACCCTTGCACGAGAGACAGAGAGAGAGAGAGAGAGAGAGAGAGAGAGAGAGAGAGAGAGAGAGAGAGAGATATCTCCCGCAGTCTGAGATAGTTATTTATCTATTTATCTTAGGAAGCTGAAAGTTTAATTCTAGACTCCTAATTCAGTTTGAAAGAAAACTTATTTCTCATCAATTTTAATTTGTTATGCTTTTTTCAGATGAAAAAACTATGTCACTATGTAAGTTAATCCTGTGCCACCTGTGGACTGATGGCATCCAGTGCTACAGCAGTAGAATTTGGCACTTTAGCACAGAAAAACCCACACAGCAGTAGCACATATGCAAATTTATGCAATAATTAGTTGGTAATGTGTTAGGTAGCTTTATTTTCCATTTTTAGTAAAAGGAGATTTTAGTGTTAACAAGAAATTAATCAAACTGCTGACTATTAGGAGAGTGTGTTTAGCCATCACCTTGTTTTCTGGAATTGAACCAAGGCTGAGTAAATCTCTTCTTAATGGGCTACTATGGAAACTATTTTGATTATTCTATCTAAATTTGAGGTGTGTTTTTTTTCATAAAATAATTATTGCATTGTTATGCAGATCAGTGCGTCTCAAACTTTAACATACATAAAATCACTCGGACGTCTGATTAAATACCCTTTCTGATTCAGTGGGTGTGTGATGGGGCCTGCGACTGCATTGTAACAAGCTCCCAGGTGACGCTGATGCTGTTGGTCCGTGGACCACTCTTGGGCATAGCAGGGATTTAAAGAACTGGACCTCGCCTGGCTGGAGTGGCTCAGTGCTTAAGTGTTGACCTAAGAACCAAGAGGTCATGACTTGATTCCCAGTCAGGGTAGATAGCTGGGTTGTGAGCTCCATACCGAGTGTAGGGCGTGCAGGAGGCAGCCAATAAGTGATTCTCTCTCATCATTGATGTGTCTATCTCTCTCTCCCTCTCCTTTCCTCTATGAAATCAACACATATGTGTTTTGTTTTTTTTTTTAAAGAACTGGACCTCAGTTTAGTACTTTCTCCGGATGGAGGAGGACAAGGTGTGACCCACTGTGAACACCTTTATCAGAAGCTTGTGGTTACTCGGTTGTTTCTTTGAGAAAAGAAGCCCCTCTTACATTTCTGTCAGGGGTGGAAGGAGATCTTGGACTGTTTAGGAAGGGCGCTTAAAACAACACAGAAGCCTCTCTGCATTTTTAGAGAACAGTCTCTCCTCTGAGATAAGTGTACGCCACATCGGAGCTCCCACCCGAGGCTAAATAAGTGTTCTCCTTCACTGTACACTCATGAAAGAAGGAGAATGGAAAAGGCAATAACATATTATTGTGACAACAGTTTTGACATCATGGACCCTCTGAAAGCCTCTTGGGTCCTCACAGAGATCCCTGGGCCACACTTAAAGAAACACTGGCATACGGAAAACCACCCACTGTGTGTTCGTGTCTATTATAAATTTACAAGGAGAGGAGCCAATGCATTACCTAAACCACAGTAGTCGTAGTGCTTCCCCATTAGTAAAAGTTCTTTATGATTCTCCTGATTGAAACTGAACTCTTGATATTCCAGACAGAGCACATAGAAATGGAAAAGAAAGAAATTTGTTCAAAATTTGGCAAATAATTACAAAATTTGTATTTGGAGGAGGTTATAGCAATTAATGAGAGGGTGCAGAGAAAGAAAGCACTTAGAACAAGACAAAGAAGTAGATCTAAGCACATGGCCAAAAGATACTATTTCTTGGTGCAACAATTTGGCTTAACTAAAAAGGGCCTGGAGACACTGGTTGCTTAGTAAAGAGAATTATAATTTTAAAAGTGCTATCTTTCTGTTATAGTAATTATAATAAACTAGAGGCCCGGTGCAGAAATTCTTGAACCAATGGTGTCCCAAGGCCTGGTCTGTGGGATTGAGCCAAAATCAGCTCTCCAACATCCCTCAACGGGTTCCAGATTGTGAGAGGGTGCAGCCCAGGCTGAAGGACTCCACCTGTGTACGACCGGGGTCGGGGAGGGACTCAGGAGGTTGGACAGCTGGCTCATCTTGCTCAGTCCTGATGGGCCAGATCCCAGCAACAAGATAACTTACCAGTTGGAGCATCTGACCCCTGGTGATCAGTACACATCATAGCGAGCAGTTGAGTGGACTTAGCATATCATTAGCATATTATGCTTTGATTGGTTGAATGGATGACCAGACAACCAGACACTTAGCATATTAGGCTTTTATTATATAGGATTATAAAGTTGCATATTCACATTCTCTTTCCTTATTTTCTTTTATACACACACACACACACACACACACACACACACACACACTCTAGAGGCCTGGTGCACAAAATTCGTGCACGGGGGGGAAGGGGGATGTCCCTTAGCCCAGCCTGCACCCTCTCCAATCTGGGACCCCTCAAGGGATGTCCGACTGCCCGTCTAGGCCCGATCCCAGTAGGATCACGCCTAGATGGGGAGTTGGAAATCCTTCTCAGAATCCAGGACTGCTGACTCCAAACTGCGCACCTGCCTGCCTCCCTGATTGCCCCTAACTGCTTCTGCCTGCCAGCCTGATCACCCGCTAACAACTACCCTGCCAGCATAATTGATTTTCAACTGCTCCCCTGCCATTTGCCCTCAACTTCCCTCCTCTGCCAGCCTGGTCACCCCTAACTGCCCTCCCCTGCAGGCTTAATCGCCCCCAACTGCCCTCCCTTGCAGGCCTGGTCTCTCCCAACTGCCCTCCCTGCTGGTCTGATCACCCACCACTGCCCTCCCTTGCACGGCCTGAAACCTCCAGTGGCCCTCCCCTGCTGGCCATCTTGTGGTGGCCATCTTGTGTCCACATGGAGGCAGGATCTTTGACCACATGGAGGCAGCCCTCTTGTGTGTTGGAGTGATGGTCAATCTGCAAGTTACTCTTTTATTGGATAAGATAGAGGCCTGGTGCATGGATGGGCGCCAGCTGGTTTGCCCTGAAGAGTGACCCAGATCCGGGTGGGGGTTCCCTTGGGGTGAGGGGCAGCCTGGGTGAGGGGCCTGTGGAGGTTTGCAGGCCAGCCACACCCTCCAGCAACCCAAGCAGAGGCCCTGGGATCTGGGATTTATCTATGTCTACAATTGAAACTTTGTAGCCTGGAGTGGAGCCAAGCCTTCTGCTGGCTCCAGGGGCAGCAGCCATTTTTGTTTAAACATTGTATCCTAGAGTGGAGGCCTAGGCCAGCAACAGCAGACTAAAAGCTTGGCTTCCTCCGTTGCCAGGGAAACCCAAGCCTCTGTTCTCTCCAGCTCAGTGGCTGCTGCCATTTCTGTATCTTTTATAATTGAAACTTTGTAACATTGAGTGGAGGCCTAGGGAAGCAGAAAGCTTGGCTTCCTTTGTTGCTGGGGAAACCCAAGCCTTCCTCCTGATCTCAGTGGCAGCAGCCATCTTGGTTGGGGTTTATTTGCATAATTTGCTCCTGATTGGCTAGTGGGCATGGCTGTGGGGCGTGGCTTGTGGGTGTGGTGAAGGTATGGTCGAATTTGCATATTACTCTTTTATTAGATAGGATTTTTTTTTCCAGAGAGGAAGCAAGAGGGAGAGATAGAAACATCAAGGATGAGAGTATCATTGATCAACTGCCTCCTGCACACCCCCCACTGAGAATCGAGCCCACAGCCCAAGCATGTACCCTTGACCAGAATCAAACCCAGGACTTTCCAGTCCACAGTCCAATGCTTTGTCCACTGAGCCAAACCAGCTAGGGCCCCATTCTCTTCATTTGTGTTATTGCTGATCAGGAGGAGCGTTGGGCTGAGAATCACACCTCCTATAGTAGCCACTGCTCATTCTGTGTTACTGTTCTTCTAGTGCTGAACAAGAGCCCAGGGGGCTTGGGATGGCCCGGGAGTAGTGAGAACAATCAATGTTTATTATAATTATTAATATTATTGAATACCTGAAATATATTAAGTGATTTTAGATTATGGAGAAGTAAAGTTTGACCTTATTCTTAGGCACAATGCCTGAACACGGATCAACTAACCAAGATGTTACTCTCTCAATCAGGTAGCTTACGCAAGATTCCTGAGAGAGCCAGAAAAGAGGAAAAACGTACAATGATGAGAGCAGAACTTTTTCCTTCAACCATAATCTTGTCCCAGCTGCCCTAATAATGCTGAAATCATTTGTTGTAACTCTACTTGAGTAGCAGCAGTGGTAGGATTCATGCCAAAGGCACACATAACCATGAATTGACAAAAGAGGATGCCACTAATACACGAGAGTAAGTCACATGTTATTTAGTAAGAGGCTGAATACAGCTAAATTTGAAATTAGCCATAATTATAACATTAGATAAAAATTAACTTTATTGTAGCCTTTTAACCCTGAAGGGGATAAACCTTTTGTTTTGTTTTTTTTTAAAAAAAAAAGTCTCAGGAACACAGAGAGTTAAAAAAAAAAAAAAAAGAATAGGGAAGGGAACTCTAGCACAAGTACTGCTGGTGTAATAAACACTGAACATCTTACTCTCTGCAGTAACCTAATAATGGTCACATATAGTGAGCTTTCAGCAATGAGTTAAGCAAAAGACTGAGAAACCAATGCTGTATTGTTTTCATACTTATTATATTGTTTTCATAGAACTTACTGTTTAGGGCTTTCTATACTAGATAGAATTGATTAGAATCTGTTAGATGTAATTCCACCAGAATCCTACTTTTCATTATATTTACCAAAATCTATTGCATATCTGCTACAAAAATTACATTTTTATTGTGTCTGTTTACATTTCTTGTCTTCAAAAGGCAGATAAAGTTCTATTTTAGCTCATCTGTGGGCCATCAGTCATTTTAGGTGGTTTGAAATTCCCTTAACATGGGGGTTTATGTTTTGATATAAAATATTCTTTGTTTCTACATTGTTATCTTATAAAAACAAGCTTCTTAGAAATGTCCACGACTGCTTTCTAAACAATTATGTCAACTAAATATTCTTATATATGTGTTGAGGAAAAGTAGTAGTAACTACTACTTAGCTTACCAAGTAGTAAGATAAAACAGACTAAAGATTTAGAAAAATTGAATTGATTGAATCATTTAACTTTTAAATCAGCTAATGAAAGTATATTTAGTTTCTAATGAATAAGAAATTTGTATCACTATTAGTTTAGACAGCTTACTTAGATCATAGTTAAAATTGTTCTTATAATGAGAAGGATAAAGCTAGAAATAATTTAAAACATTAAACTTCATAAACACAATAAGGTACACCTGGGAGGTAGGATTTTAAAAATATAAAGATTTAGTGGCAAGAGAAAATTATAGTAGCTTTGGCTAAAAATAATTTCTTTTTATAACAACAAAAAAAAGACAAAATGCTAGAAAATTAAAAAGTTCTAGGAATCCAAAACATCTTTTATTTTACTAAATATCATGTTATTTTTTTAAAAAGTAACCTTTCTAAAGAAGCTAAGTTTTAAAGAACACATAGGTGAATGAATACCTTATTCTTATTTTTTCTTGGTTTTTGAATTTGTAATATTCAATAACTTTCTTAATGAGATCTATTAGTCTGACCATTTATAAGACTGAGTCTAACAATTGTTTTTCATGTCATGCCCAATCTCAGAGAAAAAATTTCAACAAATATCAAGTGTAACATTTGCTCTAAGCTTTTTATCTGGTTAAGAAAGGGGTTTTTTTACTCTTACTTTGCAATAGTTTTCCCGTGCATGGGTATTGTATCTCCTTTTTTTTTTTTTTTTTTTGTTAATAAGGTGAAATATGTTGACTCAATGTCAAATGTTAAACCAAAGTTTCCTTTGTCAAGTTTAAAAAAATCATTTTCCATGATGCTTTATTATGTTTATGCTTAGTTTTTAAAACTTTATAAATACTTTGCAGCATACTTGTCTTTTTGACTCCCCAGCAATCGTGTGGAGGCATGGACAAGAGATGTTCCTTTCTTACTCAGACAAGAAGGCAGACCTATGGTTAATCTTATCCCTAACAAGACTAAAGTAAGAGTAATGGAAGAGGACTGGAAGACTACAGACACAGCAGTAAACTGGTTAAGAAAAGAAGCAGTTAATCACACTCAACCATTTGTTCTATATTTGGGATTAAATTTACCACACCCTTATCCTTCACCATCTTCAGGAGAGAATTTTGGATCTTCAACATTTCACACATCACTTTATTGGCTTAAAAAAGTAAGTACACTGCATGTGCTCAAAACTAGAAGTTAACATTGTATCTGCATGTTACTGGTCTTTACTCAATGTTTCTTTTATTATCACTTTTAAAGAAAAACTTAAATTTTGACTATTCTCATTAAATCAAATTGACCAATAGCTGGTTGACAAAAGCTGAAGGGGCAATTTTATAGAAATAAAATAAGTGCTAAAACTTAGAAACCTACCACTGAATTGAATACATTTGCATGTAATAGGTCTATTAAAAGAGAAAATGAAAGATGTTCTCTAAATGCAGGCAGTATTCACTGTGCACAGTTCAGGATTGAAAAAAATGACCATGCCAGATGAAACTGCTCAAAGAGATTTTAATAATCAACTGGGAGAGTGAGCATTTTTTCTAGGACTCAATACATTTGTCAAAACATTTAAAACTCTTTTATCTGGGGTTAAAAATGTATAGGGAAATGAAAAACAGTGAAACCAATATTTATTTAATGCAATGTAACTAGAAACACTGAGAATTAAAGTATTTTTTATTTTAAAAAAAGCATATCAAGAACAGTTTGAACAGTGCTTGCCTTCTCATTGTATAATTTAGATATGGAGCAAACATCTTCTGTATATCATGGCATATTGTCAGTTTCATAACTAAATTTGGATTGCCTTCCAACATTTTTCCCTTTGTCTTTTAGTGTTGTGACATATTTCTGAGAGTTCCTTTCCCTGTGAAGATTTTTGCCACTGTTACTTCCACTAGAACATGTTTGCCCTTTCTTTGCAATGACCTTCCTCATTTAATGAATGTGTCTTCACTAAGTTCCTCTGACTGCCTGTGTAGCAGTGCAACTTTCCCATGTCAGCTATTTCTTCTAGGACTCCAGTTAACATTTGAATCAAATCTCACTTCCAGTGTTGCCACTATTTCTTTCTTTTTAAAAATATATATATATTATTGGTTTTTTATAGAGAGGAAGGAGAGGGATAGAGAGTTAGGAACATTGATGAGAGAGAAACATCAATCAGCTGCCTCCTGCACACTCCCTACTGGGAATATGCCCACAACCAAGGTACATGCCCTTGACCGGAATCGAACCTGGGATCTTTCAGTCCGCAGGCCGATGCTCTATCCATCGAGCCAAACCATTTAGGACGCTATTTATTTCGTTATTGTACATTCACCTTTGTTATTATCCATTCTCTTTTGATTATCCATTTCTATACAATGTCGCATGGATTTCTCACTAGGAGACAGGGAGGCAGCACAACTACACAGTGTGCTGTCTGTGT
Source organism: Antrozous pallidus (assembly GCA_027563665.1). Taxonomy (NCBI): domain Eukaryota; kingdom Metazoa; phylum Chordata; class Mammalia; order Chiroptera; family Vespertilionidae; genus Antrozous; species Antrozous pallidus. The sequence continues at coordinate 57,088,326 of CM050512.1, forward strand.
GTATAATGGACCAAAGATGTACAGTGATCAGTCAGTGACAGGCTTTGAAAGAAATGGTCTGATTAGTCCCTGATACACATCTTTCAGTCATATAGTGATTTGTAGACTAAATAGCTAGCAGCATATGACTGAAGGTTTGTACTTTATGCGCTGACCCACAGTTAATATACCTTGGTATCTAAAATCTGAACCATGCAGAGGGGGGACTGTCTGTGTTTTAAAACATGTCATCTTAAATCGAATTTAAGTTACTTAAACAACTCTTATCAGAATCACTATTTAGTGTACCCTATTTTAAAGGAAATACTGTCCAAGTTCCAAATACATCATGTCTTCTTAAAAATTTCTAACTGGCTCCATCTTTAAAAGAATTCAACTGAAGTTAGTACTAGCCTAATGAAATGAATCAAATAACTTTTAAATAAATAGTAATTAGATATTTGAATTTTTTAAATTACTTAAATATGTGACTTAAATCTTAAGTCTTAATCATTTTCTCCAAAACTGTAAGCATTTATATATATGAAAAAGTTGTATTTATTTTTACCAGATATTTTTCTATCTCACTAGATATTGCCATTTTTACTAGTGAACTATTAGAGAAAAGAAGTCTACAATCTTAGGGTGTTGATCTGAAATTTGAAGTGGTTATATAATTATCTTAAAGTGCTCAGACCCTTTTTCTGTACTAGAATACTGCCTAATATAGGTCATGTCATTTTCATATCTGTTTTATCATTAGTGGGAATATTGACAATTTGTTCCTAATTTATTTATGTTTTACTATTTTCAGTACATGATTCATAATCATTCTTTTCTACTGTCCTAAATAGTTAAAGTATGTATGTCTAGTTCACCACACATACTTGTTGGATGAGAGAAACATTACTACTTTGTTTTTCTCCCCTTTTTAGGTGTCTTATGATGCCATCAAAATCCCAAAGTGGTCGCCTCTGTCAGAAATGCACCCTATAGATTATTACTCTTCTTACACAAAAAACTGCACTGGAAAGTTTACAGAAAGAGATATTAAGAATATTAGAGCATTTTATTACTCTATGTGTGCTGAGACAGATGCCATGCTTGGTAGGTGGTGTAATAATTACAATTACATGAAGAAAAAGTATAATATTTTGCCAACAAAACATGATTATGCTCGTCAGTGACTTGAATGAAATCCTGAGATGATTTTTTATATCAGTTGCTTAGATACTTCAAACTTAGGATTATAAGACTCACACATAAAAATTGGATAATTTGCATTATTAATAGTAGAATAAAAGCCTTTTCTATTTTAATTATTTATAAATTAATAAATGCTCAGATTTTTTCATATGCAATGAAAAGGTCATAGAAGGCTATATCATCTGCTTGAAACAAAACCTTTTACCAGTTTTAATCAATAATCAGTACAGGCGTACCTCTTTTTATTGTGCTTCTCAGACACCTTTTTTACAAATTAAAAGGAAGACTCTCCATCAAAAAGATTACAACTTTATTGTGATACATGTTTTATTGTGCTGATCTGGAACCAAACCCTAAATATCTCTGAAGTTTGCCTGTATTCAGCCAAACACAGAAACACATGTGACAGGTCATTGTAAGGCAGCTTAGGTTCTAGGAAATTAGACAATTTAGTTGTAGAATCTTGTGACTTTGCTCAAATCAATAGCTGTAAAACAAATCCATTGCTCCTCCTAGCAAACTTAACTAAAGGCGAAGTCAGTTTCCCCATGTGTATTCTGGTACAGAATCATTTTGAAGTTCCTTCTCTAATTCAGCTCAAACCCAAACCTGTCTCTGTAAGATGATCGTCAAGAAAGTGTTTGTAGAGTTATAGCAGTTTCCAGTCCAGGTGGAGAAACCCTGGTGTTAAAAACATACACATGTTTATAACAAGTTCTTTTCACAAGACAGTATCATTTATTTTGCTGCACATTGGAGTAGAATCCAGTTGCATTAGTGAAGTATGGGTCAAACCTTTTCTGTACAAAGTAAACTTCAGGTGTGAACAAGTGAATGGTTGTTTGTTAAAAAGCACTTATTGGGCAAATACAGAAAAGTATAAAACAAAGCAAAACAGCTATATGGATTAATTATTTATAATTAGTATTAAAAGAGTCTAAAAGACCTTCTAATTGCTTACTCTAAAATACAAATAAGATCTTGAGTCAGTTTCTTTAATCCTTAAATCCACACAAATGTTGAATTATATCTCTATATTTTCTAATGTTAGTGCTAGTCACCCATTTGCACCTTGAAAATCTCTTTTGAATGTTTTCTGCTATCCATTCTTCCATGTCTACTAAAGTGAAATAGGATGTAATGTTGCTGCAGGGAGTGTGGGAATACTACTTTTGAAGTCTCTTCAGGCAAAAAAAAAAACAAACAAACAAACAAAAAAAAAACATGCAGCAGCTCACTTCAAGTTACAAAGGTTATGAAATATATTATATCCTTGTTGTTAAATCCATAACTGATTTTGTCATCCAAGAGTATTATGGTATTACTGTTCACAATGTTTGTTCAACAAACATTTAGTGCCCCTTAATAATCAGGCACTATTGGGCATTGGTAGTATTAACTTGAATATTATTTTTTTAAATCATGTATTAATTAAAAATCCTTCGGCATGTACTCTACCCGAGGGCCTTATATTCACTGTTCCCTCTCCCTGTGATGCCTTCCCTTTGCTTTTTACATAGCTGACTATTGTCAGTCTTTAGCTGGCAGCACAAATACCACCTCCTCAGGGTATCTCCCCGACCACTCTAAGTTAGTATACCAACCCCATCATCCTACTTACTCTTGTTTTCTTACATCATAATCTTTAATTATTTTATTGATTTACTTGTCTACTATCCGTTTCCCTTGAAGAATACGAGCTTCATGAAGGCAGGGACATTCAGTCTTATTCAGCATTGTATTTTAAGTGCTTAGCTTTGCAACCATAGTGCCTGCCACATGATAAGAACTCAGTAAACATTTACCAGCAATGATAATATATTGTTGTAACTAGAGTGATATACAAGTTGTAGAGTCTTGGAGGACAGAGTGATTCACTCCACCTGGGGGAGTGGGGACTGCTTCACCAGGGAGGGAAGGCTTGAGCTGGGAAAGAAAGGAAGAGTGGCAATTTGCCAAGCAGATGGTGGAAGAAAAAGCATTCAATAATAGAAGGCAGAATATGTACAGAGGTAAGAAAGTCTAAACTAACTATTATTATTTCTGGGAATTCTAAGTTGGTAGGGTTGTGAAAGTTAAAGGTGTAGGAGAAGCTGAAGAGGCTGAGCTTGGAAGGGTAGACAGGGGCTTTGTGTGTTGTACTAAATAATTAAATGATAGGAAACTGTGAAAAGGGTCAAAACTGGATGTGACATGATCAGATATTTTAGAAAGCTATCCACCAGAATTGTACAAGGAATACCGTGGAAAGGAAGGAGGAGTGCAAGCAAAATCAGTTAGGAAGCAATTACAGTTGTCCAGCTAAAAGATCCTGATGGTCTGAACTCTGTAAATAACTCCATGGAGCCCTGGTCTCATTTCTGACTGGACCTCTGAATCACCTGTGGGGTTTTTTTGTTTTTGTTTTGGGGGTGTGTGTGTGTGTGTGTTAAATGAAACAGAGAACCCTGGGTCCCAGATTGAGGAACTACCAGAATAGGGATGACTCCTCTCTCTGGACTGTCCCTTGCTGTAGTTCTTAATTATAATGAGGAGGAAGTTTCAAGACACTAAGAAACAGGGACTGATCAGAGGATGTTACTGTCCAGGTATTCCCCTCCAGGAATATGCTACATCACACTCATATACTGTCTATACTACTTCCACTCCTTCTTCAAAAATGGAATTCTGTAACCCACCACCACCTTCATGGGCATGATCTGGTGATTGGGAATTTGGGAAAAGGGTTGCAGGGAAGAGGAGTTCTGACCCCTCTTATTGCCTCCCACTGGGCAGCAATTGTGGGTCAGTGTGATATCAATCCTTACACTATCTGACAGGCATAGAGTGATGATGTCCAGATCTGTCTTTTTATCATTCCAGTCGCTAAAGGGAAAATTTCCCCCCTATTCTCTAATCCTATATAATAAAGAGCTAATATGCTAATTAGACTAAACAGCAGAACAACCTTCCGGACAACTTTCCAGACAAAGTTGGGGCTGCAAGGGCTGAGGTGGCAGCTGGTATGGCTGCGAGGGCCTACCTTTGCATGAATTTTGTGCATCGGGCCTCTAGTAGAATCACAAAAAGCATGCCAGCATGATCCTCAAATAAAGAAACTATACTATAGGTATTATATTTTCTACTTCCTCTCTCATCTGTCCACTGAGGAACAGGCACATGAAACAATGTTACTTAGGAGCAGTAGCTAATACTCAGATGTTAAGTAGCATCCTGACAAACTCTTATAGGATAGAGTTATGATGAGCTTATTATGATAAAATAAAGCATTAACTAATTAAGATTTATCTTGATTATGCTGCAGGTGAAATTATTTTGGCTCTTCGCCAGTTAGATCTTCTTGAGAAAACTGTTGTCATATACACTTCAGACCATGGAGAGCTGGCCATGGAACATCGTCAGTTTTATAAAATGAGTATGTATGAAGCTAGTGCCCATGTTCCACTCTTAATAATGGGACCAGGAATTGAGGCCAACCTACAAGTACCAGATGTGGTTTCTCTTGTGGATATTTACCCTACTATGCTTGGTAAGTAATGTAAGTCTATAGATCTTTATTTGTAATAATACTGGAGCATGAGTACGCAAAGTAGTCAGAGACCCTGCCGATTTGTTTATAATCTTGAGCAACTCCTCTGTGAGTCAATCCATATCTGAAATATGAGGATAATATTCCTCAGGTTCCTTTGGCCTTTACTCCCTGTAGTCATTTTTCCTTCCAGAGATTCACAATCAGAATATGGCTATTAAATAAGCCACTTAAGATATTCAGGTTCATAGCTTCATAGATATGATTGTTTAATTTCTAGCAATGCAGATATACTACTTATTACTTCCTACTTTTATTAGAAATATTTAATTAGACCTAAAAACACAGAACATTGATACCAGAAAAGGAGTGGAGAGGACAGCTGCAGGCTCATTTTGGAACTATCCTGAGTACCTGGACAAAATTAATGATAAATTTTTATAGGAAAAAGATAGTTTGAAATTATTTTTAATTTTTTTTTATTTTTTTATTTTATTTACAATATAACTTATATTTAATAGTACATATGTTTTCCTTCCCCCCCCAATATCCTCCCCCCAACCTTCCTTACCCCCCAGCACATGTCCCCACCTGCCCCCCTCCCCGCCCCAGTGTCTTTCATTCATTGGTTGTGCTCATATGTATGCATACAAGTCCTTCGGTTGATCTCCCCCAGCGTCTGCCTCCCATTCACTCCAGCCTTCCCCCTGTAGCTTGACAGCCTGTTCGAGGCCACCCTGCCTCTATATCAATCACACAAGACATCTTAGAAGCAATTTTTACATTATATTATAAATACCTCCTTTTTTAAAACCTCTTTTTAAGTTAGATATTGCTCATGCTGTTGTTTATATGTATATATTTAGTGAGGAAAAAAATAAATTATTTTTCTTTAAATCAGTATAATATGAGAATTAACTACATATATTCTGCAAACTACTAATTCCTCAAGGTATTATTTGGGGATAAAAAAAAGTTTTGTCATCAAATAACTTTGGGACACATGGAATAGTATACACCACCTCTAAAGGTTTATGATATGTATCAGCAATATATTTACATTTACAATAAATTCACCTATTGTTTGCAAATGTGTGTGACCAATAAGCCCCTTCTTATATAGGTGTTATTAATATCTCATGGAACAAATATGAGAAACAACTGTGATTTTTTTAATCATTCAGAAATAAAGGACTGATGATATAAATAAATATTTGTTGGGGGTTTCCCATGTGCCAGTTACTGGTTTCAGAATTTCATATAAATTATGATGTTGAAACCTAAAATAAGCCTATGAAATACAGGCATTATTATCGTTCCCTTTACAGATGAGGAAACTAAGATTCAGAGTAGTTAACAAGCCCAGGCATGATTTTGGAATAAGCACTTGGATGCAGGGAATCTACTTATAAAATACATCTACAGCCTCTGTGACCTTTAATGATGTCATTAATGAATGTCCAACTAATAAAAAATGAGTTATTTTAAATGATTGTATTATTTGTTTTATAGACATTGCTGGGATTCCTCTGCCTCAGAACCTAAGTGGTTACTCTTTGTTGCCATTATCATCAGAAATGTTTGATAATAAACATAAACTTAAAAACCTACATCCACCCTGGATTCTGAGTGAATTCCATGGGTGCAATGTGAATGCGTCCACCTACATGCTTCGAACTAACCAGTGGAAGTATATAGCCTACTCTGATGGTGCTTCAGTATCTCCTCAACTCTTTGGTAAATTTGTTCATATATTTCCTAAGTGTAGTATGATGTGTGCTGAGCTGACCTACATAGTGTTGCCTATGAGATTCAGTAATCATTGTTACATGAATATCTGCTGCTTCTCATGGTGGGACAGTCTACAAAAGATTGCCCATGTGAGGAGCAGATCCTTTGCAAATCACCTTATGTATTCCAGAGCTGGTACCCTAAAGCTTCTGATCTGAGACTCAAGATCGAAACCACTGTTTTTCTCTGATCAAGGTGTCTTCCAATACTCATGGTTATCTTTCCCAATCAGTAGTTAACACCCTCTCATTATACCTTGCTTTCAACTGGTCAAAAGGTCGATCAATCGCTATGACACACACTGACCACCAAAGGGCAGACCCATAATGCAGGAACTGCCCCCTGGTGGTCAGTGGGCTCCCACAAGTGGGAGCGCCACTCAGCTGACCTATGGGCACCAGATGCTGGGCTCACCAGCTCATGAGTGCAGCTGTGGCTGCTTGAGCCTCTCCTGCCTGGTAGCAAGGTAGCAACACTACTGTAGCAGTGCTACCGGCAGTCTGACATCCCCCATGGAGCCCTGGATTGCGAGAGAGCGCAGGCCAGGCTGAGTGACCCACCTGTATCTTATAGAGCAGTGGTTCTCAACCTTTCTAATGCCATGACCCTTTAATACAGTTCCTCATGTGGTGGTGAGAACCACTCTACAGTTCTCCAACCTGTGGGTCGTAACCCACAGGTTGAGAACCACTAGCAGGGTCACCTAAGACATCAGAAAACACAGATATTTACATTACGATTCATTAACAGTAGCAAAATTACCGTTATGAAGTAGCAGTGAAAATAATTTTATGGTTGGGAGTCTCCACCACATGAGGAACTGTATTAAAGGGTCACGGCATTAGAAAGGTTGAAAACCACTGTTCTAGAGCTTTATAACAGTACTAGATGATAGCATTATCCTGCAAAACGCCTCCTAGCTTCACTATTCTGTGAGTTAATTTTAAAACAGCATTATTAGAATTGAGGTTTTATTTATCCTTTGCCTCCTTTTTGTACATACTATACGTACTAATGCCATTATTAACATTCATTTCTCCCTACATTTCCTTCCTTGTTACAAATGTCAAAATTATTAACTCAAAATAATTCTTTAGTTTGTGTTATTGATATGGGACACTAAAAGCATACTATTTTTTTTTCTCGGCCTGTCAAAGTAAGCAAGGCATCAAAGTCAGAAAGAATTAGTGCTAAGCCAGCTCACTAGTGATAAGGACTTGACTATTTCTGTTATCTAAGGGTGGATTAAAAAAAATGGGATAGTGGGATTATGGTAGGGAGATAATTTGAAAAAACATTCAGAGAGGTATTTAACTTTTGATATATTGTTTACCACTTATCCTGGCCATCATGGTACTATACTAAGAGGAACTAAAAATAAAAATAAATTCTAAAACATCTGTCACAGAGTAATGGCATTCTAAAAAATATTCTTGTTTCAAGTAATTATTTTGACAGGTATTTAATTTTTTTCTTTCAGATATTTCCTCAGATCCAGATGAACTAACAAATATTGCTACAAAGTTTCCAAAAATTACTTATTCTTTGGATCAGAAGCTTCGTTCCATTATAAACTACCCTAAAGTTTCTGCTTCTGTCCACCAATACAATAAAGAGCAGTTTCTCAAGTGGAAACAAAGTTTAGGGCAAAACTATTCAAATGTTATAGCAAACCTTAGGTGGCATCAAGACTGGCTGAAAGAACCCAGGAAGTATGAAAGTGCAATTGATCAGTGGCTTAAAACCCATACTACTCCAAAAAAATCTCAACAAAAATAAGAAAATAATGTTCTGGAACTCTATAGAAATATGTTAAAAGATAATGATTAATTATGTGTTTTACATGTTAGTTTTAAATGTAAACTTTTATTACAGGTATTTTTACTTTTAAAGAATGCATATTATTTTAAATTAAAAATCATTATAGCCGAGACCGGTTTGGCTCAGTGGATAGAGCGTCGGACTGCGAACTGAAGGGTCCCAGGTTCGATTCCGGCAAGGGCATGTACCTTGGCTGCGGGCACATCCCCGGTGAGGGGTGTGCAAGAGGCAGCTGATCGATGTCTCTCTCTCATCGATGTTTCTGACTTTCTATCCCTTTCCCTTCCGCTCTGTAAAAAATCAATAAAATATATTTTTTTAAAAATCATTATAGAATTATATATTTTCAAAAATGATTGCTATTAACATCTCATTCTTAGCAACTTCTTACAACTTAATGGAATTATTTAAAGGATAAAACCAGCCTAACCTGTTTGGCTCAGTGGATAGAGATTCGGACTGCAGACTGAAGGGTCACAGGTTTGATTCTAATCAAGGGCATGTACCTTGGTTTCAGGCACATCCCCAATAGGAGGTGTGCAGGAGGCAGCTGATTGATGTTTCTTTCTCTCATCGATTTTTCTAACTTTTTATCCCTCTCCTCCCTTCCTCTCTGTAAAAAAAAAAAAAAAAACAAAAAAAAAACAATAAATTATATATTTAAAAAAATCTCCTTAAAGGATAAAATCAAATAGAATATAAAGTTACATTCATCTGAATAATATAAAATATAGAATAACTTTAACTATTACTGATTGCTCGTTATGGACCATAAAATAGTAATTTGTGGGTATTTGGTGGTATCTGATAAATTATTTGTATTTGATGGGACCTGGACTATTTATGTGGTGCAAATATTTGAAATAATTGATGGGATATAGACCCTGGATATGACTGACTTAATTACTGCTTTTAAAAATAGGTGTTATATTACAAAAGGTACAAGTTTTGAAAGGTACAACAGAGTTAACAATGAACATGAAGTTTCCTTTCTTTCCCAGTCCCCCAGCCACCCAGTCCCCCTTCCTGGAGGCCACACCTTCCGATGCATTCTTTTAGAGACAGACCATGCATCTACAAACTTTATATTCTTACACACACACACACACACACACACACACACACAAATGGTAGCATACTATACAAAAATATTCTGCATCTTGCTCTTTTTCTTTTCCCACTTAACAACAGGTACCTAGAAGTGAAATTGCTGTTATAAGACCTATGTCTAGCAAAATTACACAAAATACTACCAAATTACCCCTAAAAAATGATATCAACTTAAATTCTCATCCAAAATTGAAATACCTTCACATCCTTTGCTAACCTGATAAATTAAAAATATATTATTCTATTTTATGAGTAAGATATAAATATGTTTTCATATGCTTACTAGTCATTGGAATTCCTTTTACTGTGACTTATCCTATTTTTTTATTGTTTGCCCATTTTTCTTTTGATGGTTGGTCTTTTTATTACAGTTATGCTTTAAATATTAGATCTTTGTAAGAAAAGCTGAAAGGTGTTTTTTTTTTTTCTTTTTGTAATCTATCTTTTGACTTTGCTGAGGTGTTTTTGACATGTAGAAATTGGTATTTTCATGCAAATTTATGGGTATTTGCTTTTGTAGCTTTAGGATTTTGCCACATATATTTAGAATTGTCTTCCCTACTTCTCTTAGAGTTTTATTTTTCATCCTTCTTGACCCCATCTGGAATGGTTATCAATTAGAGATCTAACTTCAGTTTCTTTTATAGGATGGCTACCCAATTGACCTTGCACTGAGTAAACTAATATTAATCCCATTGGTTAGGAAATGCCACTTCATTATATAACATCTGTTATTGAATAAATTATCTTTTCCTCTATTGATTTGAAATGCCATTTAAGTTCTTTCAGAACATTTTTCATTTTTCAATGGACCATCCCAATTTGTTTATTGGGGTGACAGTCAATATCTGGTCAGACTAATCCCTTTGCAATGATTTTGTTTTTCAGAATTGTCCTGGCTGATCTTTTTTTTAAAAAAAAAATGTTTTTATAGATTTCAGAGAGGAAGGGAGAGGGAGAGACAGACAGAAACATCAATGATGAAAGAGAATCATCCATTGGCTGCCTCCTGCACACCCCCTACTGGAGCATGTGAATGGGAATCAAACCTTGGTCTCCTAGTTCATGGGTCAATGCTGAACCCCTGAGCCACACAAACCGAACCGTCCTGGCTACTCTTTCTAACTTATATTTCCCATACAAATTTAGGACAAATTTGTCTAGTTTGAAAAATGAAAAATCTTGTTAGTCTTTTCATGAAATCATGATTAAATTCATAGCCAACTTTAGGGAGAATTGAATTCTTTGTGATATTCAGTTATTCTAAAGAATAGAGTATGCTTTTCTCTTTCTTCACATCTTATATGATAACATTCAGTAATATTCTAAGCTTTCCTAAAATAGATCAGTATCTTCACAGATATATTTGGAAAGTATGGACCTTTAAAAAAATACCATTCCACACCAATTGAAATAGAATTCTAGGGGTGGCACCTGGGCAGTTTTGTTCTTATGTTGTTTTGTTTATTAAGCTCTGCAGCTGATGATCCCCAGAGGTGAGCTTACTCCTAGTTGTTTTATCACTTGTTGTCGGTGATGCTATTTTTAAGTGGATCTTTCTTCCAATATATTTTCTAACTGGTTATTGCTTATTTATGCAAACTCTATTTCTATATGTTTATTTTTTACCAAACCATCCTATTGTTTGCAGTAGTTTTTCAGTTGGTACTTATGTTTTCCATTTATAAAAACTAATCTGTAGACAATGATTTAATGGTTCTTCAGTAAGTCTGTATGAGGTTACCTTTGTAGTTATGTGTGAATTGCTGAGAAATAAATTTTACTTCAGGTATATTCTGATGTAAAACCCTTAAGAACAACATCTCAGTCTTAGATTATTAAGATTAAAAGTAAAATATGCAAATCTACTTTCCCCCTTTTGATTAAAACTATAAAGAACATAAAATAGCTAAGGCGTGGACATATGTGCTAATTTTAGGAAAAAATAAAACAATAATCATAGAAATATGGTTTTGAAAAAACAGGCATGTGAAGATAAATATCATCCACTTGTTCTACCCAAACCCTTTAATATGCATCCCTTGTTAGAATTTACCAAGCATTCGTAATATTTTAAGTATGTTTGGTACAGAATCATAACTAGGTATATTTAATTTTAAGGACAATATCTAATTCAAAATGGCACCTAACAATCAGAAAAACTTGCAAGACCAAGACAAATTACCTAATGCCAGAAACAGAGTGAAACCAACACAAACTATAAACTGGATTGAGGACAATATTTGGGATTCATTTTTAACTACCTCTACTGCTACCATCCTGTTACAATCTACCATACTCTGATGTTTACAATTTTGCAGTAGCCTCCTAAGAGGTCTCTGAGTCTGCCCATTGCTGATTCTATTAAAATATATCCAGTCACATCACTGGATACTCAAAACGCTCCACTGGTTTCCCATCTTAACCTATAAAAGCCAAAGCAAAGGCCTATAAGGCCCAACTTATCTGCCAAATGTTATTTCCTGCACACTGCCACTGTGTTCTCTCTGCTCCAGCCACACTGAGCGCCCTGTTTTCTGGCACACCAGGCATGCACCACCTCAATCAAGGCCTTGGTGCTTGTGAAAGCTTTTAGCCTGGAAGGCAGTTCTGCCCCCAGATTTCCATGTGACTCATTTTGTTACCACCTTCAGGTCACTGCTCAAATTCTATCTTCTCATAGGGCTTCCCTGCTTTATTTTTCTCCATAAAAAACACCACACCCAATTTATTGTATGTTTTGCACATTTAATTTGTTTATAATGTCTCCCACACCTCCTTCCCTACTAGGATGAAAGCTCCATATAAGAATGGCCTTTTGTCCTGCCTGTTTCCTAAAGTAGCCCAAGTGCCTGACACATGGTAGAAGCTTAGTACTTGTTAAAGTAATATGAGTTAGAATTAGAGTTAGAGTTTTTCAAATATCACACTGGAGGAGAAAACTAACACATTAGGTCATGGCAGGGCAGGAGGTGAAAGGGACTAGCCTTCACAATAAAGCAGAACCTTCTAGAAACTGTAAATTCTAGCAAAATTCTGCACAGGACAGTTGACAAAGAAACTATCCCTCTTTGTGTTATCTTTTTCTATGAAGAAGGCCAGGTACTATTTTAAGTTTTGCGAGCCACAAGGTCTCTGAAAACTACTCAGTTCTACCCTGGAAGCCTGAAAGCAGCAACAAACAATAGTAAATAAATGAGCTTGGCTGTGAACCCAGGAAACTGTTTACAAAAACACAGGATTCCATCTGTGGGCCATGATTTGTTAACCACCAATCTATGACAATGGTTCACAACTTTGCTGCGAAGTAGAGTCCCCTGAGTATGTTTAAAGACTATCAATGCCTGGCTCTCACTTCCAAGCATGGAGAGTTTTATTTCTTTAATTTAATAAAGAAGAAATGACAAACACTACTTTTTTCATATAAGAGAATGACAAAAACAATGATGGGACTCAGTGGGAAAAACACACATACATTGCTTGTGCACCATGTATTAAAATGCTCTAAAAATACATGTGCTCTGCCCTACCAATTCCCATTCGAGGCTTTTATCTTAAGGGAATAACTGGATGCCAATAACTGTATGGAAGGATGTATCTGAAGGGAATTATTTCTAAAGTGAAAACTGGAAAACATTTGTCAAAAAATAGGGGGCTATTTAAATCATTGTAATTAATTTCACATTAAACATATTTATGTCCTATTTTTTACTGAGTGGCATAAACAGCTGTCCAAATATAATTTTAAATGAAAAAAGCAGGATACAAAATATATATTTTTGTAAATATATAGATCTAGTCATTATAGGCTGAAGGATATATAACTTGAGTATTAATGTTATCGCTGCATGGTCTGTTAAGCGTTTTTGTTGCTAATCTGTATTGTCTAATTTTCCTGCAAAATGTACTATTTTTATAATAAAATAAATACTTAATTTTGAAACATGTATGTCATACATCACCAATATTTAGACAAACCAGCATTTTGTGCCCTGAAATGATTACACTGAGGACAAATTATCTCCTTTGTAGTATTTCTGCCCAAAAAGTCTAATCCAGATTTAATTATGTGGAAACAAATACATCTTTAGAGACAGTCTACAAAACATGTGCCATGGACCCTTCAGACCCATTGGTGTCATGAAAGGAAAGAGGCGATGAAACTTCGAGATTAGCCAATAGAGAAATTCTAAAATGAAATACAACTCATACAGCTGCCGTTCGCGGTACCGGCTGCACCGCTGGGGCTCCCGGAGCACCGGTGCCCAGGTAGCTCAGAGGCGCGCAGAGCCCAGGGAGCTCTAAACTCCAGCTCGGAAAGGTCAGATTTCCCTGGGGGTACTTTGGGCGTGAAACTGAGGGGGCTGGCAGTCTGGGAGATCTGCACCTTGGAACTCAAAACCTGGAGATCTGCACCTGAAATAGAATCTGTGGCTGTTGAAGCTGGGGAACGTGGGAGAGGGCCCTTGGAGCTGGTGGCAGAGTTGATCCCTGGAGCGCAATCGGTTTGGACCTGACAAAGGGGGGAAGCCCGAAAGATTTTGGGAGGGTTCTGGCTGCTAAAACAGCAGTCACCATTAGAGAGGCAGTATTGTTTAGTTCAGGATAAAGAGGACCAATAGACCCAGAAGTCAATCTAGAAACACTGCCACCCAGGGGCCAAATCACAAATTGACTCTTATGTGACAGGGAATTGATTATATTTTCTCTTCGACCTTGGGAATACAGTCTATTTTCATCTACACTTTAGTATCTTTTACTCTACCTCAACTTCACCTTTATACCACCACTCTCTGGCTAACCTTTCCCTATTTAGTGCCTTGTTTCCCTTACACTTTTCCCGCTTTAGATTTACCTAATTCTTTCCCCTTACCCCCTGTTAAAATTTCACCCCACTGATATATCTAATCTCTAACCACCTAATCCAAGTGCATATATACCTCTAACTTCTCTGACTTCACTATCTTAAAGTGTTTTTAGCCCTGTCCTGTTGTTGTTGTTTACTTGACTGTTGATTATATTGATTTTTTAAGCAGGTTTATGAGATTGATTTGCTTATTCTGTTATTTTGGTTTGTCTTGTAGGGGGGGTCATTTTTATTTTTGGTCTTGTTTCTTGTTTTGTTGTCCTCATCTGCATTGTTTTTGAGATAGATTTTTGCTTCTGTGTTCCCTCACCTCTCTTGATATTAGTAGTTGTTTGTAATTTGTATCAATCTCCAAGTACTTGTTGCAGGTTTGGTTCGGATTAAGGGCTGTCCTATAGGAGTTTTCACTCCACATTTATAATTTACTCCTTTTATTTCTTTTTTTTTCTTCTCCCCCTTTTCCCATTATCATTTTGGCATTCCTGTCTTTCTTTTTTGTGAGTGTATGTGTGTGGGGGGGTCTCTTTCTTTTTTGTGTGAGTGTGGGTGTGTGAGTGTCTGTGTGGGTCTGGGGGAGGTTCTCTTTCTTTTTTCCCACCTATCACCGAATTTGCCTTTCTCTGGCGGTCACCTTTATTTGGAATTACAATTACTTTGACTACATTCCGGTTCAGTGCCTGGTGCATTGCACCTGGTTGTGTTGTATTTTGTGCCTTTAAATCAACGCAGGAGAGTGAGAACTACATAACCACATACACAGAGAAGAGAGACCATGGGAAGACAAAGAAATAGCCCACATATGAAAGAAAAGCAAGGCTCACCAGAAAAGGAGGTAAACGAAATGGAAGTTAACAACCTGTCAGAGAAAGAATTCAGAGAAATGGTCATAAGGTGGCTGAAAAGAATGGAAGACAAATTTGATAATATGAGTAAGAACCAAGAGGAAATGAGGAAGACCCAGGAAGAAATGATGAAGAGCCATGAAGAAATGAAAAGTGACATTGCTGACGTAAAGAACTCAATAGAAAGTATTAAGAGTAGACTAGAAGAAGCAGAGGATCGCATCAGTGAGCTAGAAGACCAGGTAGGAAAAAATAACCAAGTAGAGCAGCTACTAGAAAAAAAAATTAAAAAGCAGGAGGAGAGCCTAAGAGAACTTTGGGACAACATGAAACAAAACAAAATCCGTATAATTGGGCTTCCAGAAGGACAGGAAACTGAGCAAGGAATAGAAAACCTGTTGGAAGAAATAATGACAGAAAACTTCCCTGGTATAGGAAAGGAAAAACCCACACAAATCCAAGAAGCTCACAGAGTCCCAAGCAAAATAAACCCCAAAAGACCTACGCCAAGGCACATTATAATTAAATTGGCAAACACCAATGACAAAGTAAGAATCTTAAAAGCTGCCAGAGAGAGACAAAAAGTCACCTACAAAGGAACCCCCATCAGACTAACAAGTGATCTCTCAACAGAAACCTATCAGGCCAGAAGGCAGTGGAATGAAATCTACAAAGTCATGCAAAGGAAGGGTCTGAATCCTAGAATACTGTACCCAGCAAGGCTCTCAATCAAAATTGAAGGTCAAATCAGGAGCTTCACAGATAAAAAAGGACTAAGGGAATTCGTCACCACCAAACCAGCAATGCAAGAAATGCTAAAGGATCTGCTGTAAAAAGAAATAGGAAGCGAAGAAGGATCACAGGGGCAAAGAACAAAAATGGCAACATATAAGCACCTATCAATAATAACTTTAAATGTAAACGGGTTAAATGCTCCAATCAAAAGACATAGGGTAATAGACTGGATAAGAAAACACAACCCATGTATCTGCTGTCTACAAGAAACCCACCTCCGAAAAAAAGACGCACACAGACTGAGGATGAAAGGTTGGAAAAAAGTTATTCAGGCGAATGGAAATGAAAAAAAAGCTGGGGTAGCCATACTTATATCTGACAAATTAGATCTCAAAGTGAAGGACATAACAAGAGATAAAGAAGGCCACTTCATAATACTAAAGGGAGCAATTCAACAAGAAGAAATAACTCTTGTAAACATATACGCACCCAATACAGGAGCACCCAAATATATACAAAAACTCCTAGAGGACATCAAGGGAGAGATAGACAGCAATACAATCATAGTAGGAGACTTTAATACCCCATTATCACCATTGGACAGATCCTCTAAACAAAAAATCAGTAAAGAAACATCAATTCTCAACGACTCACTGGACCAGATGGAATTAATTGACATCTTCAGATCATTTCACCCCAAAGCCACAGAATATACATTCTTTTCAAGTGCCCATGGGTCATTCTCAAAGATAGACCATGTATTAGGTCATAGGCAAAGTCTCTCCAAATTCAAGAAGATAGAAATCATATCAAGTATATTCTCAGATCACAGTGGCATAAAGCTGGAAATCAACTACAATAGAAACAATCCAAAGAAATCGAACACATGGAGACTAAACAGCATGCTATTAAACTATGACTGGGTTACTAGAGAGATTAAGGAAGAGATAGAAAACATCATGGAAACAAATGACAATGATAGCACAACAATCCAAAATCTATGGGACACAGTGAAAGCAGTTCTGAGAGGGAAGTTCATAGCTCTACAATCCTACTGCAAAAAACTAGGAACAGCGGCAATAAATTATCTAACCCAACAACTCAAAGAGTTAGAAAGAAAGCAACAAGAAAAGCCCAATGTAAGCAGAAGGAAGGAAATAGTAAAGATCAGAGCAGAAATAAATGACATAGAGACCAAAGAAACAATACAGAAAATCAACGAAACCAAGAGCTGGTTCTTTGAAAGGATAAACAAGATTGATGAACCTCTAGCCAGACTCACCAAGAAGCAAAGAGAGAGGACCCTAATAAATAAAATCAGAAATGAAAGAGGTGAAATAACAACAGACCCCATTGAAATACAAAGGATTGTTAAAAAATACTATGAACAACTCTACTCCAACAAACTGGACAACCTGGAGGAAATGGATATGTTTCTAGAAAAATATAACCTCCCAAAACTCAATCAAGAAGAATCTAAACAACTCAATAGACCAATAACGGTGGAAGAAATTGAAGCAGTCATCATAAAGCTTCCAGCAAACAAAAGCCCAGGGCCAGACGGCTTCACAGGGGAGTTTTACCGAACATTCAAGGAAGAACTAAAACCTATACTCCTCAGACTATTCCAGAAAATTCAAGAGGATGGAAAACTTCCAAACTCCTTCTATGAAGCTAGCATCACCCTAATACCAAAACCAGATAAAGACGACACAATGAAAGAGAATTACAGGCCAATATCCCTCATGAATATAGATGCCAAAATCCTCAATAAAATTCTAGCAAATCGGATCCAGCAGTACATCAGAAAGATCATACACCACGACCAAGTAGGATTTATCCCAGGAATGCAAGGATGGTACAATATCCGCAAATCAATAAATGTGATACATCACATAAACAAATTGAGAGATAAAAATCACATAGTCATATCAATTGATGCAGAAAAAGCATTTGACAAAATCCAACATCCTTTCTTAATAAAAACTCTCAATAAGGTAGGAATAGAAGGATCATACCTCAACATAATAAAAGCCATATATGATAAACCCACAGCATACATCATACTCAATGGGCAAAAACTACAACCATTTCCCCTAAGAACAGGAACAAGACAGGGTTGCCCACTTTCACCACTCCTGTTCAACATAGTACTGGAAGTATTAGCCATTGCAATTAGACAAGAAGAAGAAATAAAAGGCATCCAAATTGGAAAAGAAGAAGTTAAGCTATCCTTATTTGCAGATGACATGATATTGTACATAAAAAACCCGAAAGACTCCATAAAAAAGTTAGTAGACTTAATAAATGAGTTCAGCAATGTAGCAGGCTACAAAATTAATGCCAAGAAATCTATGGCATTTCTATACACTAATAGTGAACTTACAGAAAGAGAGACTAAAAAAGCAATCCCATTTACCATCACACCAAAAAAATTAAGATACCTAGGAATAAACTTAACTAAGGAGGTAAAAGATCTATTTGTGGAAAACTACAGGACACTGAAAAAAGAGATAGAGGAAGATGTAAACAGGTGGAAGAACATTCCATGTTCATGGATTGGGAGAATCAACATAATTAAAATGTCCATTCTACCCAAAGCAATCTATAAATTTAATGCACTCCCCATTAAAATACCAATGGCATATTTCACAGACCTAGAAAGAACTCTCCAAAAATTCATCTGGAACAAAAAAAGGCCCCGAATAGCCACAGCAATCCTGAGAAAGAAGCACAAAGTCGGTGGGATTTCCATACCAGATTTCAAGCTGTATTACAAGGCTACTGTTCTTAAAACAGCCTGGTACTGGCACAAGAACAGACATATAGATCAATGGAATAGAATAGAGAATCCGGATATCAACCCAATCCACTATGCTCAATTAATATTTGACAAAGGAGGCAGGAACATAAAATGGAGTCAAGACAGTCTCTTCAATAAATGGTGTTGGGAAAATTGGACAGATACATGCAAAAAAATGAAACTAGAGCACCAACTTACACCATACACAAAAATAAACTCAAAATGGATACAGGACTTAAACGTAAGACAGGAAACCATAAAAATATTAGAGGAATCTACAGGAAGAAAAATCTCAGACATATGCCAAAAGAACTTCTTTGATGATACCGCTCCGAGGGCAATGGAAGCTAAAGAGAAAATAAACAAATGGGACTACATCAAAATCAAAAGCTTTTGCACAGCTAAAGAAACCATCAACAAAACAACAAGAAAACCCACTGTATGGGAGAACATATTTGCAAATGTTATTAGTGATAAAGGTTTAATCTCAAGCATCTACAGGCAACTCACCCAACTCAATAAAAGGAGGACAAATGATCCAATAAAAAAATGGGCAACAGACCTAAATAGAATCTTCACGAAAGAAGACAAAAGGAAGGCCCAGAGACACATGAAAACTTGCTCAAAGTCACTAATTATCAGAGAGATGCAAATCAAAACGACTATGCGGTACCATCTCACACCTATCAGAATGGCTTATATCAACAAATCAACAAACGACAAGTGCTGGCGAGGATGCGGAGAAAAAGGAACTCTTGTGCACTGCTGGTGGGATTGTAGACTAGTACAGCCACTGTGGAGAACAGTATGGAGATTCCTCAAAAAACTAAAAATGGAGCTCCCATTCGACCCAGTGATCCCACTTCTAGGAATATACCCCAAGAAATTAGAAAGGCGAATTAGAAAGGATATATGTACCCCTATGTTCATAGCAGCACAATTTACCATAGCTAAGATTTGGAAACAGCCGAAGTGCCCATCAGCAGATGAGTGGATCAAAAAACTATGGTACATTTACACAATGGAATACTACGCCGCGGAAAAAAAGAAGGAGCTCCTACCATTTGTAACAACATGGATGGATTTGGAGAGCATTATGCTAAGTGAAATTAGCCAGGCAGAGAAAGACAAATATCACATGATCTCACTCATTTGAGGAATACAATCAATGACATAGACTGATGAACAAGAATAGATCCAGAGACTGAGAAAAGTCCATCAGAATGTCAAACCTCAGGGTAAGTGGCAGGTGGTGAGAGTAAGTGGAAAAGTCAATATACTTGAACTCTTGAACTGAGGTAAGTGATTTGTGTTTTTACATCCCTGACAAAGTTTATATAAAATTATAAAAAAATGGCAGCTAGTCGGACATTGAATTGACATGGCCTAGAGCTTGTCATATCCTATGGAGACCAGTCCTTAGGCTAGGCCCTGCTTAACCTCCCATGACACCATAATACCTTTACATGATATTATTCTACAATGTCATTATAATATTTGATATTTGACAACAGCATATTATACAATTATCCCAAATAAACTTACAAACTAATTCTTTGAATGTTGGGCAGCAACTTAAAAAAGAATAGGAAAGAAATTAATCCCTTTCAGAAGGAGTTAAGGCACTGGGAAGGCTTCCGAGCATTCTATATTGGCCCTTCTTGCCCTTTCTGCCAAGAGGGACCTTCTTGTTACTATCCAAATACACACAGCTGATGCCAGAGTTTTCAGTTCGAGCTGTGGCTGAAGCCTTTGGGCAGCTGGCACCATGGATCTGTATCTCGACCAATGGTGTGAGCTGGGCCCTCTCTGGAGAAGAAACCTGGGTCCCCCGAGATATGTGATCAGTACCGGGACCCCGCCAGCAGGCGAGGGGACCCCAAGGCAGGTACTGGACGTGGAGGCCACAGCGGGGCATAGACTACAAAGGAGACAGAACTGAACCTCACATCACCCTGTTTGGCCCCGGAGGATGGCTGGTTAGCCAGAGACGGGTAAGATTCCTCAGGGAAGGAACAACCTAAGACAGGCACAGTCGCAGAGGGGCCAACAGGAGAGAACTAAAAGGTCAACAGAGGTGGGGCACAGACCCTCATCCACAAACCCTGCAGGGGTTTGAATTCTCAACCCTCCTAAGGGAGGTCTCCTACCCCCATGGCTGCTTCGCCTCCCACACACAACTCATACGGGGACCCAGGCGGCAGACAGAGACTCGGCCAGCAATAGCTGCTCTATATCTAAATTCAGTCTATTACCAGGAATGCTCGGGACCTACTCAAAATTGCAAATATTCCTTTCCACTAGTATTCACAGGGTAAACTAAGATTTCTGCTTGAGTATTAAAATTGACAGGAAAATAGTAATCAAGTTTTCAGATTAATTTAAATTGGCCAAGTGAAATACGAGAATACTCAAGAAAATTATAGTGTACTGGACAAAAAGCTTTTCCTAAAACATTAACTGAAAAATCTATTAGTAGTTCATCTCTCTGTAAAATTGCCTAACATCCAAAGAACCTAAAGCAGTCACTTTGTGCGCAAAAATTAAAATTTAAAATTATCAAGACTGCAATAGAAAATTTCCAAAAGTCCCCATTAATCAAAAAAGGGGAGGGGACAGCAGGGTAATATCATGAAAGGGACAAAAAAAAATATCGAGTAAGTAAAATACATCTAGAAAATTCTTACTCCAGTAAAGTAAATTCCATTTGTAAAAACAATAGCAGGACACCCATGAAAAAACACACATGGTGTCAAAATAAGCCAAAGGAAAATCATTTAGGCAAAAATTAAAAAGAATCCCAAGTCTATTTTGCATAGAGGATCCCTTTGTTAACTTTTGGTCGAGAATGTGTTTGTGTGTTTTCAGAGAACAACTCCAAGACCATGTGGGTTCCTGCGACGGTGAGGAACTGATGGATCTGTTCCAGTCATGAGGACGGTCCAGAGATGGGGGACACTGACGACACCTTGCCATACTAGCAGTCAGCAGCTGTGCATGTCTGCAGGCAGCCCAGGACCAAACCAGAGAGGATGGATCATGCATTGACACGATATGTCCACCATCTGGATACCATTGCTGACTTATACACATAATGAATTATTTGACACTGAAACTGGGACTCAGAAAAGTTGGACATTGAAACCGAGACTGAAACACTTTTTGTTCTTATACATTTATTTCTAGTATGCAGAGGCAAGATATTTTTGAAGAAAAGAAACAGGGGAGAGTGATTGATATAGAGGCAGGATGGCCTTGAACAGGCTGTCAAGCTACAGGGGGAGGCTTGGGTGGATGGGAGGCAGATGCGGGGGGAGATCAACGGAAGGACTTGTATGCATGCATATGAACATAACCAATGAATGAAAGACACTGGGGCGGGGAGGGGGGAAGCTGGGGATATGTGCTGGGGGGTGGGGGAGGCTGGGGGGAGGATAAGGGGGAGGGGGAAAGGAAAACATGTACTACTATTATACTGCAAAAAATCAATAAAAAATAATTAAAAAAAAAAAAAAGAAATACAACTCATGATCCTTGATTGTGCCCAGCACAATGGGTGAAAATAAATGCATCTCCATTAATTCATCAACTCAAAACTTATTTTCTGACACTTAGCATGTGGGAGGCCCAGGGCTAAGCCCTAGTGATATGATGATGAAAATTATAGTCTCTGGCCAAAGGACAATAGCTCAGGAAATTGGAATACTACAGCACATGGCAAGATTGTCATTTACACCCACCAAGCCCTCCTATCTCATGCACCTTCAAGTGCCTGGCTGTGTGAACCCCAACAGACTCCCAGATCAGGAAGTGCAGGAATTCTACTTTCAGGGTGACTAATAAGGAGGGTGCACAAAAGACAAAATTGATGCTTCCAACAAAAAAACCAAAATTTGTGAAGATAGAGGGCTAAAATAAGAGGCAGCATTTAACCTACACCATTTCCTGTAACTTGGATTTCTTTTTTAAAACTGGCTGCCTTGTTATTTTCTTAGTCACTTTTTCTCTAAGCTTATTGGAAGTGTAGTCCCTCCTAGCTACCTCCCACCTGCTGGAAGACAGAATCAAGAGAAAGAGAAGCCATGATGACACATCATTGCTGCATCAAATATTAGGGGGAAAGTAAATGTACTACCATTTGCATAAAACCTATTGGTGGCCTCTTCAGACTAATGAAATAAATTTTATATCACCCAGAGAGCAGCTGTGATCCTCTGCTTCTAGTAATGCGTATTTGAAACTAGGTATCTGCAAATCACTGCAACTCCTAATTGCCATATCCTCTCATTGCTGGCCAAAGATACATCTTTATTAAAGATTCATCTAATGGGATCCTCTTTGCTCAAAATGCTGTCAGGTTTCTTGCGTTTGTTTTTCTCCTGCTAGTACATATCCACAACATCTCAAACCTTTTATATGTTTTTCATCAAAACTGGTTTCTTGTTTATCTCCCCGCTCCCCCCCCCCCCCCCCAAAACACACACACACACCTCCCCCTACTGGCAATCATGGAACCATTTTAAGGGGTACAATCTCAGTCAGGAGCTTCATCTTTTGGGTGTTGGTCTTGGGTTAACATAAGCCTTTAAAACGGCCCGGCAAAACGACCTTCTGTCCAGATGGGCTCTACGGGTAAATTGAGAACTCTGGAGCTTCCAGAGCCCGGTGGTATGAGGCTCCTGAGAGGGCAGCCTGGGGGCCTTGGCAGAGATGGGAAGGAGAGAAGGGCTGGGAGGGCAGGCACGGAGAAGGTGGAGAATAGGAATCATGTGTGTTCCTCGCGTGTACAACCCACCACATTCGAGTGACAAGTGACGAAGGCAACCTATGGAAAACGTCTAAGCACAAATGTACCGGACTCCAGCTGCCTCTCTGTGCATGTGGGTTTTCAACTAACTTTAGGAATTGACAGCTCCGGCATCGCGCCCCGCGCAGCCTCGCCTCCCCCTCGGTTTCCTACGCCCTGCCTGAGGTCTTTGGTACCTGCTCTCCCTCCAGAGTAAGAATGGAGTATCATTCCTTCGGCCTCCCAACTCGGTCGCCGGCGCCCAACCACTCCGCACCCATCTCTCTGGGCTGGGGTCTCAACCTGACTTCCGGACGGGAAGTCCCGGCTCCGGGGCCATCGCCGCCCGGCCCGCCTAGCCGCCTGGTCTACCTGGGGGCCATCCTGGTGGTGGCCGTGGCGGGCAACGCCAAGGTACTGTGCCGCCTGTGCGGCAGCGGCGGGCCCTGGGCGGGTCCCAAGCGTCGCCAGATGGACTTCCTGCTGGTGCAACTGGCCTTGGCCGACCTGTACGCGTGCGGGGGCGCCGCGCTGCCGCAGCTGGCCTGGGACCTGCTGGGCGAGTCGCATCGGGCGGCGAGCGACCACGAGTGCCGCTTCGCGCAGCTCCTGCAGGTGTCCGGCCGGGGTGCCTCGGCCCACCTGGTGGCGCTCATTGCCCTCCAGCGCCGGCGCGCCGTGCGCCGTCCCCAGGGCCCGCCGCTGCCCGCGCGCGCCCTCGCCGCCCTGGGCTGGCTGCTGGCGCTGCTGCTGGCGCTGCCCTCGGCGTTCGTGGTGCGCGGGACAGCCCCCTCGGCGCCGCCCGCCGCCCGCACCTGGCACGGAGAGCATCGCTGCCGCGGCATCTTCGCGCCCCTGCCGCGCTGGCACCTGCAGGTCTACGCGCTCTACGAGGCCACCGCGGGATTCGCGGCGCCGGTCGCGGTCCTGGGCGTCGCTTGCAGCCGCCTGATCCGCGCCTGGTGGCAGCGCCCGCCCCCGGCCCCGTCTGCTGCGGCGGCCCCGTCAGGTCCTGGCCGAGCCCCGGCCCGCAGCGCGTTGCCGCGCGCCAAAGTGCAGAGCCTGAAGATGAGCCTGGTTCTGGCGCTGCTGTTCGCGGGCTTCCAGCTGCCCTACTTTGCTGCCCGGCTAGCAGCTGCGTGGTCGTCGGGACCTGTGGGAGAGTGGGATGCCGAGGACTGGGCGGTGGCCCTGCGCCTCGTGGGGGTGGCGAACAGCGCCCTCGATCCCTTCGTCTACCTCTTCTTCCAGGCGGGCGACTGCCAGCTCCGGCGGCGGCTGGGGAAGCGCCTGGGCGCGGACTGCTGCGTGCGGGGGGCAGTCGCGGAGGACGACGAGGGGCCCCAAGGCCTCCAGGCGCTCCACCGCCACCGCTGGCCCCATCCCCATTATCACCACGCTCGGCGGGAGCAGCTAGAGAAGGGCTGCTTGCGCCCCCCGCCGCCACCCCCCTGGCCGCTGCCCTGCTCCTGCGAAAACGCATTCTAGGTGGTTCGTGGCCAGAGACAGGTCATCTGTCGCCGCGGCACAGCCTCTGATCACAGCGGGCCGGAGAGTGTGACATTGAAGCTGTCCACTTTCTCCATTCTCCTGATATATATATATATTTTGTATCGTTTACATTTTCCTACATTCTTCCGGTTCCTTTCGGTTCCTGTTCAAATTTTCTCACTTGGAAATGAGTGAACAAGCCTTTGGGAAATTGTAAAGGTTATAATTCATTTTTTAAGTTTTCTTTTACGCTCCTGTAGGTTTCTGGATAACGTCGTCTGTTTTAGCTAAATTTCCAAGCTTTTATTTGCTGGGTTATCATCTGTTTTTACTTATTTTGAGTTGTGTTTCAATCAAGTATACCTTGGGGGCCAATTTGCCTTTCTTTCCAGGAGGAAAATCCCCACGTTGCTCTCCCCAGGAGCCTGGAAATTGTGCCAGTGGGACTGTGAGAAATGTAATTGTGCTGTTACTTCACAGCACAGTTAGTGCCGTTTTTGTTTTGTTGAGGTAGAGGGTGATGTGTACTGTTTTTGTTGCACAGTAGTGTGTTTTCTCAGAAGAAAATCAGATTGGGTCTTTATTTACAACCTAGCTTCCACTTCATTAGAAACTGAACTTGTAGGAAGGAGACATAAAAGCTTCCTTTAGTCCCTTTCAAAAATGCCTAGTTTCAGTAAGCATTTCTTCCTGAGCTCAGACCAGGCTGAAGAAAAGAAGCAAGGGGTGGTGAGGCGGGGCTCCCTGTCCCAAGGAGATTTGCAGCTAGGAAGGAAGCTGTAACCTCAAAATGCTGCATGCACATATAAAACTCCTTTTTAAAAAAATGAAAGTAGTATCTGGTGTTGTGCATTGCTGAGAACAAGGTCAAGGAGTAGATTTAATTGATTCCCTCCTGGTTAACTGACCTTGGTTCTAACAGCGTTTATGAACAATACATCCACTTGTTTGCCAGTGTCCTTCAGCTGAGAGTCTGCAAGCTTTCTATTATAATGTTTCCTGTACATGCACAAATGCAAAACTAAGATGCAGAAAGGGGAAAAGATTGGTAAAATTCACTTGCAGAGTCAATGCTCTCTCAGGTCTTCGTTTTTTTTTTCCCGCTGATACAGGGTAGGGCAAAATAGGTTCACAGTTGTTCCTAAGGAAAATAATACGATTAATAAATAATAAGACAGTTTCACATACTCACAACTGTAAACCTACTTTTGCCCCACCATGTATATTCCAAACTCTTAAACAATATACAACATAGACACTCAACACATATTTACTGAATAATTCATCATATGAGTTAGGCATATGGATAGAAAATTTACAAAAAGAAATATCTGTTAGGCTTGAAACTCCATACTGTTTTCCATGGTGGCTATACCAGTTAACATTCCTACCAGCAATGAATGAGGGTTCCTTTTTCTTCACAACCTCTGCACTTGTTATTCTTGGCTTGTTGAGAATAGCCATTCTAACAGGTATGAGATACTTTTGATTTGCATTTCCCTAGTAGCTAGTGAAGTTGAGGATCTTTTCGTATATATCTGTTGGCCATTTGTATGTCTTCTTGGGAGAAGTGTCTGTTCCGGTCCTCTGCAGAGTTCAGTAGTCAGGCAGAGAGTACCTCTCCCTCCACCTTTTGTCTATTCAGTCTCCCAAACTGGGGAGGGCAATCTGATTTACTCAGTTTCCATTCAAATGCAAATCTCTTCCATCAACACCCTCCACACACCCCCAGAAATAACATTTAATCAAATATCTGGACACCCTGCAGCCCAAATTAACACATCAAATTTACCGTCACAGGAAACAAGTCTCCTTATAACTTCATCCCTAAAGAGAAGTCTCAAATGCCTATAAAATTTTACTTTTCTCTCTGAAAGTACTCTAAGTGATATATAATTTCATCTAAGTAAGGACCAAAGGACACAGGTGATTGAAAATTTAGCCTATGCCATCATCCATGACATGATACTAAGAAAAGATTTGGGTACTGAACACTCAAGAGCTACTTGCAACCTGCAACCTTCATCCATCTAGTCAATGAAGTCACGCCACTGCTAAGCTTGAAACTCCTTAAAGCAACTTCCTTGCAAATGATACAGTAAACATTTCTTCAGCTAGCCTGATGGAGATTTTTAAGTGTATCTTGAATTTTTTTAAAGATTTAATTCTTCATTGAAATCTTTATTATTATTGTATATTTTTTAAATGTACTCACTAAGAGCCTATCCTAGACCATGCAGCTCGTGAGCTGTGGTTTGCCGCTCTATTGACTAATGAGTTTGCCGCCCACTGGACTAGACTAAATGTTACCATGTAGTTGGAAGCAATTGTGGCATATTGTGTGCAAAGAGGTAAAGGGTAGTATGTGACAGTGGTTGGCAAACTCATTAGTCAACAGAGTGGCAAACCGCGGCTCACGCAGTTTGCTACCACTGCCCTAAACCAATGTGTCCTACAATATACTTTGTGAAGCAGCAGAGGCTTCCATATCAATACATTATAAAAGAAAAAATAGTTTTATAGTTAAGTATTTGGAACAGTAAGTTAAATAGGGTTTCTCTCCTTTTATAACTATTTATTACAAAACTAGAGGCCTAGTACATGAAATTCATGCACTGGGGACGGGGGGAGTGTCCCTCAGCCCAGCCTCCATCCTCTCCAATCTGGGCGACCTTAGGAGATGTCCAATTCCCTGTGGGATTGGGCCTAAACCAGCAGTCAGACATCCCTCTCACAATCCTGGACTGCTGGCTCCCAACTGCTTGCCTGCCTGCCTGATCATCCCCTAACCACTCCCTTACCAGCCTGATTGTAACTGCTCCCCTGCTGGCCCGATTGCCCCCAACTGCCCTCCCCTGCTGGCCCAGTAACCTCCAACTTCCCTCCTCTGCCAATCTGGTTACCCCCAACTGCCCTCCCCTGCAGGCCTGGTCACCCCTAACTGCCCTCAACTGCCTATCTGCTTGCCCCCAACTACCCTCCCCTGCCAGCCACCTTGTGGTGACCATCTTTGATCACATGTGGGCGGCCATCTTGTGTGAGGGTGTGAGGGTCAATTTGCATATTACCTCTTTATTATATAGGAGGATATACAGAAAAGTTGAAGAAAAAAATACAAAAAAAAAACACCCACACATTCACCACTGAGTTTCAACAGTTAACATTTTAAAATGTTAACATTGTTAAATATACTTAGTTGTTTTTTTGTTTTGTTTTTTAAAATATGTTTTATTGATTTCACAGACAGGAAGGGAGAGGGATAGAGTTTTAGAAACATTTATGAGAGAAAAACGTTTATCAGCCGCCTCCTGCACACCCCTTACTGGGGATGTGTCCACAACCAAGGTACATGCCCGTGACCAGAATTGAACCTGGGACCCTTCAGTCCACAGGTTGATGCTCTATCCACTGAGCCAAACCAGTTAGAGCTAGTTGGGTGGCTTTTTTTAAATAACTTGAAAATTAGTGTAGACATCATATGCTTACACTTCACCTCTGAAAACTTGAGCTTTTATCTCCTAAGACATGCTTGCATAACTACAGAAGTATTATCACTCTTAAGAAAATTAGCATGAATTCCCTAATATCATATTGCACAGTTCATAGTCAAATTTTATCTTTTGTCCTCAATATAATTTGTAAAGATTTTTTCCTTTTGGACTAAAATATAATTACAGTCCATACATTACATTTGATTGTTAAAGCTCTTTAGTCTCTTTTAATCTAAAACAAGCTCCTGACCTTTTTATTTTTATTTACTTTTTATAAAGTACACAGAAGCCAATTTATTATATCCCAAAATTAATAACATTCAAAACTTTAGAATCCAGCATAAAAATTGAATGGTGGGCTTCCTATTTCATGAATATAAAGCAATATATTTGCCAAATTCTGATGCCAGTTATAGCATTAGTAAAATTCCAAACTATTGAACAGAAGCTACAGGGGCCTGAAGGGCTGATGTGGAGGAGGAAGAGGTTTAGATGCCATTGTTATAGCACAGAGAGGAAAAGAGAGGGCACTATAGAAACATCAATGATGAGGGAGAATCACTGATCGGCTGGCTCCTGCAAGACCCATACCTGGAACTGAGTCCCCCATCAGGGCCTGTGCCCTGACCCAGAATTGCACCTTGGCCTCCTGGTTCATTCATCCAAGCTAAACCACTGAGACAAGCCAGCCAGTGCTTTCTCACATTTTCTACAGTGTATGGCCTTCCTCCACTATAAAAGTCTCTGATATCAAGTAAATTTTGTGCTATACGTACAGGGTCTTGCACGTGCTCTACATTTGAAAGATTTCTCTTCAGTATGAAGTCTCTCATGTACAGTAATATATGAATGGCTTTTAAAGACTTTACTACATATTTCACATTCATAAAGCTTGTTTCCAGTCACATTTCGTGATTTTCGGTAAGTTTTCACTGATGGTCAAGGATTTATGACATTCTTCATATTTGTAATACTTCTCTCAACACTACTTTACTGTACAATGAGGCAGGAACACTGATTAAAGTCTTTGTTACATTTTTACATTCATAAGGCTCCTCTCCAGTATGACTCTCTGATGTGCAGTAAGGTTTGAGGAGCTGCCAATGGATGTGCTACTTTCTCTTCATTCATGTGGCTTCTCTCCAGTATGAACTCTCTAATTGCGTAGTAAGATTTGAGGACCATCTTAAGGTTTTGTCACATTCTCTACATTTATAGGGCTTCTCTCCATAATTAACTCTCCGATGATAAGTAAGATGTGAGGACTGTCTAAAGGCTTTGCCACATTCTCTTCATTTATATGCCTTATTTCCAGTATGAGTTTTATGATGGCGAGTAAGTTTTGAGGACTCACTGAAGGTTTTACCACATTCTCTATGTTTGTAAGGCCTCTCTCCAGAATGAACTCTCTGATGATAATAAGAAAGAAGGAATGGCTAGAGACTGCTAAATTCTCTACATTTATAAAGATTTCTCTCCAGTATGAACTCTGTGATGTCAATTAAGTTTTGCAAACTTACTGAACGCTTTGCCACATTCTCTACATTTATAAGGCTTTTCTCCAGAATGAGCACTCTGATGATTTTTAAGGTTGGAGGAATCAATGAAGGCCTTGCCACATTCTCTACATTTATAAGGCTTCTCTCCAGTATGAACTCTCTGATGCTTAATAAGGTCTGAGGAGCTGCAACAGGCTTTGTCACAATCTCTACATTTATAAGGCTTCTCTCATGTGTGAATTCTCTGATGATAAGTGTGAGGACCGTCTAAAGGCTTGCTACATTCATTACATTCATAAGGTTTCTTTCCAGTGTGAATTCTCAGATGAATACTAAAGTTTGAGTGTCAGGTAAAGGCTTTGTAACATTCTGAACATTTATAAGAATTTTCTCCTGTATGATTTATATGATATTGAGTATGTCCTGAAGACTGACTAAAGCCTTTTCCATTTGCCCAGAGTTTGTAAAATTTTGCAATAGTATGAATTCTTCCCTTATGTGCAATGAGAGATGAATGACATTTAAAAGCTTTGCCACATGCTTTATATTGTAAGGCTTCTCTCCTGTATGAATTCTCTTATTTACAGTGCAACCTGAAGGCCAAATAGATGTTTTTTTCCAGAATCTTTTCATTTATAAGATTTTTCTCCACTATGGATTTTTTTGCATCTATTTAGATAGAATATTTGACTGAAGACTCTCCCACATGGATTCCATTTGTAAACCTCCTCCCCAGTATGAATATTCTCTTGTTCATTGTAATTTGATGATTGCTGAAAAGACTGGACACATTTACTTCCTTTGTGTGTCTTCTTCACAATAGGAATAACCTGATGTATGCTGTGATTGGACATTTGGTCAAAGACTTTTCCACTTTTATAATGGTCCTCTGCAACCTCACTTGAACAATGATTAAAATGTGACTCTTGCTTAACGTTTTTCCAATGTTCAATCCACTGATAACTGCTATCTTCATTATGTGTACTCAGTATTATTTCAGAGAATAAATCTTGTATTCCGGGCTTTGGCATAAAGGCCTGGTTATCTTTAGGTGGCATAACCAGAGAGGCCAGATTGCTGTAGTTCTCCAACATAACATCCATGTACAATTTCCACTGAGCTGGATCCAGGCATTCCCTCTTCTCCTGAGAGAAATCTACCACCACATCCTTGAAGTTCAATGGTCCCTGAGAAGCAGCCATTTGGTTCTGGTCCTGATAGGGGTCTGGGTTGTTTTCTCAGGTGACAATATGTTGAGGAGTCCCAGAATGTGCCTTAAAAGACATCCACGCAGCCTGTTAATCAGCTCTCCTCACACTCAGTCAGGAGGATCTGGAAATGAGGAAAAGGCCACTCCCTACTGTCTTTTGTCACAGGAGAGTCAGGAACAATGAGCTCCTATGTGGAAACCACACCGTGAGGTGTTTCATTTCATCTTCATGTGTCTCTCCTCCCAAAGACATCCAAACACCCCACTGTGAGAGGCTCCGGAGCGGTGACTTCAACAAGGACTTCAGTGCCTGCAGCGCCCCTAAGCCTTCACTGCTGGGAGGTGGATGGAGAGCATCAGCTTTAAAGCACAAACACCCTCCTCAGGGAGAAACCACCATATTCCCTCCCTGACCTTTTTAAAAAGGTATTGTTTTGAAGAGACCAATCCAGTTATCTTGCAGAATATTCCACATTATTAATTTTTAAAATATTTCCTTATGGTATCTTCTAACTTATTCATCTTTTCCCAACAGGTTTCTTTACAGAAGTACCTCTCAGAGTCAATATGTTACTGTACAAAATGACTCTCCAAGTGGATACCTTTTAGGAGCCTCTGCTCTCTTCACAATAACCCTTTCTTTGGGAATTGTCCTCATCTCCAAACAGAAAACACACACACATATACATAAGCCTCTAGAGTCACATTTTGACTATGTAACCCCATCTTTGGGACTAGCCCATTAGAAACACTTCATTGAAGACAAGTGCAGATATAAGTGGTTAGAGAAATTTGGACAGTTTTATGGAAGAAGATGAGAAAAACCAGGATTAAATACCCATTGTTTATAGGTGAGTTTGAAAGTGATACAGTTATTGTAGTTGTAATCCCTATACCTTAGGAAACAGGCAAGAGCATTGTGTTGAGTTAGGTCCTAGAGGAGATACAACCAAATTGACACACACTGAAGTCAAATTGGCTGGACAATACCAGAGCAAGTACAGGTCTGGCTTAGATGTTGGTCTGATAGAAGGTTATTTCCTAATGGTACCATCCAACTGTAGGAAAAATTGTTTTTGCATAGTGCATTATTTATGCAGGTTCAGAAAAAAAAACAACAACCTGGGCTAGAAAAAAAGTGGAAAATAAAACTCTTACCATTTGTAGCAGCATGGATGGCTCTGGAGAATATTGAAAAACTTTCCAAATAAGCCAGTCAGGGAAAGATAAGTATCACATGATCTCACTCATATGTGGAATCTAATGAACCAAATAAATGGATGATCAAAAATAGACTCAGAGTCATAGAAGCATGAACAGACTGTTGAACCTCAGAGGGAAGGCAGAGGAAAGTAGATGGGAAGAGATTAACCAATGAACTTGTATGCATAACCTGTGGACACAGACAATGGGGTGGTGAATGCTTGGAGAAGGGAGGGAGGGGGAACAGGAACTGGCTGGAAGAGGTTAATGGGGGGAAAGGGATGACTATGTAATACTTTCAACAATAAAGATTTTTTTAAAAAGAAGAAGAAACACAGTGTCTGTAAAAGCATGTGGTAGAGGTATTCTTGTTCCCTATGACCAGAGGAAATCAGATGGAGCAATAGCAATAGCAGAGTCAAAAATGTGCACAGGTGACACCCCAGGTGCCATAAAAGTGAGGAACACCGGAGAATCACCTCTGAAAGCAAATTGCATAAATCTAATTAACTCCCTAACAAGATGAGCTGAAATCAGCCTCTGCGTTAAAGACTTACAATGCCACTCGCAGCAGATGTGGAGAGTTTGGCACTCTATAGACTCTCCCTCAATGCAGCACACCCAGCCCAGAAACACCGGGCTCTGTGGAGTATTAGATGGGAACTTACATTCCTTACCCTGTGGTCTCATGTAAAGGAATGTCAATTAGACTAACACTCCAGGACTCTATTCCCTATCAGGGTTAAAAGGGAACAGTTAAAAACAAAATCAACAAAGATAGACAATGTTGTCACTTATGGAGATGGCAGGAACAAAGGAAGTATAGGTGTGTTTATGGGAGGAAATCAATTCAGAACACATAAAATTTGAGACAGTTATGTATAAGATAGATTAAATATGCTATGTTGCAATCAAAATTGAAATCTTAAAAATTTCAACGGCTTAACACCATAAATGTTTATTTTTCACTTAAGTTACATGTCATTTATAGCTTGGTAGAAGCTGGCGAGTTGGGGGAGGGGTGGGTAGTCTCTTTCCCACATAGTCACTTCAGGGACCCAGGCAGGTGGAGGCTCTACTATCTAGAACAGCGGTCACCAACCGGTGGTTCGTAAAATCTAAAAGGTTGGCAACCGCTGGTCTTGAATGGCAATTGTTGTGACAGAAAAAAGAGGTGACTGGAGAAGTCTTATATCAGTTCTGCTATGCTTAAGTCTAAGGTGCACTTTCGCTCACAGTCCAGCGGCCAAAACTAGTCACTAGGTCTCAATCTAGTCTAAGTGGGGTTGGGGAAATGGGGTAGTAGATGGGATACTATTTTGGTGAGCACCACTCTTTCTGCCACAATACCCAGGTTGGAAGATCAGGCAGGTATGAATGTTGTGCAGACTTCCATTTACAAGTCATAAGCAGATAGGTGGCATTTAAAGCCACCCTTACTTTCTCATCATCTGAATCCCGATGGACTAATAAGGGCAATGTTATCATCTTTTTTCTAGTTTGAAGGAATAGGAAATCCAGAGTGATAGATACTCCTCAAACTTCCCTGTAGTGAACTGGCAGCACACAGATTTGTTCACGAGCTCACAAGACAAGACTGGCTTAGGATTGAAGGCAGGTTTTGAACCTTTCCGAGAGGAAGGACTTAGTCCTGGAAAACCCTGCCTAGAAACAGCCTGATGCTCAGAGCATAGGAGTGAGGCTCAAAGGTGAGAAGGGACAAGTGAAAACTATCTGCAAAGATATTGAGGGGCAAGATCACAAAAGAAAAGCCCAAGTTTTCTGTGGTAGGTAACGAAACTCATGCCAATGGCT
Source organism: Antrozous pallidus (assembly GCA_027563665.1). NCBI lineage: Eukaryota > Metazoa > Chordata > Mammalia > Chiroptera > Vespertilionidae > Antrozous > Antrozous pallidus. Next base: position 57,122,504 of record CM050512.1, read on the forward strand.
ACCACCAGGTGTCACTAGTAGGGAAGGAAAGAATGAAAGGAAGAAAGGGCCTCCAAATGGCTTCAGGTGGATGGACTTTGTGGGAGCTGAGCCTACACTGGCTGGAACTGTTCTAATGGGGGAAAAAAGAGGGGTGGGGTGGGGGGCAGAGGAAGGAGAAAAGTAAAATGACAGTATAAATCATGAATTTTATTCTGAACTGTAATGATTCTCAAATGGACTTTACGGGCTCCTGCTTTTTATTCACGAGCATGCCTACACTGCATGCATGTGTGCATTTGTTTGTATAAGTTTCAGAAGTATTTTTTTCAGTTTCCCATTACAGCTTTCAAAGCGTTTTATCCTTTTCGTGACTAATCACGTTATTACTTTCAGTAGAGATTTTTAAAAAAAATTCCCATTTCTCTCTCATTCTTGTGTATGTATGTATATATTCATGTATATCTACTGAGATCTTCAGTTTATTCCAAATTAGATTTAAGGTCAGTGGATCTAAGATGTGTCTTATCTTAATGCCCAGCTTTTGCCAAAGCAAAAAAGAACTTTTCATTAGAAAGAGCAGACATTACTTAGTCCTTCAGTGACACCAACTGACAACCACTAACATATTCCATGTGTCAATAAAATAACTTGGGACTGCTAACAGATAATGTAAATTATAATAAATCCAAATATATTTTATTATCACTTTGGTAAAGCAATTCTTCAAAACTAGATGCTTGAATCAGTGAAACAAAAGGTCAAACTAGATATTATCCCATAAAATACAACTATCACCCTAAAGCTATACTAAACATAATAAAAATTTGAAGAAAATGACATTATAAGCAAACCCATTATTCTGGGCTTCTCAATCTTTTACATGTTTTGGCTCATAGGGGGGAAAAAGTCATTTGCATGGCATTTTGGGATAAATGGAAAAGGCTTCTGGGTTTCAGCAGCCCCAGGCCCTATTTGCAACTCAAGGATCTGCGATCGGTATATTAGGATATTAAACATAGATTATGGTTTTCAACCTGAGGTCACACTGGAATCACCTGGGAAGTTAGAAAAAAATGTATCCTTCCCCCCTCAAGATTTTTACTTCATTGGTCTGGGGGCCATCAGGACTTTTTAATACCTCCAGGTGACTCTAAGTTTAGCCAGAGTTAAGAACCACTGCATTAGAAGACAGTCAAGGACGCTTAAAAGCACCCCCCCCCCAAAAAAAAAAAACCTATTAGAGCATCTAGCTGTCAGTTTTGAACACAAGTATAAGGTCGTTGTTGCTTTTTCAATTCGGAGAAGTATAAAGAGAAAAAGCAAAGTTGCAAAGTTCAAAATATGAAAGTGAAAATCTTTCCTCATTCTTCCAAAAAACCACGAAGTTTTGTTTTTGTTTCTAAGAAAAAGCTTATGTACATACACACCTACGTGTTTGTATCTCGAGAAACAATGTTCTACACTGAAGAGGGTACACATAGTATGGCTACAAGCAATTCGCGTGTCTACACCGTACTTCCCGGGACCATTCCCTCGCCGATGATCATTCGGCTATTCTCATTCTTCCTTGCAGTAAAACATCTTTATAAATGCATTGCGACTAACGTTTCCAAATGTTCTTACAAGGTAAGTTCCTAGAAGTGAGATCGCTGGGTGCGTTTAAAATTTGGACGAGTGTGGAGAGATCAACAAAATAAACAGGTGCCGCCTGCGTTTGTGAAATACAAGATTAATAAGACCGGGTTCCAAGGTCCCGGCAGGGAGCTCGCGGTTCCCGGGACAGGCGCGCCGGGGTCACGTGGGCGGCTCGCCCCGCCTCCGGCGTCTCGGCCGGCGCCCGCAGCCCCGGCTCCCGCAGTAGCTTCTCGCGGAGTCCGCGGCGGGCCGCTCACGCCGAGGAGAAGCGGGGGACCAGAAGGTAAATTCTGTTCCGGCCGCGGGGCGGGGCGGGGATCTCGCGGGCCGGTGCTTCCGGCTGGGAGGCGGGCCTGGGCTCGGACTTCCGGCGACGGCGGCGGCTTCAGCTGTCGGGAGCTGGCGAGGGAGGCTGTCCTGTGGGTTTTGTCCCCGCGTCTCCCCACCTCCGCTGGCCGTTCTGAGGACCGCGGTCTTCCTGGCCTCCGCCCCGCCTCGGTTAACCATTAGCCCCGGGGGCAGGCTTCCGCCCAGGCCCAGGGAAGCCCACACGCCGGGTTCACCCCAGAGCCCGCGCCACACCCCGAGCCTTGGGCCTCCGCTGGGCGGGCGGGCGGTTTTCGCCCCCGCCTTCCCAGCCTTGTAAACCCGGAGGCATAAACACTGCGGCGGGGTCCGCATCTGCGTCTGCTCGCCCCCTGAAGTGCGCAGGCGGGACAGTCCACTTCCGGGCGGCCCCGCCGAGGACTGCACCGCGGACCGTCTTGACTAAAATGTTCAATAGCGTGGAGATCCGTGCCCCTAAGCGGGCAGCGCCGGAGGACCGCGGCCGGGCCTTGTTCCCAACACCGGGCTGCAGGGACGTCGATCCTCACCGGAGCGCACGCGCAGCCCTTCCTGCGGCGCGGTGGCATGGAGACACTGGTCTCTCCGAGGCGGGATCCACACCCAGGGAGCTCCCCTGGTGGTCTCCCCTCTGATATCCCAGGGAGCCCCTGGTGGTCTCCCCTCTACTGTCCCAGGGAGCCCCTGGTGGTCTCCCCTCTGATATCCTGGGTAGCTCCCTGGTGGTCTCCCCTCTGATATCCCAGGGAGCCCCTGGTGGTCTCCCCTCTACTGTCCCAGGGAGCTCCCCTGGTGGTCTCCCCTCTGATATCCTGGGTAGCTCCCTGGTGGTCTCCCCTCTGATATCCCAGGGAGCCCCTGGTGGTCTCCCCTCTACTGTCCCAGGGAGCTCCCCTGGTGGTCTCCCCTCTGATATCCTGGGTAGCTCCCCTGGTGGTCTCCCCTCTACTGTCCCAGGAAGCCCCTGGTGGTCTCCACTCTGATATCCCAGGTAGCCCCTGGTGGTCTCCACTCTGATATCCCAGGGGGCTCCCCTGGTGGTCTCCACTCTGATATCCCAGGGGGCTCCCCTGGTGGTCTCCACTCTGATAGCCCAGGGGGCTCCCCTGGTGGTCTCCCCTCTACTGTCCCAGGGAGCCCCTGGTGGTCTCCACTCTGATATCCCAGGGAGCCCCTGGTGGTCTCCCCTCTACTGTCCCAGGGAGCCCCTGGTGGTCTCCACTCTGATATCCCAGGGGGCTCCCCTGGTGGTCTCCACTCTGATAGCCCAGGGGGCTCCCCTGGTGGTCTCCCCTCTACTGTCCCAGGGAGCCCCTGGTGGTCTCCACTCTGATATCCCAGGGAGCTCCCCTGGTGGTCTCCACTCTGATATCCCAGGGAGCCCCTGGTGGTCTCCACTCTGATATCCCAGGGAGCCCCTGGTGGTCTCCCCTCTACTGTCCCAGGGAGCCCCTGGTGGTCTCCACTCTGATATCCCAGGGAGCTCCCCTGGTGGTCTCCACTCTGATATCCCAGGGAGCCCCTGGTGGTCTCCACTCTGATATCCCAGGGAGCCCCTGGTGGTCTCCACTCTGATATCCCAGGGGCCTCCCCTGGTGGTCTCCCCTCTAATATCACCTGGTGGTCTCCACTCTGATATCCCAGGCCGTGGTAGCCAATTCTGTAACAGTGGTGCCACTTTATTAAATTATTGGGGGAAAGCTTCCTTTTAAAACATATGTTGGCACCACTCTTACACATTAGTGTTCCCAAATTAAAAAAAAAAAAAAAAAAAAAAAAAGGAAGAGGATCACCATCTGTGGTGACATAAATGGTGAGAGATTTTTACTAAACGGTTTGGCACCTTTCAGATAGTTTACTTGCAGGCCACGTGTTCTTATGTCCATGGATACTCCTTCGATGAAAGGGTGAAGTTTATATTTCAACCTCCACAAATTTAGACTCATAGGATCTGGGTTTGAATCTTTGTGAGTGAGGACGCTTTTGTGTAAAAAGAGTCCTTTGCCCTTAGTCCCCGGGTCTGGAAAGTAGAAACAGTACTGCTGGGGGGTTTGTGCAGATTAATGAGTTTATATATGCAGAGAGCCCAACCATGGGCGTGCTCTGAAAGGTCGCTACTTTCGTCTGTTACTCTGTCATCCAAAGAGATGGCACAGAACCACTACCAAAGGTTCCTCTTCTCTGAACGTAAAAGTGGAGGCGACATCTGGAGCTGTAGATCCTGACAATAAATATGTAGACCAAGTCTCCAGACTTAGAAAAAGCACCGTGGTCAGTGCTCAAGAGGAACAACAAGTTCCTGTAATCTCATGCCTCTTTTTGTCTCCAGTGTCTCATGGAAACTGAACTACTGTCTATTTTTAATTGATCCGAATGGATTCCTTATGCCAGAAAGGTAGCTAATGGAGACTGGGACCCATTTAACTAATTTGTCATTTTATGTGGTGTCAACACCTTTAGAAACCCAATTTTAGGCACGAGTCAAAAAAAGAAATATTTCTCAAAGAGTGACCTGTGGACCAAAATGACTAAATTTTTTCAGAAGGACGTCTTCCTCATCTATCCCACAAACTGGGTATCCTGTTTAATTTTTCACGTTCTTTTTATTCAGTTAAGATTCTGCTATCTTAAGGTTGATTTCAAAAATAGAGGAAAAGTGTGTGGGAGCATCTGAATAGTGCATCGAAGTAACAGCAGTTAAGGTGAATACACTGACTCTTAATTGTTCTCTGAAGGAACCAACCATGACATTCACAACGTAGTTAAGAATGATATGGGTGTTAATTATAGAGACCAGATATCATAAGTAAATAAATAGAACTATTTATGATGCATATAGGGAAGAATTATTTGAAGGATGAAATAATAGTTTCCTGAGCAAAATAAAAGACTGTAATCATAGTTCTCAGAAACCTTTATCATTAGCCCCAGCTTTCCCTGTTCATTTCTTATCAGCCCCTGCAAAGTTCACTACTGTTACTTTGTATTTTTTAAATTGAGGGCAAAAGACTGCATGTTCTAAGAGACTGAAACTTGAGGGAAGGTTGTATTTGGTTCTCATTTATTTGGGAGTGGGAGAGAACATATTTAACATTTGATGCTACTCATCTATTTTGTTACTTGCTTGCTACTAACATTTCTCCTCTAGCTTTTGCCTAGAAAAAGAAATAGAACTATTCATTTATTTCCTCCCCTAATGACAAGTGTTGAAATAAGCTGTATGAAATTCTCAAATAGCCCTATGCACAGGCACATTCTCTGAGGATAAAAAGTGCCATTTTATCCCATTTTTCTTATATTTTGGATTAGTTCGATCATAATTATAAAGTAGGATACAATGTAAATTTGGGAAAAAAAGTAATTTTAAATATAAAACTCAACGTAATACTTTGATATGTTTAAGAAAAATTGTATTTACCATCTCCTTGCTTTTCTTTATAAATTTACTCTTTATACAGTATCCATGAATATTATTTTTGGTTTTGCTTGTTTTTGCATTTGATAAAAATATTTTTTAATTTTTTTCATTTAAAGTTATATATTTTTAAATCCAACCTGACATAGCCATACTACTGCTACATTCCATTGACTGAATACGATAAAAAATTATCCATTTCACTGTTGATTGATTTTTGAGTTGTTTCCTGTCCAATTTTGCTATTGTAACCTTTCTTGTGCATGTCCCCTGGTATACTTGTGAATTTTTCTCTATAATACACAGAAGGTGGGATTTTGGGGTTATGGATATGTTCAACTTTACTAGGTAATGCCAAGCTGTGGGGAGCACTAATTGATGTCATCACTATCAGTTACTCCGTATCCTTGCCAATACTTGGTATAACTTTTTGCCAGTCTGTTGGGTAGAAAATAGTATCCCATGTGTTACTTTGCTTTTCACTTCTTTTACATTTTTCTACTAATAAAGCGTCTTTACATGTGATTAGTGGCCATTCAGATTTCCTCATCTGTGAAATGTTTGTTCTGTATTTTGCCTGTTTTTCCATGATTATTTGGTATTTTCTTTCTGGTTTATAGTTCATATATTCTGAATCTTAATCCTCTCTTGGTTAAATGTGTTGCAGATTCCATGTTTCTTGCTTTTTCTTCAGCCTATCTTCCCCCTTTCAGTTCATCTTTCTGTTTTCATTTTTCTTATCATTATTGCCCTTCTGTCTGTTCTGTCATAAAATGTGATAAAGGGCTGCATGTCCGTCCAACCCTGTGGAGGTAATTACTACCACATGAGCAACTTGTGTACTTTGGGTGGCTGCCAAACTGTTTAGAGATGCAGTATTCAGAAAATCATGGTTTTGAAAAAAGCAACACTATATTTTTTGCTTTTATTATGACTAAATAATGTTTCAAAAATAACATTTGTGTTTTTGCCATCCTTTAAAAAAGTAACTAGGTTAGTTAGAGCAAAGTTTAACAATGGTAATGTCAGAGCACAAATTTAACATGTCTATAATTCTCTAAACTTGATTTGTGTAATAAATTATTTTATACTTTGAATTTAAAGCTCCTGTTTCTTATACGCGCGTGCGCGCGCGCACACACACACACACACACACACACACACACACACACACCTCATCCTATACTTCAATTTTGGAGCTCACGCTCTAATATCTATCTTCCTTATGGCTCAGAACTTAAAAATAGTGGTGTATAAATCCCTTCTATCTAAAGCTCATTTCTACATATTCACATAGAGATTTTCCTACTTAATTATTTTTTAAAGAACTTATTTTGTTTTAAAATTTGATCCTCACCAGAGGATATGTTTTTATTGATTTATTTTTATTTTCATTTTTATAGAGAGGGAGAGACATTGATGTGGGAGAGAAACATGGATTACTTGCCTCCCATCTACTTCCCAATCAGGGATCAAATCTGAAATCTAAGTATGTGTCCTGATGGGGAATCAAACCCACAACCTTTTGGTATATGGGATGACACTTCAACCAACTGATCCATCCAGCCAGGACTGAATTTATTGTTTAAATGAACTATCCTTTTATTTGAAAGTTGCCGAGATAGTAAATCTTAAAAGTTGTCATTACAAGAGAAAAAATCCATAACTACGTATACAGCTGGTATTAACTAGACTTAATGCAGCGATCATTTCACTATACATAAATATCAAATAATTATGTTGTACACCCTAAACTAACATGTTATATGTCAGTTATACCTCAAATATTTAAAATAGGTAAATGAATCAATGCTCTGTTCCTACTAACATTTTCAAACTTCTAATCAGTCATACAGGATTAAATAAGTATTTAGAGAAACCACTAGAAGTCTTGAAGACTATGTTCTTAAAGTATACAGAAGGTGTCCTTGAAAGGATTGCTTTCAAAGAAATAGGCTAAATATCCGGGATGAGAAAAAATTATAATACCTACAAATTCTCTACTAAATCTTTGTTTGGCAATATGAGTTTTATACTGCTGTAAATTAACTGAAGAGAAGTCATCTCTTTGAATGCCCAAGTGAGGCAGAAGAAAGTAATGGCAATTTTTTGATTTAAGAAAGAAAATAAGTGTTCGTTCACACCCATCCCCTTCTGCTAGAATAGTTGTCTGGTTGCTCTGTAAGAGCTGGCTGTCCGTGCCAGGCAAAACCAAGTGAGCTGACCTAATAATTTCACTTCCAGGGATTTATCCAAAGAAACCTAACACAAACTTGAAAGAATATATGCACCCATATGTTCATTGCAGCATTATTTATAATAGCCAACATATGAAAGCATCCCAAGGGCCCATCAATAGGGCAGTGGATAAAAAAAAAGCTGTGGTTCGTATCTACAATGGAATATTACTCAGCCATGAAAAAGAATGAAATCTTACCATTTGAGACAGCATGGATGGATCTAGAGGGTATTATGCACTGTGAAATAAGTCCATCAGAGAAAGACAAATACCATATGATTTCACTTATGTGTGGACTCTAAAGAACAAAATAAATGAACAATCTTGAAACAGACTCATAGACCCAAAGCAAAAACTGGTATTTGGAAATATAGTCAATAATATTGTGTAACTATGTATGGTGCCAGTTGAGGTACTGGAAATTTTGAGGGAAACACTATGTAAATTATGATTGTCTAACCACTGAGCTATACACCCAAAACCAATACATACAGAAGAGGGGGGTGGGGAGTGACATATCTCAACCCAGAGGTCCAGGAGTATCCAAACTATTGTGGAGTCCTAAATTCAACAGGATAACAACCAAAGGTTGTTTAGCATTGAGTTTGATCAAGAATAAAAGGATAGTGACTTTCATCTTGTGTTTTAAGAGTTCTGAAATATCCACCTTACACACTGAAATGGATCTAATACAAGTCCAGCTTTAAAGTGAAGAGTCCTCCCTAATTTTGGCAAGCTTTAAAAGTCTGTAACTCAAAAATCATGACTGTAATTCAGCATTTTAAAATGTATTATATAGCTACAAAAATGCTATCAGTCTCAGAAAAGTCAGACTTTTAAAATATGATTTTCTCTGAATTAAGTTATAGTCTGACTAGTGAAGGCCACTTACCAATTTTTTTTCTTTTTCTTTCTGGTTCAGCTAGCATGGATCTTGGTAGCCCTGAACAAGGTCGTGAAATGAAGGAGGAGTATTCTGTCTATGTTGGCAGAGAAGATGACATTAAGAAATCTGAAAGAATGACAGCTGTTGTCCATGGTAGAGAAGTGGTCATTTTCTACCACAAAGGAGAATATCATGCTATGGATATTCGCTGTTACCGTAAGATTTTATTTTTTATTTGTAAATCTTATATTTGTTTGCTAACCACAAAACTATCAAAATTTCAGGGTTTTTTTTTTTTTTTGTGTGTGTGTTTTTTTAGAGACTAGATTTAATACTCTATTTCTTTTCAGACTCAGGAGGACCTTTACATTTGGGAGAAATAGAGGTATGTAAGATTAAATCTATTCTCAAAAAAACTCAAATGTCTTCTATTTATTTTCTTATTTCATTCTGTAGTAAAAAAAAATTTACATTTGTCTTTGCACTATATTTTAATGCTTCTGGTATAATTGCTAATATTTTAGGAATTTTCAGCCCTACAATGTAAAGAAAACCATTTCACAGATAAATGTGAGAACTATGTATGTCTTCTGACCTAGCGATTGCACTCTGAGATATCTACCCTACAGATATAATTGCACAAATGTTTAAATGTATATGGGGATGGTCATTGTAGCATTAGTTATTGTAATGAAAAATGACAGCAACCTAAATGTTTTAACAATAGGAAACAGTTTAAATAAATTATGAATAGCCATGTTGTAGAATACAATGTTTTTCTATTTCATGAAACTGATAGCCCTCTCATTTTCTCTCTCTCTTTCTGACTGGTACAAAGTACAATCTTAAACATAGTGTTCTACTCTCTCTACACTTCATTCTACCTAGTTCCCCACCTGCCCTCATGTCCTCATGTAAAGGGACATGTGTATTTAAATTATGTTAATTTATAATTTATGAAAATATGAATCTTTGCTAACAGTTTTCTGGGGATGTAAGGTCAGTATTCCATCATTTCATATGTTTAAAAAATGTAAGCACCTGGAGCTGATAAATGTGGAAGAATTTCTCCTAATTTCAGGCCATGACAGACCTATAGAGCTGTAAGACCTTGCTACTCAAAGTATGTTCCATAGACCAAAGTATGTTCCATGTGTCACTTGGAAACTTCTTGGAAATGCAGTATCGTGTGCCCAGCCTAGGCCTACTGAATTTAAATAGAATGTTGGTGACTCCTGTGCTCTTTTAAATTTGAGAAGCTCTGTTTTCATACAATTAAGAAGTTGAGAATTGGATCATACTTTGGATCATAAACCGCTCTTCAATTAATATATGCACTCAAGCTTTTAATAACCTCTCTTGAATTATATCTGAAGCTTACCATTCTTCCAGCAGTTAGTGAAAATTCCTTAGGAAGCATCTGAAGCCCTTGACTCATTTCTATCAAGGAAGTAACACTGACATCTCATATAGGTAGCAGCACAGCTGCAGCAATAGGTATGGTTGCTGAGCTGGTAATCATCTGGCAAAGCTCTAACACACTGGGGTTCTCATCAGTAGCAAAAGGCATGATGTGATGACTGCTAAGATTAGATCCTGCCTTATGCTGACTAATTTCTAAATGGGAGGGAAAAGAAAAAGTCATCTTGTTCTTTAACCTGATTCTTCTGCAATAGATTCCGTTCTGAGTCTGAGGTTTATTGTGAACGTTGGAAATATCAGGCTAATCAATTATTTCCTTCCCTAGGATTTTGATGGACGACCGTGTATAGTTTGTCCCTGGCATAAATTCAAAATTACTTTGGCAACAGGAGAAGGATTATATCAGTCTATAAACCCTAAAGACCCATCAGCAAAACCCAAGTGGTGTTCCAAAGGAATAAAGCAAAGGATTCATAGAGTGACAGTGGACAATGGGAATATTTATGTGACTCTTTCTAATAAACCTGTTAGGTATGACTCTGACTTTTATGCCACTGGAAACTTCAAAGTAATTAAGACTCCTTCCTGATAAGATCATATGGCAATGAAAAGTATATATGTTTTAAAAATAACCTTGTTTCAATACCAAAGATGATTTTTTCCAACGTAGGCACATTACTTATCTTTAAAAGTCATACAGTTCTAATAGGTTCAATAGCACAAGTACTGAGTATGAAGTCTATAAAATGTATAGGTCTGGATGAAAGTAATTTGAACTAAAATGAAGAAAAGGTATAAAATAAGATCTATTAAGGAAAATTATGGGGGGTCATTATTTGATGTAGCAGGTTTTATTTATTATGGAAAAGTTGAATATATACAAAATATACAGAATTATATAATAAACTCTCATCACCCAACTTCAGCAACTTCAGCAGTCTTCCATTCTTGTTTCATTGATACCTCCACATGTTCCCTACCTCTCCTATTTGATTGTTGTTACTACTTTTTAAGGTGAAATTTAAATACATTAAAATGCTTAAATATTAACTTCTGTCTTTTCAAATATGTAGATAGTAGACTTTTTACACTTAAAAATTGCCTCCAGAAATGCTGAATTTAAAAATAAGAAGCTTATCAATGTGCTAGACATCAAAGCCACGTAAATCTTGGCTCAGTTTCTCTGGTCAAGACACAAAGTCTCAACATAGGAAGACCACACAGCTGCTGCCCGGCCATGGGAGATATGAAGCATCCTATTCAATGAGCAAAAGTACCACATTTTCCGGCGTATAAGACGACTGGGCGTATAAGATGACCCCCAACTTTTCCAGTTAAAATATAGAGTTTGGGATATATGCGCCATATAAGACTACCCCTCTTCCAGTGCACACCAAATAAAAATTAAAAAAAAACAAACACACACACACATCAGGTTTGATTTCAATATGGTAATTTTAATTCAAATGTTTATGACACGCAGGTACTTAGCAGGAAAACTGTCACTTACAAACATAAGGCTATTTGTCATCAAACATGTAAACATAAAACAGTGCAAATGGATTAAACTTTTCCTAATTCACTCTAAAGCTGAAAGGAAGGATAAGACAATGAACACATGGGAGCTGCCAATGCTGTTTGTTATCTAAGCTGTCAACCAAACTGGAACTGTTGATGATAGGAGGAAGATAACAATAGAGACAGAGCAAGTGCCCGGCAAATCCCTGGCGAGTTAGCAATGCCCATCATAACTTCAAGCTATGGTATTTTTACACCCGGAATATAAGACGACCCCTAACTTTTGAGAAGATTTTCCTGGGTTAAAAAGTCGTCTTATACACCGGAAAATACAGTATTTTGAATGACTATATGAAATTTTCAAATAATTGTTTGTTTTTATTTTTAGAGAACTTTGTGCATGTATGTACAACTAAGTGTTTCATGTAATGTTACAGAGGGAAGAAATGTAGGGTGTTGTTCCCCAGAATCCTCAGAAAGTTGATGTTAAATGGTTTACCCTGCCAGTTATTTTTGGCCAATGCTGTTCTGGTTGCCTGATTCCCAGGGTGCTGGTCATCTAAAACTTGATAGCACATAGAATATAAGAAAAAGTTAAAACAGAAAGACATAGCTATTCATAGTAGAATATGAATCTGGAGAAAAACAAACCTCATCTCAAAGCACAGCAGTTTTCTTAGTGGCATAGGATCATATTACAGCTCCAAACCTAATGCTTAGCATTCTAAGGGATCCACCTGGACTCTGTCCCTTGGTTATTGTAAAAATAATAAATGAATATAGTATCTTTAAGGCTCTGCTACATATTACATTTCCTTTTCTGGGTAGCATGAGGTAATACAACACTTGCTACTCATTTCTCAGACTACTATTAAAAAGCCAGCCTTGGGCTTTATATAAATTTGTTTATGCCAGTAGCTACTCAGGTATAGAAAATGCACCACCTCTAGGATGGACACATCCCAGCTTATTATATCAGATGCCAGTCCTCTAATGACGAAGCAAGTCTTAAAATTTTAATGCATGGGACAAACCAAAGTACCTCCTGCAGGCAAAGCAATGGCTCTAGTTTGCAGGCTTCTTACAGAGCATTTTCTCTCAGGATCCAGTGGCAACAATGAGTAATATGGACTTGATTTCTGGTTTTAGATGTGTTACTCTAATCTGAAAATGAAAAATGTCATGTCAAGTCCTGTTCTCATGTACAGAAATCTTCTAATCAGATTTGTAAATAACATTCTGTTTTATAATAAATTCCTGACATCTATGAGTTACAAAATATTCATACTTTACCAGATGAGTTACAAAAGAAGTGAAATAGGCAGCCTCAAACTATCCTGTAGATAGAAAACAAATATTCTTTGAAAAATGTCTCTAAAAAAGATATATAGCATTTTGATAGAGGTTTTTTCCTTCCCAGAAAAATAATTAGAAAGATTGAAACAAGTCTTTAATAAAACTGTAAATGTATTGTACATACTCCTATATTATAAACCACAGCATAAAGTCTAACCCACCAAAGGGTAAATTTTCATATTCATTAAAAAAAATCAGATAGTCATAAATATATTCTACATCAAGTTTCATTTTGTTTTTTCTACCATATAAACACTTGAGAATGACATTTTACTAGTTCCTCCTCACCCTTTTTAAAAGCAGAGTAGTCGGTATATGAAAACTAGTTTCCTAGTTTTGTCAGATGAAATGTTATTACATAGATAACTCTTAAGCTGTTCAGTGATATTTATGTTCAAGTTTACTCATTCGTTTATTTCAGTTGATTGTTCAAACACAGAATGTAAAACCTGGATCTTATTACCCAACATATTATCAGGAGAATCAGAAATATTGTCTGGCTGATCCAGTAATGAACAATAAGATTTCGCTTTGATTTCACCATCGGGAAACATAGGCTCAGAAAGTGCAGGCTCAGAAAAGGCTTTTCTAAGATGTTTGTTCTCCTCTCTGTTTTGCCTTATGGATTCTTCTTCTTGGAAAATTTTCTTTACCTTCTCCAGAACAGCATTAACACAGACTGTCTAATAATGAAAAAAATATTGATAAGTAAAGTTTCTTTTTAAGCTATTAAACTTGCAGACAAAAAGCCCAATAAAATCCTATATAATAAAGAGCTATTATGCTAATTAGACCTGATGGCAGAATGACCTTCTATAACGACCTTCCTGAATGACCAGAGGGCGGGCCCTCGAGGCAGAAGGCTGCAAGGGCCCAGAGAGCTGGGGCTGTGAGGACTTTGCATGAATTTCATGCCTGGGGCCACTAGTGTTGAATATAAAGTCATTAATCTACATATTCTAATAAAGAAGCACTTCCTTTCTGGAACCCCGGGCACATGGCAAACATCACGAGATGGATTCCTTGTTCTAAATATATAGTACCATAATCTAGAAAGAAAATTAAAACCTAGTATAACTCAATAAAGATATGCTTTACATCTTTTTTCTCAATTAATTAATGTTCTATACATTTATCCTTTGATTTAATTAAATGAAACATTTTCTTTACTCTCCTGATTTAATCAAATGAAAATTTCTTCTGAGAGATGAAATGTCTCCAATATGTTAATATCTCACAGTAGGTTTTCTGTTTTTGCTTTTTTAGCCCCTGGACTTTGCTTAGACCTGTGTGTACAACTCGAAGAGCACACCATTTTGATAAAAATTTAGTAAGCTAAATGATTTCTAAGCAGACGTAATCTACTTCCCCTCAAAAAATTTCACTAAGTACTTTAAAAAAGTGTCAAAACATACAGATAAATACAATTCCAAAAACAAAGCTTTGGGTTCATGATGACATTGCAAATCCATTGTACAAACCTGGGAATCCCAGCCTAACTCTAGACTTTTAATTAAGAGTGATGTTTAAATGTCTTTATCAATTAAGGCAGCTGCAGGTATTTTTTTACTTCCATCTGTGTATATCTAAACTTAGAGCTATAAAACTTGAGGAGCAAACAGCTTCATGCATTTATCCCAAATATGATCATTTTCTGTGTATGCCATGCTATAACAAAAGTTTGGGAAGCCCTATCCTATTTAATATATTTATTTTTTCCTCACCTACAAAATTTTATCTGCCCATTCTAACTACTTCTGTCCCAGTTTTAGAAAATGAAAGGAAGTTCTCAAGATGGTTACCTCCAACACTTTTATTACTAAATCTAATGGAAACAAAATCCTCACTTTTCTTGATGACTTCTGCTAATCTTATTAATCTCAACTTCCTGAGTCTATTTCCTCGACACTATTTCTCCTGATTTTCTTCCTACATTTCTGATTATTGCTTCCTTATCTCCATGGATTTCTTCATAGCTCATCTTAATGTTGTTGTTCACATTTCTGTCAACTTTTCTGTTGGCATGGTTCCAGTCAGAGGGTTAATTTCCAACATATATGTTATATGCCTTCAAAACCGTAATTCCAGACCTGAAGACCTGACCACTCCTAGTTCTTGCTTGGATGCATATATGACCAATTATCAGATAACCAAAAATTGTTTCTATTACCTGCTTAGAAAGTTTATAGCATGACAAATAATGTGAGATTATTTCAAAAGCCTTTGGGACATTACAGTTTAATTTTGGTTTTAGGATTCTTTTTTTCTTTTTTTGTTCAACATAGCTAGTTCATCCAACTCATTTTTTTCCAGTATATTGTATTCTATCTGAAATTCACATTTAAGATATTGGACACATCTCAAAAATTTAAAGCACTTTCAAAATATTTATTTGATAAACTCTGTTCTTTAAAAAACAGTATATGTGTTTAAAATTAAGTTTTTTTTAAAAGTTCTCTTGGGTATTCTTGACTCCTTGTAATTCCCTATAAATCTTTCAATTAACATACACCTGCTCATATTTGAATTGGGACTGCACTGAGTAGATTATGGGGAATTTTCATCTTTATTACTGTGTGTTTCAATATGATAAAAATATTAACATAAATGTGCAAGACATCTAACAAAAAAGCCATAAAAATTATTAAGATAAATTAAAGAAGACTTAAATAAATAGAGATGCCATATTCACAGACTGAAAGGAGGACTTATTCTGCCGATTATTAAGACTTATAAAGTGTCTGTAAATCACAGTGTTGAGTTGGTACAAGAATAGAAAAATAGATTAACTGTGTAGAACAGAGAGTCTACAAATATACCTACATATATAAGTTCACTTAATTAAGAACACAATAAGTGTTCTTGGGCAATAGTAAAAAGGGTGTTTTTATCACCAGGAAAGTGAGTCTGTTCAATTGGATACCCATGGAGAAAAAAATTTGACTCTTACTTCATACCAACTCCTAAAAGTGATAAAGCTCCTAGAATACATCAGAAGTAAGAGTTTCATGACCTTGGATGTAGGTCAAAATTTCCCATTTAAGATATTTAAATCTCTCAACATAATGGAAAAAGTTAATAAACTAAATTATATTAAAATTAAGAATTTCCATTTTAAAACACACTGATAAAACAAGAAAAGGTAAGTCCTAGAATAAAATAAATTTGCCCATATATAACCAAAGGAGGGCTTGTTCCTAGTATATTTTTCAAGTACAAATCAAAAATAAAAAGGATGGACAATTCCCAATAGAAAAATAAGATACTTTAACAAAAATTAACAAAACGGCGATTCAAATGTCAATGTATAAAAAGGAACTCAATCTCACTAATTAAAATTACAATGTGATTATATTACATATATACAAGAATGACTAAGATGGAAAAGAATACAATTGTTGGTGATGATATTGAGCTACTGGAATGAATTATTAAAACCATTTTTGGAAAACTATTTGACAACATCTGTACAAGATGAACATGTACATGTTCTATGGTTCAGCAATTTCGCCAAACACATATGTACAAGAAGATTCATAGCACCTTACAATACCCCAAACTAAATATTCTAAACGTTCAACAGTACAATAGATAGTGATAAGAGTCAATCAATGGAATACCACACAGCAATGAAAATCAACAAACTACTGCTACAAGCATCAAATGAATGAATCTTACAATGATAGTGCTAAGCAAAAAGGGCAAATACAAAAGACTGTGCCAGATGTAATGTTATACCCAATGAAAACAAAACTATCTATGGTATTGGAAGTCAAAATAGTGGTTGCCTTTATAGACAAGGTTAGAAATTATGAGGGGGATAAGAAAAAGACTTATAGAATGATAGTAATATCTTGTTTCTTGATGAGTGTGGTGCATAGGTTAATAGATGTTGTGATGATTCAAGCTGTGTACTTTTCTTTAAAGGTAAGTATAAATGGAAATAGATTAAAAGAAATAATCCTTTATCATTTATAAAAGCTTTTATATTGTCATGTTTTTTGATGAACACTTTTAATTACAGCACTTATAACTCAAAATACACTTTTAATTTATAGCACTCATAATTCAAAACACACTAATATTTGTTTTCCACAAATCACAGGCTTAAACAATGGAATTCTGCGTTTTAGCCAACCTGGCACAATGGCTGAAACAAAACAGCTATGGCTAAATGAAAGCAAAAACCACAATATTTTGACCAAGTGGCAATAAACTTTATAAAAACAAAATAATTTATTTAAGCAAATTAGCTTTTAGTGGATTAAAATAAATTTTTAATGTAAAATTATTTTGTGTAATGAGAATAGTACCTTGGTTTATGAGTAAAATGTACAGCATACCTTTAATCTTACATAAGATAAGAATATTTATTTCTAGAATCTAATAATTTTGCTTAACTTACCAAATAAATTAGTGCTGCATATGAAGCATACATTATGCTAGTTAAAGCAGTCTTTGCTGGAAAGGAAATGATATCAAACAAAGAACCCTTTCTGATCTGCAAAACAAGAGGGTTTTCTTGTTAAAACAGAAGTTTTCAATGTTACAATGTTAAATTTTACAGTGTTACTGAAAAATGAGAATTTATGTATTTTTTCCAAATAAAGTCAT
The DNA here is from genome assembly GCA_027563665.1 of Antrozous pallidus. Taxonomy (NCBI): domain Eukaryota; kingdom Metazoa; phylum Chordata; class Mammalia; order Chiroptera; family Vespertilionidae; genus Antrozous; species Antrozous pallidus. The sequence continues at coordinate 57,139,916 of CM050512.1, forward strand.
CTACTTTAGATTGATCTGGGTTTTTTTTCACATTCTAAAAATATATTAGTTTCTTTTTTTCCTTTTGTAAAAAGATACTTTCTTTTGCTCATCAAAACCTGCAACATATCAATTTTACAAAGCCCGTGCTGGCCGGTGGTGTGGCCCAGTTGGTTATAGCCTCCTAGCCTCCTTCCTTGTTCAGAAGGCAATCAATGTTTCTCTCTGTTTCTCTCCATCCCTCCAACTCTCCCGCCTTCCCTCCCTTACCCTCCTTCAGATCAAATAATAAAAAACCTTAACTTTTATTTTTACATTTCCAAGTGTTCACTAGGGGGTGCTGCTGTGCATGTTAGAACAACAGTGTTCAAATTTATGTAATCATCCTTTACTCCATTATTCATTTTTTCAATTAAGCAAACAGTAATCAAAACACTGAACATTTCCTTGAGATTAATGACCTGCTTGGAAATGTTAATCATAAGTCTGCTGAAGGCCAGCCTTAATCCTAGATGATCATTAAGCATCAGGAAATGATCTGTGCTTGCATCCAGCATGCTTTTTGAAACTAAGAGAAGGTTTACATCAATAATGGGTTTGTCTCTTAGATGTTTCCACCATCTCTGGTAATAGGTGTCCCTGCCTAAAACAATAATATTAGATATTTGACTCAAGGGAGCTGTACTTTCATAGGCCACTTTTATTGCCTTGAATGGGATATAAAATGAGGACATTAGGAAAACCATTCCCTTCCCAGTCAGCAGTGCTGTGGCCGTTAGTCATGCTCCTCTGAAGTAACAGCCAAGCTACTTGATGGCCTCAATAACCCAAAAGGTAGTGGATAAAATAATGCACACAAATTACAAGGGATAGATATTTACAACTTTGAAAAACTGAAACTATTAATGATAGAATTAGGTAAAATACACTGCATCTACTCAATGGAATATTGCAGCCCTTTCAAATGTGTTTCCAAAGAACATGTGATAACATTTTAGTGAACAAACATTTACGTAGCACTGTGTACCAGTCCTGTTCCAAGTACTTGTTATTGTAGTAAACTCTATTTTTGCTTACTGCTGCCACTGCTGAATGGTGAGCAAAATTGCCATCTTGTTTCTTAAGAGATTTATGGAATGCTGAAGCAAAAACACTCTCTAGCCTCGTAGCTAAGAGATGGCTGGTGAGGGGAGGCCCTTCTTATTCTCTACCTTTTGGGCCATACCAACTCTTAGATACAGGGATAGGTAGGGGCAGTTTTAGCCCCCTCATTCTATGTTTCATTCTAGAAATTTTCCCAGTGTTCCTGGCTTCTGAAAATATTTTCTAGGAAATAAAGCACCTGTTGCTGTTTTCCTCTTATAGAAGAATCAAAATGATAGCATGTCTTTGAATCCTACTGTTAGGCTACAAGGAGATGTTATACTAGAGAGCAGATGCTGACATTAGGAAAGCAGATACACTCCAGCAAAATGCCTCCTAGCAGAGTAAAAGATTATGAGTTTGTGAATATGTAAGTGCAAGTGAGAGGTCCATATTTAATAATTGGTAAGCCATATGCAGTAAAAATAGAAATGTCTGAATGCATTTGTCACTCTTTCAATGCATTTTTCTCTTTCAGATATTGTCCTTCACCTAAAGGTAATTAAAGCTGATTAGTTTCAGAATAAACTATATATTTGATACGTTATGCTTCTGAATGTTGAATCTGTATATTGCCGAAGGGTCAGTTTTTTTTTTTTTTTTACCATTTTACTGTTTTTAATAAATACTTGTTATTCCTTTGACAAATCATCCTTGTAGAAAATACATTTCCTGTAAAATTCATGGCTACAGGCAAGTGGCCATTCTTCAATTTTATGACTCACTTGTAACACATGTTTTTCATATTATAAGCTACTCTGTTTCATCTTTGGCATGCTATGAGCAGGAACAGTGTATCATAAAACTGAGATAAAGAGAAATTTGGTAAATTGAAGGCTTTATTTAGATGGTCTTGGCCTATTCAGAAATTTTATCTTAACCTTGTTATATTAATTTTGTTTTTGCATAAGTAAAAGTATTTCATATAATATTATGCTCATATATTTCTTTTTTTAACTTGGTAATATTGCTATATAAGATATATGGATACTTCAACAGTAAAAACATTTCAATATTTAAATTTTCCCCACATAATTTTGACTGCTTCATCTCATAAAATAACTTAGTTTATCTTATTTTCACTAATAATGGGATAAATCACTACAAAAGGAAACTAACTATAAGCAGTTTAGAAAATAAAGATCCATTTACAGATGACCTAAAGGTTAGAGTATTACCAGTATTACCAGTATTACACTTAGTTTATGTTGTCCAAAACCATCTTGGTGAGGGATACCAGGGGAGTAGTAGGGAAAACTAACTCAGTGACTCATGAGTAAGTGTTGTAAGAAATACTGACTATTATTAATAGACAGGTCCAGGAAAAAAAGTGTTTCCTATGTTTGGGAAAGTTACTTGACCATCTCTTTGCTTAGGAATTCACAATGCTCATGAGTACAGGAAATGCTCCTAGCAGTCCACAGAGTAAAGAAAGTTATTTGACTTTGTTTATCCCAGTATTAACATCCTGTGGAACACTGGTCTCAAATAAGCTCTTAATTGGATGGTCCTGTCAAAACTCAAATGTCCCAACCTTTTGGCCACACTGGAGAATTATGTCTTCAAGCTTTCAGTGGTTCTGCTTTTCTCGGAACGGTCCCTTCCCCCAGGTCTGGAATTATTCCACCCAAGAAAGCCTCCATGGCAGGCTCATCCAAGGACCTACAGAAGTGCCTGGTATTTGTGAGGTTTGTAGTTTAAATGCAAAACTGTAGTTTACATCAGAGGGTTGGGGGTGAGGAGTAAACTTTATTTAGGAAAACCTGACCATCACTTCTAGGGGTCCGCCTGTGGCACAGACCTTTTGAGGCTGTTTTCGTCACTGTGCCTGCACAAAGTAGAAACAGTTATCTCTAATGCCGGAAGTGCTCCCGGTCCTGTGGCCCTGCTTGGCCTGCCAAAGTCAACAACTATGTCTGGGAGCTGACGCATCTTGGCCCAAGTCAGCATTCAAGCTGATTATCTAGGTCACTGCAGCTTAGAGCAGCTTATAAGGCTTAGCAGATGCACCATTCTGTGAGCACTGGTGCTGGGAATGTTGAAAACCATCAGGATATTCTCCACTCGGTTTTCCATTCCTGAGGCCCCTTAAAGATCTAGCAGATATATCAGTACAACCTCAGCCCTGCAGAACCTAGAAGGTTTTGAGGAGCAACCTGACTCAGCACCCACAAAGGTACAAAGCAAGTGTCAGAAGTCTCTTTTAACAAGATGTCCAGCTGGAACCTCCTAACCCAAACTCTCTGCTCATGTCATAACAAGCCACCAGATTCTTCAGGTCACCTGTATCAGTTGGGCCTTTGGGTAATTCATATTTGGCACAATATCTTTGAATATGTCATTGAAGATATATAGCCAGTGTACTAATGAAAATAATTATGTTCTTGAGGGAGGCAATCTGCCTGACTGGTGTTTCCAGCTACATAATATCCAACAGAGTTTTGTTAGAATCATTCAAGGTGCTCTGGGTACACCATCCTCTCATCAGAGATCAGATTGAGTACTTGAAGAGGGTCTTTGAACATACCTAAAGATAGGTTAACAAGGCTACTTCTTTCCTACATAAAGAGGTGCCCTCCATGCATCCACAAAGCATATCTCCTTGATTCCAGATTTCACTCCTTTTACTGATGCACACCACAAAGTTCCACCTTGACACAGGCAGCCTGGCAGAAAGAATTCATGTTGGAATTCACTCTGCATAAGCTGAACTCCATCACATTGGGATGGCAGCCAAGTAGTATACCAGGGCTTGTATAGCTCCTCTGTGCTATGCCACTGACATCTTGACACACTTTGGTACCATTGACCAATCTATTGGTCTCCACACGACCCATGTTATTCTATTGTTCCTTTGACTCTCCAGGCCATTGTCTTCACTATTCATATTTCACTTTTAGTCATCACTGAGACTTTCAGATTTGAGATACAGGATGTTTTCTTCTTCCTTGATACAAGTTCGTTTCTTCTCAGTGGCAATTCTGATTCTACATTCTAGCTAATGCATATTACCCAAGTAAACCTTCTTCCTTATTCCTACCCTCCCACTTGTCTCACTCCAGCCATTTAAAACTACTTACACTTCCTAAGTAAGGCATGCTCTTGATTGCTTCGGCATCTTAATATATACTGTTCTCTTCCTGGAATGATTCTCCCTTTGCAAGGCTAATTTCTCCTACTTCAAGTCTCAGGTCAAGTATCACCTTCCGGAAAGCCTAAACCAGTGGTTGGCAAATTGCAGCTCACAAGCCGTGGTTTGCCGCTCTGTTGACTAATGAGTTTGCCGACCACTGGCCTACACTGACTACTCTTTGGAATGACATGCCCCTTGTTGATGCTTCCATAGTGCACTGTGCACACTTAAATTATGTAAATGCTATAATCTACTAGCATTGCTTAGTGCCCTATAACACCCACAGTTCACAGGCCCAGGACAAGACATCTATGAATGCCTACTACCTAAGCTAATGATTTTACATGTCAGATTTTCAAAAATATTTGTTGATTGAATGAAAAAGTAGAATTATACTTTACTTACTTCCAAAACCAATTCAACCATCTTATACTGAAATTTATAAATGATATTAAGAAGTAAAGCTGGGCCCTGGCAGAGTAACTCAGTTGGTTAGAGTGTCATCCTGATATGCCAAGGTTTCAGGTTTGATCCCCCATCAGGGCACATACAAGAATCAACCAATGAACAAATAAGTGGAACAACGTATCTCAATACCCACCCACCCCCTTTTCTCCTCCTCCTCTCCCTCCCCCTCCCCCTCCTCCCCCTCCCCCTCCCCCTCCTCCTCCTCCTTCTCTTCCTCCTTCTTCTTCTTCTTCTTCTCCTTCTCCTTCTTCTTCTTCTTCTTCTTCTTCTTCTTCTTCTTCTTCTTCTTCTTCTTCTTCTTCTTCTTCTTCTCTCTCTCTCTCTCTCTCTCTCTCTCTCTCTCTCTCATCAATGAATAATTAAAAAAAATAATAACATGGGTCCTAGATGGTGTTTCTCAGTGGTTATAGCATCAGTCATCACACAGGATCCTGGGTTTGATTCCTGATCAAGGGCTTGTGCCTGGACCGCAATTTCAATCAGCACGGCTGCTCATGTGGGAGGCAACCAATCAATGTGTCCCTCTCACACCAATGTTTCTCTCTCTCTCTCTCTCTCTCTCTCTCTCTCTCTCTCTCTCCACCCCCCCTTCACTCCCTTTCTCCCTCAACCCCTCCTTCCTCCTCTCTCTCCCCTTCATTCTCTAAAATAATCAACAACAAAAAAATAAAAAAATATCCGTGGGTCAGGATTAACAAAAAAAGCAAAGCTGAAGGATATTTGGTTCCAGCAACATGGCAGAGTTAATGGAGAAGCACACACAAAAAAACCCTACAAATTCCATGTAAATTCATACACCAAAAATGTAATATAAAACTGAGAATAAAAGAAGGAAGGAAAAAAGGAAGGAAGGGAGAGAGGAAGGAAGAAAAGGAGAAAAGAAGGAAATCTCTTTTCCAGGAACAAAGAGGAAACTAAAAACTGGAAGATTAAGTATCTGAGCTTATATCCCAGGAACTCTCGGGATGTTATTGGACCCTGAAATAATGACAGGTGCTTGAGTTTCAATAAGGAGACTAGAGATGAGACTTAGATACACATGAGGTGAGCTGTAGGCCTTTGGGGAGTCTCAGTGAAAGTGGGACTGGGAAACTGCATCTTCCAGTCCAGGAAGAAAGTTAAGGAAGCTAGGCTCCACTAGGGGCTGATAACCCTGGAGAACTAGCTGAATATTTAGAGGAATCGTTCTAAGAGACAAGGAATTTCCATTTTTAAAAATCTCTGTTGAAAAATAACCTTTCAGTTAAATTAAACACTAAAAGAAATTATCTATGAGGAAAAATCAAGATGGCAGCATAGGTAAACACCTAAGCTTTTGCCCTGCACATCAATTCCGAGAATAGAACTGAAGGACAGAACGGACACTGTCCAGAACCACGGGAAGGCTGGCTGACTGGAAGATTTGAAATTGGAGGGTCATAGAAGTGCACACAGGTAATCAGAGCCTCTGCAAAGCCCAAGTAAGGTGGAGACTTGCGCGCGCAAGAGGACGGGGTGTCTGAGCCTGGCAGGGGTGCTCTGGCGGAAAGGAGACAAAAACTCCAAGCTGCACTAAACCCAGTTCAGTTTGCACTCAAAACCCGGGGAAACCAGGCCCTTACGGGGAGAACCTGGATTGCAGGTGGAATCCCAGGGGAAGAGCCAGAGGCAGACCTCTGGAGGCGTGCATGCAAGTGTGGGCAGAGGGGACAAACGGATCGCTGGCTGTGTCTGTTAGGAGAAAGGAGCTCCGGCTAAAGGTGGAACTCCGGGGCGCACAGAAGTGCCCACAGTGAGGGCGTTTTGTTGACTGTGTGGCTGGCATCTGGCGGAAGGGAAAAGGAGTTCTGATTGCACTGAACCCAGGTGCCAGGTGAAAATCTGAGATTCCCGATCCATTGGGGACTGGACGGTCTGGTGGCAGGCAAAATGCAAGGGCACCTTTCTGACAGATGTGCCTGCAGCGATTGCCTGCAGATGCTAGGACCTGGCGACCTTGTGGGCCAGAGCTGACTAGAAGTCAAAGCTGTCGGCTCCAGCCTGAAACTCCACCCCACCCAGAAACTCCACCCCATCCAAACTGAGCACAGACTTTGGCAAGTTTGCAAGTTCTGGCACATAAGGCTGTCTCCTAGAGTAGACACAGCTGATCCTCACAGTCAGCCTGGAGGTCAATTCCTCCCAGTGATACCAACAACAAACAAGACTTATCTGCAATAAGGCTGTATACACAGTCCACAAAGGTGTGCACCAAGAGTGTACACCTCAGGTAACGGGAGGCCAAGACACCTAGCACACAAAGCTACCCAACCAACTCAGGGAAGCAGTGAAAATGGGGAGAGAAAGAAAGAGATCACAAACAAAAGAAATGGAGGAAAACAAACGACTGGCTATAGAGTTCAAAATCACAGTTATAAGGTATTTCAAGAGGCTCCTAAAAAAAGCCTATAAGCTCAGCGAGAACCTCGAGGATATGAAGAAGACCTTCGAGGAGATGAGCGAGACCCTCATGGATATGAAAAAGGACCAACTAGAAACTTAACATACACTGACTGAAATAAAAAGTATTTTACAGAAACCCAATAGCAGACTAGAGGAATGCAAGAATCAAGTCAAAGATTTGAAATACCAAGAGGCCAAAAACACTCTACTGAAAAAGAAAAAATAATCCAAAAATTTGAGGATAGTGTAAGAAGCCTCTGGGACAACTTCAAACGTACCAGCATCAGAATTATGGGGGTGCCAGAAGAAGAGAGCAAGATACTGAAAACATATTTGAAGAAATAATGACTGAAAACTTCCTTCACCTGGTGAAAGAAATAGAGTTACAAGTCCAGGAAGCGCACAGAACCCCAAGCAAAAGGAATCCAAAGAAGACCACACCAAGGCACATCATAATTAAAATGCCAAGAGCAAAGGACAAAGAGAGAATATTAAAAGCAGCACGAGAAAAACCCTTAATTACCTACAAGGGAGCACCCATACGATTGTCAGCTGATTTCTCAACAGAAACTATGCAGGCCAGACGGGAATGGCAAGAAATTTTCAATGTGATGACTAGCAAGAACCTACAACCAAGATTACTCTACCCAGCAAAGCTATCATTCAGAATTGAAGGTCAGATAAAGAGCTTCACAGATAGGAAGCTAAAGGAGTTCATCAACACCAAACAAGTGTTATATGAAATGCTGAAAGGTATTCTTTAAGAAGAAGAAAAAGGAGAAAAAGGTGTCTGCTTCAAACTAGAGCATGGATGGAACTGGAGAACATTATGCTAAGTGAAATAAACTAGTCAAAGAAAGATAAATATCACATGAACTCACTCATTTATGGAATACAATGAACAACATAAACTGATGAACAAAAACAGGTCCAGAGACAGAAAAGCATTGACTGTCAAACTTCAGAGGGATGGAAGGGTGGGTGGGAGTAAGGAAAAGAGATCAATCAAAGGACTTTTATGCATGCATATAAGCCTAATCAATGAACACCGACACCAGGGGGGTGAGGGTATAAGTGGTGACGGGAGGAGAAGGGGATTGGAAGGGGTAATGAGTGATGAGGACACATATGTAATACCTTAATCAATAAAGAAATTAAAAAAAAGAAATTATCTACTATGAGTGAGATATAATATATATCACAATAGCCAGAAAGACAAGCATCCCCCAAATATTTCATAGAAAAATCTTTTAAAGGACCACATAGAAGTATGTTTAAAATACTGAGATTTTTAAAAAGAAATAAACTTACAAAGGACACTGTGAAAAGAAAAAAAAATGGAAGTTTGGGGAAAACACCAAACAGAACTTCTAGAAATGGTAAGTATAATGTTTGAAATTTAAAACACATTAAATGAGTAAAATAGCATAGTAGATACAGCTTGAAAGAATTGATTAGGAGGAACCAAAATGGTAGCATAGGTAAATACCTATCTTGCTGCCCCACACAACAATTTCAAAACTGCAACTTAACAACAGAATGAACATCATACAGAATCGCCAGAAAGCTCGCTGAGTGGAAATTCCACAAATAAAAGTAAAGATAGGACACTGACTCAGAGGAGCAGAGGAGGGCGGAGTTGAGAATATGTGTGGAGTCAGAGGTTTGGAGCCGTGCGCGCGTGAGCAAGTAGGGCGGGTAGCTGCAAACCTGGCTGGTTTTCTCGAATGGGGAGGGAGACAAAGGTGTCCCACTGCACTGATTCCTCAGTTCTGGCCGAGGTCCGGGGAACCCACACTATATGGGGTGAAACTGGACAGTAAGGAGGAAGCACACTGAAACTCAGGTGCTGCAGAGGTCCATGGGAGGGCATGTAAACTTGGGAACTGCAGAAGCACGCGAGTGCGCAGAGAGGACTCGTGACTTGCTCTCTCGATCGGGAGGAAAAAAAAGAAAGAAGGGAAACCACCGTACTGCATTGTTTTACAACACTAGGTGAGACTTTGGGTGTGCAGACTCATTTGGGAAGAGATTGAATTGTCTGGCAGTGGGTAGAGCTCCCTGGCAGCTTTCTCTCAGAAGTGGGTGCAGCTATTACCACCTGGCACAGAGACCCAGGTGCTGCATAGGGTGGAGCTGACAGAAACCAAGGCTGCCTGCTCAGCCCGGAGACTCTGCCCATCAAACCTGAACACAGCTGATCCTCACACCAATTGGCCTTGAGTTCAAACCCTTCTAGTGCTAACAACAATAATCTAGGCTTAACTTCAACAACACTGTGCAACCCATAAAGGGCTGCACCAAGAGTATCCACTTCAGGTAACTGGGAAGGCTGAGCCACTGTCCCTTAGAAGACATCTACTACACAAAGCTAATCGACCAACTCAGGGAAGCAGCCAAAATGCAGAGACATGGAAATAAATCACATGTGAAAGAAATGGAGGAAAAAAAACAACTGGACATAGAGTTCAAAACCACGGTTATAAGGTTTTTCAAGAGGCTTCTAGAAAAAGCCGATGAACTTAATGAGACCTTCAAGGATATGAACGAGACCTCTGAGGATATGAAAAAGGACCAACTAGAGATTAAGCATACACTGATTGAAATAAAAAATATTATACAAAGACCTAAAAGCAGTCTAGAGGACTGCAAGCATCAAGTCAAAGATTTGAAATACAAAGAAGCAAAATCCACTCAGCCGTAAAAGCAAGAAGCAAAAAGAATCCAAATAATTGAAAATAGTGTATGGAGCCTCTGGGACAACCTCAAGCATACCAACATCCAAATTCTAGGGGTGCCAGAAAAAGAGAGAGAGCAAGATAATGAAAAGCTATTTGAAGAAATAGTGACTGAAAACTTCCCACACCTGGTGAAAGAAATTGACTTAAAAGTCCAAAAAGTGCACAGAACCGCAAAGTATAGGAATCCAAAGAGGACCACAACAAGACACATCATAATTAAAATGCCAGAGCAAAAGACAAAGAGAGAATATTAAAAGCAGCAAGAGGAAAACAGTTAGTTACCTATAAGGGAGCACCCATACGATTGTTAGCGGATTTCTCAACAGAAACAATGCAGGCCAGATGGGAGTGGCAAGAAATTTTCAAAGTGATGAATAGCAAGAATCTACAACCAAGATTACCCTACCCAGCAAAGCTATCATTCAGAATTGTAGGTCAAATAAAGTGCTTCACAGATAAGAAAAAGCTGAAAGAGTTCATCATCACCAAACCAATATTATATGAAATGCTGAAAGGTATTCTTTAAGAAGAGGAAGAAGAAAAAGGTAAAAATATAAATTATGAACAACAAATACACATCTACCAACAAATGAATCTAAAAATCAAGTGAATTAAAAATCTGATGAACAGAATAAACTGGTGAATATAACAGAATCATGGGTATAGAGAGGTAATGGACTGACAATTCTTGGAGAAAAAAGGGGTGTGGGAGGTGCAGCAAGAGACTGGACAAAAATCATACACCTATGGAAGAGGACAGTGTGGGGGAGGTAAGGGCAGTGGGTGGGATGGGTACTGAGTGGAGGGGAGCTATGGGGGGGAAGGGGAACAATGTAATTAATAAACTGAACTATATATATATGAATTGATTAACTGGAGGATAGATCATAAGAAATTATTCAAAATGCATTTTTAAAAGATAAGGGGAAAATATGAATACTTTATATATACAAAGAATAAAGTCAGAAGATTCTAAGCATATTTTAATAGGCATTCCAGAAAAAGAGATTAGAGAAAAAGAGAAAGAAGTAATATTTGAAGAAATAATGACTAAGAATTTTTCAGAATTGAAGAAATTATCCTTAGATTCAAGAATCACAATGATCCCCAAGTGTACTGAGTCTAAAAAGCATTTGACAATCTATATAAAAGCCAAGTGACCATAATGGTGGAATGACTTGAACGACAGGAATGACTGGAATTACTGGTTGCTATGATACACACTGCAGTGGCCAACCAGCCCAATCAGGGCCCCAATTGGTCACCAACCTCCCATGGCTTCTCCCCTCCACCAACCCAACCCCAATTGGCCCCCATTGGGATGGGCAGCTGGACACAACCCATGCATGAATTTGTGTACCGGGTCTCTAGTAGATAAGAAAACTGAAGTCATGCATCCCTCATGACCCAGCAATCCATCTTATAGATATATATATCCAGAGAATGTCTCATTCATATGCATGAGGAGTTATTTACAAGAATGTTCACTGAAACACTGCTTGTAATACAAAAAAATTGGAAACTAAATTGTCCATCTGTCTAGTAACAAATAAACTGTGAATTGTTTTTTCATATAATAGAATACCCCAAAGAAGTTAAAATAATAAATCATAGCTGTATATATAAACTTTTGAGTAAAAAAGGAAGTTTCAAAAGGATAAATAGAGCATACCTTTTATATACTAGTAAATTTTAAGTTTATATAGTAAAATACATGTATACAAATGTAGTGAAAATATAAACATAGGCATGGAAATGTTCACATCAATGTCAGGATAATGATTAAATTTGGTAGGAAGAAAAAGGGGTAGGATTGAGCATGGTTAATTATATTTCTTTTTATAAAGGTGGTTTCTGAAGACAATGAGGCAGAATATTACTACCAGGTAAATACTGATGGAACTTCTGATAAAATACCTTTCACATATTTTGAAATATTTTATTGATAAGGATTTTAAAATTTAAAGTCGTGTTCTGAAACAATTAGAAGAACAAAGAAGAGATGGCATAGGTGCTGATCTTGAATAGATGTCAAAAGAGAGTCAGAGTCAGTGTATGAACCTTAGATAACTTATCTAATCCTTCAACCTGTTTCTCTCGTCTCAGGTTCCTGGAATAAGTTATCACAACTAAGCTGTAAATTTACCTGTGAAACTCACTGTCAATCAAGGCAAAAAGGCAAACACATTGTGGTTTTTGTTCTTACTATAAAAGGAAACACAAATTCAACAGAAAATAGAGATTATTTTTCTGCCACTGAATTTTCATGAGTATAGGAATATAGTTCTCCAAGGATTTCTCAGCCCTGTACAGATCGGATCTTCTGAGAAAAGGACATGGTTGAATAGCAAGCAATTTGAAAGAAAGTATATTCCTCTGGAGAAATCTTGCGATGTACTTACTTCCCAAGACATGTCACAAGGCACTAAAAATAAAGGCCTTTCCTCCTTCCCCTCCAGACTCATGTGCTCTTCTCCCTCTTTCTCTCCCTCTCCCACAACCCCCCCAAACTGGGCAGACTACCAGCAACCCTATAAAAGGCTAAATCTCCCAATTTCAGGTTTCCTCTCCTGTGATGCAACTTACTGTACACACACAGAGATAACATCTGGCTCTTAGCTCATTGCCCTGTGGGAACTGAGTGTAGAAAACTGACACAAGATATTGCACTGGTTGCTGCACAAGCTGTGAATAATAAACAATCTGTGAATCTGCTACAAGGCTCTGTGTCTCTGTTAGAGAGAGAGAGAGAGAGAGAGAGAGAGAGAGAGAGAGAGAGAGAGTGTGTGTGTGTGTAACTGTGGCAGCTAACTTGTTAGCTTGTAAATGAGGCAAAAATCTCATCCTTCACAGCAAAGAGGAGCAAAGGGGAAGACTATGAATAATATAATGGACAGTCCCTTTAAATATGATTTCATAATGAACACAAAAATGGTCTTCAAAGGACACTTTTACATCAATCCTGTGTAAAAATGTTGGGTCTAACAAGGCAAGGAAAGAAATGTCAAGGCAAAACATTAGATTCAGATAGACATTTCAATGAGAATTTAAAATAATAATGGGTCAGCTATATTTCTTTTTGATGATCTAAAGATGCACAAACACAGATCATTTTTTACTTTCTCAAACATGAGATATTATAAGAGAGCTCTTTATAATGCTGTCTTAGGCAGTTCATAGTTGAAATAGCTGATGATTTGGGGGAAATGTCAAAATCTTTGATTAGAGAAATTCCTGTATAATGAATATTTTGTTTATTTTAGCCATCCCATCCATTATCCATTTTCTCAGCGTAAAACAACCCAGATTTTTGTATGAGGATTCATCCTTTTCCCTTTCTCCAATCCAGATTTTTGTATGAGGATTCATCCTTTTCCCTTTCTTAGATCATGTGATCTGCATGGAGTTCCAACCCCCACTCTAGGAATGCTGCAGGGTAATTGAGTTCTAGACCAATCAATGATTACCATTCCCCTGGTTTAGACATAAGCCATTCTCTAAGAGTGAATCGCAGGCTTGGCCAGGAATGCTAAGTCAAGGACGCTCCTTCTTTTCTGCTGTAATCCAGCCTGGAAGGATGAAACCCTGGAACAGCTGCAAATCATCATGTGACCACAAGAGAAATATCAGTCTAAGAATGGCGTCAACATGGGAAGCAGTCAACACGGAAGCAGAACGAGGCAAAGAGAGAATGAAACAGGATCCCAGAGGCATCATTTGAGCACCTGTATCCAGCTATGCCCGAAACCTTATCAACTCTGTGGTTCAATTACGTAAACTAATTAATACATCTCCTTTTTAGCTGAACTCAGTTTGAGCCAGGTTTTCTCTCCCTTCAACAAAAGAATTAATATTGATTTATTCTGGGGGTTGGTTAGATGCTAGACTTGCACAACTCTGAATCTGTTGTAACAACCATTTAGAATGCTTTGAATAATGTCCAGATTGAAAAACCCAGAGTTCTGTGACATAAAGTTTAGGGAGAAAAAGGGTCCCCAAAACATTTTAAGAACTGTTATCCTTTTATAGAGCCTCAATGAAACAATATAGAACATATAATCTGAAATATACCTGGATGTTGACAAGTCTATCAAAATGAGTATATAATTAAATATATTCAATTCATTATGTCAATCAACGATTAACTTGGAAACATAGTTTATGAAGAAATGGAAAAACCAATCATTTTTAAGGTTTGTTGTAGGATTTTAGGTTTGACATAAGTAAAATTTGTAGGCTTATATTTAGGATAAACCATCTGAAATTTAGAGTATTATATAATTCAATTAAATAACAAGATAGAAAAAAGTCCACATTACTTCTTTCAGATTTATTTAAACCAGAAAATATACTATCTTGGAAAAAGACCTAATTATTCATTTCTCTTATCCAAATGTTATTGTTTTATATGTAAGACAACAAAATGTGTCCTACATTTTTCAAATCTTGCAATTTCAAAACATTTTCTATAAAAAGAATCCACATCTTGTGCAAGTGCAACATTCACTCACCTGCATGTTATATAGAGGTTGCTTCGGTGCATTAACTTCCCTCAGCAGGCGGTGAGAAATGCACCTTAACTCTAAAAGTCTGCAAGCAAGCCGAGGCTGCAGGAGTCTGGCCACTGATATGGAGGACCTGGATATGCTGTTCAGTCCTTGAATTAATGCTCCTCGGTTGATCTTGGCTAAAGCAAGGGCCATTTTGACTTTAGATGGCTTTTTCATGGTTTCTCTTTTCTGAAAAACAAGCCTTTGAAAAGTGACTGATGTGTGATTCTCCAGAGAATTAAAATCTACATTAGGCAGGGACCAAGTACCACATAATTCTACACTGTGCATACATTCCATGTTTACTGATGATATCCTACCGCCTACAGCTCATAGAACCCACTATGTACTTAAATCTCTACATGGATATATGAACTGTTCCTTAGGATACCTATCCAGAGCTTCAGTTATTAGTACAAAGATATACATTTTTCTACTTTTCTCTCTAGATTTATTTTTTTGTATCAATATTTAAGAGCTCTTTTGAAAATAAACAATTCTTATTCAAATATTATTCTATGTTTGAATTATTCAAATGATAATTACTATTCAAAACTTGTATTTCCCAGCTTACTTTAAGCACTTTAAATCAGTGGCTCTCAAGCTTTCTAATGCCACAACTCTTTAATACAGTTCCTCATGTTGTTTTGACCCCCAACCATAAAATTATTTTCGTTGCTACTTCATAACTGTTATTTTGCTATTTTTCGGTGGTCTTACTCTCTAAAACAGCAGTCCTCAACCTGTGGGTTGCGATCTACAAGTTGAGAACCGCTAGCAGGGTCGCCTAAGACCATCGGAAAACACAGATATTTACATTACGATTCATTAACAGTAGCAAAATTAGTTATGAAGTAGCAACGAAAATAATTTTGTGGTTGGGGTCACCACAACGTGAGGAACTGTATTAAAGGCTTGTGGCATTAGAAGGTTGAGAACCACTGCTTTAAATGATAAAATAAAGCACACATACATAATTCATAAAACAAATACCCTTTAGGACACTTTTACTTCTAAAAAATTCTATGAGCGTTCTGGTAGAAAAATGTGTGGCATTACCAACACATAAAATGTAGTACTTCTCTGCTCTACCAGAAAATGAATCACAGGGAATTTACTTACAATGTGGTCAGACTGCATTCCAGGCAACACACAAGTATAGTTTCCATTCTTCTTTAAAGTAATGTTACGGGCTTTTCTGGCTTTTTAGTATAAGCAACTTTGAATCTCTATTTGTTGAGTCAAAATATGTAAGTATAAAACATCTTTTAAGTGAATTTTTGGTCTACAATTAATATTACTACTATATATTTGTCTAAGAGCTAACATGCTGAATATTTTAAATGCTTCAATTTTTATCCTGAAATAATTTTATTATTGTTGCTTTTGTCCTCAAAGTTTAGTCTTCTCTTTCTGGTCAGCATGTGCCATTGGAAATAAAAATAAAAGGCCATTCTAGCCTGTCAATGAGGATGCATTTCTGCAGCATGTGCTGGTTTAATCTGTTGAACTTTATGGAAAAGTCCCGTTACCTCACCTGTGGTCTCAGCCCCCCTGCTAATCAATATAACAGCAGAAAATGCAGTCTGAATTATGGACTGCTACAATTCCAAGCCATTTTAGAATAGAGCAATCGTCACAAGCAAGCATGTGGTAGAGAGAGCAAGCAAATAGCACGGAGTGCAATCTACTCGGTGCAAGCACACCCACACAGGGGAGAGGACCCACGTTGTCTGCAGTAGCCAAAGCTCCTGCACATACAGATTCAAGTCCTCTGTGACCTTATGCTTAACTGCTGTCAGGGCATAGGGCAGGCCACCCCAAGATATCCTACAATGCAAAGTATCCCACAATGGCAGAACAATTCTTTTGAATTAAAATTACTTAAGAAACTGCTAGTGCAAGAAGAACGACTCTGGACTGACTCTCTCTCTGTCTCTCTCTGTCTCTGTCTCTGTCTCTGTCTCTGTCTCTCTCTGTCTCTCTGTCTGTCTGTCTCTCTCTCTCTGTGTCTCTCTGTCTCTGTCTCTCTCTCTTCCCTGAAAGCAGGAGATAGCCGACTCCGGTTTGGCTCAGTGGATAGAGCATCGGACTGCGGACTGAAGGGTCCTGAGGTTCGATTCCGGTCAGGGGCATGTACCTTGGCTGCGGGTGCATCCCCAGTAGGTTTCTCTCTCATCGATGTTTCTGACTTTCTATCCCTCTCCCTTCCACTCTGTAAAAAATCAATAAAATATATAGAAAGAAAGAAAGAAAGACAGACAGAAAGAAAGACAGACAGACAGAAAGAAAGAAAGACAGACAGAAAGAAAGACAGACAGACAGACAGAAAGAAAGAAAGAAAGAAAGAAAGAAAGAAAGAAAGAAAGAAAGAAAGAAAGAAAGAAAGAAAGGAGATAAATCTCCAATGTGAAAAGTTCTATTCCTGCACCTGGAGTCTAATAAGAGACATCATTATCACCAGAGTTAGGGAATTTAGAGCTGACAAATGTGTATTTAAAAATATATATTGTTTTGTTTCTTTGTTTTACTAATTTACTACCTAAGCCCAAACTAGATTCCTCACTAATGGGTACCCAAATCTAAGTTCCTTCATCATGATAATGCTTCACAATTTATTTATTTGTCTACAAGATGTAAAAAGCTGCCTGCATTGATCATTTCTCTGAGCATCATTGATTATCTGTTTGCACGCCTTTAATTGGTTTTCTCCTGTTATCTGATCCTGTGCCAATTTTATTATTAGTCCAGCTGTAAGAACTCCAGAGGGACAGAGGAAGGACTTTCCATCCCTCACACTGAACCAATTCTTCCTCCAACCCCTCCTCAAGGTGAAGCATCTGGAATAAGTTCTGATTACAATAGACTGTGCTTTCTCTCATTACAATTTCTAATCATCACGATGAGGGCCACAGTGCCAGGGCAGACAGGAACGGGACATGCGCCGTTGTTCTGCCTTTACTGAAACCTCCTCTACGTGATCATTCCGTGTTTTAGGAACCCTTAATTTCTGCAGTTGCAAAAACATTAGCATTCTACACTCTTCCTCTTTTTATCTCATGTTTCTTTATGAAATGTTGGTGATCTGTACACTTTGGCCAATGCACTGACTTTATATGTGTATTTCTATTAACCAATCTTGATTAATTTCCCCCAAACATTATACTAACTTTCCCCTCTTTTCCAGATTGTCTTTCCAAATTTTTCTCTCTGTAGAAAATTAAGCTTATTGTAACTGATTATCTGTTAAATCAAAACTCTCCTGTAGGGTTCACATAATTTGAGTTGAGCAAAATATAGCATTTATTATACACAATATTTTTAAAAATTCAAGTGTGCATTACAGTAATGCTTTCATGCACTTTTTATTATATTTCTCTTTTTAGTCTCATCGTGAATTTGTGGCTTTTTCCAACAGACTTAACGTGTTCCTCATCTTTGTTTCCTTTAATGTTCAAATGGTTTCAATTTAATAAGTGTGCTTCCTTTCAGAGGTTTTTTTTTTAATTATTATTTACCTGAGGATATTTTTTCATTGATTTTTAGAGAGAGTGGAAGAGAGAGGGAAATACAGAGAGAAATATCGATGTGAGAGAAACACATTGATTGGTTGCCTCATGAATGAGCCCCAACCAGGGGTTGAGGGCCAGAGAGGAGCCTGCAACAGAGGCACATGCCCTTGACTAGAATTGAACCCGGGACCTTTTGGTCCATAGGCCAATGCTCTATCCACTGAGCCAAACTGGCTAGGTCATTTCAGAGTTTTCAAAATGCTTTCTCTTTTTTGAAATTTTCTTAGATAACTTGAAAAGAATTACTTTTGACAACAAACTGTTTCTGACCACCTCCACTCTCTCTGCCACAAAACACAAAATCAACTAGCTACTGCTCTTAAGAACAGTGTTAGAAACCAAACCCAGCCCCGGGATGCATGTCTGATGGTTCCTCATGTCTCCAGAATATGAAAGTGACAGCAGAAGAAGCTACTTACATTCATTTAGATGGAGAATGAGACATTCTTCTTTAAAACAACAACGACCAGTCAATGAGTCCAATTAGTTACTTATAAAATTAGCTCTAATAGAAAAAAATTAAATAAAACATTTCCCCCCTTTTTTTGAGCTACCAGCTTTTTCTTTTTGTCTGTTATCTATGCTACATATTTTCTTACCTAGCTGTGTGTGTAAATTTAAATGTTGACTCCCAAGTTAAGAAGTCCTCATTTCTTTTCCCTCAGTTCTTTTTTACTCTCAGCATAAGTAAGCATCCTTGAATAGGTTGCAAAGTATGCAAGTTTAGATGATTATTTTTGTCATCATTATCTTAATCAGAGCATATCAACAAATGTCAGAAAAGAAATTCCAACCACCACCATCACTTCAGAGATACACAGAGGTACTTAAAGACCATTTACCCAAAGAAACTTAATCAGATTGGTTCAAGAATCCCACCCCAGATTTCTCTATTTGAGCTCCATCCTTTCAATACATATCCTGCTTTCCCTTTTTATTTTATTTTCCCTAGAGCCAGGCCCAATTCTCTATCATCAGCAGTTTTAATGCTGAACTCCAATTTCTATTATGCCAGCTTTTTACTATGCTACATCTATAAAGCCAGCCTGTCAGCAAATCTTACTCAATTCTTTCTCTGAATAGCCCACTTCTCAGTGTCCCAATACCAATACCCAGTCCATTGTATTTATATTCCACCATCATCTTGTTTGGACTAGTAAATCAAACCTCCTCAGTGATCTCGCTGCTTCTGACCTTGTCTGTTTTCATTCTTTTCCCCGACACATTAGCCAGAGAGCTACAATGAAAACATATATCAGATCATGCTTTTCTTCTACTCAGCTGCTTCAGTGGCTCCCTGGTGCACTCAAGTGTTAAAGCCAAAGTACATACCATGGTCGACAAGGCCCTACAAAGGTTGTCTTTTCTTTATCTCTCTGGCCACCTCATCTGTTTCTCTCCTTTTCCTCCTCATAACTTGTTGAACTTGTTAAGTATACTCCCAGCCCTGGAACTCTTTACTAGCTATGCCATTTGATCCCTCAAGGATACTAACGTTCTCTTCCTCACTTGCTTTAAGTCTTAATTCAAGAATCACTTTCTCACTAAGACCCTCTAGGATCTTAACCATCAATTGTTATCCCTACCCTTACTTCATGTTTCTTCTATACTGTATTTTTTTCTTCTCCTTGAGACCTATGTTAACATAATATGTTTTTCTCTTGTTTATTGTGTTTTTGCTTGCCTAGGACAGTGTCTTATATCCACTTCACTTATTCATCTTTCCTTAGTGCCTAAAACTCTCTGACACACAGTAGGTGCTCTACAAATGCAAGTTAAAATGAATGAATGAAAAGTATCAGAAAAAATCACAATAATGAGAAATATCATGGAAATATACCAAATATTAAATTAGAAACCACCCAGAAAGTTTTCAGTGCATAATGTAGTTTTGTAACTTTCACAATAATGATAGTGTCCTACAAGAAACAGCCCACCAAAAATAAAAACATAACTGAATTATAGAACATCCTAGATATACTCAGGTAGATTCCTCTATAAAAATTCCACCATCATTCCCATCATTTTTTTTTGCCCAAAGCCAGCAAGATTGCCTTTTCCTAAATAAATAAATGCCTAAAATAATAATTTTTAAATTATTTAAATACTAATCACAATGTTTAGAGTTTTAAAATACAATCCAATTAATAAAGCCCTCATTCCTTTTAGTATGTTTGGGAACTAAAGAGCATTATGAAAATTTGCAGCATTTACAATGTGATCTTTTAAAAATAATCTAGTTAACAGTAGAGTATTAGCACTGTTTTCTGAATAATTTAATTTTGAAGAGCAAATAACTTCAACATGTCACCATATCCCCTAACGATTTAGGTTCCTGCCTATCTCAGTATCACATTCTTCACAGTAAATGGTGGGAAAGAACAATGCTGTTTTGAAAATGAGAAATGGAGAACTTTTAACTATGTTTGTATTCTCTGAGTGGGGTAAAGTTTTTATAGGTAAATGACTTCAGTGAATTGGAACCAGAAAGAGCTCTTTGTTTTTTTTTTAGGATTAGAATACCAATCTATTTCACCAGAAAGCACGGTGAGACTCTAGTGATAATGAGGCTATGCAGAGGGTAGGAAGAGATGAAGGGAGTTGTAAAGAAACCTGCAACTCCTTTGATTAAAAAAATTCCTGTTCTCTAATATTGACAATTGTGGAAGAATCACAGCTGGAAGGGACAGTGGGACTCTCCAGGTCTGTGTCTGGCCTCCTAAGCGTCATCGAGGCTCTCTCAATAATTACTGCAACTGCTGTGCTGGCCTGAAACATTTTACATCGCAGACCACGCAGACCAAGCACCGTACCTGTCCATCTCTTAACGCTCCAGCGCATAGCCAAGAAAACTCTCCAATGCTTCAAAAGACTTATACCAAGACCAGGGGCAGGTAAAGAGGGGAATCAATGAGACACTAAGTCTAAGATATGGTACTACAAAACCCAACTTGCCTTCTGGAGCTCGTAGGCCTTGTCCTACCCTACTTACACCACCTCTATCTGGATGCCACCTTACCACTATGCTCCAGATAGCTATTCTTCAGTGTCACCCCTCCCCAAGGTCTAGACCCAAGACCCATGCCACTTATCCAGAATTACTTGACAGTCTGGGAACATGATGTTTAATACTTTTTGGTCTAACTGACACTGCTTCCTTTGAAATATTCTCTGCTCTTACTCCGACCTTTGCTCACTTTGTAAACTCCTGTTCATCCTTTGACACTCAATTTAAGCATCCTTTCTACATGAAGCCCTCTCTGATCATTCTAGGTAGAGTCCTTTATTCCTCTAAACTAGATTTACCTCTTCCTATGTTCTAATGCAATTACTTGCTTACTACTTAGTCTCCATAGGTTAAGCATTACGAATGAAAAAATCCTATCATGTTTATCTCTGTATTCCCTCTTCCCAGTCCCATACAGTAGTAAAGTATTTAGTAAAATGCTTAATACCAGTCTGATGCCTGGGTGTCTGGATGAATGGTTAAAGGTAGCTCTAATACCTCCTTCTCTGGAATAAAATATATAGATTTTGTGATTATAGTATGTTACTCAGAGTGCTTTTTGTTTACTTCCAGGTTTTGGCTATGTTCTTCATGTTTGACATTGCCAAAAGTCTGACATCTAGATAAGCAGATTGTTACTGTACCACCTAACTTTATAATGCATTCCATTCCAACTGTAGTCAAAATGACTGAAACACCATTTTCATTAAGAGCTGTGTACTTTTAAGTAAAGTAGGTTACATGTGTCCTCTAAACATGTTACTTTTTCTTGACCATATGTAGCTTTAAAATTCTCTTATCCCTCTTCTAATCCCAAAATTTTATGTTTCAAATCCTTTTTGGAACAGATGTTTAAAACACATATCCTTATCCTTCCATTGGTATAATTTATGTCAGTTATGCTTTTTTACTAATTTAAGTGCCAGATATTTTAATTAAAGCGTATTTAGGTATTTTTATGATTTTATAGTAATTAAATATAAGTAAAATACATTGCAATTGTGGCTGAGAGAATTCTAGGTTTTCAATCTAGCAACACAGTGACTATCTTTAAACATATAGTTTATTTATCTACTTCACTTCTTTGTCCCAATCTTTCCCAATGAGTAAGAGTTGAAATTTGTGGGATGGATAGGGAGGAGAGCTTGAAGTGAAATTGATGTTTTTCTAATCTTCAAACACTGACCTTAAAATCAAGTATGAAATAATTGATATGATAGTAAAAATACAATATACTTCTTATAATTCTTTTCAGTTATGAAATCACATTACCTGATTAGACTCTGATACTCCTGGTATGGTAGAAATATCATCTTTAAACTCATCTACAAGGTCCATGAATGTTTTCTGGATCCCCTCAACTAAGACAAAAAGAAGTTAAAGGGGAGAGGGAATCTTAAAAAATATCCCCTAACCATAATTTAAAATAACAGGGAACACTAGGTCCACTGCTTAGGAGGCTGGACAAACAAACAAACCCTAGGGGGCTTTATTCCGTTTCCCACACCCATATCTCCTTCACAACAAGTTTGTGTTTACTTCTTCCAGAAAAGTTCTTCAACACCTGCCCACATATCCACCCAATAGGTTTGATTGGCATGATGAGTTCTTGCTTGGGTTCCTTTTGCTTGGCAAGCCTGCAGGCCTGAGCAATGCTTGTCCTTCTCTTCCATCAGTGAGGGATGCGGGCAGCCTTCCACTCGGGAAAACAGGGAAGGACGGAACCCTCAGCTTACTGCCAGAACTCTTTGTTACTACACAATGGGCCTCTGAGAACTTGCTACAGAATCTTGTGAGATTTCTCTGGCATGAGAACTGCCTTTGGAGGCACAGAGGAAGAGAAAGTGGATTGAAAACCTAACCACACTAACGAGTTCCACAATATAAATGGAATTTTGTTCCAATTTCTGCAGTGATACCTCAGTTAATGGATCATCTGAGAACAAAGCTCCCTTTGAAATGAGTTGGCATATGAGTTTTAAAAGAAATGCTTCACATACGATGCCAAGTGGAAAGGAAATAACAGCAGTTAATTCAGAAAGACTTCTGAACAGATTCTTGTCCATACCCAAATGAAGGTCACTAGGTTCAACTTAGGCAAAATGGTGCAGTCTTTGTTTTGTCTTCTTTAATATCTCTTCATCTTTTCCCCTCCTAGTACTCTGCCAATTAGGGTGACCATTATTCTCCTCTTATGAAACCTGGGAGGAACTACATATTGTACAGACTTAACAGACTACCTAGTTACAATTCAGTGTGGATGAGTTGAGTTGGTTAGCACAAATCCCATGGTAATTTGAAACCTTTTCATTGAATTGTAGCTAAGTGGTTTTCTTCAGCAAGCGTAAAGTGGCTGCTGGAGGCCTGTTGGTGGGAAGTGTTTGGAAAAGAGAAATGTTCATCAGAAGACTCTTCAACCAAGTGGAGCCTGACAGATTCCCGGCTTTCACACAGTCCTCAGTCCTAAGAAAGTTCCCCACCACTGCACAACCACCTGTCCTAACCTTACCCTGCCTTCCTCACTGCTTAAGATAATCACACCCTTAACATTTGGAAAGTGCAATCATTGCCAGAAAGAATACCTACTTATACAAAGGTGAACATACAAACCGGGGGTCTGTAAGAGAACAAAGCTCCTTATTTGCCCTATCAAGATCCTTGGCTATTAGAGTTTTCCTCAGAGGAACACCTGGCAGGACCTTCTCTTACCTTCTTCCTTGATCTCACTTGCATTACCTCCTAATTCTTTTTATCTAACTATTCACCCATAGGGTCCTACCTCCCAATTGGTTTCACCCACTTTTCTTCTCTTTTCATTAGTTCTTGCTCTCCTGGGCATCCTATAAAATTAATACATCTACAAGAAAAACATTTCTCATGTTACTATTTCCTACACTTTAAGCATAACCTAACTATGTGTGTTATGCTAACAAAGTCCTTTTTGTTTCTTCTTTTTAATGACCCTTATGAAAAAAGACTGGGAGTGGTGGTGGTTATAAAGTAAAAAAATTCCACCCTGCCACATTTATATTTGTGACAATATGATAATATTTTTGTTTTTTATTTAATTACATTTATATATTTATAGATTTATATCCTGATGCATCTTAAGTTAGTTTAGGCAAAGTTAGATAAAATGTAAATGATGATTATTTTCTTTATTGTTATTCTTTACAACTTCAATTAGAGTGCTCCATACTGATACATTCTAATAAGAATTTGAGGCATGTATGTAAATAACATGTTTGTAAATTGAATCTTTTGAAATATAGTAGGGAAGCCCTGGTTGCTTTGGCTCAGTGGCTAGAGCATGGGCATGGGGACTGAAGGGTCCCAGGTTCAATTACGGTCAAGGGCATGTACTTGGTTGCGGGCACATCCCCAGTAGGGGGCATGCAGGAGGCAGCTGATAGAAGTTTCTCTCTCATTGATGTTTCTAACTATCTCTCTCCCTTCCTCTGTAAAAAATCAATAATATATATATATATATATATATATATATATATATATTAAAGAAATATACTAGGGTAACTTATTCTTTAAAAGTAGTCCTAGGTAAATTATTCTGTTGGGTAAATAATACTTTTTAAGCAAAAAATAAATAGCTAATACATCTTTTGTCAATACAAATTTTTTAAAGATGTTTCAAAACAGGCATATTTATATCATTTTTCTTCTTCTTAAAAATTATTTGAAAACTATATTCTACCAGTTCAGTTGGGTACCATTATATATAGACCTGGAAAACCCAAAGGAAATCTTTAAATAGTTACAGTAAAGTGACAGGCTAGACAGGAGACAGAATTAGCAACCTCAGAATTGCTACCCAAGTTTTAGGATTGCTGATGTTTGGTAGGATGGTAGGAAGTTGAGAAGTTCAGATTTCTTTGTTCACTATTTTCACTATCTATACATATAAAAGCCTAAGTGACCATATGACCAGATGACTGGATGACTGGACAACAAGCTTGTAGCTATGATGCACACTGACCACCAGTGGGCAGATACTCAATGCAGGAGCTGCCCCCTGGTGGTCAATGCACTGTCATAGCCATCCTCTCATGGTCAGCCAACCTCCCATGGTCCCTACCTCCTCCATACTCCTCCTCCTCCGCCCTCCCACCCTCCCAGCTGGCAGGCCCCGATGGCCTTGATCGGGGCCAGCCAGCTAACCTCCCAGCCCCAAATAGGCCGATCAGGACTGGGTGAGATGGACCCCTGATTGACCCCAATTGCCGACTAGGCCCAGGGACCCCACCAGTGCACTGGGCCTCTAGTCACAATATAAGCTCCATGAGTCCAAGGATTCTGGTTGGCTCAAGGCTATATTTCCAATAGTTAGCATGCTTTTACAATTTCACAATATTACAGTAAACATTTCCTGAAGTAATGTCATCAAATTTGTTACTGATATCTCAGGCAGGATGAAATATTTTATCATTAACACATTCATTATGGAGTCAATCAACTGATCTATAAGTGCAGAACACGTGAGACATTATACAGTATATATATAAATATATGCACACATAATGCTTATCAAACATTAGAGGAAGAAAACTTTTTCTCCCACACATAAAGCACTGCATTATTATCTATTTAACCCCTCAGAGTAAATACTGGCTCATGTCACATGCCCTAATAAACAAAATTAATTAAATCAAGAAAAGCTCAATAAAAACTAGAAAATAGATACAATGAATGACAACATATGTCTTTGATGTCCTTTTTTGATTTCTAGAGGGTAAATAATACTGAGTATATTAATTTCAAATAATCTATTATTCTTTACATCAGAGAATAGAAAATAAAAGTGTAGCAGGTTAATGGGGTTAGTATTGATAACATGAGTAAAGTAAATGAAAATATGTAATACAGTAGATATCAAAACAATGTACATGTAAAAAATTTCAAAATGTTTATTTTTTAGAAAATAACCCCTAAAACTGAAAACCAATTGAAAAAAATTAGCTGTATACCTAAAAATTATTTATTTTGAGTGATAGAACACAGTTCAGAAGATCCAAAGACAAAAAGAACTAAAAAGACATCTTAAATTTATTCAGTTATTTTCTTGGTAATGTTAATATTGGTTTTCTTTGAAATTTTCCTCAGGATAAGCACACTTTTAGATTAATAATGTTACCAAGAATTTCAGTAAAATATAAAAAAGACCTAATTATAAAAATCAAAGAACAAAGTTAAACATTGTAATGTTGAACAGAATTGAAAATATTATCATGAACAAATGATTTTTAAAAATACATTTTTTTCTAGCTGTACAGACTTCAATGGCTAAAAACATTGCCAACTGATAGAAAAGAACACGCAGAACTCCTTGAGAAATAGCTTCTATCAGTCAGGGCAGAAGTACAAGGTGATCCAGGGAGACCTCGAGCCAGGAAGCAAGAAAGTTTTTTGAAGATTAATGAGGTCCTATTAAAAGGACACAGAAGCCAGTTTAACGTGGCTTCTAGGGGCCTTCAATGTGATGCTTACAATTTGGGCTTTCCAATGGAAGGATCAAGCCATCATCATGCTAATCCAGTGGTCAGTACAGCATCACTAATTATAGAACAAACAAATACTATGTGTTTCCTAATATAATACAATATGAATTATACACCATCTACAATATATCCTAGTCAAAAATGTTCCAATTTGATCTAACTTTTAGATCTATCTTGCAGTTTCCCAGAATACAGAAGATGGACAAATAATCTAATCAGTGCTTCTCAACCTGTAGTAAAGAATCAGTACCTCTGTAAATTAAAAATGAATTATCTGAAAAAAGAGATGCATATAAAAACATCAAGGTGGTTTTGGTATTTATTTTTAAATATTTATACAGTCAGATAAAATTATCTTTCCTTTTTCAATTTTCTGGTTTTCCTGTTAGGATAGTTTTTTTTCCCAATCCATATATATATACACACATACATATACACATACATACTGAGGCCCGGTGCACGAAATTCATGCACAGGAGTGGGGGCAATGCCCCTTAGCCTAGCCTGCACCCTCTCCAAAGTGGGACTCCTTGAGGGATGTCTGACTGTCCCTTTAGGCCCGATCCCAGTAGGATCAGGCCTAAACAGGTAGTCGGACATCCCTCTCACAATCCAGGTGTACTGGCTCCCAACTACTCGCCTCCCTGCCTTCCTGATTGCCCCTAATCACTTTTGCCTGCCAGCCTGACTGATGCCTAATTGCTCCCCTGCCAGCCAGTTTGCCCCTAACTGCCCTCCCGTGCAGGCCTGGTCACCCCCAACTGCCCTTTCCTGAAGGCCAGGTCACCCCCAACTTTCCTCCTCTACCAGCCTGGTCAACCCTAACTGCCCTCCCTGCAGGCTTGATATCCCACAACTGCCCTTCCTTGCAGGCCTGGTCCCTCCCAACAGTCCACCCCTCCTGGCCATCTTGTGGTGGCCATCTTGTGTCCACATGGGGGCAGGATTTTCAGCCACATGGGGGCAGCCCTCTTGTGTGTTGGAGTGATGGTCAATCTTTTATTAGATAGTATAGAAGCCTGGTGCACAGGTGGGGGCCAGCTGGTTTGCCCTGAAGGGTATCCTGGATCAGGGTTGGGTTCCCTTTGAGCATGGGGTGGCCTGGGTGAGGAGCCTGTGGTGAATTGCAGATCAGCCATGCCCCCTGGTGACCCAAGTGGAGGGCCTTGTATCTGGGATTTACTTACCTTCTACAATTGAAACTTTGTAGCCTGGAGTGAAGCCAGGACTTCTGCTCACTCCCTGGCAGCAGTCATTTCTTTGGGGATTTATTTTACTTCTATAATTAAAACTTTGTAGCCTTAAGTGGAGGCCTGGGCTGGCCAGGGCAGGTGGAAAGCTTGGCTTTCTCCATCTCTGGATTCAACTCGAGCCTCCTGCTTTCTTCAGCTCCGTGGCTGCCATCATTTTTATTTATCCTCTATCATTGAAACTTTGTAGCATTGAGTGGAGGCCTGAGCCAGCAAGGGCAGATGAAAAGCTTGGCTTCCTCCAATGTCGGGGAAACCCAAGCCTCCCTCCTGCTCTCTGTGGCTGCAGCCATCTTGGTTGGGTTTATTTGCATATTTGCTCCTGATTGGCTGGTGGGCATAGCTTGTGGGTATAGCAGAGGTATGGTCAATTTGCATATTACTCTTTTATTAGATAGGATATATATATACATTTTTCCTACCTTTAAAAATTAATTTATTATTTTAAAATGTCCTATCTGACCCTGGCTGGTTTGGCTGCAGACTGAGGGGTCCCGGGTTCGATTCCTGACAAGGGCACATGATACGGTTGTGGGCTTGATACCTAGTAGGGGGTGTGCAGGAGGCAGCTGATCAGTGATTCTATCATTGATGTTTCTATCCCTTTCTCCCTCTCCCTTCATCTCTGAAATCAATCCTGTCTAATAAAAGAGTAATATGCAAATTTACCATACCTTCCACACACCCACCAGCCAATCAGAAACAGATTATGCAAATAAACCCCAACCAAAATGGCTGCTACCACTGAGAGCAGGAGGAAGGCTTGGGTTTCCCCAGCAACAGAGGAAGCCAAGCTTTCTGCCTGCCATTGTGGGCCTAGGCTTCCACTCAATGTTACAACGTTTCAATTATAAAAGATACAGAAATGTCAGCAGCCACTGAGCTGGAGAGAACAGAAGCTTGGGTTTCCCTGGCAATGGAAGAAGCCAAGCTTTCAGCCTGCCTTTGCAGGCCTACGCCTCCACTCCAGGCTACAAAGTTTCAATTGTAGACATAGGTTAATCCCAGATACCTTTGCTTGGGTCACTGGGGGGCGTGGCCAGCCTGCAAACCTCCACAGGCCCTTGCCCAGGCCACCCCTCACCCCAATGGAACCCACCTTGATCTGGGACACTCTTCAGGGCAAACCAGCTGGCCCCCACACATGCACCAGGCCTCTATCCTATCTAATAAAAGAGTAATTTGCAGATTGACCATCACTCCAGCACACAAGAGGGCTGCCCCCATGTGATCAAAGATCCTGTGCCCATGTGGACACAAGATGGTCACCACAAGATGGCCAGCAGGGGAAGGCCATTGGAGGTTCCAGGCCCTGCAAGGGAGGGCAGTTGTGGGTGACTAGGCTGGCAGAGGAGGGAAGTTGGGGGCAAACCGACTGGCAGGGGAGCAGTTAGACATCAATTAGGCTGGCAGGGTAGTGGTTAGCAGGTGATCAGGCTGGCAGGCAGAAGCGGTTAGGTGCAATCTGGAAGGCAGGCAGGTGACCAATTTGGAGCCAGCAGTCCTGGATTGTGAGAAGGATGTTCGATTGCCCATTTAGACCTGATCTTACCATGATCGGGCCTAAATGGGCAGTCGGACATCCCTCAAGGGGTCTCAGATTGGAGAGGGTGCAGGCTGGGCTAAGGGACATCCCTCGCCCCCCATGCATGAATTTCATGCACCGGGCCTCTAGTAATATATATATAAAATGTTCTATCTATGCTTCATTTTTAGTAGGCTGTTATTTTATTTTATCTGAATACCCAACTGTTTCAGTACCACTAATTAAATAAGTTATTATTTTCTCATTGATATAAAATACCACATGTATATATATACACACAGAGATATATATTACAAACTATTTTTGAACTTCCTATTCTGGTCCACTGACCTATTTATCTATTTCTATATCATTTCAATACTGATTTGTAGTATGCTTTATTTTCTGTTAAGGAGAGTTTCTTTTGCTCTTCTTTTCCATTCTATTATTTCTAGTAGTGTGCTCCCTCAAAACCCACCCCCCACCTAATCTTGTTTTTTCTACTAAACTCTTGAATTTCAGTATTATCAGGGAGGAGGGGGTAATTATCATTTTATTGCTTCTTTTTCCATGTCTATACCAATTATTTTATTATCATATTTAACTGCATTCACTAGGACTTTCAAATCAAAGCTGAATAATAATGATTATAGTAGAAATGCCTATCTTGTTCCTGTTTTCCATTAAAATGACTTCAATACTTTACTGCGTACCAAAAACTAACAGCAAAGGTTATTCTAAATAGCCCTTAATGCATTCAGTTTCCTTTTATTACCTTTCTGGCTTTGTTTGCTTTTATTGCAAATGGTTGTTAAAATTTATTAACTTCTGTTTCATAGTCTAGGGATAGGATCACTTTACCCCTCAATTTGTTGATATAATAAGTTACATATTAACTTTCCTGATATTAGAAACATCTTAACCATTCCTGAAAAAAATTTGGATTTGATTTTATTATAGTGTATTATTCCTTTGATATTTTGCAAGACTTTATTTGCTAAGATTTCATTTATACTTCTTTCAACTATATTCATAAATGACATTGATTCATGGCTTTCCTTTTTGTACTTAATAGTTTAGTATTACATTTGTGTGCATATGAATTGAGAAGGGGTCCATCTTTCACAAGTGTCTGGAACAAAATCAGAATTATTTGTAATTTCTTTTTCTTTATTTTCTTGTCTTTTCATTTTTTATAATCCTATCTAATAAAAGAATAATATGCAAATTAACCATCACTCCGCTGTGCCCACAAGCCATGCCCACAAGCCACACCCACTAGCAAATCAGATGTGAGTATGCAAATTAACCCCAACTAAGATGGCTGCGGCCATGGAGAGAGAAGGAGGGAGGCTTAGATTTTACTTGCGATGGAGGAAGCCAAGCTTTCCACATACCCTGGCAGACCCAGGCCTCTGTTTAAGGCTACAAAGTTTCAATTAAAATGGTAGCAGCCATGGAGCTGGAGAGATCAGGAGGCTAGAGTTGCCCGCAGCGATGGAGGAAGCCAAGCTTTTTGCACACTCTGGCTAAGTTAGGCTCCACTTAAGGCTACAAAGTTTCAATTATAGAATATAACTAAACCCCAACAGAAATGGCTGCTGCCACAGAGTGAGCAGAAAATTTGGCTCCACTCCAGGCTACAAAGTTTCAATTGTAGAAGATAAACAAATCTCAAATACCAGGGCCTCTGCTTGGGTCGCTCAAGGGCATGGCCAGCCTGCAAACCATCACAGGCCTCTCCACCAGGTCGCCCCATACCCCAAGGGAACCTCCACCCTGATCCGGGACACTCTTCAGGGCAAGCCAGCTGGTCCCCATCCATGAACCAGGCCTCTATCCTATCTAATAAAAGAGTAATATACAGATTGACTGTCACTCCAACACACAAGAGGGCTGCCCCCATGTGGACACAAGATGGCTACAATAAGATAGCCAGAAGGGGAGGGCCACTGGGAGGTTCCAGACCTGCAAGGGAGGGCAGTTGTGGGCGATCAGGCCAGCAGGGGAGGGCAGTTGAGAGGAACAAGACCTGCAAGGGAGGGTAGTTGGGGCAATCAAACCTGCAGGGGAGGGCAGTTAGGGTGACCAGACTCGCAGAGGAGGGAAGTTGGGGGCAAACAGGCTGGCAGGGGTACAGTTAGACATCAATCAGGCTTGCAGGATAGTGGTTAGGGGGTGACCAGGCTGGTAGGCAAAAGTGGTTAGGGGCAATCAGGAAGGCAGGCAGGTAAGCAGTTGGGAGCCAGCAGTCCTGAATTGTGACAGCAGTTAGACATCACTGAAGGAGTCCCAGATTGGAGAGGGTGAAGGCTGGGCTGAGGGACACCCCCAACCCCATGCACATATTTTGTGCACCGGACCTCTAGTCTATAATAATAAAAGCATAATATGCAAATTGACTCAAAGGCCGAACAGGGCAACAACCATCTGGACGACACTCGGGATGACCTTCCGGATGAAGCCAGAGTTATGAGGGCTGAGGCAGCCGTCAGGGCTGCCAAGGCCTACTCTTGCACAAATTTCATGCATCAGGCCTCTAGTAGAGCTGTAATTTACACACAGTAAAATTTCTTACATTTTTTAATACTGGTAAGAATTCAATTGTGCAACTATTTGATCCTAATATTTTTGAAAGCCATATTTACCAACTTTTAAAATTCATATATGTCCATTTGTAAATGAAAATTTTCTTGGGCAGGTTTCATAATTTATGTTCTATTAGGCAATCTTCTTCTATAAGAGTTTCAGTTATGTTGTCACAGTTGCATATAAGTATTTTAATTTTGTAGATGTATATTGTGGATGCATATTATTTCTAATCTTATACATTTTCTTTCTCTTTTTTCTTTAAACCATGCTGAGGATGAATTTAATATAAGTGTAAAATTTTCCTGTTTTTAGTCTTTCTTTAACAATGCATGTGGCCCTAGTTGGTTTGGCTCAGTGGATAGAGTGGTGGCTTGCGGACTGAAGGGTCCCAAGTTCAATTCCGGTCAAGGATATGTACCTTGGTTGCAGGCACATCCCCAGTAGGAGATGAGCAAGAGGCAGCTGATTAATGTTTCTAACTCTCTATTCTCTCCCTTCCTCTCTGCAAAAAATTATTAAAAAAATATATATATTTTAAAAAATAATGAATGTGCCCTAGCCAGTTTCGCTCAGTGGATAGAGTACTGGCCTGCAAACTGGAGGATTCTGGGTTCGATTCTGGTCAAGGGTACAGTCCTTGGTTGTAGGCTCTCAGCCCTGGTAGGGAGCATGCAGGAGGCAACCAATCAATATGTCTCTCTCACATTGATGTTTCCCTCTGTCTCTCCCTCACCCTTCCACACACTCTCAAAATCAATGGAAAAATATCCGTGTGAGGATTATATATATATAAAGAATGTATTCTAAATATATCTTTTACTTTACCTCATAGATATTTAAAACAGTAATTTTAAGTGTTTCCATTTATTTCCTCTTTGGTACAGAGCTATCTTAATTATGTTTTAAAATATCCAAGTAATTAAGATTTGATACTCTTATTACTTATTTCTATTTGATTGACTTTCCAATCAGAGAATATAGCCTCTAAATCTCTACTTTCCTGATTTTAAGGTTCCCTTTGTGTCCAACTACCTGACAAAATTTCCATAAAGTTTTAAATCAAAGAATATAAAAATACAATAAACTGAGTTTATCAACTGTATTATTCAATTATTTTATAGCATGCTAGTATTTGCCTATTAGCTCTATTACTGAAAAAGAAATGTTAAAATATTTCACAAATTGTATTTTCTTCAAGTTTTCATATTGTATCAAGTGCTACAGTGGATGTGGAGCTCATAAATTCTCATACACTGCTATAAAGAATGTTACCTACTTTGAGAATAATTAGTATTATTAAGTACAATTAAAAATATGTATAGCTATGAACAACATTTTCAATCTTAAAAATATCCCCACTTACACCAGAAGACATGTACTAGAATGTTCCTTGCTGCACTAACTATAATATCAAGAAATATAAGCAACCCAAATATCCATCAACTATAGAATTAGTAAATAAATAATACATATCCATAATGGTTACTATATAGCAGTACAAATGAATTATTGCTATATGCAACATTATGAATAAATCTCAGGAATGTAATAATTTTGAATCACAGAAGCAAGATATAAAGTATAGCAAGCTTCTATTTATATAAAGCTCAAAAAATTAAAAACTAAGCAATATGTTAGGAGTACACACATATATAGTAAATGTATTAGAAAAAAGCAAGGGAATGATAAATATAAAATTAAAAGGACAATGAGGTATAATTTCACACCTGTTGGAAGCTATCATTAGCAAATCAGCAAATGAAAAGTGCTGATGAGGAAGTGGAGAAATGGGAACCCTAGTCCATGCTGGTAGAAATGTAGATTGGTGCAGCCACTATGTAAAACAGTATGAAGTTTTCTCAAAAAATTAAATATGGAGCTGCCATTTGACCCAATAATTCCACTTCTAGGAATATATCTTGATGAATCTCAGAAGGAAGGCAGGGGTGGGTGGGTCGGGAAAGATTAACCAAAGAATTTATATGCACATATGCATAACCCATAGACCCAGACAATAGTGAAGTGAAGGTGGAAGGTGGGGGGAATCAGTGGGAAAAAAGGGGGGGGGACATTTGTAATACTTTCAACAGTAAAGATAAATTTTAAAAGTTAAAAGTAAAAAATTAAAAGCTATGTGATATTCTGAAAGAAAGAAAGAAAGAAAGAAAGAAAGAAAGAAAGAAAGAAAGAAAGAAAGAAAGAAAGAAAGAAAGAAAGAAAGAAAGAAAGAAAGAAAAGAAGGAAGGAAGAAAGAAAAAGAAAGAAAAAATTCAGAATAGTGGTTGCTACTCCTAGGGAGGAAAGAAGAGATATGATTGGACAAGGGCACATGAGGTTTTCAAAGGTAATACTTTTTCTAAAATTTAATCATGTGTACAGATGCCAATGTACTATAATTCTTTATGACTTATAACAACTTATAAGTATACCAGAGGCCCAGTGCACAAAATTCATGCACAGATGGGGTCCTTAGGCCTGGCCTGGGGGGATGGGGCCAAAACCAGCTCTCCAACATCCCCTAAGGTGTCTGAGATTGTGAGAGGGCAGTTCTTGGGTGATGCACCCTGGAATTGAGCTCCCTCCTCTCTGGTTCTGGTTGCATCACCCAAGAACCATAGCTGCCAAGTTACTGCAGCTCAGTAGCTCCGGCATTGAGCATCTGCCCCCTGGTGGTCAGTGCTCATCATAGTTACTGGCCAGTCGTTTAGGCTTTTATATTAGTACTAGCGGCCCAGTGTATGAAATTTGTGCACTGGGGATGGGTGGTCCCTCAACCCAACCTGCCCCCTCTCACATACTGGGAGCCTTCAGGGGATGTCTAACTGATGGTTCACCCCCAGCCTGCCCAAGCAAGGCTTTAGGCCTTGGGCACCCAGCCATCACCCTGCTCACCTCAGCTCCGGCTGCCTGCGACCACCCGGCCCCAGGGGCTGGGCTCTCGCCACCACTGCCCGGGCCCAGCGCTCATGCCACTTGGCCCCGCCCCCCCTCCTGATTGGCTGGTAGCATAGCCAATCTGAAGCAAAGGTACAGTCAAATTTGCATATTTCTCTTTTATTATATAGGATATAGAGAAAGGAAACAGAATGATTATGTAGACCATACTTAAGCATTACTATTTATACAAATGACAAATTTAACAAATCATCATAAACCATTCTGTTCTGACAACATACAACATATTAACATTGAGCTTCATTCCTACTAAATTAAATAAAAATTTGTAATACTCTGATGTGGGCTAGACAAGAAGGAAGCTTTTATCTAGGAAGAAAATAGTATTAGGTCAATTGCCAAGAAAATTAATATTTATGAACTAGATCCCCCTAAAGATCTGCAATTAAAATTTCATGAAAATAATAAAAGCTTTTGTGCTTGGACTAAAATGTTAGTAGAAGATCCATGTAAGTAAGATCAGTGCTAAAGTAAATATTTGTAGGCTGAGTAAACACCATTTTATAAAAGTGGCCATGAGATGTAGACTTTGTACAACAGTCACCTTAGAAAGCTTGACAGTCTTTCTACATTTCACATATTGATGGTAACATACTTCAATAGTAAGGTTAGATTTCTAATTCAGTAATGTTCTTGAAAATAATAACAGTGGACTAAAGCACTTCATGGTGTCACTTTTACTGAACTAAAATTAATGGAGTATATTTAAATTCTTAAAGGATTGTTTAGTAGCTTGTTCCATTTAAAACTATACCAGTAGTTTCATTTCATGATATTAAGGATTCTTGTAGGGGACAACTTAAGAACACAAAGTACTTGGCTTTTAGTCAACAAAGTTGGTAGAGAAAAAATATTTCTCTCCAAGAAGTAGGAAACATGACACAGCAAAGCCCAGGTATTTAAAAACAATAATGGCAGAAAATATTTTTATGTTGTCTTCAGATTTGTGGCAGAGAATCTTAGCCTGATCTGGGGATCTACATCTAGTTTGTTCTCCTTTTAAGGATAAGTATCTATTTTGGAAATATCTCTCAAGGAATATAATGTCACAGACAGACGATTTGTTGGGTGCTAATTTGAGGAGGAAGGCCTCAATATCCCCAATTTACAGATGCTTAGAAGCATTAAGTGATTTTCTACTATCACACAGCTGCTGAGTGGCAGAAGTGGGATAAGAACCAAGTCTGTTGGGCTCAAATCCACTGCTCTCTGGCATATTCTATGTATCTATATATCGTTTCTACATATTTAAATAGATCAGAGCCTCTACCAAGGAGCATTGAGCACTTTACTCCTATATAACACATTTATTTATTTAAAAGTCACTATAAAGCACCATTTCTATTAAATCAGATGCCTTTATTCAATTAAACTATGTGTTCAAATAGTTTTTTTTTTCTTTTGGAAAAGGCAAATTAAAATCCTATATAATAAAGAGGTAATATACAAATTGACTGTCATGCCCTCACAAGATGATTGCATACAACCAGGGCAGCAGGGGGGTTAGTGAGGGACAACTAAATGACTGACCAAGCAGGCTGCGTGGGGTGACCAGGACAGCAGGGGGGCCATGAGGGGTGACCAGGCCAGCAGGAGGGGCAGTTGGGGGTGACCAGGCAGGTGGGGGGAGGGGGAAGTTAGGGGTGACCAGGCCAGCAGAGAGGGGCAGTAGGGGGCAATCAGGCCAGCACAGGGGATAGTAAGAGGTAACTAGGCTAGTGGGGGGGAGGGGGCAGTTAGGAGGAACAAGGCTGGCGGAGGGGCAGTTGGGGGCAACCAGGCCAGCAGGGGGGACAGTTAGGAGCATTGAGGCTGGCAGATACAGGGCAATTGGGGGTGATCAGGCCAGCAGGGAAGGTAGGGAAGCAGGTGAGCGATTAGGAGCCAGCGGTTCAGGATTGTGAGAGGGATGTCCTGGGGATTGGGCCTAAACTGGCAGTTGGACATCTCCCGAGGGGTCCCAGATTGGAGAGGGTGCAGGCTGGACTGTGGAGACACCCTGTGCATGAATTTAATGCACCAGGCCTCTAGTTAAGTATAAATAGGGAAAAATAGCATTTGTAATCCTATCTAATAAAAGAGTAATATGCAAATTGACTGTACCTCTGGTACATGCACATGGCACACTCACAAGCCATGCTCACCAACCAATCAGGAGCAACTATGCAAATAAACCCAATCAAGATGGCTGCCAGCCACTGTACTGTGTGTTAGGTATAGAATGAATGAGTATTCATTGATTTCATTCCATATTGTTAAAAAATGTCTTATTTAGGATAATTCGGGTTTACAGAAATATGTGTACATACACACACACACACACACACACACACATACCAGGAAGGACATTATCAAGTGGTTGGTTATCAGTGGGTGGTCAGATTTATTTATTTGAAACATAAAATAATGAACAAGCATTTCTTTTGAAATAAAGTTTTAAATGTTTAGACATTAAATTATTCAATTATTTCACCTATTGTTGGGGCGATGAGTTGTAATAAAATACACTTCTCTTTTTATCTTTTCTTATCTTATGGAAGATGTATTTTAGCAGAAATGGATTCAATCCTTCCTTTTATTAAAATACTAGAGGCCTGGTGCACAAAATTCATGCACAGGAGAATTCAGCCCAGCCTGCACCCTCTCCAATCCAAGACCTCTTGGGGGGTGTTCGAATGCCGGTTTAGGCCACCAAACAGACATCTCTCTCACAATCCTGGATCACTGGCTCCTAATTGTTCACCTGCCTGCCTGCCTGGTGGCCCCTAACTGCCCCCCTGCCATCCTGGTTGCCCCACACAGCCTGCTTGTTTAGTTATTTGGTTGTCTCTCACTAACCCCCTTGCTAGCCTGTTCATAGGCAGCCATCTTATGATGGTGTGTTGGTCAATTTGCATATTGCCTCTTTATTATATAGGATACTTGTATTGATTTCCAAAAGGGAGGGAGAGGGAGAGAGAGATAGAAACATCAATAATGAGAATCACTGATTGGCTGCCTCCTGCATGCCCGATACTGAGGATCAAACATGCAACCCTGACATGTCCATGACCAAGAATTGTACAGTGACCTCCTAGTTCACAGGTTGATACTCAATCACTGAGTCACATCAACCAAGCCAATCCTTTCTTTTATACCACTATATTCCCACCTTCTGGATCCTGTCCCCAAGATACAATGATACACAAATATTGACCTACAGATGTGCACAGAGAAATACAAATACATGGACAAAAGGCAGTCTTCCACACAATAGAAACACACATGCACAGAGAAAGATACACAGAGATACAGTGTCATTAAACTTATTTTGGTGCCCTAACTGGTTTGGTTCAGTGGATAGAATGTTGGCCTGTGGACTGAAAGGTCCCAGGTTTGATTCTGGTCAAGGACATGTACCTTGGTTGCAGGCACATCCCCAATAGGAGGTGTGCAGGAGGCAGCTGATTGATGTTACTCTCTCATCGATGTTTCTGACTCTATCCCTCTCCATTTCTCGCTGTAAAAAATCAATAAAATATATATTTTAAATTTATACAAACTTATTTTGGTGTAAGTGAAAGAGGGTAGCAGAGATTTGATGTTTCTAATCTTGGAAATAGCTTTCATTATTCTCTAATTTTTTTTCATTTACAACACTTGAATGCAATATTTTTCTCGCTTGCATATTATAAAATGTACTAGAGGCCTGGTGCATGAAAATTCATGCACTGGTTGGGGGCTTCCTCAGCCTAGCCTGTCCCCTCTCACAGTCCAGGAGTCCTGAGTGGTGGGAGGCAACCCAGCAGTCATGAGAAGGCGATGCCCCATCATACCTCTGCTGCTGCTGCGGCCGGCAGCGCAAGTCTCGGCCGGCCATAGTTACCTGAACCTCAGGTAGCCCTGGGCAATTGAGCAGCCACCATTCAAGGCTTGCCTGTGCCTTCACTAGCCCTGGGTGGCTAGCGAGCTGAGGGGACTGGGGGACTCCAAAGGCAGGTGCACAGAATGCCTGCCACACCAGTGGGGTTTAGGGGACTAGGCGCCACCATCTTGTGGCTGTGAGTACCTCCATCTTTTGAGGGCATGAAAATCAATTAGCATATTCCCTCCTTATTGGCTTTGGGCACTGCCATATATGAGGGTGTGACAGTCAGTTAGCATATTCCCTCTTTATTGGCTGTGGGCACAGCCATCTTTGCAATGACATGAGAGTCAATTAGCATATTCCCTCTTTATTAGCTCGGTTAACTTCTTTTGGTGGAAGATAAATCTCTAACTGACCCCTTTTTGGGTTTCTGTTTTTGTGGCTAATCATTTGTTCCGTCTATTTGTCCTGTTTACTAGACTATCTTTGAACATGTGACAGATGCATGGCTGTCACAGCTGCTAGTCTAAAATGACAGCAAATAGATTTGGGGAATCAAAACAGAAACAGACCAATATGAAACAACTGACAAAAGATAATAATTTTTTATTTAATTAAAATTATTTTGTTTAGACGCATATGTATAGAATTATGTTGTTAATCTATAAGAAATAGTTTTAAATAAAATATGGGTATCCATTCATTAATTAATAAAAAGGCAGTAGAGAGACAAAACTAGCCATCATAAAAGTCCATATAAATATATATTATTAAATATTTTATTCATGAATTCAATAATTCCATATAGGAGCTTGTCAATGACCATTTTATAAATATATTAATGGTTTAGTCAGAATAAAAAGTCACTGATTCTCAACTTTTTCATTTTTACAATTATGTCCAGAGCTAATCTTTAACATTTTCTTTAAAAGTCAAATAAAGGTCAGCTGGTAATAATGTTTATGAAGTATGTTTCCCTAATACAATTTTGTAAAAAGAAAATTGAGTAATTATGGAGAGTCTGCTTTGAACCCAACAACTACACATTTGTTTGAATGATGGTAGACTAGATTGAATTTCACTATAATCTAATAGTTATCCAATTTTTTTGCCACAGTTTAAGAAGCCTTTTCATTTTAAATATTTTTATAGCTAATAACTGTCAAGAAACACAAACATTAACTGAAATCTGAAACAACACAAGAGTTAGTGAAAACCTATTTCCAGTGTACTGTATTTCTAGTGTTTGTCCATGGTTTCTATTCAAACATAATCTAAGGTTCTTATTACTCAGAAACATTTGCAGATTTATTTTTAATATACAGAAAAATTTATCTATTTCCTTACTATTATATTTCTGTAAGGAAAATAAGGAAGGCACAGAAGGAGGAAAGGCAAATGTTTTCTGTAATGTTTGGAGGTCACCTCCATTTGATCTTATCCCCCTCATGGAAAAAATCCATTCCTCAGAACGCTTTTAGGTTGATTAGTACCAGATTCTTCAATGGCCCATTTGATTCCTTTAGGCTATGATGTTTTCCAACCAAGAGAGGATTTCATCCTTCCTGCAGGAACTGCTTCATAGGTCCGTCCCAGAGAGGCCTCAGGCAGATCCTCTGCTTTACATTATAAAGGTAAATTAAGTCGTCCCCCTCCCTGCTCATTCCTTTAATCACTTAACAGATGTTCAAAACTCTAATATTCCTTCTACTAACTTTCTCCCTTTCTCAAACTTACCTAACCAGAAACTCTGAGTTTATCATAAAAACTTTCAACAATGCTTATTTTGTTTGATTTATATAATCTAAAATACACAATATAAAATTTTGTATGTAAAGTCTATCTTTATCTATATATGAGAGGCCAGGTGCACACATTCGTGCACCAGTGGGGTCCCTTGGCCTGGCCTGTGGGATTGGGCCAAAACTGGCTCTCCGCTATCCCCTGAGGGCTCCTGGTTTGTGAGAGGGCACAGGCCAGGCCAAGGGACCTGCATCAGCTGGACCCCAGCAGCAAGCTGACCTACCAGTCAGAGCATCTGCCCCTGGTGATCAGTGCATGTCAGAGTGAGCAGTTGAGAGGCCTTAGCATATCATTAGCATACTATGCTTTGATCGGTTGAACGGCCAATTGAATGACTGGACACTTAGTATATTAGGCTTTTATTATATAGGATATAAAAGCCTAAGCGACCATTCAACTATTCAACCGGTCTCTATGACATGGGGGCAGATGCTCAATGCAGGAGCTTCCCCCTGGTGGTCATTGTGCTCCTACAGCAGGAGCAGTGCCCAGCTAACCAACAGGCGCCGGACACCAGGCTCATGGCCCACAGACACTTCCCTTGGGCCCCCCCGCCCCAGTTCAGACCTGTACCAGGATGGGGACCAGCATCAGGACCAACTGGGCATGAGCCTGTGGCAGCTTCTCAGTCATAGGCATGCTGGTATTGCCCTAGGATGGGCCTGCAGAGACTGTAGCGGAGTGGCAGTGAGCCTACCAAGTGGTGGCAATGGCAGGCACAGGGCTGCCTGGATGAGCAGGAGCAACGTGCTGCCTGGCCCAGGCTTGGGCTCCTTCTCAGCTGCCTGCCACTTCGTGCACTACTACATCCTTCAGGGGATGTTGGACTGCCAGTTTTGGCCTGATCCCCACAGGCCATGCTGAGGGACCCACCAGTGCATGAATCTGTGCACCAGGCCTCAAGTTTTCAATAATAATAAAATACATTGTTCACTTTTTGTTTAATATTTCTGCTTTATAGCTAAAGAGACAACAAGCTCCTTGCTTGCGGGAACATGCCTTATCAAGTCACTTGTACTAGTATAATATCATGGGGAAATGGAAGGTTTGGGTTTGCCATTTTGACCCTACTATATTTGAACCCGAGGGTGTATT
Source organism: Antrozous pallidus (assembly GCA_027563665.1). NCBI lineage: Eukaryota > Metazoa > Chordata > Mammalia > Chiroptera > Vespertilionidae > Antrozous > Antrozous pallidus. The sequence continues at coordinate 57,181,507 of CM050512.1, forward strand.
GATACAAAACATTTTTAATAAAAATATCTCATATCAAAAGCAAACATAAATGACTCTTAGAATTCCACAATCAGCTAAATTATCATTCAATAATAAAAATAAAATAAATGTTTGTTTGTTTTTTCAGACAAGAATCAGAAGAATTTATCAAACCTAGAGCCTATTCACTTTGATTCTTGAATGACAATTTAGCTGAAGGAAGGATGGGGTATGATAAAGTTAATAAAAGTGATTTATTAGCACATGCATAAATATAGCCAAACATTGAATTTTAAACTTATAATAAGGACTAAGTTTAACAGTAGAAACAGAAAGCTAAAATTCTGGGCACAAGAAGAGGACATGTGTTAGCAATCTGGTTGTCCCCCAGCTGAAATCCCGGCCAAACGTAAGTATTATCTTTCAGACATGGGAGTGAAAAGATGATTCCAGCCCCAAGTCATTGGGCCACTCAACACTGTTGCTTCACTGTGAGCCATTGTAATCTACTCTCTCTCATCTATATATCTCTCTATATATAAAAGCCTAAGCAACCTTTACAACTGAACAACCAGAATGACTGGTTGACCAGTCCCTATGACACACACTGACCACCAGGGGACAGATGCTCAATGCAGGCGCTGCCCTATGGTGGTCAGTGCACTCCCATAGCCAACCTTCCCCATCCCCTCCCCGAGCTGGTCCTTCCCTCCTGGTCTCTTTTCCTGGCTGGCCGATCGACCCAGCCCTGATCGACCCAGTCCCAATTGGGACTGGGCAAGAATGCTGTGATTGGCCCTGATCACTGGGCAGGTCTAGGGACCCCATCCTTGCACAATTTGTGTACTGGGCCTCTAGTATTTATATATTCATCAGGGTTAGCCATAGAAATGCTATGGTTCTGTTTCTGTGACTTACCCTGATGAATACAGTTGGTGACAAATCTAGCCCCGCTAGCCCTTGGAGAGACTTGGTAGGGATGACACTAGGAGAGGGAAATATCTTATCTTATTTTGCTCCCTCTAGCCTCCATTTGTTGACAAAATGCAATCAAAAGCCAGAAAGGGGAAGGAGCCTGTTGGTATACAAGGTGTCCCAAAGAAATGTTTACACATTTTGAATGATTGTAAAGTCAATGTTTAATAACTTACAGTTGATTTTCAAAATTTAAAAGAATTTACAGAAATGAGTAATTTTTTTGTCAATGCCTATTTTCAAACTGATGACTGCTCTGGTCCAGGCACTGCTGGGAACACAAAGCAATGGAACTGCAATCAAGAATCATTTCATTCGGTATTTGTGCACCCTCAATTTGTCAATTGTTGCCGGTTTTATGCTGTAAACTTTATCTTTTATGTATCCCCATTAAAAAAAAAAAGTCCAGTAGCACTTCAGGATAAGTTTTCTTTGTTCAAAACTTAGTCTGGCTTCACCCATTGTTTCAAGTCAGTTAAACCTGAAAAGGAGTGAAAATTGAGTTAAAGTATGTATATATTATTGGGGACACCCTATGGTTTATATAGCCTAGCTTCCCAGTATACTGAGCAGGGTGGAGAAGAGAAAAGAAAAAGTTAAACTCATAAAGAAAAGCTGTGTAATTATTATCATAGAATTCAGAATGGTGGTCACCTCTAGCAGGGTGAGTAGATAATGATCCAAAAGGGACACATGGGTGGGGTGGGGGAGGTAGTTTCTTAATCAAAATGGTGGTTAAATGGGTATTTATCTTATACGTATTCATTAAACTACACGTGTAGGTTTTGTATTTTGTATATTTCATAACTTAAAAGTTTAAAGAAAAAACAATGCTGAACAATAAGAACTTGTATATTTGAATTCTAGAAGACATAATAAATTTTCAGATGAGCACGGCTGCAGCACTTAAAACAAGTAGGTTTAAAACAAGACAATTAGTTACAGAGAAGCATACAAGCCCTGACAAGTGAAAGAATTAAGTAACTCATAACTAAAAGATCTTTTCTTAAAAAAAAGTTTTCTTCAAGCCAGATGGGGAAGAAAGAATAGTAGCCAGAGTCTTGGACATGTTTAAATGCTAACAGTGAAAACAGTAGAGATGCCAATGCTGCAGACACAGGAGGAGGAAAGGGAGATAGATGAAGTGCAGTCCCTCCAATGTCAAAAGGGATATACAGAGCACTGCCAGGGGAATTAGTCAGAGGGAAGATGAGGGATATTCATTGCACTGTGGCCGAAGGAAAGAAAAGCATGTGTGTTGCTGCATATGCATTTGTTGGCTTAGTAGTGGGAAACAGGGGAGTTCCCTATTTGATGCTTCCTTTTTCTGTGATAGAAAACATGAGGAAGGAGATGTCTAAGTCAGAGGTGGGGAACAGTGAGAAGGCTTATACCACGCTGACATCATGGAGGACCATGGACATATTGGGGTAGAGAGAAAAACAGTGAACAGTTTATGGGGGACGATAAAGGGGTTAACGGTGAAGGTGCTAATTGACAGCAACGGACGAGAAAGGGGGCAGAATAGTCTCTCTTGGATCTTGGAACAGAAATTCTTCAGGTGGATGGAGTGATGGCCTGGCTCTCCTCCTTCACTCCATTGGGAAGTGAAGATGAAGTAGAAAGTAGGAAGCAAAGCATGGGCCAACCTAGAGGACCAGGATAAGGTAGAGCTGGGCCTGTAGTGAGAATATCAGGAAACAGGACATGTTAGGTTAAACCAGCTCTAAGGTTTTAAAGAAGAATTTGGCCTAGAAATGTCCTGATATAGTAGCAGGTGGTATTGTAGCCTCGATGCCCAGGTTGGCTCTGGAAGACTCCAAGTCTCAGATCACTCCCTGATAGTAGAATCCATGGTAAAGAACACATGCTTATTATACACAATGTTTGCATACCTGTTCATCAGGCTATCAGATTCCTCTGAAGCTCTGGGTTAAGACCATATTTAGAAGGTGGTTTTGTGTTGAATGTGTGCCTACTGGGTGGATCTTCATGGCTAATTCCTCATGCAGGTACGTATTAGTCTCTCCTAAAAGGTTGGACCTGCCAATCAGAAGAGAAAACTTGAGAAAGTTGATCAAAGCATACATTGGCTTATTTTCCTTTGGAAAATAATGTCTCTATGACAATTCAGTGTTCTCATAATTCTAATTAAAGTGTTTATTATGCAAAAACACCCTTGGGATCAAAATGACTTCTACCTTAGTTGCTTAATAAATGTCTGTTGAACTGGAAAGATAATAATGGGCTTCCCATGTAGGCTTTCCTGCAGAGAAAAGAAAATGTAGGTCACAAATCATATGTTTCTTGGCCCTTTGATAGTTCCCTTTCTCAATACCAATGACCAAATTAGTATCTACTTTACACACTGGCCTCTTGTGCACTGGGTTAGCACAAGCTTTGTCCCTTGAGTAAGATCAACTCTGGGCACCCAGACAAAATAAAGTTTTTGGACTTGCAGAACCAAGGAATGAGCCCTGGAAAATGTGACTTGGGTGAGGCAATGTTACCCTGAGGCCAGCCTGAGCAGCCCAGCTGGCCTCTCCCTATGACATTTCTAGCTTGCTTGTTTAAAACAGTGACTCTATTTAAATCAATCTGACCTTCAATAAAAATCTTTGAGACCGTGATGAAGTTGTCACCAAAACATTGTTGTAATCATAGTTAATGCAAGAAGGCTGAGCAATTTCTTAGACATCACAGTGAATTAATAAAACACACTGTCTGAAAATGCCTCCTAACTCTCGAGTCTAGCAGGGGAGTTGCTAATAGTGTACACTGTGTGACTGTTCATGGGTAGCAACCTAGAAACAGACTGTTCCATTTTCAGGCTGCAGCTAGTGAGTTCTAACCTGCTTGTAGCAAAACACAACAAAGCACTGTACATTCTGCTGTTTGGTCTGTTTTTCGTTGTTTTGTTTTGTTTGTATTCTATTACACTTCATTGCTTCTTGTGTTATGCCAGGGTTGCACATTTCTGGGTGTCTCGCTCTTTTTTTTATAGAAATCATAAGCTCTTCCCCCCATTCTGAAGAGGTAGACATAATAACCAGTAAAAACAGGATTTTTTTCCCCCAACTTGACAAACATTCCAATAACAATTACTGATTATTCTTTTGTTTTCGTTCACCTACAGAAAGATAGATTATAACTAGCCAGATCTACAAAGGGTCATTTCTTGCCAGATGGGTTTTTCCTCCATCAGAATTTCATAAATTCTCTTTAAGATTTGCTGATTTCCATAGTAGTAAACCAAGGCATGTGAAAGAAAAGTCTCAGTATAAACAAGGCCCATCATCTAATTTTACCTGTGGTCAAGCAATTTAATTCTTATTTTTATACTAAGTCAACAAACATATACTGTGGCGTAAAGGTAAAGTTTGGGAAGACTTAAACAAAAAGTTCAGAGTGTTCAGTGGGAAGCTTATACCACCCCCAGGGTGGGGGCCGGGAGGAGATTAGGGATGCAATACTGGGGGTTGTGCTCAAGTGCCTTTCTTTTGTGGCCTATTTCAAAGGAGAGTTTGAGAAGCTCTGCTTGCTGCTAAGATTAGTCCAGAAGCGCTTTTGCTTTATTTCCCCTTCTGATTACTTCACTGAGAAAGCTATGAATGCCTTTTAGTGTGGACTGAATTGCCCTCGTCCTAACACTGGAAGGAGACTAGAACATCTTGAGAAGCGCGTGGAACAAGCCCCTTGGTTAGCAGAAACCATCAGTCATATAGGAGAGGGCAATCGTTGGCTGAGAAAGGGGCTTGGATCTCACTATAGTACAGAAAGAAACTGAGAGTACAGCTGAAGTGATGATAATAATTGCAGAAGCCCAGGTGTTTTAATTTAAAAGTGAGAAAATATAATTTTAAAAATGATACTGAAGCCCCAGATTAAGATGTTAAAAACAGAATGGATTCTAAAGAGGAGGATGGAGATCAGTGTCAGTAGGAATGTGACCAAGGAGACCTCTGGGGAAAGTGAGAAGCAGGGAACGAGAGAAAAAAAAAAGTCCTTTGGATAAGCCAACATATTTAAATGCTTCAGCGAGGTGATTTGTTGCAATACCAAAAGTACTGTTCACCAAGAAACTAACCTGCAAACCTCATATTTAATGGTGTCAGTTGGGATTTTCTCAGGTGGAGGGAAAAAGACCTATAAGAAAATTTCAATTGCTATTTACTGTAAAATAGAGTTTTAAACTGCAGTCAGGATTATAGACTCAGAAGTAGAACGTAAAAAGCATGTCGAGAAAAATAAGGATCAGAAGTACTGTGTGAGGGCAGAAGTCAGGTTAAGTGGCTTATGACAGCTGTGGAATGAAAAACTAGAACATTGCAAAGCGTGCTTATGACATGCCCCAGTGGGGATGATATCCAATGGTTGGGCATACCAGAGACACATGAACAGGACAAGTTAAAGAGTGCAAAGGACAACGGGGAAGACTTCAGAAGGATGTACCATTGTAAATGGTACAACTTTTAGTTCAGTTAAAACTAGAACGAAAAATATATATTTATTGATTTCAAAGAGAAAGGGGGAGGGAAGAAAGGAGGGAGGGAGAGAGGGAGAGAGAGACGGGATGAGAGAGAGAGACGGAGAGAGAGAGAAACATCAATGATGAGAGAGAATCACTGATTGATTGCCTCCTGCACATCCCACTCTGGGGATCAAGCCTACAACCTGGGCATGTGCCCTGACTGGGAATCGAACCAAGATCTCCTGATTTATCGGTCAGTGCTCAACCACTGAGCCATGCCAGCTATTTTTTAAATATATCTGAATTCTTCAAAAAGAAGGTTTATAGGCAAAAAATTCAAATCTAATATCCTGTATTTCTGTTTGGCTACACATGGATAACTTCACAAAATATTATCCTAATAAAACAGTAATATGCAAATTTGACTGTACCTTCACTACGTCCACCAGCTATGCCAACCAGCCAATCAGGAGCAGGGGGCGGGGCCAAGGTGGCATGGGCCACAGTGGGGGCAGGGCCAAGGCGACCAGTGAGTGCCTGAAGCAGGGGGAAGGGTCAAGGCCTGTGTGAGGTGGCCAGCAAGTGTGGAGAAGGGGAGCCCCCAGGGCTGGGCATTTACCAGTGACTGGGGCCAAGGTGGCTGGCGAGCGCACGAGATGGGGGGCAGGGCCACAGTGCATGTGAGGCCAGCGTGGCCGCCAAGTGTGGGGTGCTCCTTGGGCTAGGCAGTCGCCACCTGGGCTAACGCCTGGGCTGGGGGGGGGGCGCAGAGGCATCCGGTGAGAGTGGGACCCCCAGGGCCAGGCAGTCGCCAGGTGGTTGCCAGTGGCAGGGAACTAAGGCCAGGGCTGGGTGGGCAGGGCCAAAGCGGCCGGGGCAGAGCCAGCCATCAGCCCCATTGTAGGGTGATGGCTGGGTGCCCAAGGCCTAAAGCTTCGGCCAGGGGTGAGGGGTCAGTAGGACATCCCCTGAGGGTTCCCAGCATGTGTGAGGGGGCAGGTTGGGCCAAGGGATCACCCACCCCCAGTGCATGAATTTTGTGCACTGGGCCCCTAGTGTGTAAATAAAGGATATAATCAATAGTGCTTGATTAGATACTTATATACATATGTTTCAAGGGCTAATTAACACAACAGCCATATTAAAGGCCATACAACTAGATTTCTTTGAAGTTCAACTTTTTGAGAAATGCTGGTAGAAATAGGCAGTTCTATTTCAAAGGGACATATATATGTTGGTATTTTAAAGTAACATTTTAACTGAAAACAAAACAAAACAAAACAAAACACAACACAACAAAAATACAGCAGAACAGTTGTTTTAAAAACACGACCGAGCACAATGATCAAGGTGGATTGGTAACATAAATCCAATCAAACAAACAAAATGAACATTTTAGACCTTTTCTGAAAGAGCGTAGGATAGCAGTACTTTGCATATAAATAATATTCTGGATTCCCACTTTAGCTTCTCCAAATAGAATTGAGGATATTGCAGCCTTGTGCCTTAGAAAAAATTGACAATTTAGGGGGAAAAAAACAAAAAAACAAAACCCAAACTGTTGGTTATTATCTGAGAAAAACTACCCAGGTAATAAAATGAGTAAAGTCAACTTTACTTATGACTAACTGTATGGTTACCAACCCTGGTACATGACTTTGCTTAGGTTACTCTATATGAAGTATGTGCAAGCCCTTGTAAAAATATAATGCTAATCTTGATTTTTATGATTTTTGTGTAAATTTGCAAACTTCATCACTCATAAGATTAGTTAATACAATACAAATACATTTTTCACTTGGCTGATATCTAGGCAAGTAGACCTGCAGTCTATCTGTGCTGCCTTCTCCTACTTCCTTTCTCATAGCCTCCCTGGCCCCCAGCAGCCAGTCCAGATTCTCTGTTCTGCTTCCTGGTGGCTCAGGACTCCACCATGGAGTCCTTTCTTCTCAGCTTGCTCTCTAGACCACAGTCCTAGGCACCAGGCTAGTAGGTCTGGAATTTATTTATTTATTTTTCAATTATAGTTGACATTCAATATATTAGTTTCAGGTGTTCAGCATAGTAGTTAGACATTTATATAACTTACAAAGTGATCTGCAAACTTTTTGACTCAGAGCCCTATCAGAAATAATTGTGAGTATACCCCCAATATCTTTATAAATTACATGCATATGACTGCCAATATATTGTGATTACAACAAAATATACTGAAATAAAAAATTTTCAATAGTTGAGATAAAGATTAGATAAATCATTGATTTGAAACATTTAAAAATGTATTAATAATGCAAAATACATTTTTCTCTGAAATGTTATTGTTAATAAAGCTATTAAGGAGAACTGAATATGCTCGTTATTTTTAAAATCTTGCTTTAACATTTTTGTGATATAGCAATGCTGATTTCTGCTTTTATGTTAGGTTTATTTATTTATTTATTTATTTTTAGAGGCACATAAATTTATTCAAGTATTTTCTCGTGTAAACTAAATATACAAAGATTTGCTCCTCATGTTTATTCAGATCTGGCCAGGTACCTTTGAACATCTCCATAAAATTACACCTTTTAGAGAAAAGACCCTGTATTTTCTTCTCAAAGATTTAATCTGATTCAAGTATCTGTGTGACCTTCATTGGACAGTTCCTTTCAAAAATTAAACTCATGGATTAATATGTTTTGATTACTTTAAAGTTACATACTTTGATGGTAGTTTTCTTCCTAATAATCATCTGGTTACAATAAATGAAATATTTCCTAGTGGAAGGTTGGTATGTTGCTTGTCAGACTTGAGAACAGAAGCTCAAGCAGCAGGTATGAGGAGATATGCAAGACATCTTTTTCTGGAAAAATCTATACTTGTTTCTTGAGGAAGAATACTGCCAATTTCAGGATATTTCCTAGTTTCATTAACAAGAGCTCAACACAGAAATAGCTGTTTGCCTAATAAGTTTATTGTCTCTGAAAAATCATAGAAAATTGTGATTTGGTTTATTAACTCTCAACAGCCTGTTCCTGAGCTCTGAGGAAGCTTGCTTTCTTCTGAGCTACCCGATCTTTCTTCTGGGCAAGAGACATTTTGGGACGGTTCCACCTCTTCTTTTTAACTTCTTTCTTAGGCTTCTTCTCATAGACTGGATTCTCTCGTATAGCAGTATGAGCTTTCTTATACATCTCCTCCATCAGGTCTGGAGTTACGTTGTTCTTGATATATTGAAAGAACTGTTTCTTGTAAGCATCTTCATCTCTTCCATTGGGTAACGCATGTAATCTGCAACGCTCTGGCCCATGAGGTGCTTCCGATGTGCTTCTGAATTGAATTCCTTGCTTTCTGAATCATAACCAGGGAATCGTTTGGTACTGTGAGGGATAGATAGGCCTCCATCCACAGCTCCCTTCAGGGCCCCAAAAACTTTATTTCCAGTAGTGGTTCTGGCAAGCCCTGCACCAGGTTGACCATCAATGCTTCCCACGATGTATTAATCTCCAGTCAACTCCACCTGGCCTTCATAGATCTTGTCCATGCCAAACCTATTGAGAAGCCAGCGGGCCAGCAGCAGACCAGTACAATATGCTGCAGCATAATTTGTCAGGCCAACCTTCACACCATACTTTGGGAGTTCATGAGCATGAGCTGCACAAACTATCATATCTCCTTCTATACGGGCATAAGCAATCTGACAGATGATATCTCTGTTGGTTACTCGAACTATCATCCTTTATTTAGGTGTATTGTACTTATTTTTATCCTGGATTACCAAGCGTTTCCGGGCATAGTAATCAGTTTTACCCTCTCGCCGAATTTCACTTGGTATCGCTTGTAGTAGGCCTTGTTCTTGACAACTTTCACAAATCCCATCCTGTGGAAGAGAGACCCACCTATGTTAGGTTTATTTAAAGGCTCTCTGAGGATGTGTGGATTTATTTATTTATTTATAACACTAAAGGCCTGGTGCACAAAATTATTGCACTTGGAGGCAGGGGTCCCTCAGCCTGGACTTCACCTTCTCGCAATCGAGGAGCCATCAGTCAGACATCCTTAGCGCTGCTGCAGAGGCGGGAGAGGCTCCCATCACCGCTGCTGTGCTAGCCCGCCATGAGTCAGCTTTTGGCTGAATGGCACTCCCCCGTGGGAGGACACTGACCACCAGGGGACAGATACTGCATTGAGCACCTGCTCCCTCCTGGTCAGTGCAGGTCATAGTGACTGGTTGTTCTGCTGTTTGGTCTATTTGCATATTATCCTTTTATTATAGAGGCCTGGTACACAGATTCATGCACCAGTGGGATTGGGCCAAAATTGGCTCTCTGATATCTACCGAGGGATTCCAGATTGCGAAAGAGTGGTTCTCGGATGATGCACCCCAGAACTGGGCTCTCTCCTGTCTGGTTCTTGGTGCGTCACCTGAGAACCAAAGTTGCCAATTCACTGCAGCTCGGCAAATCCTTTGTTGAGTTTCTGCCCTCTGTTGGTCAGTGTGCATCATAGGATGGTCAAACGGTTGCTTAGGGTTATATATATAGAAGTACGATGCATAAAGATTTGTGCTAGAATGGACTTTCCTTTCCCTGGCTTCCAGCACTACCTTTCTACTCTGGTCCAGTCCCTTTCCACTCAGGCCCTAGAGTCCTCTCTTTCTGCTCTGGGAGCTGCCTCTTTCTGTTCCAGTCCCACCTTTCCATGCTGCCCAGAGGCCCTGAGAGATCAGGGGTGGACAGAATGCCTGCATACTCAGTGCCTGTGTATGCAAGTTAACTGCCATCTTTGCTGAGTTAATTTACATATCACTCCTGATTGGCTGGTGGCATAGTGGAGATATGGTCAATTTACATGTTTGTCTATTATTAGGTAAGATCTTTTATAGATTTCAGAGAGAAAGGGAGAGGAAGGGAGAGATAGAAACATCAATAGTAAGAGAGAATCAGTGCTCAGCTGCTGCTTGCACACCCCACACTGGGGATCAAGCAGGCAACCTGGGCACATGTCCTGACCTCCTGCTTCATAGTTCATCGCTCAATCACTGAGCCACCCGACTGAGCAAGATATGTGGATTTAAATGGTAGAACTGCTTCCTTAGCTGTTTTACTAAATCATGACACTTATTTTTCAGTCCCATCAGTCATTATGCAAAGATTTTGGCTGAAATCTGATGAATGCATTTCCATCTTGCCTACTATTACTCATTTGTTGCAGCAAACTAATTAGGTGTCATACATGGGGATGTGCCTGCAACCAAGGTACATGCACTTGACTGGAATCGAACCCGGGAGCTTTCAGTCTGCAAGCTGATGCTCTATCCATTGAGCTAAACCAGTTTCAGCTATACTCATTATTTTCAATCACAAAATAGGCTGCATGCATTATTTTCAATAAAAGTTACATAATGAAGGAAACAGCAATCATTAACATAGCATAGTGGATATGGGCACAGATCCTGGATCCAATTGTTTAAACTGGAATCCCAACTCCTCTACTCACTACTTATGTAGCTGAGGACAAGTTACCATCCTATGCCTCAATTTTCTCTCCTCTAAATTAGGGTTCTAATAGAGTCTAATTCAATGGGGTCATTATGAGAGTGCTTTATAAAGCACTTACTATGATATCTGGCATTTAGTAAGTATATTTAAGTATACAAATATGGGAAGATTTCTTGTGCCCTATCAAAGGTGTCATATTAAAATCACTTTTGAAATCAGTTCGGTATTATTTACCAAAGTAGGACATACACCTACCCTGTGACAACATACCTCCCAAGAAACTATGTTTTAAAACAAGAGTAGTCCTAGCAGCTGTGTTTGTAATAGGCAAAACCCAGAAATAACTCACATGTCCATCTATAGGAAATGGATACATGAATAGTCACATCAAAGGCTATTTGCAACAAAAAGAAATAAAAGGAACAAATCACAACTACAGCAACATGGGAAAATCCTACAAATGATGATAAGCATAAGAACCTAGACACAAAGAGTATATCCATTATGATGCCTCCTTTATCAAGTTCTATAAGAATAACCAAAACATTAGTTTAGGAATGCACATATACGTACTAAGACTATAAGAAAAAATAAAGAATCAGCACAAAAGTCAGGCTTGTGATTATCTCTGAGAAAAGAAAGGTAACTGAGGAAGGGCAACCAGATAAGGGGTGTGTGTGTGTGTGTGTGTGTGTGTGTGGTGTAGACCTTACATGAGTGCTGATAACGCTCTATTCTCCTGACCTGGAGGATGTTTAGAAATGTTTATTTTATAATTACTCATTAACTTATGTACATAGATATTATGTACCTTTCTTTATGTGTGTGATATTTCACAATAAGGAAATATTAAAAAAAAAAAAACCCAGCTATACAAATCTTGCTTTCACAAAACTAACCACATTGATAATATCTTATATTATACTAGTGGCCCAGGGCACGAAATTTGTGCACAGAGGGGAGGTTCCCTCAGCCCAGCCTGCACCCGCTCCAATCAGGGACCCCTTAGGGGATGTGTGACCCCTAACCACCTCTGCCTACTTGCCTGATCGCCCTAAGTGCTCCCCTGCTAGCCTGATGGCTCCTAACTGCCTCTGCCTTGCCCCACACCTGGGACCCAGGCTTCCCTCTCTCTGGCCAGCTATAGGCACCCAGGACCTGGGCCAGCTTCACTCAGGCCAGCTGCAGCCATAGGCACCGACAGGCACCCAGGACCACAGGGCATGCTGCCTAACCCCAGGGCCGGAAAGAGCCCCAGTCCCTCTATGTGCCTGCCTGGCCGAGTCCCACTACTCTGACGGCCGTGGTTTAAAGAACTTTGCCATCTATGTTCTCCCCAGCCTCCTGGGAGAGGGTGTGACCTGAGAAACTGGAGATGCTGCAGCCCCGCTGAGGGCACGCCCTCCTCAACATCTCCAGAAACAGGAGCACCTGGTTGGAAGGCTCCCGGCTCCAATCCTGGCCTGTGGAGGTGGGAGCTGCAGAGTGTGTGTGGTGCTTGGGGAAAGGGTGACCTTACTGGACTTGCACATACTGACACTGACAATGGCATGAGGTCATGAAGATTGAAGGAGCAGAGAAATGCATCCAGAACTGGGGAGTCCTGCGCCAATCCAGCAGGCGGGCGCCTTTCCGACAGCATACCTCGCAGACAGCGTGCCCTGCAGCTCCTCCTGGCCCGAGGTGCCCACCCAGTCCCGCCCCTCTGTGGAGCCCTGGCCTGGGTAGTGCACGCTGTGCCACTACCCGGCCTGCAGCACCAGCTCCATCCTGCCCCTCCACAGGGCCCCAGCCTGGGGAGTGCTCGCTGCACTGTGGCCATACCCCCCCCTCCTCTGCAGGCCTCGCCCCTGCTCCTGATGGCTGGTAGCATAGCCAATCAGGAGCCAAGGTACAGTCACATTTGCATGTTACTCTTTTATTAGATAGGATGTGTTCTGAGTCCAGATTCTTTGCTAAAATAACTGTCTATGAGATATATTGTGAATGAATTTAATGTAGTTGCTCTCACTGTAACCTTAGTTTGGACTCCTTCCATTACATAAAAATATTTTTTTGGCCTAAACAACTAATCCAACAGTGGTTACACTTATACATGTCTTGCATACAACAGTTTTTTTTTATTTTTTAAGTCAATTGTTTTTTAAAATATCATTGAAAGATGTACTAGAGAAAGAATATCTTCTCAAGTATCCCTTTCCTTTAACGGCTCACCAAATAAATGTTATTTTAAAATGTATTTTGTTATTAAAACATAATCTAATAAGTACCACTCTGAAACAGAATCTATTAAAACCATAACATGATATATATATATATATATATATATATATATATATATATATTAAAACTGCCTGCACCTGTGGTTTAACCTTATCATAAATCTCCTACAGTGTGTAAGTTGTTCCAATACCTGTGCCTTTGGGTCTTGAGTAATATTTTATATTCATATTCTCAGGGTATTCGCTGCCAACGGAATGCAGTTGTTGTTTTTTCCATTTGTGTCCCAGGTATAGTTCACCCATTTGTATCCTGGCAAGAAAAAAAACTATTTTCCCAATTGTGTGCTGCTTTTTGACTTTCCTTTTTTAAAGAAAGTTCAGAAGAGGCATTATAGCATTTATAATTGTGAGTTTTCTTTAAAGTATCAGCTTGAATAATAATTTACTTTAATATCCTGTAAATATTTTTGAATTTTATCTTCATGTCTAGATGCCTAGTTTTTAGTTACCTAATCATGATCAGTTCAGCATATCGTTATCTATTAACTATACTACACACTTAGAGTGAAGTTGATGTTAGCAAAAGTAAGATTCAAATTCATACCTGAACCGATGTTCTTTATAATTTCAATTATTATGGCCAACTTATTGTCAGATCTGTTTAGTTGTGTTTCACCTCCTAATATGGATTCCAAAGGATGTCAGAAATGTCAATTTAGCCCATTGGGTTTGCCTATTATTGCATTATTAATACTATCTCCATCGGTCCCTGCTGTAAAAGTTAGTTTACTTAACTATCCAAAAATCCGCTTAGATACAAAAGCTGCAACATGTGGCAATATGCTGACAATTAACAAAGGAGAGAGCCCTCTGTCCTTCACCTTGTGCTGTGCTCCCACCCACTTCTAAGAACACCGCGTGCTTGTCCCTTACAGATCTAGTGACGGTGCCAGCGCCAAACCTCATATTAAATATTAGTAAAGTTTAGTTTCTCTCTCTTTTTGGTTTAACACACACACACATACACACATACACACACACACACTTATAAATAGAAGTTCAAATACTTAATTCTGGAATTTCAGGGGTCATCTTCTGCACCCCATTTTGGAGATCCTTGCCCTAGATAAGTAGTCTTTAAATTTTTAACATTATAAAGCACTATTTTTAATGAAAATGAACATGAAACTCTAATATATAAAAAAAGATGGCAATAAGACTTTGATGTGGGGAGCAGTAGGGGCTCAGATCCCTCTAGGCATTTTTCTCCCCTACCTCTTCCAGTGGACTTGGAAGATTCCTCTGTAGAAACCTAGTTTCCTTGAAACTCAGTAGGAAAAATCTTTTGCCAGGCTTCCTTCTTCAGACCTGCTCTTACTAACACTTTCTTTCTCTTTAGACATTATGGAGCCATCATGTTTTTTAAAGGCTGGCATATTAATATTCATGATCTGGGGACCAATGATAGTTCACTGAATTACCTCCCATGTTCCTTACATTCATTTGTGGCTACCTTTAATTTGAGGATAGGGACATCTATCAAAATGAATATAAAATGGTGGTACTTCTCACAACAAAACAGGAAAACATGTTTGGGTTGGAGGCACTTTCTTGTGTGTTTCCCAGTGAATCTGAGTTTGGAGAATATATGATAATCCAATTTGTTACATCCTGGTTAAAAAAAATTTAATGCTATTAATGAGGAAAACTACAGATATATATATATATATATATATATATATATATATATATATATATAAACCAAATAAAAATCTATAATATCCTATCTGATAAAAGAGTAATATGCAAATTAACCATCACTCTATTACATTCACAATCCACACCCTCCAGCCAATCAGGAGAGAGTATGCAAATTAACTCCAACCAGAGCAAATAGGAGAGAGGCTTGGTTTCTCTGGCGATGGAGGAAGCCAAGCTTTCCACACACCCCAGCGGGCCCAGGCCTCCACTCAAGGCTACAAAGTTTCTATTATAGAAAATAAATGGCAGCAGCCACAGAGCTGGAAAGAGTAGAAGGCTTGAGTTGCACCCAGAGATGGAGGAAGCCAAGTTTTCTACCTGCCCTGGCTGGCCCAGGCCTGCGCTTAAGGCTACAAAGTTTCAATTATAGAAGATAAATAAAACCCAACAGAAATGGCTGCTGTCACGGAGCGAGCAGAAGGCTTGGCTCTGCTCCAGGCTACAAAGTTTCAGTTGCAGAAGATAAACAAATCCCAGATACCAGGACCTCTGCTTGGGTCGCCAGGGGGAGTGGTTGGCCTGCAAACTAACACAGGTCCCTCGCCTAGGCCACCCCATGTTCCAAGGGAACCCCCACCCTGATCTGGGACATGCTTCAAGGCAAAAACCAGCTGGCCCCTACCCATGCACCAGGCCTCTATCCTATCTAATAAAAGAATAATATGCAGATTGACCATCACTCCAACACATAAAATGGCTGCCCTCAGGTGGTCAAAGATCCTGCCCCCATGTGGACACAAGATGGCCAGAGAGGAAGGCAGTTGGGAGGGACTATGCCTCCAAAGGAGGGCAGTTGGAGGCAATTAATCCTGCAGGGGAGGGCAGTTAGGGGTGACCAGGCCAGCAGAGAAGTTGGGGGCAAACAGGCTGACAGGGGAGTGGCTAGGGGGTGATCAAGCAGAAGTGATTATGGGCAATCAGGAAGACAGGCAGGTGAGCAGTTGGGAGCCAGCAGTCCTGGATTGTGAAAGGGATGTCTAAATAGATAGTCGGACCTCCCTCAAGGTGTCCCAGTTTGGAGAGGGTGCAGGGTGGGCTGAGGGACACTCTCCCCGCCCCCATGCATGAATGCATGAATTTCATGCACCGAGCCTCTAGTCTATAATACTAAAATCATAATATGCAAATCAGCCAAACAGCCAAACAGCGGAACTACCATCCGGATGACCACGCTATGACACCCACTGGTGCCGGGCCAGCCAAGGCTGGTGCAATGTGATTAGTTGGGGCCCAGCTATTGCCTCATGATCACCCTGCAGAGGGAGGCCCATGCCACCAGCTGATGGGGTGATCAATCAATTGGGGGGGCTCCTCAATCAACCCAAAGAGGGAGACCCAGGCCACTGACCAGCAGGCTGCAGCAGGTAGCCTAGGCCTCCCTCTATGGGGGTGATCTATTGTAGAGCCCTGGCTGGGCCTACCTTTTTGGGGCGATCAATTACAGGGTTCCTGGACTCTGACAGGGCGCAGGCCGGGCTGAGGGACATGCACCATCACCCCGCCCCCCCCCAGTGCATGAATTTCGTGCACTGGGCCTCTAGTTGTAAATAAAAGAGAAATAACTATGAACATGTTTTAATTATGAAAAAAAAGCATTAAGATACCAGGAAATGGATCATCTATGATAGTATATTAATGAAGATAATTAGCACTAGCTGCTGTAATAACTGACCCCAAAATGTCTGGCTTAACTCGATAAACATATGTTTTCTCATTCGTATTACAGTACAATGCATGCTGTGAGGCGGCTTTACTCTGACCGGTCATTCAGGGACGCAAGCTTCCACACTGTGGACCAACAAATTCAAACACATGGTGTCAAGGTTGACCTAGTTTTATGCAGTTGATAGATGGAAAGATAAAAGTGTGGAGAAGGCACACATTCTCTTAACTGCTCAGCAAGGATTGTGTTCTACTGGTAAGAACTAATCATATAATCCTACCTACATGCAAAAACTTTGGTAAATATGGTTTAGCTATGGGTCTTGGAAGAGAAAATAGGTTTTGGTTAGCATCTAGCCAGGCTTTGTCATACATTCAGAGGTTTGTCTAGGGATTCCCAATCTATAGCTTGAACATCACCAGATCTGCCTTTGGAAATCTCTTGGAAAGTCTCTACCACTCTCTTTTCAACCTGCTGTAATAAAGGACTCTTCTGGACAGCACTAATTTCAGCTCTTGTTCCTAGAACAAGTCCCAGTCTTCCATGTTTTCACACTTTTGCATGTGATTTGCATAAGATGTCCAGTATTCCTTCCCTCCCAGCCTCTTCTTCCTCCAAATCTTCTCTTCATCTTTCAAGACCTAAGACAATGTTTACTTTCTGCATGAACTTGCTCTAATGATACAGAAGCCACAGATCTCTACTTAATGTTCACTGGACTTTACTTTTGTAGTTCCACTTTTATTACTAGATTCATTAGCCTGTATGAGAGTTATTTAAGGAACCAGTATGTTTTCAAAAGGATTGGGTGCATGAACATTCACAATATAGTGACCACGATTAGTAGACTTAGCTTCCAAAGGGTAAAGACTGAATCTTATGAATCTTAGTAGCTCCCATGCCTACTCAGAACAGGGTTGGCTCACATAATAACTAAGGGGAAATGCATCCTGTCTCCCTTCCTGCCACTTCTCTCTCCCTCTTTTTGGTATTGTAAAAACACAACATTTAGCAACCTCGCCGTTTTTAACTATATGCCCCTTGTTTACGACAGATCTGTAGAACTTTTTCATCTTGCAACTGAAACTCTACTTATTAAACAACTCCTCCCTTCCCCGCACTCTCCAGTTCTTAGTGACCACTGTTTCTAAGAGTGTGACTACCTTAAGCTATCTCATATAAGTGGGAAAATTCAGTACTGGTTCTTTTGTGATTGGCTAATTTCACTTATTAAAATGCCCTAAAGATTCATTCATGTTGTAACATATGACAGAATGTCCTTGTTTTTGAGGCTAATATGTCATTGTATGTACATATCACATTTTCATTTATCCATGCATCCATTATGTGTCTTTGATTTTGACATGTGATCACGGGGGAGGGCTAAGAGAAAATATATTTTCTGTTGACCCAAGAGAAAAGGTTTTCTTGTGCTTAAATATTATAGAATGACTTAGGTTCTGGAGACTAAAAGATAAATTATACTAAGTGCAAAGGGAAATTAGATTTTTTTAAAAATCAGTGACTCCAGAAAGAATGCCGCCTACCATGCCCTAAGCATAAGATACTGACACTCTTTTCATGGGAGCAACAAGAGCCCATAATAAACAGCTGTTCATGTTCTAAAGGCCTCTTACCCTAGTCTTCTCACTGCCCTACTCAGTACCTCCTGCTTCATACCCTCAAAATAGCTGTTGAGAAAAGCAGCAGCAAAATGTTAAAGTAGGTCGAAATAAATGAATAAAGGGATAAACAAGAACTCTTTCAACACAGAGCACTTGTAAGAATGTTTATAGAGAAGCTGAGCCCAGAGTAACCTCAGGCCCTTCTTGGTATTAGTGGATTCCAGGATTCATTTGCACTGAGGTAGTGTGAGGCCTTTAAGAGACATTTATAACCTTCGCTATAGTGCGTTATCAAGAAGGAATCTAAAGTAACCTTGCATTGGCATGAACATTATTTTTGCAGTTGGTCCAGGGACTATTATGAAATACGTAGGCATAATGTGTGCTGGGGGGAAAAAATCTCCAAGAAAACTAACATTTAGCTTGTAAACGCGTCGAACACCTCATGCATAACTTGTTTAAAACCAAGGGACTACGAACCCCAGCACTTAAAATCTTGCAGTTTTTGGTAAAATATGCCAAACGTAGCTTCAAATTGTAAATAATCCCCACCGGAGCGATGTTAGCAAATTGGTGTGTGAACAAAGAGCCCTTTCTGCACCAGCATGAGTGCTGCCTTTCCCCGCCGCACCCCCAAGAGTGGTTTTAGAAAAGAGCTGAAGTGCATGTTGACAAACGACAGAGCGGCAGACGTGGTAGCACCCTCTTGGTCAAGGCCACGGGGGAACCCCGGGCTGCTGGAGGCGGACGGGCTGAATCCCTGGTTTCACTAACCTCCTTTTCCCAGTCTTTAGGGAGCGGGGCCTCAACGCCCCACCCCCGTCTCCCTGGCTCTGGTTACAGCCTTTCGAGTTGAACAAACTTGCTGCGGGCGGATTGGCGATCGGGGAGCTGCGGCTTGGGCGGTGCATTTATTCATTTCTATCCCGCCGCCTCCCGGGCTCCGGGGCCTCCCCAGCAGCGCGTCCCCCGCGTCCGCCCGACCCCCGAGGCCGGCACGTGCTGCGCCCTCCCCGCCCGCCTCGCCGAGGGGGCGGAGGCCCAGCTTTTCTGCGAACCCCCTTCGGCCAGGAGGAGGAGCAGCAGGAGAAAGAGCAGAAGCTGCAGACAGCGACAGCTGCCCGGCCGAGGGAGCGTGGGGCGGGGGGCTGCAGCGCCCGGGCGCACGGGGTTCCCGGGGCGGCGGAGGCGGTGGCTGGAGGCGCGGAGCGGCGCGGCCGCCCTGGATGTTCCCGGGCACTTCCTGACCGGCCAGCCCCGCGCTCTCGGCTGGCCCCGCACGCTCCCCCAGCCCCCACCCGGGTGCTCGCTGGCCGGCGGGGCCCGCTCAGCGTCCGCCACGCCGCGGTGGAGCACGCGAGGGGGTCGCGGCCGGGGATGAGCTGATTGCGGGTAAGCACGCCGCGGTCAGGACCGGGAGGCCGTGGGGAGCCGCATTTCTCCGAGTCGTCGGCCAGCCCTCGGCGTGGAGACCATGTACGTACGCGACGGGGTCCTGCCATTGTCTCTCCTCCGCGCGCGGGCTGCGCCCCGGGGCAGACGCTGGTGCCCGGCCTCCGCGCGCCGGCCCCGCACTTCCTGTTCGGACCCGGAGCTCCGGGCGCTGACCGCGCGCTCCCGTCCCTCGGCCCCCTGTGCCCCGCAGGTCCATCCGCATAGTGGCGCTGGGGAACGAGGGGGACTCCTTCCACCAGGACAGCCGTCCGTCCGGGCTCATCCGCACCTACCTGGGGAGGAGCCCGCTGGTCTCCGGGGACGAGAGCAGCTTGTTGCTGAGCGCCGCCAGCGCCGCCGCGCGCCCCGTGTTCACCGAGTACCAGGCCAGCGCGTTTGGGAACGTCAAGCTGGTGGTCCACGACTGTCCCGTCTGGGTAAGGCGCGGCAGCTGCTCTCGGAGGAGGCGGACACAGCTTTTCTTTTCTTTTTTTTTTTTTTTACCCCTCTTCCACTTCCCCGCCTCGTCCTCCCCCCGCCTTTTATGTATATGAATGTATGTTTAGTGACCGGTAGAGTTTTCGACATTTGAGGGCGACTCTTGGTTCTTTGTTTGGTCGGGCAGCGAGCAGCCCAGAGCGCGCTCAGAAGGCACGGAGCCCAGCGGGAAAGAGGAGCGCGCACACCTCGCGGCTGTGGCTTGTCGCTGGGTGGAAGCTGACAGTTGAATGTGCCAACCCCGAGGGATGGGGTCACCACGTTTCACCAGCAGAGAGCAATGTTTTTGTGCCCGCCCTGGGAGTGATAGTGTAATATTAGTGTCTCTAAAAATAAACCCTCCCTCGGAAAGCTCCACACAGGCAAAAATACATTCCGCTGGGCAGGGCAGCAGCAGCGCCCGGGAAGGAGACAGACGGGGACTGGGAATTAATTTCAGAGAACTCGTTTATATTTCTGTGTACCTTTGACATTTCTCAGCTAGTGCTTTTGATTTTGATAATGCGGATACTCTTGATATATTAGGCATTTGGTTTTAGTGATCCATAAATCAGAAATGATGTTACTCATATGCTTGGAATTTTTTAAAAGCTTTAAATTTTGCAATAAGTTGACAGCAATTGTAATGAAAGTGGTAAATGCTAATTCGATGCTTGACTTGACAAAGGGAGAAAGGAATCTACTCCCTGACACACATAAATGTTTTCAGTACACAGTCACATCATATTCTTTTAATGTTTTCATTCACTCTTATTGGAAAATGCCTGATTCTTTACTGGTATTAGAGTCATATTGCTACTAAAGATTAGATTTTGTAACAGAGGAAAGTTTAGTGTCTGAAAAAGGGAATACAAATTATCATTATGTGAGATCTTTACATTTAGCAAGTTTTAAAAACTGAATTTGGGGCAATAAGGAACTAATATATAGCTTTGTAAAGAAATGTATAGAATGTACAAATTTCTACATTGTGGACAAAGATCACTTGTCCAAGTAAATTTGTGATTAAAGGAAGTTTTCATTAATAGACTAAAATAAATGAAAAAACAGGCCTTTTCAATAATAGTGATGCTGTTAAACTTCTAGTGATGAAAGAGATGCTGCTGATCATAAGCATTGATAGAGAATTTATTGTTTGAAGTCCATGCAAACAAATAAAAACACTGCTTTTAACTTTATTATTTTAGTGTGAAAGACTTTACACTCTAAAAACTTAATTGGTTCTACTCAATTGGATCAACCATTGAGTGAATAGAGGAAATAAATGTCAGGAATATAACATAAGCTGAATTAGGATGTTAGGATTACATTTTACATTTTTTTCCTAGAGCTGTTAACTCTTTCCTGTTTATGTTGTTAAGTTAGCAAACAGCAGTACTTGTGATCCAATGAAATCTTCCAAATAGATTAAAATAAGGCCCAGTGGATTTTTGCCATTTACTGATTGTTATGTTTTATCATAAAATCACCTTTTGTCTGGTTAGACTTGGGCCCTATTTAAGGCACTGAATTGTAACCAGGCACAGTTTTCTAGGTTATAGTGGTTTGCAGACATAGTAGAAGATATTTGTAGAGCTATTCTTTATAAGGTGTACTTCTTCTCTTGGTGTTAAATAAAAGCACATCAGAGATAGTAAAGTTAATCAGCTAATATTTGACATGTACTGAATCAGAATATTCAATATAACAGAGCAGACGCAGCACAGGTTTTGATACCAAAAGGACCTGATTTCAGATCCTCACATTGCTACTTAGTGGTTGTATTCTTTGCTAAGTCATTTGTCCTCTTTGTGCCTTACTTTCCCTAGGTATAAAGTAAATATAATAATCTCTGCCCCCTAGAGCTGTGCTAGAGAGTAAATGAGATAGTACAGGTAAAGATCTTAGTATAGAAACTGGCATGTAGTAGGTACTCGGTAAGTGCTAGCTACTATAATAATAGTGTATTTATTACAACTTTAGTGTAGCCCTATATCACTTATGCTAAGCCAAAGTAGTTTTCCCATATATCATTCAAGATTTAAACAAATACAGTACATCAATGCAGAAACGCTTGTGCTTAGTATTGTGGTTGCAGCCCCACAATCAAGTAGAATGAAATTGTTGTTTTGCTGTTAAAAAGATGAGTTTGATTCTCCAAATGTGACTCCAAGCCTTGTGTTACATAACCTCCTAGAGGAAATCCTGGAACTGATTTACAAGGGGCGGGAAAATTTTATTTCCTTCATATTTCTAGAACCAGTGGAGCATTTTTCTCTTTGAGAAGAAATGTGTTGTTTTCTTGGAGCTAGAATGAGATAGCTGTGTTTCTCTTTTCTAGTTTTCTTTTCTAGATCTATAGCCTTACTCTGGACCCTTGCCATGTAAACTTGGTATTTTAAAAATAAATGTGCTTCAGATTCTTTTTATGTAGCTCATTATTTAGTATGTCTCTCTCAAGCCCACCCTTTTTTGTTGCAGTTATTTTATTTCTAGGTCTTTTCCTGTTTACCAAAATAATTCCACAAGAAGCAGGGAAGTAATGCATGCAGCTTTCTTGTGCAAGGGTTGAAACTCTTGATTTGTATTACAAATGAAATTATTTATGTCTTTATATTCTCAATACCATAGTGTTAATGATGCCAAAACCCATTTTCTCATGACATTTTCCCTTAAATGTTTCTCCCTCTACCCACTGCCCAACCCCCTTACATCTCTCCAGTAACTCTGGAATTTTGAACTATTTGGAATGCAAAGAGCAAGTTACTTTTGTTTTGTTCTCTTAGAGTTAAATGGCTGCTTACTATTGATTCCACTTATGTTTAGTTTTTGTATACCTTTCTTATGATGTCCTTTTCCATTGTTATACTTATATACGCTCTAATACGTACATACTTTTTGAATACTATCACAGATACAATTGGAACTGAATGGGTTTTGTGGTTTGGGATTTGGAAATTAGCCAGAACTCTGCTGGGAAGCTTTCACATTTTCTTGATCTGTGTCTCCCATTTTACACCCTCTACTTAAAGTGCAAGACTTGGCACTCTATATTCCTATATTTTGCCTTTGAGTTTTTTGTTTGTTTTAATCTTTCTTTTAAAATGTGGTGTTCTTCCTACTTTCAGCAGGGTATGCCTACCTAAAAATTTGTAATTCTTGTTAATAATAGTGTATTTATTATAACTTTAGTGTAGCCCTATATCACTTATGCTAAGCCAAAGTAGTTTGGAAATGGGTGGGTTGGGAAGGTGCAGGGAATCTATACAGGTTTTGCTGGAGCTGTGGAGGTACTGGTGAAAAGAAGCTCTCTGCCCAGGGCATTGCTGGGTAACACTTCTCTAGAATTTTCCATTATGGGGTAAGAGCCCTGATACACAGGCACAGATCTCGATTGGTTGATTCAAACACTATTAAGCTTGTTTTAGACTCCTATGTCAAAATGAACACTTCCGTAATCCAGCAGTTTTTGGACCTGTTAGCCACCTCTACCTGTCTATTTTGTGTGTGTGTGTGTGTGTGTGTGTGTGTGTGTGTGTGTGTGTTGTGTGTATGTGTTGTGTGTGTGTGTTCCAGTAAATCTTTACTCACCCAAAAGTAGGTGTCAGGCCATATTTTCTTAATCCAGCTTTATTACATCTATAAAATACGTAGAAAAGGCCACATGACAGGACAAATAATGATGAATAGTTAACTAGAATTTGAGAAGAAATTATTTATGCATATTTAGCAGTGGTATTAAGACACTTAAAAATATTTTCTTTCTACTATTCACACTGAATTTTAAGGACGAGGGTCCATAATGAATTATTCTTGGCCGCAGTTCTAAATGTAAATATTAGAACTCTCCTGAAAAAGTAAATGTTGCAAAACTGGAAAGACTTATCCTGAATTTTTTTAAATTCTCACTCGAGGATATGTTTTCATTGATTTTTAGAGAGAGAGGAAGTGGGGAGCGAGAGAGAGACATTGATATGAGAGAGAAACATCCATTGATTGCCTCCAGTACATGCCCCGACTGGGAATCAAGCCTGCACCTTTTGGAGCATGGGACAACACTCCAACCAACCAAGCTATCCCACTTGGGCCTAAATTTTTAACTTATATGAGCAAAATACATGACCTGCAAGTAGAGTTCTTACCATGTTAGCATCTTATACTATACAGTATCTTTTTATGGAGGCACCCTTCCCACCATGCACATGCATGTATACACTGTATGTGTGGGGCGCTGTCCAAAGTACACATGAAAGTATATATGAATTTTGAAAATATGAGTAAAATATATGGAGGTCTACAGAATTTACAGTGCATTACAATTCAAAACACTGAATAATTCTGCAGTGTCTAACTGGGTCAAGGAAAATCCTCTGAAGCTTCCTTACTCATACTGATGCTTTGCATCTGATGTATAGCATTATGTCTTTAAAATTATTAGATTGTAAA
The DNA here is from genome assembly GCA_027563665.1 of Antrozous pallidus. Lineage (NCBI taxonomy): Eukaryota > Metazoa > Chordata > Mammalia > Chiroptera > Vespertilionidae > Antrozous > Antrozous pallidus. The sequence continues at coordinate 57,206,040 of CM050512.1, forward strand.
AATAAGGCATCATTTTAAAACCAAGTGCTTATTTTTAAACACAAATATTGAAAGAAGTTGCTTATTTCATTAGATTCTCAGGAATTCTCTAGATTGTCTATCACTACTTAGTTGTCTAGGCTAACTGAGTAAATAAAAAGCTGATTGATTTCAAACATTTAAAAAATTATGTAGTTACTTTTGTAAAATAAAATTTTTAATGAATTCCAAAAGCTAAAATATAACCAAAAAATTAAACTACTGATACATGATTGATTTGAAGATAGACTAAAGATTACTCTTTGCATTTTGGTTTAGGACATTTTTGACAGTGACTGGTACAGTTCTCGAAATCTGATTGGGGGTGCTGACATCATTGTGATCAAATACAACGTAAATGACAAGTTTTCATTCCATGAAGTGAAGGACAATTATATTCCGGTGATAAAAAGAGCATTAAATTCAGTTCCAGTAATCATTGCTGCTGTTGGTACCAGACAAAATGGTAAGTATTACATTTTCTCTTTTATAATGAGAGTACCATATTAATTTTAAATAGAGCTGAGTTTATTAATGATTAAGGTAATTTTTATTTTAAAAAATCCCACATGACTATGGGTTCAGATGCCAGCTATTATTTCTTCATTATTGGATACGATCATGAAATGTCAAAGGAAAGTATTGAAAACTGCTGTGATTACAATGCATCAAGTATCTCAGAGCCAACTCAAAAATCACTTTGATTTGGTGATGCCATATGTTTCTTGATAATACTGGTGTTTTCTCAGTAAAACTGTCTTTAAATCTTTAGTTTTATTCATTTATTTATTTATATTGAGATACAGCAGAGTAAAGAACATGAAATTCACTAGTCTTTGAGTGCAGCATTTTTATATTTGTATACATCCACGCAGCCATCACCTGATTGAGATACAAACATTGGCAGTATGTAGGAAGGCTCTCTCTCACCTCTTCCCAGTTATAATAACACCCCTCCCCAGTGGTAACTACTGTTCTGACTTCTGAAAACATAGATTAGTTTTACCTATTCTAGAACTTCATACAAATGTAATGAGTGATGTCTGATTAATTTCAGTTAGCATAATACTTTTGAGATTCATCTGTGTTGTGCTTATCTGTAATTTGTTCTTTTTATTGCTGCATATTCCATTGTATGAATAGCTGTAATTTATTTATCCATGCTCCTTTTGATAATGCTTAGGTTTCTACCCTACAATTGGGGCTGTTGAGTGCTAGGGTAGGTACATGTTTAACATTAGTAGATACAATTAAAGTAGATTTGACTCTTCCTTGACCCCCACATCCTCTCTATTTCTCTATTTTTCTTCTTACTGCTGGCTATGATTCTTGAAAGTATCTTCCCATTCATTCTTCAGTGCACTACAGTCTAATTTTGACATTTACAATTACATTGAGTTTATTCTCACTCAGGGTTGCCAGGTTATATGCTTATTGCCAAATGTAATACATTTCAATAATAATTTGCTATTTGAAATTATTCAAACACACCTCTTCCTTTGGTTAATAAAGTTATTTGTACTTTAATTTGTACTTTATGTTAATTGTTCTAGTTCTATCTTCTTTAATCCCCCCTCCCCCACCAACACATCCTGTAGTTGTTGTCCAGAGTTCCATCCTTTGACTTCACCTTTTCTTGCTCTTTCCTCTGACCAGGAGCCCGCTCACCCCTTGCCCTAGCTTGTCCTGTATCAACACTGATGATTCCCAGTAGTCTCTTTCTCTGGCTCCAGTCTCTTGCATGACCCATAGCCCCACAAACATCTTCCTCATTCTACTGAATTCCCTGTTTTGGTGAATAATTTCAAATCTATACATTCATCCAGACTAGAATCATCCAGTCCTGCTTTCTCTCCCACCCCGTATATCCAGGGGACCGAGAAACTCTAGATTTTACATTTTAAATGAATCTCAAACTCATGTTTCCTCTCCATAGTCACTGGGTTTTAGATCTTCGTTATTTAATTTTCTGTCATAGCAGCCTTCTTTTTGATCTCCTAAAGAGGGCAGTTCCAGATTTTGTAGGACCTGAAAGGTGCACAATTTTAGAGATTCTTTGTAAGGAAAAAGAGAAACTACAAAATCACAGATACTTATATGTACAGAAGTGAAAATTTATGAGAGAAAAGAAACAACAGATTATAAATCTTAAACAACTATCAAATACCATTTGACATTTATTTAAACAATGTTTCTATTATTTAACAGCTTGACACTTCTTTAACTTTTCTTATATTTTGAGGGCTATATGGTCTTTGATCACCTCTTTATATGATAAGCACTTTTTAATGTTTTCTACACAGAGGAGAAAATGATAGTTTTCTTCCAGCATATTTCATCACAGTCCACAGTGGTGATGGGCACTATAGTTTGTGTTGTGTTCACCTTTTAGCTTGACATCATGGCATCAAATAAATCAGCACAGCGGGTGGCAGGAACATTCCTGAGCCTCTTCGAGCTAGATCTAATTAATTTTTGAGTTCTTCCTTATTTTCTGGCACAAGATGTCCCAGGCTCACCTTACACTTTGCCTTTGCCAGGCCTGGAATTAGTCCTTTCTTCAAGGAGCTCTGGTTCCTGATAATGAGTAATGATATTTAGAAACCAAGATCTGGGCTCTGGGGTGTTTATTACTTTAGGTGTCAGGGCTTCTAGCATATATATATATATATACATACACACACACACATATATATATATATAATCAGTCATACCTTCTAATCTGATATTTTAATCTTATTCCTATAATTTTCTAATGTAAAGTTGTGCCTAAAATACAACATAGGTGCATCCTCTGTGATATATGCCCATCATTCTGAATTATATGAAGAACTTAATGTCTTTCTTTAGATCTGGGAAGGTCCAGCTTCCAGACTTCTTCAGATATCACCTTCCCTTCATTTTCTCTTTTCTTTCCTTTTGGGACTCTTACAAGATTGATGTTGAAACTTCTGGATCTTGCCTCCATTTCCCTCATTTTTTAAAATTTCCTATCCCTTATTTCTTCCTGTCGCATTATGGGAGAATTCTTGGTCTTTTTTTTTTTTTTTTCCTTCCTCAACTCACAAATTAGTTCTTCTGGGTCTATTGCTTTTTTAAAAATTGCATCAGCTTTTCATATCCAAGATCTCTAATTGGTTCTCTTTCATAATTTTTTGTTCTTGTTTTAAGTATATAACTACTTAAAAAAAAAACGAAGTCAATTAATTGTATTTATTTTAAGATTCTGTTTTGATTGCTCTATTAAATTTGGTTTTGGGGGGGGCATTTTATAAGCCTTCCCATTTGATGAGATTTTATTTCATGGTATGGATGCTTCTCAAATGTTTGATAGTTCTTAATTTGCTTACATTTGCAATTTAGATTCCCTGTTGATGCCTTCCTCCTCCTCCGCCCATTTGCTGTCTGGGGTAGGTGTGGGAATGGAAATACAAACAGGATCTGCAGGCCTAGCAGCTTTCACTAGGATACTCTGCTAATCCCCACTGGGTCGTCTTTGGGACTCCCTCCCTCCCCGGTCATTGAGCAGAGAGCGTTCTTGATGTTGACACAGTGCAGAACTTCATGACCCACTAGCACTCCAAGCTTCAGCTTTCCCCTTGGGTCCTATGCCGTCAGCCTTTGGCCTCTCACACACTCCTAGTTTCTGGGCGAGATTCTCTCCTCTGATTTTTGTGTTGCTGTATATACATAACTCTTTTTTCCCCTCCCTTCCTTTCCTCCCACCCCTCCATTTCTTCCTTTCTTCCCCGTTCCTCTTACCCCATTCTTCTCTTTATTTTATCATTATGTAATTCAGCAGGGAGAAGAGGTTGCAGTGTGGGCCTAGCTTGTCATCTTGAAACTGGAAGTGAATGTGTTCTATTTTTCTCTCATGTTCAGGCCTCTGCAAATGCCACATCTTCTGATTGGAGTGCCCCTCTGTACACCCTCATCCTACTTACATAGCAAATTCATGTTGATCTTTTAAATCAGTGCCTCTTCTGTGTAGCCTTCCATAATCCCCTAGGCAGAGTTCATTTTCTTCTATTTCCATGGTGAATTTGTTTACCTTTATTTTAGTACTTACATTATAATTGTTTGCAGTCATGTCTATATTGGTTGAGTTGATTATGAATTTCTTTTATCTGTGTGTCCTTATATCCCTGGTGTTTGATATGGTAGGTGCTTAATACGTATTTGCTTAGGAATGCTTTAATCTTCTTATGAACAATATAATACATGAATGAAAAAATAAATTTCACTGACAAGATGAAATTAACTTACCATATAAGATTTTATCACAAAGTAATTACAAAGCTAGATTTGTCTATTCAACTCAAGGACATTTATTGTCTCCCCTCTCCCTGCCAATTCCTTGTAATACATGAAATTCCTGGTATCTCCGCTCTTGGTCTCTTTTTAGAATTAGTTAACAAATACAGTCAGTCTCATCTCTCCTTTGTTACCCATGTTTTGACAAGCTTGACTGTGTATATCTTCGTCACTCTTCTTGGCTCTGCTAAATTTTTTGGCTTTTACTAAATATTGAATTAATCTTTAAAGTAGGAAAACGATCTTTCAAACATGCCCAGGGTGTATTCATAGCCTTCAGCTCCTGAAAATTGGCATCCTATCTTCTTTTTGAAGCTCTGATGTAGCTTAGTACATTGCCATGCTAGAATTCTTACAAGGATTTTTTGAAAAATATGTTTTTATTTATTTTAGTGAGAGGAAGGAAGAGGGAGAGAGAGAAAAAAAAAAAAAAAACGGTGTGAGGGAAACATAAATCGGCTGCTTCCTGTATGCCCCCTACTGGGGATTGAGATTGCAAACCGGCCATGTACCCTGATTGGGTATCCGACCAGTGACCTCTGGGAGTGTGGGACGATGCTCAACCAACTGAGCCACACCAGTCGGGGCATGACAAGGGTTTCTAAAAGTTTCAAGCATTGGCAACATTGTAAGAATCACCCTGAAGATTCACAAAGCCACCTCTTTGAAAGAGATGCCATTCATTTGAATTCCAGAGTTACACTGTGTTTGCTTTAAAATAATGGACATTTAGTGATAACTAAAAAGATAACATAGAAGAAAAAAACTATAATGTTAAATGGAAGCGTAACGCTCTAATTCACAAAGTCCCTTTGACCCGGAGGTAGGCTTGGAGGAGTAAGCTCCTGAACAAGGCTCCACAGTTTAAAATTATTTTGGGTCCTTCGATTGTTTCTGATGAAATGCTCGATGAAGGCTTATTTAATCCATAAATGTTTTGTTGATTTTCCTACCCAACACATAATGCCTAGTCATTTTTCCTTTTGTGTGTGTGTGAAGAAAAAGAAATGTCTTTTGTGTCTAAGAGGCTATATAAGAATCTATAATAATAAAAGCATAATATGCTAATTAGACTGGATGGCTGAACAACAAAATGACCTTCCGGACGAAGCCAGGGCTGCGAGGGCTGAGGCAGCCACCGCAGCTGCACGAGCTGAGCCCCTTGCACGAATTTCGTACATTCCCTCTAGTTAGATAAAAGGAGGAACTTTCTAATGTCACTAAGATACGAATGGCTGTTCACACTGGGGAAACCCTGTTGAGCTGGATTAAACCTGAAATCAGTTATATTCTCCTTCAAATCAGATTATTTGTTAAAAAGTATTCTAAATTCTGTTCTCTTAATTTTCTCTTGAAAACTACTGACTTTGCTTTATTTTTGTGTTGAAATAAAGTTTAATGCCTGCCCACCCCATTCCATCGACATAAGAAGAGCTCTGTAGACATAAGAAGCCTTCTGTCTTCAGAAAATTAAAGGCGCTGTTTATGAATGCTTTGTAGAGAATGTGAAATAACCAGTGTTTTTCAAAGTAGGCTAAATTCTGTGTGAAAACTTTACTCCAAACCTAAAATGATCTTGGAAAAAGTAAATGCAGAAACTCGGAGTAGAACATATACCATAATTTAGAGAATCCAAGTTTAACTGTTAAATCACCATATGTTTGGAATCCATAATTATTTATTTGAACTAAATTTTCAGCTTATTTTTTTATGTCTCTTTATCAGATGAAGCAAGTAACAATTTTTTTTTGTTTCTCCATTTCTAACACAAGGAGACTTGGACAGGTCACTTAACCTCTATGAGCCTCAATTTCCTCCTTTATCAAATGAGGGATGTATGTACATGGTTTCTGAGCTCTAAAATGCTTTCATTGAAGCTAAAATTATCTGTCATGTGTGCACGCACACATAGTTACATACATAGTATGCATGTGCACTAAATAGCCTTAGAATACACCCTATAACTATACACAAATATGTGCTCTGTCAATTTGCGGCTCCTTACTGTTCTTACTCCCCCTGTTACTGGGCTCATTGGCTGCTGATGCCACATAGCTGAGTCCCTTCCCAGGCATTATCCTCTGCCTACAGAAGCTGCTTTCCCAAGGTTATGGCTCCTGCACGCAGGGGTCCTCCTCTGCCAGTGGATTTAGAGATACAAAGGTCCAACTGCCTTTCCCCAGAGGGGAACCATTCTAAGGGCCATTTAAGATCCAGAACACCCTGTAGGATCAGCTGAGGTCTCCGTTGCAACTGCATTGCAGTTTGAAATTTTCCTCTGCCCAGTCCTACTTCCTTCACTCCTAAGAAGAGTTGTTCCCAGGATCACCCCCCAGGAAACCACCTGCACATCAGTTTCCATCTTAAAGTCGGCATCCCAGGGAAGCCAGCCTACAACAGCAGGCATTTCTAGAAATAGATTTACCCTCTTCTGACTTGGCTGCCTTTGAAGTGACATATCTCATGTTTTGACATGAAACAAAATGAAGCCAGCTGACAACAGAGTTGAACATACATTTTTAGCCTTATTAAGGAGTGTACTTAATAGGAGGTCGATTTGGCACCTTTCCAGTCATAGATTTGTACATATTACAGACATGAACTTTGGGACAGTACACATTTTGAGTAAATACTTTTTATTTCATCAGTTTTTTTTTTTCAATCTTGAAGAAAAAGATAAAGAATGATTGAATTTGGTCTCTGCTTTAGAATCTAATAATTGAAATGTCTTGATGAATAAGAATATACTTTATATGAAATCTCCAAAGAGGAGGCAGTTTTACAGCCTTGAAGATTCAGGTCAAATTGAGAATTCTATTAAAATAAAAGTATAAGGTCTGTTCAAACTTATTGAATATAAGTATTACATTAAAATGTATTACAAAGAGAGAGAACTCACTGTTTTTCATGGTTTCTATGGACAACTAAGTTGTTAAATTTGTATTGATACTTAGGATGTCAAAGTTGCGTAAAAGGAAGCAGGCCAGCCATTCCTGACTCACGGTACAGTTACTGTAATATTTGGTAATATCCATAAACCTATTTTTAAATTCTTCTATTTTCTAAAATACCATTTATTCTTTTTGCAGTTAAAGCTTGTTTATTTTAGGGACTTTTCATTGATGCTTTTTATTCAGAGTCTTAGTGGATCACAGATGTACTAAATGCCCTTGAGGTGGTATGAGCGTTTAATTTGTTGATTAATGTTCAGATGGTCTGTACATTTTCCCCCTGTTTAAGCTCAAAGCTCTTTGTTGCTCACATTCCTCTTAGAAGAATTACCTTGCACATGCCCACTGTGCACCTCAGACAGAGGAAGCTGTGTCAGTACGACTGAAGGGATCCAACTTGCTAAAGAGCTAGGGGCTACCTACCTGGAGCTGCACAGCCTGGATGACTTCTACATCGGGAAATACTTTGGAGGAGTGGTGAGTGGAAATTGCTGTTACACAAATTAACAGGATTTGTCGGGGTTTCTTTAGCTGATTTCCAGAACCTCAATTCGAACTTTAGTGTTCAAGGCATGATTAGTTTTAACCTTGAGAAATAACATGAGTATAAGTAGGAAAAAAAAGATTTTGTCAGAAAACAATTATAATTTTATTTTTCTCTCCAAATGAAACATCTCCTATTGTCTATGTATGATGAGTTGGAATTTTCCATTGGGTGCCACTTTATTAAAGTGTGTTTATTTACACAAACCCATAATGCCAGCTTTAATAGTCATCTTTCAATAGTTCAACCAGCCTGGCCCCCTGAACCGGTGGGCCTGGAAGGTTCTCCTTCATTTCTGTCTACTTGAAAGAATAGTCATTCTTCTCTGTTTGAATGTTCCAGCAAGACTCCATGCACTTCTAATGTTAGTGTAGCTCAAAACTGAGGATTTACTTACAGAGCAGCCTCTCCCTGGATGTGTGGGGAGCCAGGGTTAGCTCAGTGGCAGTGACATTTATTGGCTCTGCAGGCACCTTGGAGGCCAGCTTCTAGCACACAGCGCCTACCCTACGGGACCAGGGCTGCAGGGCCCTGCGGAATGCTGTGGAGTTGTGTCATTGAAGTATTACTGACTTGAGAATTAACCTTCCCAACCCTCTAGGAAGTGGCTTCTTTGAATAGACAAATTGAGTAGCCTTGTTAAGAGGTTGACACCAAGTAAACCCTGCATTAAGCAGTAGCACTTTGGACTTTACCCTTGGTTCCCTACCTCCTCATCAAGTACCCTTTCCAAATAGGCCAGAATATTCCTTATGTAGATTTATGTTAAGATGTTGAGGTTTCCACAGATAACTATAGAAATTTCATTTGTTCTGGAGTCACTAAACTCCAGATAAGAACCAAAGCTAAAATAAGGACCAGATATAAATGGTTCTGATTTCTACCAAATAGAATGGCTATTATTCACCCAGTAATATAAGAAACATTAATAATAAACCACGATGGGAGATATACTCACAATATTGATATTATCAGTGACTGGGAAATTGTTATCTTATTTAATTATATTGATAAGCAATGGGTAGAAAGACTGGGAGGGGTGAAACCTAATTTTCCTGTCAAGCAGTTGTTATAGTGGCTTAAAAAAAAATCTTAATTTGGAGTTGGGGGGGGGGGGTGCGGAGAGGGAGAGGTATAGTTTTGTTTCATTTGTTGGAGAAGAGGGGCTGGTTCTCTTGGTGGGGAAAGGGGTATGGAGAGCTCCTTAGGCCTCTTGTTCCCCATTCAAGTTCCTGAACCTGAAACTCTCAGAATCACTCTTCCCACCTCCCAACTTTCACTTTCTCTTCCTTCCTCTCTTCGCTCCTAATACTAGTGTTACAGCTAGGGCTGGAGGAATGAAGAGAATTGAAGATGTGGCCAAGGTTGGAAGAAAAACACGGCAGTTTCTTTTTTCCTTAACTCAGTGTTTCTTTAACTCGTTTTTCCCTAAACTCTCTCAGTGGGAATGTGGAGATAAGGTCAGAGTGGTCTCTTCTCAGACTCTTGAGAAGTAAAGTACAGCTAAGATCGTGAATGTAAGAAATGAAGATATTTGTAAGAATATGTATGGAGGGGATAATGTCAGAGTGAAAGGAGCATTTGAAATCCTGTGTTGGAGAGTCAGGGGTGAAGAACCGTGCAAGTTTACCTCAGATCAAGGCAAGGCAGGCCTGTGCCCTGGAGCTTCAGAAAGCCCCATCAGCCCTCCTCCAGGGCACCCTCCACACAGGGCATGAGAGGCTGGAGCCAAAGGGATGTGCCCTCTAGAGCTGGTAGCCCCCTTCCAGACCCACAGCATCTAACATGGTAGCCACTTAGCACATGTGGCTAATTATATTTAAATTAATTTAAAATTTTCAGTTCCTTGGGTGCACTTGTCTCATTTCAGATGCACATTTTAATAGCTACATGTGGCTGCTGTGCTGATTAGCACAGATATTTCAGAACATTTTCATCAACACAGAACAGAGGGTTGTACTGATCATGCTCCAAAGCCCAGGACCCCAGAACTCTCTGGATGGCTGGCCCGAGTCTGATTCCCAGGCCTGCTCTGGACTCTTTCCTGGGTCCATCCTCCAGGTGGAGCACAGTGCTGGTGTATGCACCCCTGGACCTGAGGTGGCCGAGAGGATATTGTGTAAGAGGATTGGGGAAGGGAGAGTGGATGAGCTTCGAATGTGTGACTTGTGTGCATAAACCTCTCCAAGGCATGGGATGGAGCAGGGGCTGAGAAAAAGAAGGGGTGATCTTGGGGCCCTGGAGTTAGGGCCCAACTCTCCCTGTGCCACACGAAACTCTGAGGACTCAGAATTCAAATCCGAACCAGGCCTTCCAGGCATTTATGATGACATATTTGTCAAAGCAGGAGGATACAGTATTTTCACATAACCTTGCGTTTTCTTGATTTTATATAGTTTAAATAGGTATGTGGTATGGAGACCTGCGTTTGTATTTTTGCCCAAGGCCTCGCAATGTAAACATAGGCCTGGAGCTGTGTAAGTACATGTGGTTAAGATTTAAAAATTTTAAAATAAAGGATGTATTTGTAAGGAATTTATTCAGGAAAAAGAGCAGTGAGCTTCCCTAGCTAATATGAGCATACGTGACCTAGCATATCTCTTCCTGCCTTGACTTTCTCTAATGTTAATTGCCATGGTTACCAAAGAGATGGTTACTGATAAACACAGTTGTATTGCTAGGCTTCCTTGATTATTCAGGAGAATAAGCCCTTCCTTCTTGAATGGATAGCTTCTTTATGTTTAGACAAGGCACAATCTGTTTTACCTCAGACGTTTTAAAAAATAATGTTTGAAGGTGTTTGTTAAAGCTTACATGTCGATGGTCTGGGAATTTAAAACATTTGGCAAATGTGATTTGGGTCACATACATAGTTTTGTTGGAGCTTTAATTAAAATTTGATTTATAGCCGAAACCTGTTTGGCCCAGTGGATAGAGTGTCAGCCTGCAGACTGAAAGGTCCCGCTGCGGGACACATCCCCAGTGGGGGGTGTGCAGGAGGCAGCTGATCGATGTATCTCTCTCATCAATGTTTCTGACTTTCTCCCTTCCTCTCTGTAAAAAAATCAATAACATATATTTAAAAAAATAAAATTTGATTTATGTTTTAGTTGGAGTATTTTATGATTCAAGCCTTAAACCAGAAGACAAGTGAAAAAATGAAGAAAAGGAAAATGAGCAACTCGTTTCATGGAATTAGACCACCTCAGCTTGAACAACCAGGTGCATTTATTAGCCAATGTCCAGATATTCTATTGATATTTATTATAGATCATTTCATAGATCTTAGAGCAATTGTTGTCAACTTTCAGTATTTTAGGACTTACCTGGCATTGTGATTCAAAATAGACTCACCCAGGCTGTGGTATTTTGTGGAAGAGCCACACTCAAGGAGCCAAAGAGCCCCATGTGGCTCGGGAGCCACAGTGCTGACCACTGGACTACAGGGAAAGGAGAGACGTGGTCTATTACATAGCAAACATTGAGGCCTTAAATACTTTCTGGATGAGAAGATGGGAGGGGGGTAGTCAAATAATTAATCCAGATAGATAATTTCTTAGTCCATTTTAAGAAGAAAAAGCACACCAGTTCCTCAGAGGAAGCAAAGCCATTTCATGTTATTTACCACTTAAAAGAACTTTGTTCATCTTACAGAGTTTTGCTTTAGCATAAAACATTTTCATTGCCAAAGAAGTTTGAATTTCACTGACTCAGGTGATTGCAAATCCTCCAGACAACCCTTTCCAGATAACACTTTCCTCAGCTCAGCGTTGGATAAAAGTTAGCAGAGTTTTACAATTAGACCAATGATGAGAGCCTGGGGTGCAGACTCTGTGTGGCTATTTGAATTGATTTAAGGCTAATCTATTTTTGTTAGTGATCAAACCAGGGAATGGAAAGTTGTTTCCTTTTTTGGAAATTAGGGAGCTGAGCCAACACTCAGATGTGCTGAGGGGGGGAAAGTTGATTCTAGAGAAGCATATTGCTTGACTGGGAAGAACAATATACTAATTTTAGGATCAACACAGAGTGGTCAAGGTGGTTTTAAACAGTGATGTCCAAGACACTGAGCCCTGGCTTCGAGAAGTTGCCGTTTCAATGATTTATTTCTCCATTTCTAGTCCTAGGAGGAAAATGACTTCCCATGTCATTTTTGAGACTTATTCAATAATTTGTTTGAATTTTTGGTATGTGGCAGTAAAGAATGATGACTATCAACATACTAAAATTCAGTATTAGGAGCAGTGTTTTATTTGGGGGCACAGACATAATGAGAAATGTTATTTTATTACTCTTTATGGTGCTAATAAGTTTTTTGTTGGCACTATAAAAGTACAGCATTTCTGTGTCTGAGTTATGAAATTTTACAGTCCTTGGATCATTAGTTTTTACATTTTTAATTAGATTAAACTACATAAAATTGCTGGTTTTGTAGGTCAAAAATGGCCAAAAATTGGCAATTTTGCATGATTCAGCCAAATACTATTAAAAAATACGTTTTGTTGTAAACCTGAAATGATTGATCTGTAGACCGAGAGAGTAGTTTACTAGTTTTATTTTCTGTCTTGAAACAGAAAAAATGCCTGTCTTGAAGGCCGAAGCGTCACATTATAACTCTGACTTGCATAACCTGCTGTTCTGCTGCCAGTGTGTGGACGTGGTGTTTTACCACCCAGACTTAAAGGAGGTGGTGGAGGCCCACAAGATTGTCCTCTGCGCCGTCAGCCATGTGTTCATGCTGCTTTTCAATGTGAAGAGTCCTGCTGACATCCAGGATTCCAGTATCATCCGCACGGCCCAGGATCTGTTTGCTATAAACAGAGAGGCTGTGTTTCCAGGTGCTAGCCAGAATTCTCCCGGCAACCCACCACTCCGAGTCATCGTTAAAGACGCCCTCTTCTGTTCGTGTTTATTGGACATTCTGCGCTTCATTTATTCAGGTATCTTGTCCAGTGGTTCTGGTTCATGCTCTTAGGCCAGTGGTCGGCAAAACTGTGGCTCTCGAGCCACATGCGGCTCTTTGGCCCCTGGAGTGTGGCTTTTTCACAAAATCCCACGGCCTGGGCGAGTGAGTCTATCTTGAAGAAGTGGCATTAGAAGAAGTTTAAGTTTAAAAAAATTTGGCTCTCAGAAGAAATTTCAATCATTGTACTGTTGATATTTGGCTCTGTTGACTAATGGGTTTGCCGACCACTGTCTTGGTGATTGTAATGAGCTTTGCCAGTGGTCCTCAAGAATTATCCTCTTCCTGTCATCTGGAGTAAAGATTATGCATGAAATAGTATTGGCTTTATGCACATGAAATGTTCCAAGCTTTCAATCGTCCTTACTGGTTTATTTGGCCTGGTTTTACATCCTTTTGTATAAAAAAATAATCTCTTTCATACTAAACAAGAAATACCCTGTGTGAAAATACAAGAAGTTATTATTCAGTTTAACTTTAAAGAAATAGCATTGTCCAGGTGTATATCAAAATAAGTGTCTGCATCTAAACACCAAGCTATATGTTCCCCTTTCTGTTTGACACTTAGATTTGGAAAGGGAATGAGGAGAGAAGTTAGCAGGATCATTGCATTCTATTTAGGAACTAGAAATAGCGCTATCAGGTAGTTTAGGCTGAGATCTGATCAACTTCAGCTATGAGTATTTTAGACTTTTTTTCTTACTGTGCTCTTACTTTTTTAGGATTCAGCTTATTCATTATTTTTCTCCTTATCCTTTTAAAGACCCAGTAGCAACTATATTTTAGTTGAATAGAAGAATAGAAGTCTTACCACAGTTATTTTAGCAACTGAATTGAAGGTCTCATATCTAAATGTCCCATATGGGAATGGAAAAGAACAAATGTAAAATGACTTTTAAAGCATCTAAATATATATATTCTGAGGACTTCTTTCATTTTTTTTCCATTTAGAATCATATGCTGATGAAATATTAGGTTAAGGTCACTCCTCTCGAATGTGTCTGGAGAAACATTTATAGTCCATTTTTAGACATCAGAATTAGGAACAGATAAGCAGCTTATAAAGGTTTGCAAATAGAGAAGTATCGTTTCCTGTAGGAAGAAAGTTTTGAGTAGCCTTCAGTTGAAATAATTGATGCTAAAAATAAGATTTTATTTTGTTCATTGTGGCTGGAGTTACATAATTTTCAATGAAAAATTAATGGTTGGCCCTGGCCTGTATAGTTTAGCGGTTAGAGTATCATCCTGGGCACCAAAGAGTCTCAGGTATGATTTCTGGTTAAGGGCATGTATCTGGGTTGTGGGTTTGTGCCTTGCCCTTTGTCAGGGTGTGTGCGTGTGCAGGAGGCCACCAGTTGATATGTCTCTCACATCAATATTTCTCTCTCTCTTTCCCTCTCCCTTCCTCTCCCCCTACCTCTCACTTTCTCTGAAAAAGCAATAGAAAAAAACATCGTTGGGTGAGGATTAACAAAAATACATAAATGGTTGTAAAAAGTACAGTGGCAGCATGCAGATTTTAGTGGGTTAAAATCTATCTAATAATAGAGTAATATGCAAATTGACCATACCTCCAATCAAGCCACGCCCACCAGCCAATCAGGAGCAAATAAACCCCAACCAAGATGGCTGCAGCCATTGAGAGAATGGGTTGGCTGGGACAGCAAGCTCAGCGTCCACACCCCACTGGCCCGCCTGCGTGGAGGGAGGAAAGGGGCTGGCCAGGGCCGCAAGCACAACATTCGTGCCCCACCAGCCCAGCCACGCGGGTGTGGAAGAAGGGAACGGGCCAGCTGTGTGGAGGGAGGGTAAGAACCAGAAAAATGGGTCTTTCCAGTTCCTAATGCTGATGGAGCCCTATGGGTGCTGGGCTCCTCCAGCAGTCCCTTGCCCGCAGTCCAGAGACCAGCATGGCCTGTGGCAAGGGCGTGTCCGATGGGCACACTACAGACATCAAATCACTGCTGCCGAAGCCGCCCCCCTCCCACACACTCACAGGTAGTATGGTCCAAGGGGACGACTCCTGAGGCGCCACTCCCATGGCAGCAAATGTGCACCATGCCAGGCGGGGAAGCCAGACCTGAAAACCCAAAACCCCGAGTACCCGGCAGGGTGTCATGTGTTGGAGCCCTGAGGAGGCCCCAGGACAAGCATCTCCCTAGAGGCTGTGTGGAAAGAGGAGAGGAACCTCTGGCTAGAGGCTGGGTGAAGGCTGCTGGTGTTTTTGCAGGCCAGGCTGAGGGACACCACCACCCCCTCTGCATCCTCCGTGCACTAATTTCGTGCACCGGACCTCTAGTATATATATAAAAGCCTAAGCGGCCAGTATGACCCAATGACCAAAACGACTGATTAACCAGTTGCTATGACATACACTGACCACTAGGGAGCACTCAATGCAGGAGCTGCCCCCTAGTGGTCAGTGTGCTCCCACAGCCAAACTCCCATGGCTGGCTGGCTGGCTGGCTGGCTGGCAGCGGCAGCGGCAGTGTCCTTCTGTGCCTGCAACCTTTGCTTCCTCTCCTGACCCTTTGGCCCTGGGCTGGGATGGCTAACTGGGAGTGGATGGTGGTAAATGTGGTCCCTTTCCCAGGGAGCTGAGGATCAACGTCCCATTCCCTATTCCTCCCCCTGGCTGGCGGGCCACAATCGGCCTGGCGCTGATTGGCCCTGATTGTGGGCAGGTCCAGGGACCCCATCCGTGCAAGAATTCGATCACTGGGCCTCTAGTATACATATATTGGAGTAGAATGTGGTGGTAGGTGTTAATCCATTGTTCAGTGAATATTGACTTGTAGAAGGCATAAATAATCTCTCTGACAGGGCATGCTAGCACAGTGCCTTTATTTAGCATGGCAGGTTCTCTGCTAGTGTCGGTGAAACTAATGAGTAGGTTCCAGTAGTGGGGAATCATATGATTAAACCAGACTAAAGACTCCATTTAGTTCTACAGATTTTTATATTTAAACCTAGAATCTCACAGTGCATAATGTAAGACTAATTGTGTAAAAACAAAATGTTTACATGTTAAAAAAATTACCTTAATGATATGTTTAGAAAACTATGGGGGAAGTGTTGACTGTCCCTTTCAATGATTGTACTGTTGTAATTATGAATTATTCAGCAAGTTTCCCACGTACTGAATACTTTTGAAGGCACATGAACACTTTGAGGTCAGTTATATCCTGTAATAATATAGCAGTAAAATTGCTAGCTGTCTCTCCAGTGACAGACCTGCTTGTCTTCTCCTAGAGAGTAATTTTTTTAAATTGCAAAATTAATACATGCAGATAGGAAAGGGGTGGGAGGAGGGGAGAAAGGAAAAAGAAAAGTACTCTTCATCTCCCAGTTCCCTTCCCCAGAGTCAATGACCTATTACCGGTTTTTCACATGTTCACCCTAATGCTGTTTGAAAGGAATTACATATTAGGAAATTTGCATTAATGAAAATGTAATCCTTGATAACTGCTGTTTCATGGGAACCACTGGCAGTTCCTCATGGCTGGAGCCAGAGTGGGAGGGGATGGCTGGAAGGAGATGAGGCTGGCCAGACCGGTGTTTGCCATTCTTACAAGCAGTTC
The DNA here is from genome assembly GCA_027563665.1 of Antrozous pallidus. Classification (NCBI taxonomy): domain Eukaryota; kingdom Metazoa; phylum Chordata; class Mammalia; order Chiroptera; family Vespertilionidae; genus Antrozous; species Antrozous pallidus. Next base: position 57,222,411 of record CM050512.1, read on the forward strand.
TGGAGTTTTAAGCATGATTAGAGTGGGCTTTAGAAAACTCATCTCCGGTGATGGAGGGAGGAGTGAATAGAGCAGACAAGATAGGAGTCCAGTCCTGAGGCCCCCTCACTCGCGATCCACCTCCAGAGGGCCAACATTCTGACAACAGTGGGGGTTGCTGTTTGTCCATCATCTGGGCCAGTGCTTTCCAAACCTTGAAGTGCGAACACGATCTTGGTAATGTTCAGGTTGTGACTCCTTAGACCCAGGGTGGGCACGAGAGTCTGCATTCCCAAGTCTCCCAGGTGGTGTTGACCACGGCGGTTGCAACGCTTCTTGGAAGAACTGGGTACAGACGTAACCAGGGGATAAGGACCGAGAATTCACTCCAGAGTCCCAGTAGAGGAGCCCAGTTCTCAGTTTTAGTGCCAAGATCAAAACGGGGTCGGCTGCAAGGCCGACCGATGCAGAGCTGTTCGGAGCTGGGGCCCTCGGTGCCCTGTTGTAGTTCCTTCCTGAAGCTGGGGAAAGTGGATGCTTAGCGGTTGAGTGGAAACTGAGCGAGCCTGGGAATAGCGAGGAGAGCGCCTCGGGTCATGGGCCAGGAGAGCTTGCAGGCCCTTGACCAGTTCAGCGCTCTGGCTTCTTAGTCTGACACTGAGCTGTTGCATTTCTGCTCTGATCTCTCCGGTAAGTCACGGCCCAGCAAGAGGTGGTATCAGGTCTGAGCAGGGCCACAGGCCCTTGACCTGGGGCTGTAGGGAGACCCCGATGTTTCAGGAGGTACCTGTGCATTATTCTCTAGTTACTTACAACGTGTAACCTCAGACTCAAGCAAAAGTTATATTATCTGAGTTATGTTTTAATAGATATTATATTTCCATAATAAAGACAAATTTTTTAAAATGCAGAAAATTTAAGGAGGAAAAACATCAGATTCCCACTATCAAATGCCTAGAAATTTATTAATGTTTTGTTTTGACTTGGTTTCTGTTTTAATATATTTTTCTATCGAATCAAACAAAAATTTTAAACCTACTTTTTTGTTAGAGACTTCAGTATGGAGGTTCGTGAGCTTGTTTTTTTTTTCTTCTTGTTGTTTGTTAAACATTTAGAAACTTTTGAACGGTGCACAGGTCTAAGACCCAGTTATGTAATGGGTTCCTCACAGAAGCCTACCCACAGTTCTGTTAGTGGGAGCTGTCTGTACTCACATTAGCTGGGCTGGCCAAGCAGAGGTAGAAGTCCGTGACATGGCACACTCGGGAATATTTGCCCTGAGCAAACGTGGCTGAAAACCCATATAAAATCTACCTCCTAGCTTTATTTTTAATGAACCAAATTACAAAGAATACCTTAATTTTTAAAAAATAACCTCCTTTTTATCTTTAGGAATTTTTGAAATGTTTTATACAGAACATTTGGGTCCTATATTTAGGAAGGGCCTATGTAATAGTTGGGTTAACACATTACACCTGTGAGGTTTTGATTTATTTTTCTATTCAAATTTCTGAAGAGCTACTGTAAAAGTATTTGTGTTCTGAACATGTTAGCTTTCTATTGGACGGTAGCTAACGCTGCTATGTGTGAGTACTTACTGACAACGCTAAAGAAGGAGTGATCTGAATCATGAGGGCAGCAGTTTCCTGGTCTTCATGGAGCAATCCTTCAGTGGCATACAACGGTAACATTCTTACAGCCTTACTGTGCCCCTCGATGCAGTCTTTATGCTTGCAAATTCCTGAGTCACACGATCTCAGATGGTTATGAATGGAAATATTTGTAAGAGCCTCAAGAATTTAGCTTTGAACTCTTCCTGCCACAGATGGCCCTTAGAATTTCACATCACTTATTGAAATGCCGTCAGGGGAAATGAATGTGTGGAAGCACATTTTCATCTTCCGTTTACATAGTATCCTTCAGCACTTGGAATTATTCAGAGGCATGCTCTTTCCTGCACTGCATAAAAATGCAGCTTCTGACACACAGATATGCCATGCTCTCTAAGAGTCTAAATAAAGTAGATAAATGCTCTGAGAAGTTAAGTAAAGGAAATTCCAGCCAGTTATGCAAGAAAAGTAGGTTCTAGAGATCTGTGCATACAACATCATGCCCATTGTTAACATACTGTATTGGACACTTAAAATTCTGGGAAGGGGATAGAGTTCATGCTAAATAGTTTTACCTTAGTATAAAAAAAAAACACCCAAATCCCAATCTAAGGATTATTGCTTTATTAGGACCTAAAAGTGTCAAAGATAATTAGTTAGCATTTCTAATTATTAAAAGAATGCCCTTATGAACTAGTCTTCGTTCTGATTTAGGTTATTGGATCTTTCTGTGTCTGTTCTTAAACAGATTCGTGCCCTGTGGGGATTTACTTGCCCCTAACCCCTTCTATTTATATTTGATGATTGCTTTCTTTCACATAAGCTTCTGACTAGAGAGATTGTATAGGTGTTACTTAGTTAATATAATTTTACTTTTAAGAGACAATGTCTGTGCTGTCCTTTAATAGCATGAGTGTAAACAATCACAAGTACCTGCACTTACTTACTGTTTGCTGCATACCACTAACCCTGGGTTTTGGTAATGGGGAAAATGTCTAAGGAAATTATACATTAGATTAAACTGGGATGCTTTTAAAATCAATGGGACCCAGCACCAGAAATTTTAATTCACTTGGTCTGAAGCTGAGACCTTCTCCAATAGTATTTTATGAATGATCTATTTTATAAAAGACACATGATTGATTGCCTCCCACATGTGCCCTTACTAGGAACTGGGGGACCTGCAACCGAGGTACATGCCCTTGACCAGGAATCAAACCGGAGAGCCTTCGGTCCATGCCGACTCTCTAACCACTGAGCAACTGACCAGGGTAAATGTATTGCATAGCAAGACTTGAGAATCACTGGTGTAGAGTAAATTTTATTGACCTGGCATCCCTTGGCTTCTAAAGGGTTCTTCTACTTCTGACATTTTATATAGACTTCAATGTCTGTCAGTGCATGTGCAGTTTCTGGAGACAATGCAAAGAATTTATCAGATTCCGAAAAGAGTATGTGTGACCTTGACGTTAAAAATCCTTAGTGCAGGAAGAGGAACACAAAAACTATAGATTTCTTCTGGACTGCACACCTTTGGGAATTTGAGGTAGAAGCGGATCTAACAGTTAAGTCAGAAAAAGAGCAGTTTAATTATAGGAGGAACACCAAGATGGCAGCATAGGTAAACACCTATTGTTCTGCCCTGTGCAACGATTTAAGAACTACAACATAACAGCAGAACAGACAGCACCCAGAATCACCAGAGAGCTGGCTGAGTGAAAACTCCACAAACAAGAGTAAAGGTGGGACACTGAGACTCAGAGGAGCGGCGGGAGCGCAGCCTTTCAGACGGAAACAGGTTAGGAGCCGTCCTGGTCGCGTGCGCGGGCTGGGGCTGGAGCAGCAACCCCCGGCCGGATTTCTCCAACAGGGAGGGCGGAGACGTCCCACTACACAGATTCCCCAGCACCAGGCGAGGTCCGAGGTCAGGGGGATGCACCCTGGAAGCAGGGCGCGGCAGAGGCTCCTAGTCTGCTAGAAACCCGGAGGAGGCGGGGAAAAGAAGGTTCCGCGCAAGGGTCGCGCAAACCCGCGACTTGCCCCCTGGAAACTTGTCTCCTGGTTCCGGAAACCATCTATTTTACAGCCCTGGGCTAGACTTTGGGTGTGCAGACACATTTGGTGAAAGGCAGAGTTGTCTGGCAAGGGGAAGAGACTAGCGGCTTTCTCTTGGTGTCTGCAGCCAACCCCATCTAACAGAGACCCGCACGCGCGCACGAGCGCCGCATAGGACACAGCTGACACTGGGGCTGCCGCGCAGCTCCGAGACTCCGCCCATCCAACCTGAACACAGTCTCCCTTCACAGCCAATTGGCCTGGAGGTCAAACCCTCCTAGGGCTAACAACAACAAGCTGGGTTTAAATTCAAAAGTACTGAGTACAACACATAAAGAATTGCAGTAAGAGTACCCACCTCAGGTAACTGGGGAGGCTGAGCCACTGTCCCTTTGAGGATATCTACCACATAAAGCAGCCACTATGCAGAGATATGGAAAGAAATCAGGTGTGAAAGAAATGGAGGAGAAAAGACGACAAGACATAAGAGTTCAAAACCACGGTTATAAGGCTTTTCAAGAGGCTCCTAGAAAAGGCTGATCAACTTAATGAAAACTACCAGGAAATAAACAAGACCAACCAGGAAATGAATGAGAATTACAAGGAAATGAATGAGAACCTCAAGGAAATGAACAAGACCTCTGAGGATACGAACCAGGCCCTCACGGATAAAAGAAAGGACCAACTAAAAATCAAGCATACACAGACTGAAATAAAAAATATTACACAAAGTCCTAAAAGCAGTGCAGAGGGCCACAAGAACCAAGTCAAAGATTTGAAATACAAAGAAGCAAAATCCACTGGCTGGAAAAGCAAGAAACAAAAAGAATTCAAATAATTGAAGATAGCGTAAGGGGCCTCTGGGACAACCTCAAGCATGCCAACATCCGAATTATTGGGGTGCCAGAAAAAGAGAGAGAGCAAGTTAATGAAAACATACTTGAAGAAATAGTGACTGAAAACTTCCCCTACCTGGTGAAAGAAACTGACTTAAAAGCCCAAGAAGTACACAGAACCCCCAAATATAGGAATCTAAAGAAGACCACACCAAGACATATCATAATTAAAATGCCAAGAGCAAAAGATAAAGAGAGAATATTAAAAGCAGCAAGAGAAAAACAGTTGGTTACCTACAGGGGAGCACCCATACGATTGTCAGCGGATTTCTCAACAGAAACGATGCAGGCCAGACGCAAGTGGCAAGAAATATTCAAAATAATGAAGAGCAAGAATCTACAACTAAGATTACTCTATCCAGCAAAGCTATCATTCAGAATTGAAGATCAGATAAAGTGCTTCGCAGATAAGAAAAAGCTAAAGGAGTTCATCACCACCAAACCAGAATTATATGAAATGCTGAAAGATATTCTTTAAGAAGAGGAAGAAGAAAAAGGTAAAAATACAAATTATGAACAACAAATACACATCTAGCAACAAATGAACATCAAAATCAAGTGAATTGATAGGCTGATGAACAAGATAAACTGGTGAATATAACAGAAATATGGACATAGAGAGGGAATGGACTGACAATTCTTGGGGAGAAAAGGGTTGCGGGAAGTACAGCAAGAGATTGGACAAAAATCTTGCAACAATGGGAGAGGACATTGGGGAGGGGGAGGTGAGGGTGGAGGGTGGGATAGCTACAGGGTGGAGGGAAGATATAGGGGGATAAAAAAAGGGGAAACAATGTAATTAATAAACTGAACAATAAAGGGGGAAAAAAAGACATTAAAAAAAAGAAAAAGAGCAATTTAAGGTAGGAAGTAGGATGGCGGGCTGGAGCCCCCTGGCACTGGCTCGTGAGAACCGATTGCATTTATTCCCAATTCTGTGTCCTGGGTGTCATGTTGGTAGCTTGAATATGGCCTTGGTGAGAGTATTTTCACCACAGAAATAGCACACACCTCAAATCAGGGCTATCCTTCCCGTGCTCCATTCCACCAAGGTACTCTGTAGGCAACATAAAGGCCAGGGCAGGAGAAGTTTAAAGACGTGCAGGAGTGCCCACTGCTGCAGGGCTCCTCTATCGGAAGCCGGAGAGCGGCTGGACTGTCAGTCTGGCTCTTCAGATTAGCTTTGGATCTCACTGGGACAAACCGGCTGCCATTGCCTGACCTCATGGGTCTGTACATGTTTATTACGTGCCCTCTGTAGTCCCCAGTATCTTTGAAGGCATATGGCAAACTTCTGGATACATAAAGGGAAAAGTCGGAAGAGAGAGATTGAGAGCATATAGAATAGGACCCCAAGTTACTTGCTTAAAGCCAAGTAACTTGTAATTAATGGCAGAGATGGAACTAGAAACTGGGTCCCCCAACTATGCCAACTCCCACACCACATCTTTTTAAAAGCCATTTTTAGGAATTAGGACTTCCTATAAACTGTGGAGTGGATGAGGATAGTCTCCCGGAATATCATGGTCAGAATTGAAACATATCAGCACTGAGTAATGGGATAGATCGGATGGGCAAGGCCACTAGGGAGCAGAGAGGCTGCTCTAGGCCACGGGAGAGAAGTGCTTGGGGAAAAGGTGAACTCATGCTGACCATACAGTAGGAATTTCTCAAAACATTCAGGGGAAAGGGTTGACAGAGTGTGAGACAGTATGAAGTCAGTCCAGGAAGAGAGAACTTGGAAGTGGGTTGGGGCGAGGACAGAGGAGTGAGGGACCAGGTGGGGTGATTTTGCTCCAGTGCCACGTTCGGGTGGCTCCTCAGAAAATTCGAGCTCCCCTCTCTGCTTGGTCTGTAGAGGTGGCTGTGGAACATATCCTAATGTGACCCTGACAATGCATGCGACCTGAATGCATTCTGCCCGTTCCTCTGCCTGGGGATAGTCGCTGTTCTCCATGATCCTGTGCTCTCCAACCTTAGGAAAAACCAGGCCTGCCTTCTTGCCCAGGGCAAGAAAATAATTTAGGTGTTGGGCCACTTTCGATGGTAACTCATCTGGCCATTGCTGTAATCACTAGCTGACCACCAACCACAGAGAGGTGGCAGCTCTCCGAGGAGGAAGACTAGGTTTTGAATAAGGGGAAGGCAAATGATTTTTTTAAAATGTGAGAGTTGCTTAAATGTTTTGGTGTAAATTACAAGGCTATATATTTGGTAAAGGAAAATTAGAATACTAGAAAAGAGGGAACGTGGATATCTAGTAAGATATTTGTTTTTCTTCCCGCTTTAACAGAAAAAGTCAATATTCATGTTCATTTGTTTACAGGTGCTTTCCAATGGGAAGAATTGGAAGAAGATATCAGGAAGAAGTTGAAAGATTCTGGGGATGTTTCAAATGTAATTGAGAAAGTTAAATGCATTTTAAAAACACCAGGAAAGGTGAGTTAGTTTTTTGTAAGTTTATTTTTACTTTCTCTGAATTGTAAGTGATATAATGACTATGATACTGAGTCATGAAAAGACTCAGTACTTTACAAATGTTTTCCTTAAGTATATTTTTGCCTTTTAAATATTTTAAATGTAAACACATTATTTCTCACCATCTCACATTTTAATTCATGTAAGAATTAAAATATGTGTAAGTCATTTCTTGAAAATGCTGATTTGTGGATTCCATCCTCTGAAACATTCCCCCAATGGTCCGGAATGTTCAGGAACAAGGCCTTTCTCAGGAGTTCTGAGGAATCTCTTTGAGCAAGTGAACAGTTAATATTTGACTTGATTCTTGGGATCCTCTAGTCTGCTGTTGGATCTCTGTATATTCTTTATTTCAGTCAGTGTATGCTTAATTTCTAATTGATCCTTTTTCTTTAAAAAAATATTTTTTATTGATTTTTTACAGAGAAGAAGGGAGAGGGATAGAAAGTTAGAAACATTGATGAGAGAGAAACATTGATCAGCTGCCTCCTGACCCCCAACCCCCACCCGGGAATGTGCCTGCAACCAAGGTACATGCCCTTGACCGGAATTGAACCTGGGACCCTTGAGTCCACAGGCCGATGCTCTATCCACTGAGCCAAACCGGTTTTGGCTAGTTGATCCTTTTTCATATCCTTGAGGGTCTCACTAAATTTCTTGGAGGTTTCTAGAAAATTCTTGAGTAACCTTATAACTGTGGTTTTGAACTCTATATCCAGTAGTTTGCTTTCCTCCATTTCTTTCGTTTGTGATCTGTTTCTTTGTCTCTGCATTTTGGCTGCTTCCCTGAGTTGACAGAGTGGCTTTGTATGCTAGGTGTCCTATAGGGCCCAGTGGCTCAGCCTCCCCAGTTACCTGAGGTGGACACTCTTGGTGGACCCCTCTGTGGGCTGTGTACACAGTCTTGTTTTAGTTAAGCCTTGATTGCTGTTGGTATCACTGGGAGGAATTGACCTCCAGGCCAATTGGCTTTGAGGATCAGTTGTGTCTACAATCAGAGAACTACTGTGCTGGAGATACCCTTATGGGGCAAGATTTGCTTCAGTGGGGCTTTGCTGCTCACTGAGTCTGCCCCTTGATTGTGTCGCCCATGGATGTGAAGAGTTGTAATCTGGATGGTCTCACTCTGACTACTGGGCACACTGGCTCTTGGATCTCCAAGGAGGTGCAAAGTCAGCCACTGCCTGAGGCCACCCAGTAGGAGCTGCAGAGAGATCTGCAGATTCTTCCTCATTATTTGGGGTTTGTAGGTGCCCAGATGAGGCCCAGCTGTGAAGCCATGCAAGCTGCTGTCCAGCCTTGGGCCTTCTTTTGGAGGCTCTGTGGCTCTCTGACCCTCTGCAGTGTGTTAGGTTTTAAATAGCAAAGGGCCAGGCCATTCATATGCAAAATTGGGTGGGGTAGGATCTCAGGGAATCACCAGGGCAGAGCAAGCAGCAATGGCTGCCTGTCACCCCCTCCCCCCGAAGATATCCCAGGATCTCTGGTCTCTGTGTCCTGCAGCACCGAGCAGGAGCAATGATCACTGCAAGCACCTCTGAGAGAAAGCCACCCTCGTGTTCCAGCCCTATGCTGGACAGTCCAGTTTCTCCCCATATGAGTCTGAGTCCCCACAGTCTCACCTGGACCTCTCCCTCCCAATTGAAAAAGACAACAGCATACTCAGTTGCCAGCCCTTTTCCTCGTGCATGCGCCTCCGTACTTCTGCACTTCACTTCCCGCCTCTACACACCTCCTCCCAGTCTCAGTGTGCTTTTCTCTTTCCTTCTAGTTGTAGAGTTTTCACTCAGCCAGCCTTCCCATGGTTCTGGATGATACCCGTTTTGTCTTCTAGTTGTAATTTTGATGTTGTTGTGCGAGGCAGCAAGTTTAGGTGTTTACCTATGCTGCCATCTTGGTTCCTCTTTAATTTTTAATACAGATGACTCTGTCAGTTCTACAATCGAAGTTATTAACATTTTTAAATCCTCACCCAAGGATATGTTTTTAATGCTTTTGTAGAAATGTGCACATAAACCTACATTCATTTTTCAAATGTTTTCTAGGTTATCTAGTTTATGGACCATTGAAAATGTACATCCAAACTCTGCCCTCTCATTCAAGGCAAAGGAATGTTCATGATATACAAACTCGTACCCTTTGTATGTGAGTGGTTAGGACAAAAGTGTTGTCATTTGTTCTAAGCCAAGCCTTCCTTGGATTTGTGTCTGAACACAGTCATTCCTTAGAGTACTAAGAATAAAATGAACTCTTGTTGGGGAAAGGGATGAGGCTATATGAGTCCATAATTAGGAACTAAATCCCCTCATGGGCCTGGGAGGAAAGAAAAGGTCTTCTGTGCTTTCTTTCTGTGCTTTCCCGGGGTAAGGGCCTCTCATTCTTTGAGAATGACACAGGGATTGGAAATCAGGAAAGGTACCTTTAAATTGTGTTGCCACGAATTATCTCTGTGGCTTTGTGCACATCTTTTCAAGGCTCTCTATAAAATGAAAGGTAAGCGAGTGGTTTCTAAGGGTCCTTCCTGATAGCTCCCCAATTCTGTGATGTTTTCACTATTGCTCTCTTTCACGTGTGACACTCACCTGAAGGCTCTCCATCGGCCCCTTCATTGTGTGTGAAGTTGCATTGTGTATAGAATCGGCACGCTCTCTGTAGGACCAGCATTGGTATGGTCCTGTTTTGCTTTCCTGTCTTGCTCAGTGATAACATTCTGGAGTGTTTTCTTTCTTCTTGTGAGGAAGGATAATATTTTTTTCTCCCCTCACCAAACATTTTAAAGTCTCACTGTAGAAAATTAACCCGAAGTGGGAAGCCAGTGACATTTATTCTTAATACTAAAATTGTACGCCCAATTATTTTTTATGATAAATATTTCTGTATTCCCCAGATAGGCAAGCAGAGGACAGAGTGAGGTTGTGAGATTCATCAGAGGGAATGGGGGGAGGGGGAGGGAAGATGGCAAGAAAGGATAAACAAAGCGCCCAAATCCCCAAGTTGAGTTGCGAGCCGAGGACCACTAGGCTCAGATTGGCATTGTTACTGGAGGCCTGGGGCAGAGTGAAGGTGCGGGAGGATAGAATGCGCAGTCCTGGGAGAAGTCCTGGGGCCCTAGATTGGAGATCCTGGCCACCTGTTACAGGTTTCAGCAGTCCCTGCTGTGAGTGGGCATAGTACTTCGAATTATAAAATTCTTCACTCTTAGGTATTTTCATAGAGATCTCGAATAGAACATGGTATGATCAGGGGGAAATAGGTACTTTTTTTCTTAATCACAAATTGAATTTTGTGTATGTATTTTCTTAACTAGTGAACAGATGAGCAAGTTGTATATGAAAACATGTTTTTCTGGGCTGTTGTGTGAGGTTGGATTGCTGTTGTCTGTTTCCCAGGTAACAGACCCCGTGGGACTCAGGACCCCAGTGCTCCCCAGCCACAGAGTTTAGTTTTCACTTCGCCAGTTCATTTCACTGCTGTGAATGCTGAATAGTGCAGTGTTGCTCTTTGGCAGGTAGAAGATACAGTTAAAACTATGATGAAAGAGGCCATAGGTACTTACTTATTTAAACACTTAGCAGCGTTTTCCAAATTCTCTAATTAGCCCATATTATTATCAAAGCTATTTGTATAACATTTACTCCTGTATTTTTGTTTTTCCTTACAGATTAATTGCCTGAGGAACTGCAAAACCTATCAAGCCAGAAAACCTCTGTGGTTTTATAGCACTTCCCTCAAGTTTTTCCTTAATAAACCAATGCTTGCTGATGTTGTCTTTGAAATACAAGGTATGCTTCGGTTTTTACAAAATTGATTGTTCATTTTTATTCCCTGTTTTCTTACCTTTCTGTTTAAGCTTTGAACATTTAGGATGTAGGAATGACTTATCTCTATTTTAGGATATAGATTAACACTGCCTGAATTTCAACAAAATATTCTAGGGTAATGAAGGATTTTATTAAAATAAGAAATCTATATTTTTCTTAGATTTCTTTTCTCTTTACCGTATGTTTCCTTAACTTTTAGGGGCCAGCAAGGTGATCTTTAATATGAAATAAAATATTTTTGTGTGTGTATTTCTTTTAAAGATCCTAGTTTTTAACCATCTGAAACCAACTCCCTTAAATTCTGTTACGTCTAGTTTCTCTTATTTAGCTCTCTTGGTTGCTATTTGAGCAAAAGGGACAGCCATGGGTTGAGGGTCATGCCTGGCTTACATCAGGCATCTGTAGAAAAGGGCTATGTTCATTCCTCCCAGCACTCTGAGATTTACCTCCAGAACTGAGAGCTGCTTTTTATCTCTGTAGGAAAGTAATGCTACTTAATTTTAATTATGATGAGCTGTTTTATACCCCGTTATTGATTATCCACTTGGATAATTTTGTCACTTCAGTAGATTAAGAGCATAATCTTGAAAATGAATTGTCAGATACCTTCAATTATGCAAGACTAGAAAGAGTTGTTTTTAAATGAAATAAGTAGAACTTCAGGTGGGCTATTACTAAGAGGAAGATATAATTTTGTTTTATGGTAGAAATGTATGGCAGCCAATAGTCATTTACTTTTTTAAAAATGTTCCCCAGAAAGATCCATTTTACTTTTCAATTTGGCCACCTACCAAGACTAGCAGTGAATTGGAAACTTTCCCAAGTGCCTTCTGAGAAGCTTCTTTGGCACTGACTGCAATGTGAGCGTCGGACACTGAAAATGGGACAATAAGGGTCACCTTGAAATACATAAAAATGATTTTGGGGAAAAAGAAAGCTAACGGGAGATCAGATTTGCCTTTTTACACAAGAGTCATTAACTCTTTTTTAATATTTGCACAGGACCCGTTGATACCAATGTTATGTCAGTGTAACCTACTGAAAAGGTTTTCAAAAGGAATATGAAACACATGAAAATATGTTCTATTAAAAGAAAAGAAATAAGCAGAGACACGGAGAACCCTTTCTCCTTATGCTTGTGTTTCTTCCACGATTCCACCTCTGGACCCTTTCACAGGCACCTGCTACGCTCACCTGTGCAGAGCCTGGGTCCGCAGGGCTGGTTGTGTGGGTGCTTGTGCAGGTGCCCAGCAGCAGCTGCGGGGGTTCCTAGCCTCTTCAGCTCCAATGGCTAGACCTCCAAGGGAGTCAGGAGCAGAGAGACACAGGAATGGGTGGGCGCAGGGTGCCACGGCAGTTTATCTGACATCATCTGGAGGAAAGGCAAGCCTCCCTTCCGAAGAGTGTGGCGGGGAACTTGCAGGGGTGGAGGGCAGTAGTGCTCTCTCCTAGAGGAGGCCAAGCCCTCGTGCTGGAGCCCTAGCTCCAGCCTTGGCTTTGCATTCCAACTGGGTTGTGTTTCCTCAGACAAGTCACTCAACACTTCTGGCCTTAAGTCCTCTCATTTGCAAAGGGAAGAAGGTAAACCATATAGATTCTACAAGGGTCCTTTTTAGTGTTGAGCTTGATGAAGTGGTAGTGGTAGTGGCAGGGACTGGAAGACCTGGCTTGGATATTGCTTGGGTGCATATCTATAGGATAATATGCTAATTAGACCAGACATTCTTCCTGACGAAGCCAGGGCTGGAGGGAAGCCAGCCCAGGTCCCTGGTGCCAGAGGGAAGCTGGTGCTGGCAGCCGGGGGAAGGAAGGCTTACTCTTACACAAATTTTTGTGCATCGGGCCTCTAGTTTACTATATAATAGGTTTGGCTGTGTTATTTTACATTTATGATCCTTTGTCTCCTCGCCTATAAAATGGGGATACTAATTTCCACCTGGTAACATGGTCACAGGGATTGAGACAGTGTGTATAAAGGTGTAGATAGGAGCCTGCCTGTTAGGCCCCTCCCCCTGCACTGGCAGCCAACTCTGACGGATTGATGTGCTGTTTCTTCCTGAACCCAGGGCCACAGTTAATCCTTCTTTTAAAATGTTCTAAGCCATCAGCAACAACTGGCTGGAGATGACCTGGGATAGAAAACCTATTTACTATCCCTGCAATAGATAGTAATCAAAAAAATACTCCCCCCTCTCCAATTTGTTGTGTGGGTTTGTATGTTTTTCCATGAAATAATTTTTAAAGAAGTTACCTAGCAGTTCTAAAACTAGTCTTGATAAACATTTAGACCTGATAAGGAAAAATAAGAATTTCCCTGTGACATTGGAAGCTGTGTCTCATGAAAAATACTTTTACATTCTGTCCCTGTTTACTTAAGCAGTACATATTCTAAATCTCCCTTGGAGTAGGCAAGTTTACTATTTTCAGAATAAAACAAAAACATTTCTAAAAATTTTATTTTTAAAACTTGGCAAGTGATATGAAGAAATATTATAAATGTAGCATTTTATTTTAATATATAATAAAAACAAAGACCTTTGATAATCTATGCTAAATTATTAGAAAACTTGATCTTTTGAATTTTGTTTCACTTAAAAAAAGTTTCCTAAAACTATTACAGCGATTAGATACTACAGGAAAGACACTTTTGGCCTTGACATTTTCAAAGAACATATTTATCTTTTAACCAGAAAATTTATGTCTTTTTTCCTCCCTGAGTAATTCTTCAGCTCTAATCTATTGCTATTTAGTATATAAACACAGCATTATGTTTTTTCAGCAAGTTTTGTGCAGTGTTTATATCCTATCTAATAAAAGAGAAACATGCAAATTGACTGTACCTTCACTATGCTACCAGCCAATAGGAGCAATATGCAAATTAACCTCCAAGCAAGGTGGCAGGCAGGCCCCCTCTGCCCCTAGCCAGCCATGGTGGTGCTGCAGGTTGCACGGATACCAATCACAGCCCCAGCTGCAGCAGGGGCTGTGGCTCGGCCCCCCGCCTCCTGTGGCGAGGGTCCCAGTTGCAGCCCCAGCTGCAGCTGAGGCAGAAGCAGTTAGGGTGATCAGGATGGTGGGGGATGGGGGCCGTTGGGGCTGAGCAGGCTGGCAGAGGGGACCAGTTGGGGCAATCAAGCCAACAGGCAGAGTGGTTAGGAGTGATCAAGCAGTCAGGCAGGTGAGCTGTTAGGAGCCAGCAGTCCCGGATTGTGAGGGGGGTTGTCCGACTGCCAGTTTAGGCCCGATCCCAAAGGGATCTCAGATAGGAGAGGATGCAGGCCGGGCTGAAAGACAACCCCCCCCCATGCATTAATTTCGTGCACTGGGCCACTAGTATTTATATAATTTATATGCAATGTTTAGAAATGTGGCTTTACCGAGATACTGATATTACAGTTTCACAATAAAATGGTATATAATACCAAAACAGTAGTTTGAAAGAGTGAGAAAGAGAAGTTGATCTTTCCTTAACTGGAGATATAATGGTTTTCTAAACTAAACTCTGAGCTTGAAATTGGTTTGAAAATGCTTTAAGGTATTGAGCCTTTTGTTGCTGATTTGTAATCACATCATTAATGGAAATTTTCTGTCAAAATTCCAAGATTACTTATCAAATTCCTTCCCCATCTACTATCCACTTGGTATTTTTGGCCAATCTTTTTTTTTTTTTTAATTTTCAAGATCCAGCAACTTTTATTGTTTAAAGTATTTCATGTCTCCCCCCAGCAACTCCCATCCTTGAGGGCAAGCCCCCGTGTCCATTGGTCATGCTAATATGCATGCATACAAGTGCTTTGGTTGATTTCTAACCCCTCCCTTCCCCTACCTTCTCCCCGAGGTTGGACGGCCTGCTTAGTGCCACCTCATCTCTGGATCCATTTTTGTTCATCAGTTTAGGTTGTTCATTATATACCACATATGAGTGAGGTCATGTGATACTTATCTTTCTCTGACTGGCTTATTTCGCTTAGCATCATGCTCTCCATTTCCATCCATGCTGTTGTAAATGGTGAAAGTTTCTACTTTTTATAGCAGTGTAGTATTCCATTGTATAAATGTACCACAGTTATTTAATCCACTCATCTGCTGATGGGCACTTAAATGGTTTCCAAATCTTAGCTATTGTAAATTGTGCTGCTATCAACATAGGGGTGCATATATCCTTTCTTATTGTGTTTCTAGTTTCTTGGGATATATTCCTAGAAGTAGGATTACTGGGTCAAATGGAAGTTCCATTTTTAACTTTTTGAGGAAACTACATACTGTTTTCCACAGTGGCTGCACCAGTCTGCATTCCCTCCAATAGTGCACAATGGTTCCTTTTTCTCTGCATCCTTGCCAGCACTTGTCGTTTGGATAGTTTAAATTCATGTGGAATAAAAAAAGACCCCAAATAGCCACAGCAATCATTAGAAAGAAGACCAAAGTTGGAGAGATCACAATACCAGATATCAAGCTATATTACCAAGCCACGGTTCTCAAAACTGCCTAGTACTGGCACAAGAATAGATATATAGACCAATGAAACAGAATAGAGAACTCAGAAATAGACCCATGCCAATAGGCTCAATTAATATTTGACAAAGGAGGCAAGAGCATACAATGGAGTCCAGACAGTCTCTTCAATAAATGGTGCTGGGTTAGATACATGCAAAAAAAATGAAGCTAGATCACCATCTTAAACCATACACAAAAAGAAACTCAGAATGGTTAACGGACTTAAATGTAAGGCGGTAAACCATAAAAATCTTAGAAGATTCCATAGTCAGCAAAATATCAGACATATGTTGTAGCAATATCTTTAGCAAAACAGCTCCAAGAGCAATGGAAACTAAGGAGAAAATAAACAAATGGGACTACATCAAAATAAAAAGCTGCACAGCAAAAGAAACCATAAAAGAAACAATAAGAAAGCCCACTGCATGGGAGAACATATTTGCCAATGCTATTTCAGTCAAGGGTTTAATCTCCAAAATTTACAGGGAATTCATACAACTTAACAAAAAGAAGATAATCCAATTTAAAAATGAGCAAAGGACCTAAGTAGACACTTTTTGAAAGAGGACATACAGAAGGCCAAGAGACATATGAAAACATCCTCAAAGTCACTTATCATCTGAGAGACGCAGATCAAAACAGCAATGAGGTACCATCTCATACCTGTCAGATTGTCCAATCTTAAATTCCTCTGCTTAACTCAAATGAAAGGGTATCTAATTTGTGTAAGCCATGCTTCAAATTTTCTTTTCTTTTTACACAGTAACCTATTTAAGATTTTAAAACTTTAAGATTATAAGTCAGATTATATTACCTGTTTGAATTCTTTGTTACTGCTATGTATAAATGTATCTAGCAGGCACTGAGTATGGAGACTGATCATTCCATGGATGGATGCTAACACTGAGGGCAGGTAACCTAAAGGCAAAGAGGCAGGGATTAAAAGGGCGGAGGGGGTAGGATGTCTGCTAGCAGGTGTGTGTGACCGGATAAGAGTGCTTGCTGTGGCCCCTTCTTCCTGTCCCGTGGGAGGCATGCCTGGCAAATCACAGTGCCGAGCAGTGAGCTCAGAACTAGCCATGTTGGGACTTGCTTGCCAATCCTGAGGGATTATTGGCTTTGGAGAAAGCCACTGGGCTTAGATGGAACTCTTTTCTGAGTCAAAAGATGTTGTGCTTGGATTTACAGAGAGGGAAGAATCCAATGATTGAAAATATTTTAGAGCAGAATATGTGCTCCTGCAGAGAATGAGAGCTGAAAGATGCATAGTGAAGACCCTTGGTCATAGCAGGGTGGTTTGGCTCATACTCACGTTCCAGAAAGTGACAACCTTGTCACTCATACTGGCTGTGGTATCTTCCACCTAAAAGCTTGGCTTCTCCTAAGCTGGGCAACTTTGTCTTTCTCATTTTTGTATCTTCGTACTTAGCACAGCCATTAGCAGGTGATGGTGCTCCATAATGATCTGTTGAAATGATCTAGAGTAACCTGAGGGCTGGCTGTGGATCCTTGGCTCCGCATTGTGCTGGGAGTGGTGAGAACTGCTTCACTCACAAGCCCAAGGTTATGTGTCCCTCTGGAGTTTTGTGTGGTCTGGAAAAGTGGCTTTTATGAGAGAGTTAGTGTAGTTTAATGAGCTTCAGTGAGAGACATTGGATGAGAGGCCTTTAAAAATTTTAAGTAGCTCTGTCTCTCCCAGAAGTAAGCATCTTTTATTTAGGAAAGAGGTTACCTTGGGAGGCGGCAGTATGCTGGGGAGACACCAGGGAACTAGGCCATCCCCTTGTAAACTTTCCATAAGATCTGAAATGCTCTCCTTGGCTTCATGGAGATTCCCTGGGCATTCTTATGATGTATGGATTGCTTAGGCCAAGGATGGCTTATTTGCTTTTTCTGGTAAGGGAAGTCTGACCAGGACTGTCCTGTGACTTGGCCAAGAAAAGAATGGTATTGTTTTCTTGGGAGGCACATGGACAAGGGTGGTGATGGTATTTCAGGCCAATTGGAGAAGATAAAAAATAGATGTTTCATTATAAACACACTAGAGGCCCGGTGCACAAAATTGGTGCACTGGAGGGGAGGGGTCCCTCAGCCTGGATTGCGAGAGGGTGCAGGCCATGCCAAGGGATCCCATCGGTGCACGATTGGGGCTGATGAGGGACACAGGAAGTTGGCTAGCTGAGGAGGGATCGTAGGAGGGCTTTAGTGCATGCCCTGCCCTCTCACCCAGTTCTGACTGGCTAGACCTCAGCAGCAAACTAACCTACTGGTGGGAGTATCTGCCCTCTGGTGGTCAGTGCACATCATAGTGAGCAGTTGAGTGACCTTAGCATATCATTATCATACTAGTAGCCCGGTGCATGAAATTGGTGCACTGGGGAGGGGTGCCTCAGCCCATCCTGCCCCCTCTCACATACTGGGAGCCCTTAGGGGGTATCCTTCCTTTGTGGAAGGCAACTGGACTGATCAAGGGAAGGTGCCAGCCCCATCACCCTGCTACTGCAGCCACTACCAGTCACTGCAGCCACCAAGATATGTTCATCAACATGGACTCCAGTTCCTTCATCATGAAAAAAATGACAACTTTCTTTAGGCATTTTCAAGATGTGCCCTTCATAGTATATGACATTTCTTTATTTTTCTTTTTATCCTTTGAAAGTGGGCACTCCCCACCCCTCTGATGGCATGCTTGGCCCCTTCCCAAGCCTACAGTCTCTGCCCCAGGCTGTAGGCTTGGGAAGCAGGTACTCCTGTCCCCCAAGCCTAAAACCTCTGCAGGATGGCCAGCTGGGAGTGACTTGGGTGCCAAGGAGGCTCCCAGGATCCAGGTATGTATGCAAATTAACTGCCTTCTTCATTGGGTTAATTTGCATACTCACTCTGATTGGCTGTGGGCGTAGCAGAGGTATGGTCAATTTACATGGTTCTCTGTTATTAGGGAAGATTACACTTTGGTTGGTTGACTGACCAACTGGAAACTTAGCATATTAGGCTTTTATTATATAAGATGAAGCAAAATATTTCATTTCAGTATTCTATCTTCATGAAGTATACACTAAGTAACAAATAATTGCCTGACTTGCAAATTATTGGTTTCAAAGGCAACTTTTGAACGCTTTATGTTTTAATGAAAAATTAAGTCTCTGAATTAATATTGGTTACCACCCCCAAATTTGGTTTCCATGTATCAGCTTAGCTGTACCAAATGCAATACCAGTCTAATCACAAGGAAAGTTGCTAGAATAAGAACTCTACAAGTATATCTTACTTAATTCTGTTTCCTTTTGAACCATGCAGGTACAACAGTGCCAGCCCACAGGGCCATCCTGGTGGCTCGGTGTGAGGTGATGGCAGCCATGTTCAATGGCAATTATATGGAAGCAAAGAGTATTCTGATTCCAGTCTATGGTGTTTCCAAAGAGACGTTCTTGTCATTCTTAGAGTACTTATACACAGACTCCTGCTGCCCAGGTGAGCAGTATAAATGTTAGGTAATATCTGACAATTCCCTCTTTCAGAAATGTCAGCCATTTAAATAAATTGCTTTCTGTGAAATCTGTTTTTACTTCAGGCTTATCAGAGGTGACACCATGGAAAGTGCTAAGCAGGTGGAGGTAGTGTTGGGACAACAATGACTTTTCAGTCAATTCGAGTGGAAGAGCAGTGATTGGGTACCTCTTACAGGCTCTGAGTCGGATATGATAAGTTCAGGTGTCCCAGCCAGCACCAGCAGCGTGGTGGCCACCGTGGGCACCCTAGACATGGAGTTGTCTTGATTTTTAGATTTGGAAGATATCCTGTGTTTGTTATTGTTTATGTTATATTGGTACTAGCAAACGTGTGTATTTGATGCTTTGATTTTATTAGGTTTTATCCTGTTCATTAGAAAAAAAAGCTCTGAGAAGCACTGATAACTATAGGACAAAGCACTTTACAAATTGGTAAAAGGTGTAGGGGGCATGAGTCAAAGTGAATAATCTAAAGTTAAGGTAGACCCTGGGGACAATCACAGAAAGATCGGTAATCTATTCATTATGTTAAATATCATGCACAGCATTCTTGGTTCCTAACTATAAAAGCATGTAAGGCATTTATGGAGGGATAAGAGAATTGCATAAAAAATCAGATTTACAAGGAAGTGTTAAAACAATAGCAACCAGCCGAGACCAGTTTGGCTCAGTGGATGGAGCGTTGGACTGCGGACTGAAGGGTCCCGGGTTTGATTCCGGCAAGGGCATGTACCGTGGCTGCGGGCACATCCCCAGTAGGGGGCATGCAAGAGGCAGCTGATCGATGTCTCTCTCTCATCGATGTTTCTGACTTTCTATCTCTCCCTTCCGCTCTGTAAAAAATCAATAAAATATGTTTTAAAACAAAACAAAACAACAACAACCAGGGTAATGGCCAGGTTGGGGGAAGAGGGTGTGGGTGTTCTTGTTTGTGGACACAGATTTTCAGTTTGGAATGATGTCAGAGTCTGGAGATGGATAGCGGTGATGGTTGCACAGCATTGTGAATGGACTTAATACCATGAACTGCACACTGGAAAATGGCTGATGGTGGGGGGAGGTTAGAGAAAGGTGGTCAATAATTAAGGTCTAGAAATGTACAACATGACTGTAGCTAATACTGCTGCATGATATATAGGCAAATTGTTAAGATTATAGATCCCAAGTTTTCTCGTCAATAAGGAGAACCCTTTTTTCTTTTACTTTTTATTGTATCTATATGAGATTATGGGTATTATGTAAACCTACTGTGGTATTCATGTCACAGTATATGTCATTCAGACCATCATTCTGTACCCCTTAAGCAGTGATGTATGTCAGTTATTTCTCTGTAAAACTGGAAGAATGCTTAATGGTAAATTTTATGTTTATTTTACCACAATTAAAACAAAACAAACACAGAACTAAAGTTAGAAGGAGAAAAATTGAAAAGATACAGGTTAAGGAGCAGAAGGAATTATCCCATAGTTCTGGACTTGATTATTAAGGGCAATTATAGAATCTCCCTCTCTGGATAATTAAAAAACAAAAATGACACAGAGATTCTCTTCTGAGTATGAAGGCTTAAATTCTTTTTTTAAATGGAATTTAGAATGCTGATTTCTTAAAGGTTTCCTCTGGGTATTCTGTTCTGCATTGAGTGATAGAGTCAGCATTTTCTGTTTGTCTTAGGCCATAAAAGAAATGGTTTTATTGTTCATTTTCTTATTTCCCTCCTTGCATCAGCTGGCATTTTCCAGGCCATGTGTCTCCTGATCTGTGCGGAGATGTACCAGGTGTCCAGACTGCAGCACATCTGCGAGCTGTTCATCATTACCCAACTGCAGAGCATGCCCAGCAGGGAGCTGGCATCTATGAACCTCGATATAGTGGACCTGCTCAAGAAAGCCAAGGTAATTGGCCCTATGTATCTGCTTATTTGAATTTTTAAAAATCTTCTTAAGCGATATGTTAGTATCTATCCTAGTTTGGAAGTTTGGCTAAATGAGGCTCAAGTGCTCTCACAACAGTGTCTGTGGGCAGGTAATTTTGGAGATAGGGTTTCTGAGCAATTCCTTTCTAAGCAGTTGAATTGGCTGATGGGGAACATTTCAACTGAATGGTGGCCATTATTAGAGTCATTTGAGTGTGGCGCACTATTGTGTCATATAGGCATTATAGGAAATAGAATTTACATTGAATTTCCCCAAAATGATCATATCTTAGGGTTCCTGAAAGGAAAATGACAGGATTGGTCCCTACAAATTGATAGGATGATTAGGCCAAATTCATTTATCTGTTTATCCATTCATTCACTTTATGAACCTGTTTTGAAGTTTCAGTTGTTTGTAGAAGTACAGGTATGCTGCTTAATCCTTTCAAACCCCCTTTTGTTGATATGTCTCACGGTATCGGGAATGTATTTAGTAAAACTGTTTGCGTTGAGAACCACTGCAGTGCACCTACTCTCTCCTCAGAATTTCTTGCCTCTTGTAAGCTCAGGGCCCTTCTGTTTTTAACAATTGTATTGCTGTACATTTTAGGGAGTGGGTAGATTTTATACAGTCAACTTCCTGTGACTAATTGTAGTTACACAGACCCTAGAATAGGAACCTGACAAAGGACCAAACTAGGTCTGCTTTCTTGAACTCTGCTTCTGGAACGCTTACCTTATTGTCCCAGTCGGACATTTACCATCTTCTTATTCCCACTGTCTTTTAATATGTTGTTGGTTTTCTTTTATTGGTATCAGTGAGGAAGGAAGAGGGAGAGAAAGAGAGAGAAACATCAATGATGAGAGAATCGTCGATCCGCTGCTTCCTGCACATCCCCACACTGGGGATCAAGCCCGCAACCTGGACATGTGCCCCCACTGGGAATCGAACCATGACCACCTGGTGCACAGGTTGACGCTCAACTGCTGAGCCATGCTGGCTGGGCTCCCACTCTCTCTCTCTTTTATCCCTGGGAGCAAGAAGTTTATGCAGATGGGTCATCCAGCCCTTGGCTGTTCTACCACTTCACCCACTCCCTGAGACAGCTTCAGGGCCTGCAGCAGTCAGACACACAGCGATGAGTACTGACCTTGCAGTAAACTGAAATTTAAAGGTCTTTTTCACAGGAACATATTCGCTCCATCACTAAAGACTACCAAAATTTTTAAAAATGTTATCTGACGTACAACGTATTGGCTATTCCTATCAACTTTGACATCCAGAATTAGAAAAATATGAATTTGTCTTCATCCAAGTTTCTGAAATAGAGCCACGTAATTCGGAAAAGGATAGACTCTGAGACAGCTAAACGTGTGCTGAGGTGAATTCATTAATCAGCGTGTATTTCTAGGCATAGAATGGAATTCATTCAAAGCATCCAGGTCTTCCTTACTCTCTAACTATGTTGGAGTTCTTTTCTTTCATAATCAAGTCATAAGATTATACATAGTTAATATTAGAGGTACAAACAAATATTTAAAAATTGAGTAACCCTGATTACTCTTCTTTGTAAGATACTATAGTGAGCTTGGGATAAATAGCTACCTTCTAGATTTAATTTAAAAGTGCATTTTTATTCTGTCTAGTATTTTCACAATCTTGGTTCATTTTTGATGTATCA
Organism: Antrozous pallidus; assembly: GCA_027563665.1. Classification (NCBI taxonomy): domain Eukaryota; kingdom Metazoa; phylum Chordata; class Mammalia; order Chiroptera; family Vespertilionidae; genus Antrozous; species Antrozous pallidus. Next base: position 57,244,850 of record CM050512.1, read on the forward strand.
TTTTCAGACTATTCTAACAAGTCTTTCATACTTTAAAAAACTGGATACGTTTTTATTATTAATTTGAGAGATACTTTATAATTGGAGAGATACTGGATACTATTTTATTATTAATTTGAGAGAGAGAGAGAGAGAGAGAGAGAGAGAGAGAGAGAGAGAGAGAGAAACATCAATTTGTTGTTCCACTTATTTATGCCTTCGTTGATTGATTCTTGTCTGTGCCCTAACCAGGGATTGAACCTGCAACCTTGGCATATTGGGATGATGCTCTAACCACTTGAGCTACTTGGCCTGGGCCTCTTGTAATATCCTTTTAAGTAGATAGTTTATACATAAGAGAATTTCCAGTATGATTGCATTGATTTCCTTTAAGTGCCCCCTCCCCCTAATATACACACACATACACAAATACACATACACACACCTCACCAGCATCACTTATGATTGCATTGTCATAAATTCTTCCTCACCTATTTCCCCCAACTGTGTAGTTTCTGATTATGTGATTATACTTATTTTTCTCTTGAATTTTAAAATTCTGAAATAATTTTTTTTTAATTTTACTGGTTCTGATAATGTTTCTATTTGCTAAGATTAAGCCTACGTTTATCAGTTTTCTTCTATTCTATCCCTGATGGTTTCTAGTTTAGAATTATGGGTTCCAGGTAACAGGATATTTTTCTCCCTAAGTTCTCTTTGGAGTTCTAGTTTGAGGTTCTAGTTCACTAGCTAGTTCATCCTATAGTCAGAATTTAGTTAACCTTTTCCTCATTGTTTCTCTGACTTCTAGGAGGTGAAATTGTTTTAGCAGATTTAGACTTCTAGTAGCTCTCTGAGTAACTGTAATTTCTAATCCTTTCATCATCTCTACCAGCTGTGTACTGTGTGTCAGGAAAGCATCATTCTTAACTTCAACATAGATTAGCAGTCTTGGTATTTTCTCATTTCTGTTTCCACATATCCCCAAACTCTTTCAACTTTATCTTGTTTCCACTTTTTAGGTCCATATATTTCCATCAAGTTGAACTCTTAACATATAATACACGTTTCTTTCCCTTAATCGACCAGTTCCTTCAGATCGAGGTAGAGATTTCTAATCCACTTTTAATCCTTTCTAGCCAAACTTTGTGATTTCCTTGAAGTCCTATTAAAGTTTTAAACTCAACTTCTTTATAATCTGTGCATTAATATTTGGCTGCTTCAAGCCACCAGTTTTGTTTCTTACCTTTTCCTCGTGAGTTTCTAGGTACTTTCTGCGTCATTATTATTCTTTACAAATGCTATAGCATTTGGTTTACAGGTTTTTTTAAATGCCTATTTTTTATTTTTTTGTTTATTTAAGTTTAAACCTGTTTTCTCAGTTCAGCATCCATTTTTGCCCACAAGTATTTTATAGCATTCCATCTCTTCCCAAGAGTCCACAAGTATATCTTAAATTTCAGTCAAAAATAAAATTCTGTATTTGAATTATATTTTTGTAGGTAGCTTTTTATTTCTGTGATCTCCCTTCTCTTTCAAAGTCACAGCCATCAGCAATGTTCTGAACTCTGTTGGTAGGTTAGTTGCTGTGGTTAATCATCTAATAGTGTTGGTGGCTTCTGTTGAAATAACTGCAAGTTCTTGCTCTATTCCCTTCAGATCATTCACATTCATCTACTAAAATAAGAGGTGAAAAAAGATTGTTAAAATCTGATGTGGGATTAGATGAACTATAAAGTTTCGTACAACTCAAAAATTCTGTTATTTAATAAGAATCAGAGAGACCTATGAGTTGAAATGTTAAAACATATTCCCACATTATAACTTCTTAAGAGAGCAATACTTGAGTTTCTTCCTTAGGATTTGAGATTACAAATCTTTCTTCAATTTAGTATTACTTATTTTTTACATATTTTTGATTGTCCTTAACAGAGCTATATATAGCATAAAAGTGGAAACAACCTAAATGTCCAACAACAAATGAAAGAATAAATGAAGTGTGGTATGTACATGTAATAGCGTATTACTCATCCTTAAAAAGGAATGAAATTTTAATATATTCTGCAACATGGATGAACTTTGAGGACATTGTGCTAAGTAAAATAAAGCAGACAGAAAAAGGACAAATACTGTATAATTCGACTTATATGAGGTACTTGGAATAGTCAGATTCATAAAGGTAAAATAAAATAGTGATTACCAGGGACTGGAGCTAAGGAGAAAGGGGACTTATTATTTAATGGGTAAAAAGTTTCAGTTTAGGATAATAAAAAGTTCTGAAAATAGATAGTGATGATGGTTGCACTTAAAAATGGTAAATTTTAAGTATACTTTACCATAGTAATAATAAAAAGAATTACACTCATATATCCAAGTTTCCTGCCACCAAGTTTACCACACTCTGAATTGAGTGGTTACATCAGTGAGTGTCACTGGATTGGCACCGAGGTGATGATGTCATGGCCAAGTTGCTGAGAGTTCCCCCTCCATTAGCTATTAAAACAGAATGAGAAATATGCTGGGAATCCTGCTCAGTGTAACAGTACCTCTGAGTTAAAAGCAACTATTCAAACATAACCTTCTCATAGAAATACTTACATAGTGCCACCATAACCTTTGGTTGATGACACTTCCTCCTCTAAATAATTTTTCGTTTGCTCCTCAGATGAATTTCTTTAGATATGGCCAAGTGTATACCTTTGCTGGCTATAATCTTGCACAGATACAAGTGCAGTTAGTGAAGGCCATGACCTTAGATTGAAAGCTTTAACTAAATCTTCAAGAACCTCAGATAGCCTTTGTGAACCACAGATGCAACCATACATCGGCTTAAAGATATTCAGCGACTGCAGCAGCAGTCACTTGTTATGTATTTGATTTGGTTTCTTCATTGATGTAATTTTATTATTATTTGTTATTAGCGCTCCCTTTTTCTTTCTGCTGTCAGAGTAGGCTGAGGACTGCATCATATATACAGACACATAAAACATGGATTGGGGCTCTCTGTGGGTTCTCCAGACCATTCTCTCTTATCTAATCATCGTATTGAAGGTCATGATTTACAATACTGTTTCACTGTCCATTTCTCTTTCAGTTTCACCACTCTGATTGCCTTTCAACCTGGCTACTTCATTTCATTGCCACTAACTACCTCATCTTCAGTCAAAAGCCTGAATTTCAGGATCTTTCAGGTAGATTGCAATTATTGTGTTGAAAGAAAACTTTATGTTCTTTGTTTTAGATTTGAAACATAATTTATAGGAATAGTAATTTTTAAAAATTAAAAAATCAATGTGATACATTCCTTTTAAATATGCATTGTTTAATAAGAATTAGAGAGACATATGGACTTTGTGTAAGTAGCTTGACCTGTGTTACACAAGAAGTTTTTTAATTATTGTTTTATAGCTTCCATCATTTTTAAATGCATTTCCCCCTGATGTGTAGTAATAAAGTGGTCTCTGGTAGCATTTGGTTTTGATAAATAGGATCTTGGTTTTAACCACCCAAATCAGAAGCAAAATTTAAACATTACTGACTGGAAAACATTTTTAATATAAGAATTGTATCTGTTTTGTATTGTTTATAATATATAGTTCTATTGTACTAATACCTATATCTATTAAGTTTACCTTAATAGGAGTTCACTGTATTTATTACCTGGGAGTAACAATTTTTTATGAATCAAAGAGGGCCGCAAAACTTAATGTGCAGATAGAGTGTGTGTAGTGTGATTTTTAAGATAAATCATAAAAATTAAAATCAATCAACAGTTGAGCTTCTCAGTGTAACGTAAGAGGAAAGTAAATGAAAATAGACTAGTCATCAGAGTAGATGATTACTTAGATACAGTGGTTTGCTCACATCATTACCTAGAATAGATTCAAGGAATAATCAGATTAAGAGGGAAAGGAAATTAAAGATCACCTAATCAAGTAGTCTCAAACTCTAAATGGAGAACTCACCTTGGAAATGCTTGAGGGTCTTCTGAGTGGGGTGGAGAGTGGGGAGTGAGAGAGGAAGAGGAAGGAGCCAAGAGAAGTAGAAGGAAGACAAGGCTACATTTGTGCTGCTTGGATATTTTCCTCACACCTTCAACCAGAGTAATTCCACTTTTATCTGCTTTATATCTTAGCCTTCCATATAAAATCTTACTTATGTTAGAGAATCTGCTGCTAAAACAAAGTGAAAGTGCCTGGTTTCATTCAGCTACTTGTACAATTAAGGAAACCAAGAAATACTTTTTGGCAGATGCCTTGACAGACATTCATAGCCAGCCAACAAACATTGAATGGTTACTGGAAGCCTCTTTATGTAGAATCAACTCCTAGTGCTGTAGAGTAACAAAATAAATCAAAGCAGCACAGCACAAACCATCTACTTTGTGTAAGAAATAAAAAGTGCATTCTGCTTGCTCTTAGTAAAGACATTCTTATACAGTTATTTGTTCAGAAGTCAATTAAAATGAATGAACATTTTGATTTTAGAACTACCTTCATTTTGCTACCCTAGGTCATCTTCACTTGTAAACAAAAAATAAGGTTTATTTTCCCCTTACTATATTATATAAATGCATGGTACACATGGAGAATGCTATTACAACCTAGGAGAAAGATGCTCTGTAAACTCTTTGAATTATTAATTTTTGTTTTATTACTTATACAATTATCTATAAAGGATATATGACCTCCTGGCATAGTGAAAAACAAGGCCCGAAGGTGTAGTTTGAAAAGGCAGGATAAGAAGGTGAGGCTGTGTCAGTGATTTTCTGTGTTTCTTTGATGGAATGAAAGGATATCATGAGTGCTCTGGGTCCGTGGTGCCTGCTTATGTCCGGGGCCTGCAGAGATCCTCCTGTTGGGCAGGAAACCCCCCTGTGGGTAAGGGAGAATTCGGTAGTCTAAACAGATGGTCACAAACTGGTAGTCTTTTTGGACCACATGGTTTTTTGTTTGTTTTAAATTGAGTGTCAACATTTAAAAATTGTAACATGTTACATTTTAAAAAATATAAATTTTTGACTTCTTTTGAAAAGTTGAAGATTTGGCTCCTCTGGCCCATCTTCTCACACAACAACCACCCGGAACTAAGCAGCAGCTGCCATGTCTTCCGGAGTGTCACAGTCCCCTCTCCTCCATATTGCCTTACACCTGGCCCACTACACAGGGTCACTTTAAGTTCAAAAGGGTTCTTGTCACAATCTCTTCAGAGCTTTCTTAAATAATTGCCTATTTTAGTTTGAAAAATTATATTATTATTACTGGAATTCCGCAAATAGTTTGAACTGAGAATTTTTCTTATTTAGGGGTGTTTAGAAATTGAAACGTGAGATTGGAAAAGACCTCTTGTCAATTCTAGCACTAATGCATCAGAACTCAGTGAAATAGCTCATTAAATACTAGACATTTTGTAGACTGGACTCATGAAAGTAAATCGCAGTGCATAAGGATATGTTACCATTTGCATTTATGGAGCTATTATTTCCACAGCTAGTTTAATTTAGCTGAATATTGTATTACATATTTTACTAGAGACCTGATGCATGAAATTCATGCAAGAGTAGGCCTTTGTAGCCGTGGCTGCCTCGATCCTCTCTCACAGCGACGGGCGGCTGCCTCGATCCTCCTTCGTCCTAGAAGTATGCCCAGAAGGACGTCTAGGAGGGCATCCTGTCTAGTTAGCATATTACACTTTTATTATTATAGATACTATGGAGTTTTTTGTTGTTGTTGACCAGAGCTCATCTGTAATCTCCAGCTCCCTTCTAATACCCAGATTTTAGAATTCTAGAAGCCAGGTATTGGCTACCTTGAGTCTCCTAGTCAGGACAGGAAATTGAAGCATCTTTCTCTAGCCTCATGTGGGAATTCTTTCAGTGAACCCAACATTAGTTTATTCAGTTGTGCTTCAGTGTATACCACCAGTCAACAAGTCCCATCCATGTCCTAAAGATTTCCAAACAGCTTTCTAGTATCTCACTCTTCAATATAAGGTGACTAGAGGCCCGGAAATTCATGCACTTGGAGTCCGGGGGCGGGGGGTCCCTTAACCTAGCCTGCACCCTCTCACAGTCCAGGAACCCTCAGGGGATGTCTGACTGACAGCTTAGATCCACTTCCTGTGGGCCTAAGCCATCATTCAGACACTCTTAGTGCTGCTGTGGAGGCAGGAGAGGCTCCCAATACCGCCACTGCGCTCACCAGCCATGAGCCCGGTTCAGGGCTTCTGGCTGACCAGTGCTCCCTCTGTGGATGCACACTAACCACCAAGGGACAGCTCCTGCATTGAGCATCTGCCCCCTAGTGGTCAGTGCATGTAATAGTGACTGGTCATTCCACCATTGGATCTATTTGCATATTAGCCTTTTATTATATAGAACTAGAGGAGGCCCAGTGCACAAAATTTGTGCAGGGGGAGGTCCCTCAGCCCAGCAGTGAGACATCCTTCGTGCTACTGCACAGGCAGGAGAGGCTCCTGCCACCACCACTGCACATGCCAGCCATGAGCCCAGCTTCTTGCTGACTAAGGATCCCCATGTTGGAGCACATTGACCACGGGAGGGCAGCTCCTGCATTGAGTGTTTGCCCCCTGGTGGTCAGTGCACATCACAGCGACCAGTCATTCTCAAATTTGGTCAATTTGCATATTAGCCTTTTATTATATAGGATAACTGAGGATTAACAGATATTTGAGGTATCTGAAATATAGATACCTAAACCAGGACACAATGAATAAAAACAAGAGAGAAGTGAATAGGAAAAACCTACAGTCTTTCTACCTGTGTTACTTTCCTATGAGTCTTTATCCCATGTGGTCTTTACTACTCACACAAAACACTCCACTTTTGACACTTCTGATCACCAAATGTGTGGAGTTTTACTCCTCACCAAGCAGTTCTTCACACCACCAGCTGTGACCTGGTGATAGTGAGAGTGCCAGATCTCACAGGTTAAATAAGGGCTCAGTCCCACAAGGCCATCCCCCATCACTTCAGACACCAGTCCAAGTCCAGTATTTTTGAGCAGCTGATATAGATTAGAAGTTCCAATGACCCCTCCATGGGTTCAGTTAACTTGCTAGATTGGCTCACACAAGGCAGAGAAGCACTTACTTAAGTTTACTAGTTTATTAAAGGATAATAAAGAGATGAAGAGATAATTATGGAGAGGTCTAGGGGCTCCCCAGTGCAGGAGCTCCTGTCCAGTGGAACCGGAGTATATCATCCTCCTGGCACGTGGATGTGTTCACCAACCTGGAAGCTCCCTGAAACTCGTACTTTGGGGATTTTTATGGATATTTCATTTATGCAGGCATGATTGGTCCAACTCCATTTTCAGTCCTTTCCCTTCTTAAGAGAATGGTGGGGGCCAGGAAAGGGTGATACTGAAAGTCCAAACTTTTTCTTTTTTTAAAAAATATAATTTATTGATTGTTTTACAGAGAGGAAGAGAGAGGGATAGAAAGTCAGAAACATTGATGAGAGAGAAACATCAATCAGCTGCCTCTTGCACACCCCCTACTGGGAATGTACCTGCAGCCAAGGTCCATGTCTTTGACTGGAATCAAACCCAGGATCTTTCAGTCTGTAGGCCAACGCTCTATCTATCCACTGAGCCAAACCGGTTTCGGCAAACTTCTTTTTTTAAATAACATATTTTTATTGATTTAAAAGAGAAAGGGAGAGAGAGAGAGAAACATCAACGCTGAGAGAGAATCATAGATCCCATACTGGAGATCAGGCCTGCAACCTTGACATGTGCCCTTGACTGGAATCGAACCCAGGACCTTTCAGTCCACAGGCTAATGCTCTATCCACTGAGCAAAATTAGCTAGGGCCAAACTTCTAATCAGGTCTTTTCGATGACCAGCCCTCATCAGGAGCACACCCAGAATTGCCTAATTAGAATAAAAGATGATTATACCACCCAGGAAATTACAAGGGTTTCAGGAGTCTCTTTGTCAAGAACTGGGTACGGAGACCAATATAAATTTTCTATAATCTCACAAGAGGAATTTAGAGGAATAAAGAGACACAAGAACACAAGGAGTAGAAGAAAACAAACAAAAACCTTTAAAATTAATATACTCAAAGCATGAGATAGACAGCCATAAAAGCAGAGATAGAATGTTACAGTTGTAAAGACAGGGAGTAGAATGGTGGTTTCCAGGGGCGGGGCGGGGGGAGATAGTGAGTTGTTAATGAGCACAGTTTCAGTTTTGCAAGATGAAGCGCTCTGGAGCTTGGTTGCATGACAACATGGATGCATTTAACACCACTTACCATACACTGTGCCCTTAAAAATGGCTGAGATGGTTCATTTTGTTTTACCTGCATTTTACCACCATTTTCAAAAAACCAGTACAAGAATAGGAAATCATTTTTGGACATTACAAATAAGATAGCAAAAAAAAACTCAAGTGAATAAAATAGTCAAAAGTAATGATATCTTGATATCTCCCAGAAAGAAGGACAAAAAGACCAGAAAGGAAGGTTTAAAAAAATGGAGGCTCAGTCCAGGAAGTGAAATACCTAAATAATAGAAGTTAATACAGATAATACTAGTAAAAAACAGTGGGGGAGAAATTATCAATAAATAATACAAGGAGTTATCCCAGAAGTGAAGGCCTTGAGACAGCAGATTGGAAAGATCTGCTCAGTGCTGTCTCCAGCATGCTGAGCCAAATTGTCAACGTAGAACTCTGTAGCAAACCAAATTACAGATTGTGTATGAGGAGATGAAAGACATTTCATCACAAGCAAGGTCTCAGAAATACTTCTTATGTGCCTGTCCTTTTCAGGAAGCTAAGAATGGTTCTGCTTCACCCAAACTAGAGAATTGACCAAGGGAAAGATCTGGCATCAGGAGTGTCTGGACCAACACGAAAGCATGAAGCAGGCCTAGGAAGCAATAGGGTACAAGTTCAGGAGGAAAGGGTCCCAGGGCAACACTCCCAGCCCTGCAGGGATGGATGGGCTACCTGATCACACTGCCTTGGTGGAAAATAGAACTAAGGGCACTTGAAAGCATTTTGGAGGTTGTGTTAGTTACAAAAGAAAAAAAATTACATGAAAAAAAAAGTCAATTTTCATCTTAAGAAAAAAACAAGTCATATCCTAGCTAATGAAAGACTAATATGCAAATTGACTGTACTTCTGATCAAGCCACGCCCATTAGCCAATCAGGAGCAAATTATGCAAATAAACCCCAACCAAGATGGCTGCGGCCACTGAGAGCAGGAGAGAGGCTTGGGTTTCCCTGGCAATGCAGGAAGCCAAGCTTTCCACCTGCTGTTGCCGGCCTAGGCCTCCACTCAATGATACAAAGTATCAGTTATAGAATATACATAATCCCAATAGAAATGGTGGCAGCCACGGAGCTGGAGAAAGCAGAGGGTTGTCGGGGTGATGGAAGAAGCCAAGCTTCTACAGCCCTAGAGTAGGCCTCTACTCCAGGCTACAATATTTCAAACAAAAGTGGCTGTTGCCACGGAGCGAGCAGAAAACTTGGTTCCGCTATAGGCTACAAAGTTTCAATTGTAGAACGTAAATTAATCCTGATCCCAAGGCCTCAGCTTGGGTCACTTGGGGGCATGGCTGGCCTGCAAACCACCACAGGCCCCTCACCCAGGCTGCCCTACATGCCAAGGGAACCCCCCCTCCCCCGATCCAGGACACTCTTCAGGGCAAACCAGGTTGCCCCCACCCATGCACCAGGCCTCTATCCTATCTAATAAAAGAGTAATTTGCAGATTGACCATCACTCCAACACACAAGAGGGCTGCCCCTATGTGGTCAAAGATACTGCCCCCGTGTGGACACAAGATGGCCACCACAAGATGGCCAGCAGGGGAGGACAGTGGGAGGTTCCAGGCCTGCAATGGAGGGCAGTTGTGGGTGATCAGGCCAGCAGGGGAGGGCAGTTTGGAGGGACCAGGCCTGTAAGGGAGGGAAGTTGGGGGCAATCAAGCCTGCAGGGGAGGGCAGTTAGGGGTGACCAGGCTGGCAGAGGAGGAAAGTTGGGGGCAAACAGGATGGCAGTGGAACAGTTAGACATCAATTAGGCTGGCAGGGTAGTGGTTAGGGGATGATCAGTCTGGCAGGCAGAAGCAGTTAGGGGCAATCACGGAGGCAGGCAGGTGAGCAGTTTGGAGCCAGCAGTCCTGGATTGTGAGAAGGATATCCGACTGCCCATTTAGGCTCGGTCCTACCGAGATCATCCCCCTCCCCCCCCCCATGCAAGAATTTTGTGCACCGAGTCTCTAGTGTGTGTGTGTGTGTGTGTGTGTGTGTATATATGAAAACATTATCAATTATGACTTAATGAAGTGATGGAAAGATGTATGCTGATGACTGATTTAACTAAAATTGTATCTAATGTTTTTTGGAAGGCTTCAGGGAAGAGTAAGGAGTATATAGAAGAGCTTGGATGTCATCCATTCAACAGGAAGCCAATAATTCATACCTAAACTCGATTCCAAATAAAATATATTCAATTAACTTTTTTTTTTTCTAAAAATTTCAGTGGAAGAACGCAGTTTTGTTGAAAAGCACAGATGGCCATCGAATCTGTACTTGAAGCAGCTTGCGGAATACAGGAAGTATATTCACTCCCGGAAGTGTCGTTGCTTAGTCATGTAACCTGGCACTTTTATATACACACACTTTTAAAATTGCTATCACTATGAAGACTGGGATGCTTCTGGGTACCAGTAAAATTATGACTGAAACTTGGACGTTAAAGTATACATATGGGTGTGTGTGTGCGGGGGGAGTCACCGTACAACATAATACTAGCTCTCCTTGAAAAAACTATGATTGTGATATTAAAAGGGAACAAAATATACCACAGGCTAAATCCAAGGCTTCACATAGTGTATAAAGCTGTTGTGCAAGCTACTTATTCCCTTTAAGATGACCTGTTGCTTTAGCGATATTAATACCTTTTCCAGTTAAGAAATGTTAAAATGTTTAGAAATCATGTAGGATTAATACAGAAATTTCATCATTAATGGCTTTGTTAAAATTAGGGGCATGTAAAGACCCAGTGTGACTATTTCTATAATGAAAAATCTAGAGGACGACTGATCAATCAGAGACCCTAGAAATGGAATTTTGTCTGACCTTTAGAATGTGAAATGACACCCGTTTGCACATCAGTGTTTGAACCATCATGAAAAAAACCCGATTTTTTTATCTGAACAACCCAACTGAGCCACCTTGTCTCTGCCCTGGGATCCAGATTAGGCAGGAAACCTAAGGCAGGATGACTGATATGGCCAGGGAACTATGTTGTCATATAGGGTCAGAGCTTAGAAGGGTACCTGCTTGGTTCCATCTTAAAATTCATAATAATGTTGGAAGAAGGCCCCCGCATTTTCACTTTGTGCTGGGCCTCCAAAATTATGTCTGTCTTGTACTGGGGTATGTACTGTGTTTTCTTGCTTAGACAGCATTGCTCCTGAAAGCAGAAAAAAGGCTCTGATATCGAGAGAAGAGAAGGAGGCTTTCTGGAGGGAAGAGGGCATGTGGGGTTCTGGGAGCTTCGGGGACATGTGTTCCTCCCAGCGCCTCTGTGCCACCTCGCCTAGCGAGTGAGAGATGCGTTGTGTTATCTTTAAGACACAGTTCTGGCTCTGGGCAGGACGAACCAATACTTTCTTGATCATTCTGTAGGGCCAGGATATTGGGAAACGCGACTGACCAGCGTGACTTTTATATGTATTTATGAAGATGCTCATAGAAAAACGTGCTTTTTTAGAGAATTTGTTATTGAGGGCTCAAGATGTTTTTGTTTTAGTGTATTTACTAAGATTAGGATGTCAGTGACTTGAATTATGTGAATTCTTTTGAGGATCGCAAAGCTATTTGATGAGGAGTAGCATGAGTTTTGTCTTTCAAGATTACCAGAAAGTTAAAAGAAAGGATATAAATGAAATATTTGTTTCATGTAGAGAAAAGGGTACTAGGATAGAGGACAGGATTCTAGTTTCTCATATGTTTCGTGTCAACAAATAATTACATAAGCAGAGAGAAAACCAGATTACTGTGTTATTGTTGGCATCATTTTCATTTGTAATACAATTCAGTATTGGATATGTGTGTATGTATGTGTATATATATATATTTAATTTTCAATTATTTCAGAATACATATAGTTTCCCAACTGTTCAAAAGTTTGCATAAACAATTTGATACTATCGTATTAGAATCATGTGCAGTTAGTCCTTGGATGTATACCAACACTGTCAGAAAGGAAAAATAAAAATTCTCTACATAATTCTCCCCAGAAACCTGATTTTAACTGAATCGTGTTGATGAAGATTACTGGAATGCATTTTATGTCTTTTGAATTTAAATCACTTGAGCTAATCAACTATTGGCAAATCCCAGTGGGCATGCACTAGCATGGTAAAGAATAGACACTGTAGTGGATTTCCAGAAATCCATTCACTTTTAAGAACTTTTAAAATGCAGTGACAGCATTTTATTCTTCATAAGCATATTCTTACCCCTATATGAATTAGAGCACTTACAATTCTAAATCAGTGACTTTTAATCTAGGTAATTGAAACATAAAAGTTCTAAAGCAAAATATATTCTTGCAAATACTATTTAACATTTAAATGGACTGCATATAGGTTTTATGTTGTTTGATTGGAGCTGAGTATGGAAGTGGATGCTCTGTTGGTGTTCAGCGTGTAGTTTTTATTATAAAAGTTCTTCACCACGAGTGTGAGCGACTCAAATGCAATGTCATGGCTCTTCAGAGCTGCTCAGAATAGTAATCAAATTAGTTTTTAAATCTAGATTAAAATCTCTAATTCACTCAATTTAAATCAACAGGACATTTTAAAATACTCTTGAGCTATCTTGGAGAAATGAGTACTCTTGGTTTTGGTTTTAATTGAAAGATTATTTCTAGATGAATGTGTGCTCCGTATTCATCTCTGCTTCAGGTAGAGGAGATACTGTATGGTAGAGCTAAGGCCTTCTCTTTCTGGGCCAGGTTTTCTCCTTATGTAACCCTTTGTATACTTCTGGCTACTCTGTGTCACATTGTAGAAAAGCAGGCTTGTAATATAGAAGTTTCAGCAACATAACTGAAATTCATTGAATCCAAGCCAGCATGTGGCTTCGTATTGGGCGGTAGCAGAAAACTGAGGATTTGGATAAATTTGACTTTCAAGACAGATAAACTTTTCAACTATTATTTTTAAAACTACACTACACTGATCCAGTTAATTATATATAAAAAAGGAGTCCTCAAGAGTATTTTATTTTATTTAAAGCATCTGTTTAATTAAATCTTTAATAATTTTGCAAAGAAGGATATGTGTGTATTTTAATATAGCCTGATCTGAATTTATATGTTTTTAGCTTTAGTATTTAACATTTTGTAACAAATAAACCTTTTTAAAAAAATAAGTTTACCACAGTGTTCTGTTGTTATTTTATCTTGGATGTTGAAATGCTGGAGTGAATTTGGGAATGCTGCCCGTGTTTATCAAGTATAATTATGTTTCACAAAAATTTCCATTACATGTAAAACTTTTAGAATATTACTGATATTGTGCATGGTTCATATGCATGTAATGAAAGAAATTTATAACTTCTACAGAAAATTATATTTAGCAGCTATTACCACAATTTTTCCTAACAATATAAGTGTCTTTATTTAGAAAAAGTGCTTTATTCTTTAGCATAGAAATGAACCTTCTGCATAATGGACTTAAGAATTTGGAACTTTTACCCTGACGAGGTAGCTCAGCTAGTTAGAGCGTAGTCCTGATATGCCAAGGTTGCAGGTTCTATCCACATCAGGGCACATACAAGAATCAGCCAAAGATAAGTGGAACAACAAATTGATATATATATAATCTTTTTCTTTTTTCTCCTTTTCTCACTCTAAAATCAATCAATACATAAAAATTTAAAAACCTATTTAAAAGTTTAAATTTTTAAATTTTATTTTAGAGAGGAAGGGAGAAGAGAAAGAGGGAGGGAGAAGGGGGGGAGAGAGAGAGAGAAGGGAGAGAGAGAGAGAGAGAGAGAAACAGAAACATCACTGCTGAGAAAGAATCATTGATTGGCTGCCTCCTGCATGCCCCCCATTGCGGATCAAACTGCAACCCTGACTGGTCAACCACTGATCCATGTTATCTGGGCTATTTAAAAGTTAAAAAAAAATAGAAGAAGAATTTGGAACTCAGAGCTGAGAAGCCCAGATGGGAGCAGGAGAGAGACAGGAAGCCTAACATATGGATAGATTATGCACTATATATTATAACCTCTCCCCAGGGGGGTTCCCAAATTCTCAGTAAAGGCTACTGTGTCCATAAAGTCCACAGTTGCTTTGGAATAGTGTTCCTGACACAAATTTGACCTGGGAACACACTCTCCTAGAAGACACATGTTGCCTATGGAAGAACCTTCACAGTCCTCATCGCCTTTCATAACATAACCCATCTTTTCTACTTTGACATTCAGGACCATTCATCCAGATTACCTATATACTTGCACACCTCGTCCACTTCCTATGGCTTGGTTTGGGTTCCCATTCTTTGTCTACTTTGAAAACTCCTGAATATCCTGTAAAGCCCAGCTTAAAAATCATCTTGTTTGCTTTCTATGGCTTTCCCAGGAAGATCTAGTTGCTTGTATATGTGTCTTTATTAGCTCTTCTAAAAAATGATTTTAGAGAGGAAGGGAGAGGGAGAGAGAAAGAGAAACATCAATGATGAAGAGAATCATTGATCAGCTGCCTCCTGCATGCCCCCTATCAGGGATCGAGCCCACAACTCGGGCATGTGCCCTTGACCGGAATCGAACCTGGGACCCTTCAGTCTGCAGGCTGATGCTCTATCCACTGAGAAAAACTAGCTCTTTGTGGTATTTACTGCATATTAGGTATTGGTGGTCTCTACTGGGCGAGAACTTGAGAGCAGGAACCATATCTTGATTTTAACTCCTCTCCAACCTCCCACTAGGCAAAGGGACTGACTCAGGCTGTGTGTTAAATAAATGGCACTGGAAAGGCCAGCTTGCCTCAGCTGGAATAGTCAAAACTTGCAAATGCAAATGAAAAGTATACTCACACTTGAAGCTCTGTGTGCCCTGACTCAGGAGTAGCCTGAGTTAATAGTCATGGGTGACCAGGGCAGCTGGCTGGCTGGAGAGTTGATGAACATAGAATCAAAAAGTGATTAAGTGTTAGGTCATTGAGGAGGGTGCAGAACATGTACAAAATGATCCTTGGGGACATCTCTGCCTGGGAGTCTATTGGAGATTGGGAAACAAGGTGCATTTTGGGGGTGCAGAAGAGTTCTTATTGGATATAATGAGGCAGAAATGGCTTCCAGGGTTAAACATAGTGTTTGACTTCATGCAAACAATTCCATAATTACATGCAAATGATTCCCCTGCCATGTAGCAGGCTATGTCCTCAAAACCTTAGTTGTCCGGCTTACTGTGACAGCTAAATGCTCAACAATGAGCTAATGATCAGCATTAGTATGAGACTGGCTTGTAATGATTAGCATTAGTATGAGACTGACTGGCTTTCTCTTTTACATATTCAAAGCAAAGAGCTCTCTTATTTGCTCCCATTTAGGAAAACAACATGCAATTTAGTGGACACAGTATATTATTTTTTTTAATGAAGTGGAAAGGAGATGGGGTCTCAGCCCTTCTTCCTTTGTGGGAAACCTGGCCTGGAAGATCCTCAGGGGAGTACTGTGACTCAAAAACAAACCAAAACATTTTCCCTAAAGGCAGTGTAGGCCCTTATCTATGGCTTAGTGCCTGTCTTGTTTACAATGACAGATTTTGCTAGTACCTCAGAATATACTTTCTTTTGCCTGAAAATGATCTACCTTTTTGTTTTCTGCTTTTTAAAAGAAGACTCAGCTTTCCTTACGAATTGGAAGCAATATTGAAGCACAGTCATAAATAACTAACTTTGAAGCCATGGGGCCTATAGGACAAATGTTTGGTTAAACCAGTTTTGTGAGCCCCAGGACTTCTTATCACAGACAGCCGGAAATTACTGATTAGCCACTGCCCCTCACACGGGTCTGCCCAGGCTGCTGAGTGCTTTTCCTTTCCTCCTCACTTTCAGTAACTTTAAGGCTTTAGGAAAATAACTACAATTCTCCCAGTTTTCATAAAATTTATGGAGATGATTTCTATTTTCATATAAATTTCATGTCTGAGTCTTTCCCCATGGTCACCTAGGTGACAACACATTGTTTTTGGGTCTTCTGTCCCCTTGGTTGGAGGAGGAGTCGGGGAAGTTTTCTTGATTTACAGAGACTTCCTCTGAAAAGCAAATTGCCTCCAAGTGAATTAAGACATATCTAAACCCCAGAGAGGCCACAAATAGAGCCCCCGGTGGTGCTACAGGGCAGATTCCAATGCTGCAATGCCCAAGGGAGTTCAAATGCTTTGCTTGGCCCTATGGAAGTACAAATTAGGACATTTCTTTGGCAAGAATTGAAATGTAAAGACCATTTAAATAAAGTAAATAGATTCTGTTAAGAATTGCCTGGCCATTTTCCTAAGCTATACACCACCACCAACAACATAACTTTCTATTTTACAATCATCACTGTTTTTAATGAATATGGTAAGAAAGGCTGCTCTTGTATGGGACGTAGTAGACGTCAGGTGTTCCTAAGCTGGTATAGGGTACCATTCTGGACATACTGGTTGCTTATATCTTGTGTGGGTGTGTATTCTGGCATCATTTCCAAAACATAATAGCGGCTTAAGAGACTTCTGGTAAATGTAACAGCACACAGTTGATAAGAGTTGCTAGTCTCCAAGATGACAGTGTTGACTGATGGCCAATTTCTGCTTAGGGCCCAGGGCGTTTAGCCCTGTGAAGAGGGACAGAGGACACCCACAGCAGAAGGGACTTAAAGGGCAGGGCCTTCAGGGAGGGGCAAGTGTGGGAGGGCGGGAGATCCAGGTGGGATCCCTACCAGTAACTTCGAGAATCCTAGGGACCCAAGACTTGGGGACCCGAGTCATGCAAGCGGAGGTGTGATGAAGTGAAATTTCTGTTATTACTGTTGGTATGAACTCCATCGGTGCGTGAGACCTAGGGAAACTGAGGTATTATTTACTATTTGAACATTATCACTTATTGCACTGTTACTAATGCCAGGCACGATTCATGTATTATTTCCTTTAGAAGAGACAGTAAAGTGCAGGAGAGTAGTCTGGCAAGGGTGACTAAACACAGGGTTATGAAACCAGACTGCCGGGTTTAAATCCAATCCCAGCTCCGCCTCTCACATGTGACCTTGGACATAGGAAGTGGCCTCTCTCTGGACGTTTTTTGCTCATTTGTAAAATGGAGCTACTGGATGTAGCAACCTCATCGCTTCATTGGAGGAGTAAAGGGGGAGATACGCATACTCAGACACTATTAGTATTAGTTTTAATTAGTATTGTCAGATAGTTCCTGCAGCCCCATAAGCCAGGTTTGCAGTCCGTATCTCCATTCTAAAGTGAGCAGTGAGTAAAAGCCCAAAGCCATGTAGTTAGTAAATGACAGAACTGGGAAGAACCCAAACCTGATTCCAAAACCCAAATGCTCTGCCAACCAGCAAACAGCCCCTGTAAGGATGCCAAGAAAAGTGTGCCTCCATCCAGCTAGGGCTGGAGTGGCAGCTCCCTTTGAAGGTGCTGCAACACTGCTGGCTCTGCGGGAAGAGCAAACTGGACATGTCCTGGAAGAGGCACCATTTGAGCTTCCTTGCAAAGATAACTCCAAGGTCAAGGAGTTATCCAGGTCGTCACTTCTCCCCTACTTCCATCCCTTTCCCTCCACTCACTTCTCCAGAAACTGTTCCAAGGTGTAATCTGATCTCCATTCTTCAAATGATAAAATCAGTTAACATACCACCTTTGTGGTTAATATTTGAAATAAATAACCTAAGGCTAGTGACTGGAAACATAATGAATCCTGGTATGAAATGGTCAGAGAGAAGGGCAGCTTTCTTAATTTTAATTCTCATAGTAAGAACCCAAACCAGAGAAATTTGCATAGCCACAGGCACACATCTAGGAAGTAGCCTAACCAGGGTTTGAATTCAGTCCATGTTGCTTTTAAACCATAGAAATCTACCTTTGGAGCAGCAATTTCCTGTTCCTGGAGCAATGGTGCAGCTCACGCTTTTCGTTGAATGTATAACTGAAATAGGTGAGTTATGTGAGCATAGACTACGCCTAAATAAAGTTTTTTGGTTTTTTTTTTTTTTTTAGAGAGGGAGAGAGAGAGAGAGAGAGAGAGAGAGAGAGAGAGAGAGGGAGGTCAGTTCCCAGGGGAGGGTTATCGATTAAATTACTCGATCAGACATAACCATGACAACTTTGGAAACTCACAATGCCCACTAGCATATTAGAGACTCTGAAACGTTCCCAGGTAAAGCTGGCAGCCTGGTGCGCCTGGCAGAGCCTTCACAAGCCTCGTGGGTGTCTCTGGGTGAGTTCGACAAGCTTAGCATCTGCCCAGGCTGCTGCTGGTGCTCTGCTGCTAACACCCAGGACAAATCAAACATTCAGTTCTACCGACATGTCGGAGATGCTGATTTAGTGCATCTGGAAGGTGCAGAGAGTGAAACTGAGTTCAGGGCCTGGTTCTGCTTGCCTGCTCACCATCTCATGCCCACATCCTCCTCCAGGCTGGAGATGCCCGCAGGGAGGCTGTTTCCCCAACATCTTCCATTGTTGTCCCTTTCCCATAGCTCAGCCAAAGGAGAGGGGTCAAAGTTCACATGCATGTGGAGTTTGTTGAGGCCAAGAGCATAAGTTGTTTTAAAAATATGTAACTTATATTTTTTAGAGCAGCTTTACATTCACAGCAAAAGTCAGCAGAAGGTTCAGAGATTTCCCATATAGCCCTTGCTACCACACTTGCACAGCCTCTCCCATTATCAGCATCCCCTGCTGGAGTGTAGGTTACAATTGATGAACATGCGTTGACATTACAATCACACAAAGTCCACAGTCTACCTCAGGGTTCACTCTTGGTGATGTACAGTTGCAATCTTGGTATAATTGCTCATTAGTTCCTGAAGGTTTTTTTCCCCCTCAATCTTTGGATTTTTTACATAGATGATTGATTGTGTTATCTGTGAACAGAAAGTTTTAGTTCTTCCTTCCCAGTCTATATACCTTTTGTTTCCTTTTCTTGTCTTAATGAATTAGCTAGAACTTCCAGTGTAATGTTGAAAAGGAATGGTGAGATGGCACATTCTGGCCTTGTACCTTGTACCTGATTTTAGTGAGGAAGCTTCCAGTTTCTTACCATTAAGTATGATATTAGATGTGAGGGTTTTTTGTAGATATTCTTTGCCAAGTTGAGGAAGTATCCCTCTATTGTTAGTTTACTGAGAATTTTTACCATGAATGGGTACTGGATTTTATACTTTTTCTGATATGATCTATTGATAGGATCATGTGATTTTTTTGATTAGCTTGTTAATGTGAATGGTTGTAATTAAATGATTTTCATGTGTTGAATCAGCCCTGAAAATCTGAGATAAGTCTACTTGGTTGAGTTATATAATTCCTTGTATGTGTTGTTGGATTTGATTGGCTAATATTTTGTTGAGAACTTTGGCATCTGTATTTATGAGAGATATTGGACTGTAGGTTTTTTGTAACATCTTCTCTGGTTTCAGTATTAGGATAATGCTGATGTCTAGAATGAATTAGGAAGTATTCCTTCAGTTTCTCTCCTCTGAAAGAGATAGTAGAAAATTGTTATAATTTCTTCCTTAAATGTTGTTAGAATTCATCAGTGAATCTATCTGGGCCTGATATTTTCTGTTTGGGGAGGTTATTAATTATTGATTCAATTTCTTTCAAAGGTGTAGGCCTATTCAAATTGTTTATTTCTTCTTGAGTTTTGGGAAATTGTATCTTTTAAAAAATTGGTCCATTTTAGCAAGGACATCAAATTTGTGGGCACAGAGTTGTTCAATGTTCCTTTATTATCCTTTTTATGTCCATGGATGGACAAGGATGTATTCTCTCTCATTTTTGGTATTATCAATTTGTGTCCCTCCTCTCTTTTTAGCCTGGTTAGAGACCTGTTGATTTCACTGATCTTTTCAAAGAACTAGCTTTTGGTTTTATTTTTTTATAGCGATTTTCTGTTTTCAATTTTATTGGTTTATGTTTTACTTTTTATTATTTCTTTTTTTCTATCTAATTTGGGTTTAATTTTCTCTTCTCTTTATAGTTCCCTAAACTAGAAGCTTAGATGACTGATTTTAGATCTTTTTTTTAATATCCACACTCAGTGATATAAAATTTCCTCTAAGCACTGCTTTTGCTACATCCCACACATTTTGATAAGTTCTCTTTTCATTTTTATTTAAATCAGAATTTTCTTTTGAGATTTTTTTTATTTGAGTCGTGTGTTTTGGAAGTGTTGTTTAATTCTCATGTATTTTAAGAGTTTCCAGGTATCTTTCTGTAAGTGATTGCTAGCTTAATTCATTGTAGTCTGAGAGCAGATATTGTATGATTTCTATTCTTTTAAATTTGTATGAATTCTATCCTCTTAAATTTGTTATGGCCCAGTATGTGGTTTAACCTGGTGGATAGTCCATGTGAGCTAGGGAAGAATGTGTATTCTGATATTGAATATAGTTTATATCCTATCTAATAAAAGAGTAATACGCAGATTGACCATCATTCCAACACACAAGTGGGCTGCCCCATGTGGTCAAATATCCTGCCCCTTGTGGACACAAGATGGCCAGCAGGGGAGGACAATAGGAGGTTCCAGGCCTGCAAGGGAGGGCAGTTGTGGGTGATCAGGCCAGCAGGGGAGGGCAGTTGGGAGGGACCAGGCCGGCAGAGGAGGGAAGTTGGGGGCAAACAGGATGGCAGGGGAGCAGTTAGACATCAATTAGGCTGGCAAGGTAGTGGTTAGGAGGTGATCAGGCTGGCAGGCAGAAGCAGTTAGGGGCAATCAGGGAGGCAGGTAGGCGAGCAGTTTGGAGCTAGCAGTCCTGTATTGTGAGAAAGATGTCCGATTACCCATTTAGGCCCAATCCTACCAGGATTGGGCCTAAATGGGCAGTCAGACATCCCTTGAGGGGGTCCCAGATTGGAGAGCGTGCAGGCTGGGCTGAAGGACACCCCCCTGTAGCGACCCCCCCATGCACGAATTTCGTGCACCAGGCCTCTAGTAGTCTATAATGTTACAGCCCATTGATTGAAGGTGCTGTTGAGTTCACTATGTGCTGAACAGAGGGGGTGTTGAAGTCTCCAACTATCAGAGTGAATTTATCTATTGTTCTTTGAAGTTCTATCAGGTTTTGCCTCATGCATTTTGGTGCTCTTTTGTTAGGCAAATACATGTTAAGGATTGCTATGTCTTCTTGGAGAATTTATTCCCTCATTTTTATGTGGCACATCTCTCTTTATCCTTGGTAACTTTCTTTGCCTTGAAGTCTTCTCTGTCTAAAATCAGTATAGCTACTCCTGCTTTCTTTTGATTAGTGTTAGCATGGTGTGTCTTTTACTTACATTTACTTACTTTTAATCTATATGCATCTTTATATTTAAAGTGACTTTCTTATAGACAACGTATAGTTGTCTTTTTTTTTTTTATCCACTCTGACAATCTCTCTTAATTGGTGTGTTTAGATAGTTTAAGTGATTATTCATATACTTAGATTAATATTTACCATATTTGTTACTGCTTTCTATTTGGTGACCTTATTCATTATTCCTATTTTTGCCTTTAATTCTTTTTTTCCCTTTTGTGGTTTTAATTGAGAATTTTATATGATTCCATTTTTTTCTCCTTTCATAGCATGTTATTTTTAAACTTTTTTATTTGTTTAGTAGTTGTTCTAGAGTTTGCAGCATACATTTATAATTAATACAAGTCCACTTTCAAATAACAATACATTGCTTCACAGGTAGTATGAGTATCTTATAATAACAAAATTATCCTAGTTCTTGTATGATTGTCCGTGTATGATTGCTGTCACTAATTTCATGCATTCTAGATGCTGGGGGACAACTTTGTGGCCACAGCTTCAAGCTCAGCTGATTTGACCTTCCCAGGAGTTGCTGGTCCTCATTCCCCAAATGGAGAATGGAGGACCCATGTGACACCTCCCGATAGAACCCGAGGCAGATTGTGTTAAAGAACATCCATACCCATTCCTCAGGGTGACCTGGAAGATTCCAAAGGAAAGACAGTGCAAAACTCTACCTTAAAAACAACTTGCAATTTTATGTGTCAAGTAGTGCAAGTTTCACAAGATTTTCACAAGACACACAAAAGTGCAAAGGCAGTAGCTCTGCTCCCTCCCGAGAAAACTTAGCTATAGGGGCTGCCTGGGAGCAGCAGCCCTGCTGGCTGGGAGGGAGAAGCCCATCTGGACAGGAACAGCCATTGGTAATGAAACCCTGGGTGTGCTAGGTGCAGCCCAGAGAGGTTCCACAAAGTTCTGCGCTTTCACTTTCGTTGGCTTTCCTGATATCCTTCCTTCCCCTTCTTCAGTCCTGCACGGCTCGCCACAAAGGTCACCTGGACACAGGAAATACAAATCTCTGCATAGATAGAAGCCCATTTTTAAATATCATTTGTGCTTAAAGGGACCAGGCCAGAATGCTCTTCCATTAATTAGTAAGATTAAATTCTGCCCCTTCCAATGTTCAATAAGAAACTAGCCCTATTAACTTAAGAAAGGAATTTTATTTCAACTATATCAGGAGTCCAGTTCTTTTCAAATATTTCCAGAACCACTAACAATTTCTGTGGTGCAATGAATTAGGGAGCATGGCTTTCTCTTACATCCAGATGTCAAGATAGTGACCAGCAATACTCACTGCTCTCAGCCATACAGGCCCATTTAGTACCCATGGCTGTGTCTCTCCTTAAGGGCCATCTTTGGACAGCCTTGAATTGGGGGCCAGGCTTGAAGCAGCAGACGGTAGGCAGTTACTAAAATGAGACATGCACAGGGGAGTGAGTCACTTGCTTTTTAAAGTAAGCAGGAGTGAAGGTTTGGCTATGCATTTTTTTGCCTGGTTATTCTTGTTGCTTTCCTCTGCCAACCTCATGCCAGTTTCTCAGGTCTCTTTGGATTATAGTCTTTTCTATCCCTGTGTTTCACATGGAATTACTTTGCAAGGAGCCGACAGAAAACAGAAGATTCTGGGAGAGTCTGTACACTGACCAGGGGCTGCCAAAATCCCCCACACTCCCCCATCTCCTGGTTTGGCAGCCAGAACAGAAGGAAGTCCTAACCCTCTAGCCAAGGAGTAGGAGAAGCTGAAGGGCTTGAAAAATGTCCAGGCACTAAGAGTTGGGGGATCTGCACCTGACCGTTCATTCATTCATTTATTAATTTATTCAAACGCCGAGTAGATATTTATCAAGTGCCTACTATGTGCAGGTAGTCTTCCGCATGCTGTAGATATCGCAGTAAATAAACAGACACAAATTCCTGGCCTCAAGGGGCCTCCATTTGAGGAGTAAAGACACACAATAAACCAAATAAGTAAATAAAGTATTCAGTATATTTGGTGATAAATAGAGAAAAATAAGCAAGAGACATGGGGAATTCCAGTGATGTTTTTAAATTGAGTCATGTGGAAGGCCTTGCATAGAAAGTAACATTTCAACAAAGGCTCTGTGTGAAGCCCACCAGTTGACAAGCCCAATTCACACATACAGATCTTCCAACCAGTGTTCTGTGTGTCATTCTTAAATATTTACAGACAACCAGCTCTCAAGTGTTCAGTGCAGAACATTGGGAGGTCTTCAAATGTAAAGCAGACATAGAAAATAGGGACTCAGAGAGAAGAGGGCGAACCCAGGAATCAGAAGACAGCTTTTTAAAAAACTTCAACTATAATTAATATATTTTGAGAGAGAAAATAAGTGCATCTATAAAACACAAATAAGAAAAAAGGAAATAACTGAGAACAAAGAGAACTCGTGGAAAGAAGAAAAAACATCATAATTGGAAACAAAAAGATCATGATAACACCAGAGAGATAAGGTACTACATTCATGAAACAAAAACAATTCTATAAAAAAGGAACATTTGGATAAAATTGTTACAGGAAATTAAAAACATGATATCAGAAATTAAAAACTCAATAGAAAAATGAGAAGATAAGGATGAGTTAATCCATCAGGAAAAAAAAAAAAAGATAAAATTAGAAAGAAAATAAAACAAAAATTAAATTAGGGACAAGTCCACGAAAGCCAGTATCTGGTTACTGCGAGTTTCAGAAAGAGAACACAAAGGAAACGGAGGGGAGGAAAGTATCCACAAAGTAAGCCAATCGCATTTCCAGTGGGCCCTCCAAGCCCCCAAGCAGCCCCCATAATGCATGCAAATAGACCCTCACAGAGCACAGCCCTGTGGTAGCTCAGAGCACAGAGCTCAGATGAAAGATTTTCTAAGCGTCTAGAGTATATATATAAAAATAAGATAACCAAATAGGTCATCCACAAAAAGATTAAGATCAGAATGGCTTCGGACTTAACAGCAATGCTGAAAGCGAAAGACAATGAGCAGTGTCTTCGAAAGTCTGGAGGGAAACCATTTCCAACTTGGAGCCGTCAAACCAGCATCAAATGTTTTCAGACAAGCCAGGTTTCCAAAAGTTTACTTGCCATTCCCTCTCTCTTAAACCTATGATGGATAGATGGTCCTCTGAAATGAAAAGACTGAAAAAGAGAAAGACACAATCTGCTCATTTGCCCCTAATTTCTTAGGAGTGTAACTGCCCGAGTGTTAGCTGGACTTGGGGCTCGCCTGCAGGGACACCGCTGCCTGGCCTTCCCTGCAGTGAAGGGCAGCCACGGGCTAAGTTCTGGCTGATGGGCTGTGAGCAGAGGTGCGCACGCTCCCTGGGGTGATGTGACTGCGGAGTAAGCCACCTGCCCACCCCTGGGCTGCTATGGAAAGTAAGCTTCTAGCATAATTTAATGTTTTTGTTACAGCAGTTTAGCTATGGCAAATATATTTGGGGTGTGAGGAAACAGGAGTTGACTCAGGAGAGAGGGAAATGGAATTCCTGGGATGACAGAGAAGGGTGGAGAGACCCCAGTGGAGGGGGCCCGGATGATTAGAGCAGTGTCAACACGCTGAGGGCTCTCCTGTTATGTGTGTTTTTAAACTTGAAAGCCTAAAGCAGGTCCTTATCTGCACTTTGCTTGCCTTGTGTTGATGACAGTTCTGTTCACACTGCACACTAGCCAGCTGAGGGGGCATGGGAGTGCCCCTATTCCAGAAGAGGCACCTGCTCTGACCTGTTCCTGAAAGCTGGAGGTGGCCATGGATGCAAAGATTGCAGAGCAGCTCACTTCTGTTGACCATCTATCCCTGCTCACACAATAGCTTCCCCAACCCGGTACCTAATGTTCCCAGGGGCTCACTCAGGACCACCCTTCTGGTCAATTCCGGGAAGCTGAGCTTCTGTTCAGCTTCTCTCCTCCCAGGGTCATCCATCTGATTATGATATTGCTCTTTTTTTGCAGTTACGTTGGTCTTTGCTATTGCTTTTTTTTTTTTTTTTAAATCTTTGTTGAGCAGAAATCGGTTTGGCTCAGTGAAGAGAGCATCGGCCTGGGTACTGAAAGGTCCCGGGTTTGATTCCGGTCTAGGGCATGTACCTTGGTTGCGGGCACATCCCCAGTAGGGGCTGTACAGGAGGCAGCTGATTGATGTTTCTCTCTCATCTATATTTCTGACTTTCTATCCCTCTCCCTTCCTCTCTGTGAAAAAAAAAAAATTAAAAAAAAAATCTTTGTTGAAAGTATTACATATGTCTCCCCTTTTCCCTCATTACCTCTCCCCCACACCCCACTCCAACCCTTCACCATGCTATTGTTGTCTGTGTTCATGGGTTATGCGTATATGCAAACAGGTTCATTGGTTGATTTCTTCCCACCCATCTATCCCCGCCTTCCTTCTGAGGTTAGTCTGTTCCATACTTCTATGTCTCTAGATCTTTTTGTTCATCAGTTTATTTTGTTCATTCAGTTACACATATGAATGAGATCATGAGATACTTATTTTATCTGTGCTTTTCAAAACTAAAATGTATTGCTTTAGAAGTAATGTAAGGAGTAAAATTATAAAGAGAAGCATCAGAATGAGTACAACAGACATGACCTAGACTGCTCTGTGGAGGAAGGCAAGGATTCACTGGGAGGGGGCAGATGGCCTCTCAGGTACTTTACCTTGTCAGTACTTTATAAACAATGTTACATGGTTACTCTGTTCTTAACTCGGAAGGTAGATACCCAGGTGTTAGTTTAAATAGTACTCTGCCTGCTTACACTCTAATATATGTTTAATACATCTTATATTTTAAACTAGGATTAAATACCCATGGAACTGATAAATGTGTGGCAAGGACTAGGGTTTGGGAGGGGTACAGGAGGAAAGACTTTGGTATCATTTGACACGGTAAACCACATGCAGCTATTGCTTTGATAACATAGAACTTCTATGTTAGGAACTGGACATGCAACAATGTTAGAGTCCACACTCGTGATTTTGAGTACAGTATTTCTGAATCTGGGAAACCACCCACCATAGTCTGGTTGAAGGAAGTGGCCAGGGCCCATAAGGGAAGGGAGAGGAAGCCAAAAGTACAAGGACATTTGGTGAGAAATTTAAACATGGAATGTGAAATGGAAAAAAAAATTAAACCCTAAACATCATTCAATAGGTGAGTGTGGACAAATTCAAATTATTTGTCATTTCAATATGACTTTTAAAAATAACATCAACCATTTGTTCTCAGTGAATAGATGTACCTTTATTTATAATGACAGGGGACAAACATGAACAAAGCTTCAAATTGATGTGTTAACATTAATATCATTCCTTAAGGACTTGAGGCCATAGAGAATTGGACAAAAATGTCAGTCATCTGTGACTGCTTTTCTATTACCAAAATATATTAATCTTTCACCCTAGAGACTGCAAAAGGAAGTTAAGTTAATCTTGTAATTCTAGAACAGACTTCATGAGGGATTCTTAAGTTTTCATAGAGTGTGGGGTAAAAGGTGATAAAATCATTTAAGACAGTGTTTCTCAAATAGAGCTACTTTCACAGACATTCTTGGGAGATGGGAGCTGCAAGATTTTTATGATAATGTTTTAAATTTAACCTTTGCTCATCATCTAAACAAACTCATACACACTTGTGCAGGATCATCTCACAAAACAGTGCTGCCACATGATCACAGCATCTGCACGTGGACCTTTGAGCCCTGTAGACCTGGTAAACACCCACTGTGCTTAACATTTCATGTGGCACTTCTCAAATCGGCCCTCAGACCCTTCCCAGAATTGTTGAGCATTTCCTATGACCTCTGTGAGCTGTCAAGGTTAAGAACACGAGTTCAGAGCAGTGATTCTCAAGATAGGATGGGGGAGACACATGGAGTTTGGAAAAGCACATTCAAAATACCTATTGACTTCAAAATACAAACTATAAAATTCCAACTCCACAAACTAATTTTTGGACAGTAGCGTAAAATTAACTATTAATTCATCCTAGGAAGCCTGGGATAAACTGGTTGGGAAACACTGGCTTAGAGATAGGAGTCCTGGCACATGAACAACAGTTAGTAAGAACCACGTACAAAAGAGAAGGAACTTTTTTGGGTCAATGAGGAAATCCTGAGCCATAACTTGTCACGGTCTATTGAAACCTGAGGGCCAATCCGGAAGAAACCCAAGACGTCCACCCACCATCTCAGACCTGTGGTTTGTGACAAGTAGGTCCCCTTTCAATAGAGCTGAAAGAAGAAAAGCCTGCTTTTGCTGAGAATGCTCCCAGTTTTTGGTTTAGATATTTCAGAAGATTAAGTAATCAGTTGCTGGGTGAAATTCGCCCCAGATCCATCCACCAGAAGTGCTGCCCCCTATTCACAATGCCATCCAGCTCTCAAGGGAGACATCAGCCAGAGTCTGCTCTGCCAGAAAAAAAAAAAATTACAAAGAATTACATTTTCTTGCAAAGGTGAATTCCCCTCAATTCTCTTTCATCACCAGAACACGCACTCCTGTTATTTATACACAACCCGTTACAGGTGGCCTTGAAAGTGTCTGTCAGCAAAATACTGAGAGCATATCATGCTGAAGGCAAAGCAAATAAAGAGGCCTTGTGAACATAGGGACTTAATAGTTGGGGAAATGGTATTTCCCATATTCCCAGGAAAGTCATTTGCTTTCTTCCATTCTTAATCTAAGCCTACACTGCTAAAAACAATAAAAAGAGGTGTTCTAGAATAGAAAACATTTGGCACCCCAATTAATTGAATTTTGAGAGCTTTAGTACATGGGGTTTCGCTGGAAAGCTAATACAGACAGACGTATTCACCTGCTGTGATGATGTCATAGAATTGTCTAGAAAAATTATAATAGTGATTTTTATTTCAAAGGAGTCATTTGTATTTTTTCAGATCTCTTTTTGTTGTGGTTATTCTGAGTAACCACCACGAAGTATAAGTACTCATTGCTTAAGGTTTTATTAATTACTGGGCAATAAATACCCCTCAGAGAACATTTTGGTTTAAGAACCATAAATGTCTCTTTTGACTAAAAAACCACCACCAAGTCTGTCTGAGTCTGTGCAACTGGACTAGTTAGAGGCTAGCTAGCACTAAGGGGAGCTGAGGAAGAAGGAGGCTCATCAGACCCCAAAAGTATCCTGGTTCTTTTCTAAGAGGTTCATTACCGTATGGTTTTCTATTCAGCCAAGAATACCCTTTAGGCCAGTGGTCGCCAACCTTCAGACCTCACAGACCAGCAGTAGTCTGTGGGCCACTGGTTGGGGACCGCTGCTTTAGGCTACCATGTTAGGAAACTTCATTTTGGTGTTTGGGAAGCCCTTTAACTGAAATGGAGTTGCAGTGTGAACACAGGTGAAGCAAACATTACCTTCATTTCACATTGCAGTTATTATACTCTGAATTGCTTACCATGGCCTGTGAGCTCTGGCCCCTGCCCACATTACTCTACTTTCCCTTCTCAATGCTCTGTATTCAGTCTGCTCTTCCTTGCTTTCTCATTCTCATTCTTGAATTTTCTATACTGATCACCTCAGGGCCTTTGCATTTGCTATTTCCTGTGTCAAAAAGCTCTCCTGCTTCATCTTTACTTGACTGTCACAAGATCTCAACTCAACCAGCCCCTCTCAGAAAGACCTTCCCCTCACCATATTAGCTAAGTTTGTTCCCCCACCCCTGCCATGTTTTATCACAGTAGTCTATTCATTTGTTTCAGGAATTATTTACTTATTTTTAATCTGTCCACCTCTTTAGAGGTGGTTCATGTTATATAAGGTTCATGCTATCTTTTTGTTCATCACTATATTCCCAGTGCCTTGTATAGTGTCTGGCACATAGTAAATGCTCAATAAATATTTGTGAAATGAAGGTTGAGTGAAAGGATGCCTCTCATTGGCACAATCCCTTTGTAAAAAGGGAAGTTAATAAATGAGATTACAGTTCCTCAGATCACTCCAAACCATCCTTTTCCCAGCCTTCCTAGATTATGATAAAACATGGCAGTAGAATTCCACCACCTCCGAGTTGAGTGATTGGCAAACCGCAGCTCTGTTGACTGAGTTTGCCGATCACTGTCCTAGTCCACCATCCTGGTCCAGCATCCTACCTGTCACTCACCTGTAATTACGGCTGTAGAGCTCCCATTTCTATTAGCCGCACCATCAGTTCTCCACTTTTATCCATCTCTACTAGATCACTGCATCCACCTATACACTCTTTCCCAATAAAGATTCGAGGTACCTAAAAAAAAAAAAAAAAAAAGCCAGGATATTTAAGGAACTTAATTATTAGCTTAGAGAAAATGACATGTTATCCTCCCTCTAAATATTTCCACAATCCAAGCTTTTCAAATCACTTTACAATCTCCTCATGTATATTCTTGTAGGACAAAATTTTATTCTAAGGATAAAATTATCCATTAAAGAAAGTTTTTAAGCCACATATCTCCCAGATTGAATATGCTGTGCACGAGATTGTCTACTTTGTCAGTGATTTAAAATTTTCACTCTACCAGGTATAACCCAATGGCTGGCTCAATGGGTGAATGTTAACCTATGAACCAGGAGGTCATGGTTTGATTCCAGGTCAGGGCATGTGTCCTGGGTGTGGGCTGGATCTCTAGTGTAGGCATACAAGAGGCAGCAGATCAATGATTCTCTCTCATCATTGATGTTTCTCTCTCTCCCTCTCCCTTCCTCTCATAAATCAATAAAAAATATTTTTTTTAAAATGAAGTAAAATTTTCACTCTCCAGAAACATTTCTCATTGGCTATAGCTAGACCATCACCCTGATTGAATTCTGGTGTCTATGCAACTGGGACCACTCTGAGCCCTTAATGAGAGCCAGGGCAAGCAGGAAGGAGTTTGTTTCTAAATAAGGAGTTTGTTTCTGGCAAAGTATTTGCATTAGGTCTTTGCCCCTGATTTTTAGATCCACCGTTTATTAGTCAGCTCTCTTTGTGAGATGTCCTCAGCTGGGGAAGGCCTGGTGGTGTCCAGTCTCCTTCAGTTCCTGGCCCATCCCAGGATGTGTAAGTGCTGCGTCCTGGAAACCACGGCCATCCCTCTGCTTTAGTTTCACACCTGCAACAGTGAGTCGCACAAGGCAAGCCAGACTGATGCAGACATCACACCTGATGCATTCGTTCATCTCCAGTCACATGCGGGCTCGCTCCCTGCTGCTAGGAGCAGGCACGCTCCAGAACTCCAGAGGGCTTTGGGGATCCTGAAGGAAGAAGTCCTCTTACCCTGGCCTGGACAACTTCCAGGCCAAGGGCCCTGCTACAGAGAGACTGCCTGGCCGCGAAGCAGCCAGCATTGCATCGGCCACTGCGTGCTGGTCCTCTTCCTGAGCCAGGAGAGGTGAAAGGCAAGAAGTGGTAAGAATATTTTCAAAGCTTTTTCGGCTTTCTTCGAAAGCCATAGTAATTCAAGTAATCTTTCTAAAGAGTGAAAGAGATGAGAAAAGGGGCTGAATTACTTCAGGTAAATCCTTACATTATTTTTATTAAGAAAGGATCTGGCCCAGCCAATGTAGTTCAATAGCTGAGTGTCGACCTATGAACCAGCAGGTCGTAGTTCAATACCCAGGCGTGCTGGAGGCAGCCAATCAATGATTCTTTCTCATCATTGATGTTTCTAGCTCTCTCCCCCTCTCCCTTCCTCTCTGCAATCAATAAAAAAAAATTACAGTAAAATTTTTTAGGGGAAAAAATGGAGTCTGGGGGGTCTGGGTAGAAGTGGACTTTAAAAATTAAGGTCAAATATTTAAAAAGAAGTCCAGATATTTCCTGTGCCCGGAGAGTGCGTCAGAGCACTCAGGCCTGCATTCCAGAGAGAAAGCCCGGTGGTGCTGCTCCCCCTGCAGCACAGCCTGGATGGGGTTTTGCAGGTGGACAGAGTCATCCAGGCAACACTGCTTTTCTGAGGCTGAAAGAACGGCCGCAGGAAGTTGAGGTCAGAAGCCTAAGTGTTCCCCTGGGTCCTGGCCATTACTTCAGAGAAAATAAAGCTTCCCCCACATATTGCTGGGGCTTTTGGCTTCTGTCTCCCTAGGAAAACTCGGCAGCGGTCAGTTGTAACAGTAAATGGAGCAGAATCCTAATGTAGTTCTAATATATTGCAGAACTCCTGTGGAAGGCAGTGCCTAATGAAATAAAGATCACCTGATTTTTATACTAGATTGTATTGTATAAGAGATGTAGGCATTCTAGAATTTCTATCTTTGCAAAAAAGAAGTCAGCCATTGTCACCACTCCTACAGCTTGCCACATGCCCCCCTGTGAGTGGGGTGTTGGCCAGCAGGGGGTGAGCTAAGTCAGTAGGAGTCCTGAAGAACCAGGAGTCCTCTTTTCAGATAGTGGAACGTGCAGCCAATCTGCCAGCAGGCCTGTGGAAACACAGATCTCTCTACATCACCTCTCTCCTGCTCCCGGTCCCCCAATTTCTGATACAGGAGATCTGGGGGCCCAGGAATTTGCTCTTTCAGTAAGTTTCCAGGTGATGCTGCTGCTGCTGCTCCAGGGATCGTGCTTGCAACTACTGGTTGACACTGAGCAGCTGTTCCTTTCTCTCAGGGTAACTGAGACCTCAGAACCCCACAGGCCTCCAGTAGCTGCCAGATGTCCAAGACAGGCCTGAAACACGATCAGCTGTCTCCAGGGTGGAGCTCTGTGTCCATCCTCTGGCAAGGGAGCTGGTGGGCCTGAGAGCCAAAGCCTCCCTTGCTCTACAACCACCCTCTAGTGTCCACAGCCCCAAAACCACCTTAAAGCCACCGGGGTCGGTGGTGGCAAAACAGGAAACTTGATGCAGCTGAGGAAGGAAGAGGCAGCCTCAGTGCCTGCCTCTTCTTGGCCCCATCCCCCTTTTCTAGGAAACTTGAGTCTGTTACTGTCAAGGAGAAAGACAAGCTCCCATCATAAGCAAGCTTGGTATGAGGAGTAAGTGTCTCCAGCCCCCAGCCTCAGCTAGGAGGCTTGTCTGTGCTGTAAGGTTACTCAGATGCGGCCAAAATCACTCACCTTCTAGGTTATCCTTGGTACAAGCCACGGTCTTGCCTCATCTGAATGAAAGCTGTAGCCTCCAGATGTTTCCATTTCAACCTCCAGTCTGGCCCTCCTCCAGACTCTTCCTCACAGCCACCAGAGTGGTTCTTCCAAAACTAAGGCAGCTCCGGGCACTCCTCTGCTCAGCTCACACCAGTAGCCACGGTCATTACTACCTGTCAGACCTCAGCTCCTCCTAGCACCTTGCCAGCTTCCAGTGCTCCAGACACACAGGCCTCCCTATCAGGTGCACTTGTGGCCTAGCAGAACCTTTGCATTTGCTATTCCCCTGCCTAAAACACTCTCACTCCTAAATTTCGGTGAGCCTTGCTCCCTCACCTCCTTTAGAGATCCAGTCAAACAGTGAGGCCCCGACAGCTCCATTTAAAACTTTTCCTTACTGCTCCCTGCCTCCTTACCTTTCCTACTTACCAATTATCACCTATCACCTTCCAACATACTATTTTATTTATTGTATTTACTTGAGTGTAAGTTCCACACAGGCCGAGTTTTGTTCGTTGTTCTGTGCATAAAGGTGTTCCCGATGGACAGAAAAGTGCCTCATATGTAATGAGTGCTTTAAAATATTTGCTGTGCCCAGCAAAATTATCCTTCAAAAGTGAAGGAGAAATAAAGACTCACACACAAATGAAAATCGAGGGAATTTGTTGACAGTAGACCTGCCTTGCAAGAAATGTTTAAAGAAGTTCTTCAGAGAGAAGGAGAATGGTAGAGGTCAGAAACTTGAATCTATGTGAAGGAGAGTTTCAGAGAAGGACTAAATGAAGGCACTGAACCAGGAGATGGGGCTGTAGCAAAACCAAAATGGGTTTCTCCAGGTACATGGTATTACCAAGAGATGAACAAAGTATTGTCTAGTGCAGTGGTCGGCAAACTGTGGCTCACGAACCACATGCAGCTCTTTGGCCCTTTGAGTGTGGCTCTTCCACAAAATACCACGTGTGGGTGCGCATGTACAGTGCAATTGAAACTTCGTGGCCCATGCGCAGAAGTAGGCTTCTGGCTCTCAAAAGAAATTTTAATCGTTGTACTGTTAATATTTGGCTCTATTGACTAATGAGTTTGCTGACCACTGGTCTAGTGCATGCAAGTAAAAGGGTTTGTTTCTCCTGTAGAGAACAGGTGCTGCCCAGCTGAAAGCCGTAGCTCCCAAAACTTGTTGCAAATTGGAATTAGATCTTTTCTTTGGATAGAAAATAAACCTTTTCCCCAGCTTCCATGAAGTGAAGTTGACCAATTGTATATATTAAGGTACGAAATATCATGGTTTGCTTATGCAGACACTACAATGATTACCACAGTTAACACACCCATCACCTCACACGGTTAACATTTTTGTGTGTGTGTGGTAAGAACAAGATCTCTTTGCAAATTTCAAGCACACATACAATATTATCAACTATATTGTCACCCTGCTGAACATTAGATCCCTAGAACATACTCATAAATAAAAGTGTGTACCCTGTGACCTAGGGATCTGACACGGTGATTTCATTGGTCTGGGATATGATGTGGGCATGGGGTTTTATTTGTTATTAAAGCAGCATTTGGGAACCATTAGCACAGAGAAGGCCTTGGCAGTATTTGCCTGACTCTTTCCTCTCACAGCCCAGCAGCCTAGACAGCTACAGGAGTGGGGTGGGGATGGTGTAGCCAAGCAGCAAGTCTCTGTGCTCCAGGACCTTCCAGAGTCCTCCGCCCACCGCTGGGGCCTTGGAAGCAAGGGGGGACCCCAGGACGCCTGCCTCTGCACCCGAGCGCTGATTTCTCATTGGAGAGGCAGGGAGAAAACCCGGTAAGCCAAAACTCTCGTGGAACTAGGATATGTGCTTCTGCAACCCTGTGCCCTAGAATGTGTGTCTGGAAAGGGAATTGGGTGCACCCCAGCCAGCACCAGGACTGATACAGGCAGCCTGGTTGGGTGGGCACCCCACAAGAAGCCTTTTCAGACAGAGGACAGCAATTCTTAGAAGGACCCTCAGTCCATTCATAGCAAAGGAAATGCAGGGCTAGCTGCTCTAGCCTTACAGAGAGGAGGTCCTTGGCCACAGAGGTGGTGCCCTGCCCAGGATCACACAACAAGCCACTGAGAGAGCCAGGCCAGAGCTCTGGCCTCTGGACTTCCTCCTATGAGAGGCCTAAAAACACCCCATAATGTAGAACAAGGGGCAAATAATAAGCCATTTTTACTCAGATTTTTTTCTAGTGGGAGGAGTTAGATGAAGGAGAATGAGCAAATTAACATTAAAGAGCCTAGAGAAAAGATGGAAGGGCAGCAGATCCCACTTGGCCACGTGAGAACAGAAGGGTGCACAAGACCTTCATGTGGACAACAGAAACGTACAGATCACACTTTGTCCTTTCACCCTGCCGTCCACCCCAGCCCTGCAAGCTGGAAACTCTCCGCAGCATGCTTAAAACAAAGCCTCCACTCACTCCCCACACTCAGGACAGCTGCTGGACCCATGAACGCTGGCCCAGCACGCTCGGCCCTTGGCTGCAGTCCCGCTGCCCATTCTGGGAGCGGTGTCCGCTCCCCCACCCTCCCAGAGCCTTAAGTGACTGCCGGAGCCCTAGCGGTGTCCTAGAGAAAAGCACAGGCGAACCCTTTCAGGGCCCTAACAAGAAAAAGGAGTTGGGTATTCTCCCCCCTCTCTACCTCCCCCCTCCCCACCCCGACCTTTTAGACCGAAACCCCAGGCTCACCGTTCTGGCACCTGTGAGGTGTTGCAAATAATCCTGAACCTTCTCTGTGTTCCTGGTGACTGTGATATCCACAAATACCAACGACTCCTTTTTGAAGGGGTACTGGCAGAGGAGCTCCTCGGTCCGTCTGCAGAAGGAGCAGGTGGGCTTCATGAACACCACCATCCTCCCAGGCTTGAGGTGGCTGTCCACAAACTCCTGGGCTGTGCAGGTGGGCTGCATCCTGGGGGAGCCTCCAGGGCAGGTACTGATCAGGAGTGAGAACAGAGGCCCAGTCAGCTGGCCCTCATTTAAAAGGAACCTCCCTGGAGGAGGAGTTTGCCCCATTAGCCTATCGTGCTTGATTTTTAAAGGGACAGCCGCAAAGTCATTACACCCTGAGGTGATTCACCAGCTAGTCAATCCAAGTAATGCATATGTGCATTTCGTCAGTAGCTGGGCTCGGGGGTGTCATTGTCTCGGAGCTTTTCAGGGGCGGCTGTTGTTTGGCAGGAAGCAGGGCCAGAACAGTCCCACAGCACAGCCAGCCCCAAAGAGGCGTCTGGGCTGAATATGCCCTCCTCCCTCCGGGAGAGGCAGTTTTAAAAATGAGTGTGCAAAACAGAATCATTCAAGAAATGGGACGCATTGAAATCTCCTTACAGGAAGTGAAACTAAAATTGTGACTGGT
Source organism: Antrozous pallidus (assembly GCA_027563665.1). Taxonomy (NCBI): domain Eukaryota; kingdom Metazoa; phylum Chordata; class Mammalia; order Chiroptera; family Vespertilionidae; genus Antrozous; species Antrozous pallidus. Next base: position 57,280,862 of record CM050512.1, read on the forward strand.
CTTGCGGTTGCTTCCCGGGCTGTTTTCTTAGCCGGCACAGGGTTTTGTTGTTGTTGATGCTGTGAGTGTTTCAATGGAATGTTTCAATGGAGTGTTTCAATGGAATGATTTTTCAGCATTTACAAATCTGGAGACTTCATAAAAGAATCTGGACTTGTTCTCTGAAAAGTCAGGTCTGAGGAAGCTGCTGGCATTCCTTTGTGGCAGCAGCTGGGGCGAGTAGCTGTTGTTCACATTGGGCAGGATGACACTATGTCCTGGGTGCCCATGCTCCCTCTTGGTGGGCGGGCCAAAGGCTGCTGGCCCAGGTCAGTTCTGACCCCCTCTGTGTTTGGTAAGTACCAAACCAAAGGCTAGCCATCTCCTTCCAAAGTGAGTCATCCTTTTCCACAGGAAGTTTTGAGGCAGAATAGTTAGATGTTAGATCTATTTATTTTGGACAAGTGGGAAAAGGGAAACTGAGGCATATGGTTAGAGACAAGCTCAGCAATTTACAACTGAGCTAGTAAATCATAGGCTGTATCTTCTTATTTTTCCTAACCAAGGATGCTGGGAACAAACAGTTTATACCTCTCCTCCCTAACCAGAGAGTAAATAGCTTACATCACGCTGGTCAGGGAGATAGAAAACAGAGACCCCATTAGTGTCATTAGTGCCAGCCAAACCCCAGGACAGATAAAGTCAGGGGAATAAATAACAACAACAAAAACAATCAGACTAAAACAAATCCAACATAGAGGCAAAGCTGACCAGAAGATGATCCTAGTCCCTCTACACACTCCTTCTGGTACATTAACATATTCAAAAACACTGAATATGCAGCAGAAACCTTCCCACGGCCAGAGAGAGAAAAGCCCTCAGGACAAAGGATGTCAGCTGGGGCGTTCCTCTGGAGCAGGGCCAGGTGTGAACTTTTTATTTTCTGTCTCCTGAATTCTCACTGTCCCCAGCTTAAAGAAATACACTCTTAAATCCACCTGGACTTGTGCTGTGGAATTTTTCCTGCCGGCTGGCCCAGTCCCCATCCAGTAGCAGTTTTACACTGAAAACTGGAGTATCTTCAGAGAGGTGTGGCGGGTCAGACTGGACTTCTCCACCAACTGCCGTGTCTGGGGAATCCCAAGCTTAGTGTGATTTCTCAAGGGGAAAAAGGGACTCCTGCAAGCTGCTCTAGTTATTACTGAAAATAACTGGCAAATGGGAAACCCCGTTCTGAGTCGCAGAGAGGGCACTAAGAAATGAGATCTCTGCCTACAAAATGAAGGTGTAGGGTGAGCAGAGCCAGGCACTTGTTGGCCAGGGCTTGGGGCTTCTCAACCCTTAGCTTCATCTCCCTCCTGAATAAGCTCTTGGGAGAGGCTGGGTTATCTCTCTTCATTTTCTTCTCTTAGCAAGGACTCCTGAGGCCAATCCCTCCCTGAGGCCAGGGTCTCTTCAGGAACCTCGGAGCTGTCTGCTCCTGCCCCCCCCCCCCCCCCCCCAGCCCTGGTCATCAGCACACCTTGTAGCTGGCTGCCCCTTCCAGCCTTGCTCTCCTCAGTGTCTGAGTTCACTTCTCCCTCTCTGTTGAATCCTACTCCTCAGCTTGTGATTACTCAAATCTCTCGTTAAAAACCACAAACACCATTTTCTATCTCATTCTCTCTCTTGTTAAAAACCACAAACACCATCTTCTATCTCATTTGGCCCTGCTTTCCTGCCTCCATTCTCTTCTCTAACTGACGCGTTTCAAGAAGTTGGCTATTGTGTTTGCTTCCGTCCCTGCTTCCCGCTCGCTCCTCATCTCAGTGCAATCTGACATCCTTTTCGTCCTTCCTGCTGAGATCCCTTTGGCCAGCACCCATCATGCTAAATCACCTTGTAGTCAAGTGTGCCGACTCAGACAAACGCAGAAGTGTAGGTAGGTGTGGAGTTTGGGTACACTGGTGGAGTGAACCTCCAAAGTGTGTTTGCACAGAGTCCCCTGAGGGTTTGGGTACCTGGGACAGAGGCTGAGGTGTGTAGGGCCACAGGACACTGTTAAAGAAGGTATTTTCATGAGGAGCTCTGTGAGACATAGAACACAAACAGATGGCAAAGATGGAGTATCTCCTCCGTTTCTGAGAAAATGCTGTGGTTTCTGCTGAGTGGAGAATTTAGAGCGTAGGCTGCCCTGCTCTATTGGCATAGCGAGGGTTGATGGCTGTGGCCCATCAAAGGTGGGATGGGGCATCAGCATCTAGGCCACATGCTGATTCGTCTAGGAAGGACCCCTGAATACATATGTCTTTTCCTCCTTGGATGGGGTGCCCCTCAGCTGACTCACAAAGCATGCTGTGCCTGACTCACTCCATGCCATTGTTCTTTTTTATTCCTTTTCTTTCACCTACACAGAGCTCCTTGAGGGCAGGGAAAGGGCTTTCACTCCTGTATTACCAGAGGCCAGATACACACTGATCCTTATCCATCCACCCATGCATCCATCCCACACACACTTACTAATCCACCATTCTGGGCCAGACACAAAGATCAATCCATCAATCACACGCAGTCCAGTCATTAGGAGATTATATTCTAGGTGAGTGGGCATAGACATGGACAATGGACACAGTGGTATGGAGTATTCTAGGTGGTATAAGAGAAGTATGTATGGACACTAAGGCAACCAAAAGAGAGCGGTTGCTTCTGTCTGGCGGGTGGTTAGGGAAAGGGGGACAAAGGCAATCTAGACTGAATCTTGAGGGGCGACATGTTTGTGAGTCTACAAGGCAGGTGGGGGGCGGGCTGTAGGTAGAGGAGCAGGAACAGCAGGAATGACATAGCAGTGGTGTTGAGTGTGGCTATGCATGGACAGAGCATGGGGGGTTGAGGTGGGGAAAATGAGGAGAGACAGCTGGAGAACAGGCAGAGGATGGGTGTCCTTTACCAAGCTAACGGGTGGGGACTTACACATAGGAGTGAGGAGCCATCGTAGGTATGTTTAGAGCACTAGCAGGTTTGCAGTGAAATGTTAGGTGAACTGAGGATTTTCCAGTGTGATCACGACCATTTCGTCCATTAGGCAGGCTGCTATAAGTGAATGAGCCGCGTTGCCGGCAGCCTTCAGACGCATGAAGACGCTGGCCGGTGGCTGTGTCTATTTTCAGTCTGGTCTTATTTGAGGCTCACTCTCTAGATTTGACCAGGAGACAAACCCAACTGTAGATTCTAACTCCAGATTCGACCACAGAGGACTTCTGACTGTGACTCCAGGTGTAGTAACTCTGGTCAGACTGTTTCCTCACCTCCCTCCTCTAGGCGGGGAGAGCTCGATGCAGAGCGCATTGACACTGACAGCTACCATTTACTCTGCACGCACCGAGTGTCAGGAGCCTTACACACATTCTCTCCCCTCCTTGCAGCATCTTTGAATGGCAGATATTTTAGGTCCCAAAAGAGAAGTGTTCAGCAAACTTATTAGTCAACACAACCAAGTACTAGACTAGAGAAGTGGTCAGCAAACTTATTAGTCAACACAACCAAGTATCAACAGTACAATGATTGAAATTTCTTTTGTGAGCCAAATTTTTTAAACTTAAACTTCTTCTAATGCCACTTCTTCAAAATAGACTCACCCAGCCATGGTATTTTGTGGAAGAGGCACACTCAAGGGGCCAAAGAACTGCATGTGGCTTGAGAGCCGCAGGTTGCTAACCATGGGACTAGAGGAGTAAAGAGAGAGGGTCCCTGACTTGAAGGACCTGAAATTAACCCAAGGTCAGGGGTGGAGGCTGCTTTCCAATGAGCTCCACCTTGTATCCTAAGGTCTGGACTCAGTTGCAAAGGTAGCAACCATTGAAGGAGGAAAACACGAGTGGGAGTGAGGATGCTTGATGAGGCGAGGTCAAGGAGAGCCGAGGGTGGGGGGACAGAGAACGGGTTAGGCATGGTGTGGACCTTGGCGAGGAGGGGGAGAACATATTTAGAGGGAGGATCCGGGTGGCAGGGACATGGGGAGAGGGGCTTCTGGGGCTGAGGAGGACAAGCCAAGAGACAGGGGACTCTACATTCTGACTCATGGCTATAACAGCCACACGTGGGCGCCAGGCTGGAGAGGAGGCAGGTGAAGCAGCAGCAGATGAAAGAGAAGGTGGGGGTGAGGGGTGGGGGGGAGGTTCATGTCAAAATTAAGGTGAAAAACTGGCTCAGTGGTTGGTATTAAAAGAAGATAATGAAAACAGGTACACTCAATGAACATCAGTGCAGGCTTTTTTAGTATATATTTTTTATTGATTTCAGAGAGGAAGGGAGAGGGAGAGAGATAGACACCATCAATGATGAGAGAGAATCATGGATCGGATGCCTCCTGCATGTCCCACAATGGGATCAAGTCTGCAACCTGGGCATGTGCCCTTGACCGGAATTGAACCTGGGACCCTTCACAGGCTGACACTCTATCCACTGAGCCAAACCGGCTAGGGCTCAGTGTAGGCTCTTAAGCAAGCCCTTGGTGGCTGCTTGGCTGCAAGATTAACCATGAGCAGCAGGGTCAGGGCGCTGAAGAAAGCACCCACGTTAGGAAACATGAAGCAGTCTCAGGCCTTTCTTAGGAAGCACAACTTTAGCTAAAACCCTGCATAGAGTGTGTGACCAGGGAGGTGGCACCAGAGGAGAGCCACCCACCTCGAGGGCCAGTGAGTTACCACTAGTCGGAACATGACTCTAACCTCTGGACCCCGGGGCGTGCAGCGTGCCTCATGCAAGTGGGAGCCACAGTTACGCATAGCTGGTTGTGAAAAAAATTCCTCACACGTGAGCTGAGATGCTCGAAGGAAGTGATTCACTCGGGGACAGAACGGCTTTAATGGGAAAGGACAGCTCGTCCCACCCAGAGACAGCCACTGGGCACGTGTGTACGCAGCTGGCAAAGTGCTTGAGGTAAAACAGGAAGCTAAAACTGGGAAATAAAGATCTGAGCTGACAGTAACAACTGAACACCAGCAGGGTTCAGGGATGAATCAAGAGGAGACACCACGCTCTTAGACTGAAATTTCCCTGCATTTCTTTGTGTCCAACATTCTTTACTTGCATAACAGCTCTCAGGCTCCAGAATGATTCCTCCAGAATATGAGGTTCAATTTTAGATGTGAAGTGTACTTGTAACAAAAATCTTTATTGGGTTTCTGGTTAATAAATTTTGGATATCCAAAGGATGAAAGAGGATGTAGTTGTTAATGATAACAAGAGAGAGAAGAATGTGTTGAGTTTTCTAGGGTCTAAAACAAACAAACAAACAAACAAACAAACAAACAAACAATGTATGCCCAGCTGGCATGGCATCAACCCATGAATCAGGAGGTCCCGGCTCGATTCCCCAATTCCCCGTCAGGGCACATGCCCGAGCCGTAGGCTCAATCCCCAGTAGGGGACGTGCGGGACGCAGCCAATCAGTTTCTCATCAGTGATCTCTCTCTCTCTCTCTCTCTCTCTCTCTCTCTCTCTCTCTCTCTCTCTCTCTCTGAAATCAATAAAAACATATTTAAAAAAAATACCTGCCTGGGCCCCACCCTGGACCCACTGAATCAGAACCCCTGGGATGCACCTCCCGCCGAAGAGCTTAGAAAGACCCACTCCAAGATGTTCTCTCTGTTCTTGACCAGAGCAGGACATTCCCTTTGTGCTCAGACTCACCTTCCAAACCTGGGGAAGCTCACTGATCCAGAGAGGTGCCTCTTCACGGTGACATTAAGCCCACAAAACGGACTTAGGTCCCTGGGTAAGCAGGACCCTTGCCTTTCTCTCTCTCGCTCTCTTTTTCTCTCTCTCTCTCTTTTTCTAAAATATATTTTTATTGATTTAAGAGAGAGCCAGACAGACAGAAACATCAATGATGAGACAACCTTATTGATTGGCTGCCCCAGGCATGCGCCCTTGACTGGAATTGAACTGGTGAGCTTTCAGTCCACAGGCCGATGCTCTATCCACTGAGCCAAACCAACTAGAACCCTTGGCTCTCTTTGAAACTCTCCCTATTTATTTATGGAACGTATTTCCCCTTATAAAGGACAACGATTTGTTGAGGGTGTGTGAACCAGAGCAGTGGGTTGCTGGCTCCTGTGTGGAGTTTATTGTGGTGCCGGAAACTTCTCCCCACACAGGAAAGAGGAAAGGCCTTTGTGATCTGAGTTCTAAATGCCCTTGTCCGGATGGGGAAGGGGCCAGTGTTGTGCTATTTTGCACTTTAGAATAAAAACATCATTTGAAATGTAAGAAGGAGCTGGAGAGAGGAGGGGGTGGGAAGTGAGTTTTGAGAGGAAGAAGGGAATGTCTAGGTTCCAATGGCAGAGAAAGGGTGACAGATCTTGAGTAGTGGGTTCTGTGTGCCTCTCATTACCCAGAACCCCAGGCTGGGCCACACCTCGAGTGAAGTGAGTGAAGGAGGTGAGGGAGACTTGGAGGTGAGCACTGAGGACTGGGGACCCCTGGGCCTGGCTGGCCGGTCAGACGTGGAGGGTTCCAGAGGAGCCTGAAGGGGAAGCCAGGCCCCAGCCTGAACGAGGAGATGGGATGATGCCTGGGATGCACGTACAACCCTGCCCAGTGTGGCTGGATCCTGGAATCTGTAGAATTCTTCATGCCCCCGAAGGAGGCACTGGGGCCAGTGGCTGGGACGGGGCCAGATTGCATTTTCTTTGGAGACACTAAGAAGTGTAGTCGCTTCTCTGCTCTTGGGTAGTGGGGTGATTCCTACCTACCACACACCGAGATCTGTTGGTGGACATTGAGGAAGGGAGTGTCCACCTGGTGGCTTTGAGGGCGGGGGGGTGGGATTGTATGGAGAAAGGAGAACACATGGAAAGAGACAGCAGAGCTGAAGGTGTGATGGGAGAAGGCCAGCAGAGGAGCTTCTAGAAGCAGATGTTAAGAAGGCATTTGGGGACCAGAAATCCCTGTCTTTCTTTGGGTGAGGATGGGAAGCCCCCCTCGGCCTCCCCTCAGACATCCTTCGTGTGCTCACTTGTTCCTGATTGCTATGGTGTGGGTGGCTTCTCCTCCCTGCTTCCTCATTAGAAATGTTTTGGAGTGACTCTGAGTCATTGTTACAAAAGATGATATATGTATTAAAAGATGTGCTTCCTCTTACTCCTGACCCCTCAAGTTCCTCTCTCCACATGCAACCATGGTTACCTGGTTCTTATTTATGGAATAGTTGTTTATGTATTTTTTCCCTAAACAGTAGAATATCTGCCCACTCTCCTGCCCTTGCCTGCTCAGGTAATAATTGGCCTAAAGTGCCTGTAGCTCCAACTCATCTTTGCCGACGCCACGTAGTGTTCCATGTTATGCATGTCCATGGCATGTTGAACCAGTGTCCTCTTGTTGAAGTTTGGGTTGTTGCTGTCTGGCAGCACCAGGCATGTCTTTGTGGTGTGAGTGTGTTCTTGCCCCGGGAGCATGGGGCCGGGGGCAGAGCTAGCTGGAGGGGACTTGAAAACTTGAGGTCAGAGATCGACATATACAAACTCCCAGGGAATTGTTACCCCTGGGGCCCAGGAAGTGGAGATCCCGGGCAATCCCAGAGATCTCTCGAGCTGATGTTACAGTTTCTCCCTCCTCAGCATCCCAGAAATACCCTCCAGCCTCCCCTAATGTGTTTGCAGCAGGGCCTCCTGGTGGGGAGCTCACCGGTCTTGGCCTTCCATAAACTTGGATGGGACATATCTTATTCTTTGTGAACAAAAATGAGGCATCTGTTTCACTGTTGTTGTTTTCTTTCTGCTTCTTCAGTGCAGAACTGCAGGCCTTGCAAAGACCTTCCAGTTATTTCTGGGAATAACCAGACGATGTTTTGTATGAACTTCATAGTCCTTTCAGAGACTGCATGGGGACCCTGACACTTTCACCTTCCTCCTCACTCTGGCTTCATCTCTTTGGGGTCCTGATGCTATTTTGCCAGACTGAGCAGTGCACCTCAACTTTAACCCCACCTGAACTCTGTCCTGTGTGCCCCGTTCCACGAGAGTGTGTTGTTTTCCTGCCATGTCCCCATGCTCCTCAACCACACAAGAGCAGAAATGTCCAAGTGTGGGTGTTGGCTTCTTCGTCCAGGACTGGTTGGTGTTCAGGGATTATGAAACCAAGCTTATCATTTCCTCATGACCTGAAAAGCAAATGGAAATTCCTTTGGGAAGAATGCTTGGGTGACTGATGTATAGATTTCTGCTGAGTTGCCCAATAGTTGAGTACTATTAGGAAACTCAGCAGTAGGGCGATGCCACTTGATAGCCACTTGATGGAGTGTAGAACCCCATTCTGACACACAGCAATGCACCTGGCTGTTGTTACTCACCTTTAATAATGTCATCCCTTGTACAAAAATACATTGATTAGGAAGGAAGGCTTATGTAAAAGAAAGGAGAAAGAGAATTACATAGTTCCTATCTTTGTTTCTTTTTTCCCCAATGGAGTTCTGTAGTAACAGCAGAAACCCTAAGACTTACATTGGGTGGCCAGATTATTACAATCTCTGAATGCATAATAATCTGGCCACTCAGTGTATATCTTATATAATAAAAGACTGATATGCAAATTGTCCCCTTGATCAGGAGTTTGACCAGCAGGCAGGCTGGCCAATCACCCATGTCCCCTCCCCCTGACCAGGCTGACCGGACCCCACCCATGCACGAATTCATGCACCAGGCCTCAAGTGTGTGTGTGTGTGTGTGTGTGTGTGTGTGTGTGTGTATAGTCAGATTATTATGTGTTCAGAGATCATAATAATCTGGCCACTCAGTGTATTTTGTATTTCATTCATTCTCAGCTGAGAGGAAGGTGGGTCAAGGGGGTGAGGGTTGGAGGGGCCTCAGGAGGTACTGCTGGGCTCCCAGCTGGGGTATGTGCAGGACTGATGTTCTGCTGGTATTCGCATCAGGCTGTAAGGACCAGCATTATTCTGATTGGCTGGGGTCCATGCCATCTGAGGTATTGGATGTTTTAAATATGTTTGGGTGTATTCTACAAATCATAGACAATATTACACAATCATTTTATATATGGAAAATAAACATGAGTTTCTTTGGTAATTCAAACTACAGGAAGCAAAGCTCAGCAAAATAGAGAAATGTAAAATCCAGAATGGGAGAGAAGAAATCCCTGGGACTAAACCAGGGTTCGGATGGTGGTGGTAAGAGTTTTGCTTTTATCAGAGGAGAGGGCATGTGGATGAAATAAGGTTGAGAAACACTCACTACCTAACATAGAGGTGGTTCCGGTTAGGTACCACTGGGGGTAACACATGAAGAAACCCCATGGTAGCCCTTTCTGTGTATGTCGGTTGGAGATGTGCATTGCCAGACATTTTGAAATCCCTCCACTCTGTGGTCGTCAGGGGTGCCCATGGCCTGCGTGTGTCTTCGGGGGCCCATGTCTGGTGCACCCTGTGTGTGCCATCATTCTGTGCCTCCAGGCTTCCAAGCTGGAAGCAGAGGCCATGGAGGATGCTAGGTAGAAAGTAGTTCAAAGCACAGCTTCAGTATCAGGCAGGCCTGGTCCTAGTCTCCGGCCACTGGTGACCGGCTGTGTGACATCAGCCAGTGACTTCATCTCTCCAGCCCCCGGTTTCCTCTTTGGTGGGTGGTATTTGGTATTGGAATCTCCCTCCCAGAAGAGGTGGGGATGACATGAGCTAACACTCTGAGGCATTTCCCATGGTGCCTGGCCCCACATGGGCGCTCCGTGACTGGTGGCTGGTGCTGCCCATTCACAATGATGGATCGAGGTTCGGAGAGTCTCACCTCATGCCTGAGAGGAGACAGGAATGTCATGGGTCCAGGAACGCCCATGTTTAGGAAAAGGGTAATCAGAAATAATGATCATAAGAGAACTGTAAGACTTCTGAATCTTTGACATTTTTCCAATCCTCAGTGTATCTCCAGTTTTAATTAGAAGGAAAATGTTCTTCCTTGTTTTCAAGAGTTTCATGTAGCTGGGAAGACATGTCCTAGGCCTGGCGAGCTAGGAAAAGAGGAGCTCCCAGGAAACAGAAAAACATACGGGAACCTGCGGCCTGCAGGAAAGCAGCTGGCGCCAAGCCAAAGCTCAAAATATGGCCTCGAGGGTGTGACCCAGCTCCACAGTGGCTCCTGGAAGCAGTTTACCCAGTAACACCCCATTGGCTCAGTCCAAGTGTGTGGTTTACTGCAAATAAACATTATTTTCCTGAACACATGGCTGAATGGGCAGGCCAGCTCACTAGTAGTTCCTGTAACTTAGCTGCTCTCCAGCCTGCCGAAGACATCAGGTGTGCGTTATCCGATCAGCACAGAGAGGCATTGCTGGGCAGGGGAGGGGATTCCACAGCGGTTTTTTTGCTGTCTCAACAGCCCTTCTTCGAGCCACAGGACTGACCTTTTCCTTTTGGGAGCCACTCCTCCCCTACTCTTAGCCCTTGCTTTGGGTTCCATCTTTGAAGGCTCAATTCTAGCAGGATGTGACCTCTAGTTGAGAACTTACCAGAGGTCACATCCTGCTTGAACTGAACCTTCAAAGATGGAACCCAAAGCTACCATTTACATACACACATACATACATAAATACACACGAAACTTATGTGGCACAGGCTGAGCAATCAGAACCAAATCCATCTATTAAAGGAGGAGCATATACTATATCCCAATTCAATAAGCCAGCCCCTGGATTCGGAGATTAAGTTACTATTAAAAGCCTCACCAAGAGCAAAAGACTGGGCCTGTCCCTAGCCCCCACTTGTGTTGGTCATTTTCTTACCTCTGTAGGTAGAGTTCTACTTTCCTGAATAGAGTGCTTTGCCACTGTCATGCTCACTCCAGAGTTTTTTGTAAACTTTGGTGGTTTTAGAGACATACTTCTTGTGGTGAGATTTTATCCAGTGAGGTCTGACCTAGGATTCTATGCTACAAGCAGGCTCCTAAGGCTCAGGTAGAGATATCATGGTTGGAGCATCACCTAGTGGCAGCAAAGAAGAGTGCGTTGATGAATGTCGGAAATCTTTCCAAAGGGTGACCAGTAAGATAAAAAGCACTCAGGTATCTTCAATCTCCAAAAGCAATTCCATTGAAAATAAAGCAAAATTACACTAAGCATAACTTTTAGTCCCTTATTAATGATTCTAAAGACATGCCAGTGTCATCATAATGAACACTAGTTATTATTACAGGGTGCTACAACTGTAGGAGATTGGGAAAAAATCTGTAAGAAACTTTCTATCCCATTTTTTAAAAGTTTGGTACATCCAGAAATATATACCATGTAACCATTAAGAAGAAAGAAGTTTAGGTATATAATTGGCTGAGAGAAATAATATATAGGATAGTATCATAGAATGCTATAATTTATGTGAGAAAAACATTAAAAATATCTATCTGTGATTATATATCTATCTACCTGCTTGTTTAAACTACATGCTTGTTTTGTTACTTTGGATGAGTACCTAATAAGCTAATAATTATGGTGGTGTTTGGGGAGAAGCAAGGGCCTAGGGAAAGAAAACTACCATATACATACACAGATACGTACATAAATACATAAATAATACATATGTACATACACATGAAATTTATTACTTCTGTGTTGCTTTCATACCCTTCAGGTTCTGACAAGAAATGTGTTATCTATTCAAACAAATAAAAATTATAAATATAAAGTGCTTAATAGTACTTATCAATAAGTAGCAGCCATTATTATTATTATTTGTACTAGCAGTAGTCACAATAGTTACAATATTTTCATTTTCATCTTTTTTCTAGAAAAGCTGAGTGCAGAAAACCACCCCCCAAGCTAGCACTTTGAAAACTCCGACTCTTCCCTGTCAGTGAACTTCTACTTAGTGAATTTCTTCACTAGCTGATGTTCCTTTATCTGGCAAATCAATAGCTTTTTTTATTTCTACCTATCTATCCGCCCACTCATCCATCCATTTATCCATTATCCATCCATATCTTATTAGCTCTGGTAGTCTTTGTTTTATTTGTTGACAGGCATAAATAAATGAGTATATGTAAAGCACTGATATGTGATAGCTATTATTATCTTATTCACTCACTGGTATCTTGTGTGCATTACAAGAACATGTCACTGAAATTTTTAAATTATATCTCCGTAAAAATATACATACATGGCAATATATGGACTTCAGATGATAGAGTTTCCAACCCCAGCTTGTAAGAGTGGCGTGGTGGTTAGGAACACCTCATTTGGCATGGAGGGGAATGGCTGGGAGGATTCTGAGCCTTCCAGTGGGAAAGAGGTTGATATATTCAAGTCTAAGTTCAGGATCAGACACTTTGAAGTTTGAAAGCCTATTCATTTTGATTCTCTCTAATTTATGGACTTTTGAAAATTATAAGTCTCTAAGCAAACAGGGTTAAAAAGTTGTTTGTTGGTCTATGAGTCTTCGAGGCCTGTTTCACAAGCTTACGGCCTTGGACTCGCACTGCAGACTCCCAGCACAGCACACAGAGTGCGCCCTTGTTCCCAACCATATTGAGGACACTTCTCAGTAGGTGACACAGAACAAGGCCCTTTTGTTTCCCAGACCTGCTGCTGGGTGTAACCTGACGCGCTGGTCCTGTGCCTGCTCACCTGGTCAACCGGGGCTACGCTGGCAGCAGCCGCTCCAGGCTTTCCTGGGTGAGCTGAGCCCACAGCTGATGTTCATGCTCTCTTTCTACTTCCCCAGGAAATCACAGTACATGTTTCAACTGAGCCATTCAGAAAGGTCCTGGGCAATTTTAAATTAGCCGCCAAGTGCCGCCGAAACTTTAAACAGACATGAATGGAGTCGGTGAGCTAGGAACCCTCGCAGCCACTGCCCAGGTCAGAGCACCTGCTCCTGCAGGTCGGGTGAAAGGCCGCCGGGCACTGCACGATGAAGGTGGTGGGCGGCTCGCTCAGCTGGAGCCAGCGTCTAGGCCAGCACAAGCCGGGGACCAGCCCCGCTTCCCATGCAACTTATTCCTTCGCCAACTATACTTTTAGTTGAAATTAATTATTCACTTGGAATCTCTACTTCTTGCCAACTGTCCAGCTGGCATGGCTGCAGCTCCTTCCCCAAACCAACATGGAAGAAACTAGAGAATCAAGAGGGAAACATGGATTCTAAAAATTAACTACAAACCACCCACCCCCATGATGCTTTCCCTCAAGTAAATGGCTTGCATGCTCACATCACTGCCATGAGAATGTTTGAATGGTCTTTCAGCTCAGAGTCTCTCCCTCCTCTGATGAGCCTAAGGAACCCAAGGCCACTGGTCTAGTCAAGTTCCAGTGCCTCCATCTGTGCTGCTCTGGGGCCTGTGAGTGGCTTCAGGAGTGGGACACAGGCCTTGCTCCTTGCTGCGGAGCTGAGGAACAGAGGGACAATTAGTCCTGCAGCATGCAGACCTCTTGCTAGTGTTACACCTTTTGTTAACCTCTCCCTCTCTTGTTCTCTATCACACACACACACACACACACACACACACACACACACAGCCATTGCCCCCAAGGTATCCCCATAGTTCGGGGACTAGTTCTAGTCCTGACACTGAGATAAGCCCTCCCTGAGAAGGCTCTGTCCTAGGGCTTTGGCCTGGTCAGCATTCCAGACTCCATCATCCCTCACCAGCCTTTCCCCTGATGTTGCTGCTAGCCTGGTGAGCTCCTGTGAAGCTGCTGCTACCCACTGAGATGGTCTACTAACACCGAACCTCCGAAGAGAAGGGCCAGGGGCTCCATCTGCACACCTGCTGGATAACCAGGTGTAGATGTGTGCTCCTGGGCAGCCCTGGTGACTTCCTACCCCGGTCCTGTTTCAGTCCATGTTACACCCAATCTTCTGCAGGAGGAACTGGAAATAGCTGCTCTGGAACAAAGGTCGTCTTTTCCAAAGGCTCATTGTGACATTTCAGTGGCCATTTCTCTTGTTCATTTTTTTCTTCTTCACCAAACAATCCATTATGTGGAGTATCACTTTATGTATTTGTGGTCATTTTCAAAGTTAATTTTTAGGAACAGAACTTTTTTTAAAAAAAAAAAAAAGGTAAAGAGGATCACAGTATTAAAAATATCAAAGTGGAACTATTTTGGCTGAAAAGTCTGGGGGGTGAGAGCCCTGTACTCCCCCCCCCCCCCCCCCAGAGCCCTGCTCTCTGGAGACACTGTGTGAAGAGTATGCAGGTCGAGCATCGAGTGCAGGATCCAGAATGAGAATCCTGACTGTGTGATTCAGTCAGGGCTCCTTGCTACAGGCAGATAAGAAATTTATTAACACAGAGAAGGTAGCTCACGACACCTCTGGGAGGAAGAGCAGCCAGATTTGCAGGCAGGAACATTGCCCCCAAATCACAACACAGTGAAGATACTGCTGTGGTGGGGCCCAAAACCACAGTTCACCCCATGGACACCACGAACCTGGACATGAGACCCTGCTGTGGTGGGGCCACAAGGCTTTGGAAGGATCTGTGTTGTTGAGGTTCCTGGGCCACCACCCCCATCTCACTGGGCAGAAGCCTGAGAAGCCCTTCCTTCTGTACTCTAACTATTTCTGATTCCCAGTCTGGGGCAGGGATGTCTAATTGCAGGATCTTGTATGGTGTGTACCTTGGCTTGGAGGAAGACTGGGGAAGTGGCACTTGGCATTTCCAGCCTCTATAAGGTGGGGTGGATATACGTATGATGTAGGGGATTCTCCAGAAGGAGGAGGTTCAGATGCTGGGGAGGAGGAGAATGAGAAATGTCTGCTGAGGTAGCTTTGGCAAGTTGCTTTATCTTTCTGAGTATCATTTCTCCAGGAAAGACAGTGCTCTTCTAAGTCACCCATCCAACCAGCCCCAAACATTTATTGAGAGCTGTTCTACTTACCTATTGTTTCATAACAAACTACCCCAAAGCTTAGTGGCTAAAACAACCATTTTATTATATCTCATGATTTTGTAACTCAATAATTTAGGAAGGGCTTAGTTGAGTGACTCTTCTGCCCCATGTGGACTCTACTGGAGTCCTTCGGGACATGTAGGTGGTGGCTTATCTGACCTGGAAGGTTCATTTGTCTGCTTTTGGTGGGGATGACTAGAAGGCTGGGCTCAGCTGGGTCCATCTTTCTCATGGGGTCTCAGGCCTCTCCACATGGACTCTCCAGCAGGGCCCCTGGACTTCTTACATGAAAGCTCAGGGCTCTCCGAACCTTAAGGCTGAACATGGAGCTGCCATAATATGACTTCCCCCTGTACTCAGTTGGTCAAAGCAGTCACAGGTCAGTCCAGATTCCAAAGGAGGGGAAAAGAGACTCCACCAGTGCCGAAGAATGTGATGGGAAGTGTCAAAGAATTTGCAGCTGTCTTTTATCCACCAGAAGAACCAACTATGGGGCCAAGCATACAAAGAAGCAGGAAAAACAAAAGTAAATAAGACCTTATCTTCAAGCTGCTCTTGGTCACATAGGTTACATGACCAGCAAACAAATGAAAGCAGTACATGAAATCAATGCGAAGATGCATTGTAAAATGCAAAACAACCATAATATGAAGGATTAACACTAAAATAGGATATACCAACGTCTTCTAATGCTCTCAAATATCGGAATTTATTTATTGACTGGTTTACCAATAATCAAGAATGCAGTTAAAAGTTTTTCTGGCATAATCATCCCCAATTCTCAAACCAACTCTACTGCTGCAACTTTTCCACAGTAGAACACAGTAGAATCAATGCTTTTTATTTTATGTCAGCACCCATCACCCTCTGCCTATCGATGTCATTTATTAGATGCTTGTCAAGATGCTCACATAAGCCTCTACTTAAGATGAGATTTTTGAATTTACAGTGATGCACCCAGCTACCCCTTGAAGGCTGTTTCCTTCCTCTCACAATTATTACTTTAATCTGCTGCCTTCACCTGAGCCATGAGGCAATTAATTTTCAGGCTAGGAGTTGAAGACATTTAAAGGTACTGTTTTCTTCCCCAAACTTCCTATCCTATCTAATAAAAGAGAAACGTGCAAATTGACCGTATCTCTGCCAATCAGGAGCAAATTAACCCAACCAAGATGGTGGTTAATTTGCATACCCAAAGAGCGAAGACTGAAGACAGCATAGTAGGAAGCCAAGGCTGCCGAAGGGATGGAAGCTGTTGAGAAGCAAGCAAGCGAGGCAGCAAGGAAGGGAGGGAAGTAGGTGGAGCTGCAGAGAAAGGAGGGAAGCAGGTGGGGTGGCGGAGACCACCATAGGAAGCCATGGAATCTTCCTGCAACGGGCCTCTAGTTGTATATAAAGGACTGGACAGCTGACCACTTTGAGCATATACAGTTTTTGCCCCAGAGCATAGTCACCCAGGCAAGATTTAAAAACCTAGCTGGTGTGGCTCAATGGCTGAGCATCAGCCCATAAACTGGGTTTGATTCCCAGTCAGGGTGCATGCCTGAGTTGTGGGCATGATCCCCAGTAGGGGTGTGAAGGAGGCAGCTGTTCAATGTTCTCTCTCATTGATGTTTCTACCTCTCTCTCCCTCACCTTTCCTCTCTGAAATCAATAAAAGCATATTTAAAATTTTAAAAATATATACATAAACTGTGCATTTGTTTGATCTGATTGATCAAGTGACACATAAAAATAAAAAAATTAAAGTGTAGAAAATTGAAAGTGAAAAAAATTAGCCATAATCTCACCATCCAAACATAGTACTATTAACATTTTGATTTATTTCCTCCTGTTTTATTTATTTTTAGCTAACGAAATTAATAGATAGACTCCATATTTTAGAACAGTTTTGGGTTCATAGAGAAACTGAGCAGACAATCCTAATATTAGTCATATATCCTCATTTCCTGCACACAGTTTCCCCTGTTATTAAGATCCTGCATTTGTTGGTGCAGTTGTTACAATTGGTGAATCAATATTGAAACACTATTATTAACTAAAGTTCATCATTTATATTAAGGTTCACTCTTTGTGTTGTATAGTTCTGCAGGTTTTGACAAATGCATAAATAAGACCATGTATCCACCATTACAGTAGTATACCGATCAGGGTTACCATTTGTCTTTTATAGTGTCAGATCCTACCCTAACACACTTCAGCATGCAGCTGTCATCTCTATTTTTCATGCCCAAGCCTCACACATGCCTTTCTTTACATGACTGCTCTCTTCCTGCACGTGCTGGTAAGCTCATGAGCATCATAGATACACTAGCCTATACTTGACCATTGTCCTCATGATGGACATTCATACAACTGGCTGGTTTTTCACTTGTCATACAGGATATTTTAAAATCTGTTGAAATAGCTTTCCAGGATCTAGATGGCATTAAGAAAAAAAAAAAAAAAAAACCAGCTTAGGAGGAAGCAGGTGTGCTGTCCCCCAGCACCTCCCAGACAAAAGGCTTTTGTCTGAAGGCTGAGGCCTGTGTCACCCAGCAAGTGCCAGTTCCCCTGAGGCTGCCCCAAAACATGGGGCTGGGCTCTCCCGAGGGGGCCAGGGAGTAGAGAGGCTGGCGGGGGGGCAGCATCTCTGCTCCTCCAGGGAGACTCCTGCTGACAGTGCCCCTCAGAGCCTTTGAGGTAAACCTGGCGAGACAGCAGTGTCCCTTCTCTGCAATTTCACGTTACGAGGTTTCCGTTACCTTTGGCCAACCGCGGTCTGAACGTTAGTAAACGATAGAGAATTCCAGAAATGCACCATTTGTAGGTTTTAAGCTGTGTGCTGGTCACAGGGGCCTGATGAAATCTGGCGGCATCGGCTCCATCCTGCCCAGGACCCGAGTCATCCCTGCGCTGACGTGTCCATGCTGCGTGTGCTCCTGGCCCGGGAGTCACGGCGGGGCCACCCTGGTTAGGACACGGTCAGGTGTCTTCGCAGTGCTCCGTCAAGTCACCCCCATAGTCGCCTAATGCGAGGTCACCATCCTCCGGCATTCGCCTCGCTGTGTCTCATCACAGGGGCACTCGGTCACCTCACATCACAGGGGTGAATATAGTAAAGCAAGACATTTTGAGGGAGAGAGAGACCTCTCTCCTCACTTTTATTATAGCACATGGTTATAATTGTTCTATCTTATTATTAGTTATTGCTGTTAATGTTTTACTGTACCTCACACATTAAACTTTATCGAAGATACGTATGTAGAGGAAACACAGTACCTACAGGATGGGGCAAAACTAGGTTTACAGCGGTTCATATGGAAATAATACAATAATTAGTTAATAAAAATATAAGAAATAATTGTGTTTCACATCCAACTGTAAGCCTACTTGTGCCCTCCCCTGTACTATCTGTGGTTTCAGGGATCCACTGGGAACCTATCCCCCAGGGACCACGGGCGCTCCTGGAGTTTCCTTTGCCCTCAGGACAGCTGGCTTAACGGGAAGAAGAGCACTGGTGTAGGTGAACGTGACTTTGGGCTGGCAGGACAGCTGTGATGAGTGTGTCACTGACTACCGCTCAGGTCAACAGCCTCGGGGAGACTTCAAACTATGCAAATCGTCGAGAAAGCGTTCATGAGAGGGCAAGACTGCAAGGATCATATCCCCTTGTCATGTCTCATGTGAGTGCAGCCCAGAATTAAGGAGGAGTATAGCACCTTTATTCTCCGTGGAGCTGATCGCCATGAAGCTCACTCTCTCCAGAGCCCGGGAGCTTGGCAGCACTTTCTCCTATGATGGTGCACGCTGCCCACAACAGTTCAGTGCAGGAGGTGTCATTTTTGCCACGTTGCAGGGAGAAACCCTGCCATCTCAGAGATGACGCTGCTGTTGGCTGCTTCCTGCGTCTGCCCACAGTTCCACAGCTGGTATGTGGCAGAACCGGAAGCTGAACCCAGCACAGTGCTTTCCTCATCCTCCCCAGCTGCCCATGGACAGGACAGGCCACCCTCAGACCTAGCCGTCCCATTCAGAGACACGTGCACCAGCCTCAGCCTGCGCGTCCCCACACAGCACTGAGAGTTACTGAGATAGGTCTTGTTTGTTTTTGCTGTCATTATCCAGGCTGTCCTCTGACCTCTGACCCAGAACTATTTGTTCCAACCACTCCCCAGTCTGTTGTCCTAGCTCAAAACAAAGTGAACGAAAGCTCTGTCCTTAAGCCTTGCTTTCATACTCAGGGGGTCAGTGAAAATAACTGGTGTCATGTGGCTGATGAGTCACTTTGGCCCTGTGAAATAAACAGTAAAATATACCATCGTTCAGGGCCTAGCAGGGTACAAACAACTGGGAAGCAGTAAATATTAGGAGCACAGTCTTTGGGCCAAAGAGACCTAGGCTTGAGTCCTAGTTGTATTCCTCTGAGCTGTGTGTCGTTAGGTAGGCCACTTACCCTTTCTGGGCTATAGTTTCCTCATCTGTAAAGAAGACTGATCATGGTGCATATCTTATAGAGCAGTTGGGAGAATTACATGAAAAGAAGAAGCCCTGACCGGTTTGGCTCAGTGGATAAAGCGTCGGCCTGTGGACTCAAGGGTCCCAGGTTCGATTCCAGGCAAGGGCATGTACATTGGTTGTGGGCACATCCCCAGTGAGAAGGGTGCAGGAGGCAGCAGCTGGTTGATGTTTCTCTCACGTCGATGTTTCTAACTCTGTCCCTCTCCCTTCTTCTCTGTAAAAAATCAGTAAAATATATTAAAAAAAAAAAAAAAGGTAAAGCACTTAGCCTACTGCCTGGCAAAGTAAACCGTCACCCTATGGTAGTTTTTATTATTCAATCGTCAGGAAAACCCAAAAGCACCCATCTGTTGGTCACGGGTGGTCCCAGAACTGTCAGCAAACACTTTCACGTGGACAAAGAAGTGGTGCCTCTCACTGAACCCCCGGGCCTCCTCCCGGGCCTCCGGCTTCAGCAGATGTCCCTGGTGGTAGGTTAGGAGCCTCTCAGGCAGGGCAGGTCACCTCGTGATTGTGACGTACGTGAGCTCCTCTCTAAAGAGTCCAGGAAGTTCTGGCAAATTCCGACACGTGCCTACTCTGTGTCTCTGCTTGGAAGCCACTGAGGTTTGATTTCAGACTCCTCTTCCCACAGCTGGCTGGTGTTGTCTTCATCTCAGACACAGCCTTAGTCTCCACACCGATGGCCCGTCTGCCTGGCTGGGGGTGTGACCACCCGGTGTATGGGTGCATTTCGTAAGCAGTTTGGGACAGATTTATTCTTTGAGATTTTTGCCACGCGTGGCTATGAAAATTGGTTAACCAATGCTTCCATGTGGGTGAAGTCTTTTGAAAAGAGAGGAAGTTCATTAGTTAGCTGTCACTCTCAAAGGTGGGTAGGTGATGAGTAATTCTTCTGGGGGACCTACGGTGCTGCCCGTTCATTTGGTTGAGGCTGTTTTCCCTACTTGGGCAGAGTAGTGGGGGTTTAAATCAGTGGCATAATTGATACAAAAGTCTTCAACCGTAGAATTCCTTACCCATCCAACAAGGAGGATGTCAAAGGCATCCCTTTTCTTACCTTTGAGAGGACACATACACACACACCCAGACGCACCACCACCTCCACCCACACGCACGCGCGCACACACCACACCGCGTTCTGTGGTGAGGAAATGGTCGCGTGTGGCGCTGAGGGTGGGTTTGGAGAAAGGCTGCACCTTTCTGCGAGTGTTTTCGTGCTTCCCGGCAGGCCTGGGTGCTGCCTGAAAGCAAACAGGGCACTGTTGGGACTTCTGGTCTCCGAGGTCAAGTCCAGGCGGCTGCTCGGTCGCGCGGCGTCCAGCAGGTGGCGCTGCGCCCCCGCGTGGCCCGGGCCCCTGGGTCTTTGTCCCCAGGAGGCCGGGTGCTGGGACGCGGGGAAGTGGGTCTGCGCGCACCCCGCGGAGCCGCGGCCCGGCGAGCGCCCAGGGTGACACCCCAGCTCGCCGGGCGCCTTGGTGGGAAGCGGCGGGCTCTGGCGTCACCGCGCCGTGGAAAGCAGAGGGCCTCTGCTGCCCGGAGCGTTCGCGTTTCCTCTCCATTGATTCTGGGCCATTGACGGGCAGAATGAGTTCCTGTGCGATTTGCCGTGACTCAGATCCACTTTCTGTAAACCGGAGTCAACAGTGCCCTTCCCCTCGCGGGGGGTCGTGACGCCGACTTTTAGGCCACCCCACGTCTGTGCGCATTTCGTAAGCACTTTGGGACAGATTTATTCTTTGAGATGTTTGCCACGCGTGGCTATAGAAATTGGTTAACTGTATGTGTGATGTACATGTTTAAACCTATGTCGTGTAGAGACCTTTTTTTTTTTTTTTTTTACAAGTGAAACTTGCAAAATACTTGCCTGGCAGGAAGCCTCGGAGGGGATTATTCATGGAAAGGATGACTGGACCGGTCATGGAGCAAGAAATAAAGGCGAAGAGGAAGTGAAGGGAGACCGGCCCAGGCCCAGAGTCTTTTAGACACAGAAAAAGAAAAAAAAAATTGTAGGTGACCGGAGTCGGTCTGTGCTGAGAATTAGGTCAAAATTTTGATATGGGGAGAGAAAGTTACAGATCCTGGCTGAATCCATGCATCAGGGTGGTAGGGGGCAGTGAGGTTAAAACCCCCAGAAAGAACAACTCCCCCCAAAACTCTTATCTATACATGACAAGAGTACAGGAGGAAACCTGCTTTGGTGTGGCACTTTTAACATCTGACTTTGTAGAAAGTGGGGAGTGTCCCTGGGCCACAGGACAAGGTGATCCTCTTACCTGCCTTTGCCTGACCTGCTGCTCCTGACTCTCCTCCCCCACGTGTATGCTCCCCGCATTCCCGGTTTCAGCTAATTGCTTCCCCAGGATTTCTTTCCACTGATAGCCAACACCCCCACTCACCCTGTGAAATCCCAGATCTTGTCCCCTCCAAGTTCTCCTACAGAAATCCCAACGCCTGCGTGAATGCTTTGTGCTTTCATTTCTCTTTTGGGTTTGGTCCTGAAGAAGGGACGGGAGGACACTCCCCTCTTTTCCTTCCAGGCCGGGGTGGGGTTGATCTCCAGCTGCCCCGCTGACCTCTGGCTTTAGTGGAACTGGATGCGGGCCAGAAGAACGGTCGTGAGTACGTGCACGGAGTACCTTTCAGACACAAGGATAGGGACATTTCCGGCAACTGAGCGAGTAAACAAAGAAACAAAAACCTCCAAACACTTTGGAAACCACTGCTAGCAGAGTTTAGCTTTGTCCCACTGAACTCTTCCCCATCCCCATCTCCAACCCACAGGACACACGGGGAGAACGGTGCTCGTATGTGCAATATATCCTCGTGGATGGGTGAAATGTTATGAGTAATTCTTGGCTTGTGATGTAAATTCTATCCTCCTCTTCCTCACTCGGAGAAACACAGAGATTACAGAAAACAATTCTGCTTCTTTATGAGTGTGTATGTTTGTGTGTAATATGTTTTATGCGAGAGAGGAAACAAATGCAAACGGAAACTTTGCTAAGTAACAGATCCTGGCTGAATCCAACGCACCGGGGTGGTAGGGGACAGTGAGGCCAACCCCCAGAAAGAACAACTGCCCCCCAAACTGTTACCTATACATGACACAGGCACACGCGGAAACTTGCTTTGGTGTGGCACTTTTAATATCTGACTTTGTAGAATAGTTAAGACAGATTTAGATAATTTTGGAGATGGGGAAACTGAGACTCACAGAGGACTTCAGTAAATCTTGAGGCCATAGTATGTCAGGGGTGCAACTAAGACTTTTGACTTCCCATCCATGTCTTGACACTCCTGCCTCTTATCCTTGATGAGGAGACTGGGAAAGATGAGGTGCAGGTCTGATAAATGCCTTTTTCCACTTTCAGAGATGCTCAGGTCGAGTACCTCCTACAATTCGAGAAGGCTTGCCAAGACCACGGCACCATCCCCAGTGCTCAGGTGAGTGCGTGTGCTTCCGGGGTGATGGTGCCTGATGAATCCAGCAGTTGTGAAACGCGCAGGCAGGGAGACTGGCTAGAACATTGCTCAGTATTCTCAGTTGACAGCGGTGGTTTTATGTAATTTGAGAGGAGTCTGGCACATCAGCCAGGCTTTATCACACACCCCTCTTCCCTTCCTGGGGGCTGTTTGCATTGTGGGCGATTTCCTGTCTATATTTTTAGTGTCTAATTCTCCATGTTTGCTCAAGTATCTGTGACCATGTTTCACTGACTCACGCAGACGCCCCGATGCCCCCGATAGGACTGAGGACTGCTGAGTGGAAAGCAGCTGGCGTGGAAAGCCCGGGAATTGTCCCTGAGTGTCTTACAGGCTGCAGCTGATTTTCACAAGTTTTGCAGATAGCTCATCTCCCAGAATTACAGGTGCTTCATTAGTTTCCTTTCTTCGTGCTGAATCGGAAAAAGGGTGTGTTCTGGGTAAAGCAAAGGGGATGGGCGCAGCAAATATCCGTGCACCGTTCTCTCTCCCGGCGCTTTTTCATGCCAGCTGGAGCCCTGAAGCCCTGCGTCTGAGGCAGAGCTGCCGGTGGGTGAAACGGCTGAGTCACAGCTTTGCATCTCCTCTATAATTACAAAGTTTATCACCTCATCTGACATAGAAAGGGTGTTGGTTGGAAATACACATTAGAAACAGCAAAAAAAAAAAAAAAAAAAAAAGCAAACCCAGCAGAAAATGCTTTCATAACATGCAGGTTTTTTTTTTTTTTCTTTCCCAAAAGTCTGGAGCTAAGGTTATGAAGAGAACAGAGAAGTCTTCTCCCCTTCCCACTCATACAGTCATTCAAATTAAGATATCAAAATAACACTGAATTTCCCACCCTGCCCACATGTATCTTCTAGTTATTTTGTTTCATGTCTTCGTTGCTGCTCTCATGGTCTCTCAAGACCTTATCCAAAATTACCTTCCCTGTGAAATCTTTTTGTCTCCCTACTACACATTTCTTCATGGTACGTTACTGTGCTTCTGAAACTTAAAAAAAAAAAATGGTTGTGGGGTTATTGTCAGAGGACACCATGTGCCCACCAGACCAGAATCCCCGCCCCAGAGCAGAGGCAGTGCCTTCTCAGCTGCTTTCTGCCTCTCCCACCGCGTGGTCTTCCGTGTGAGAGGCGCCGAATCTCAGCTCTCTCTCTTCACTCTCTCTCATTTCCAACTCAGACCAACCAGGTGCCCCCCACCAGGCTAGGAACAAAGTCTCCCCCCCCACCCCCCAAAAAAATGCACAAGTAGCCAGACAGCCCAGGAGCCAGCCAGACCAGGCGTGCTGATGAACAGTCCTGTCCCACCTCTCCCACATGTGACCTTGCCGATAGCATCTCCTGGTAGAGGACAGACGGACGGGGATGTTTCTGTTGCACGGCTGCTGTTTGCCACGTGCTTCCTGGACAGGTTTCCAGGTAACCTTAATGGCTGTGCTTCTGGGGAAGGAGGAGTAGGAAATAACTCACCTCTTCAGTAAGTGGTTTTAAAAATATAACAGCATTTAAAAGCTTTTAAAGAGCAGCTCTGTCCTTCCGGCTGCTCGTTGCCCTGTTTGCTGATTGGAGCCCCCGTCATGCCCTATGCTTGGCAACCTCTGATTTAAAGACCAGGAGATTGATTTTTCGGTGGAGGGCTTTCTGTGGGGGGCATGGGAGAGAATCGCTTGGGGAAGTGAGGCTCCCAGCAGTCAGTGAGGCTTGCTTCTCCATATGCTCTTCATTCATGCATGAAGCTGAACACACCCTTTGTCTCCAAAAGCGAATTCGAAACCACAAAGAGGGGTGGGGGTGGGGGGGGAGGGCAGTTTATCCTGGAACCCTAAGGTGACCAGGAACCTGGAAGGTAAGGGTTGGGGCCATCACAGCCTTTCCTCCCACTCACATTTCCATCCAGAACTTGCAGGAGCAATGTCCCCAAACTGCTTGTGTGCTTTGCTTTGATGTGGCCACAGTGTGGCCACCCAGGCTTATGCTGGGGCAGCTAGATCCTGTGGTTCGAACCAGGCCTGACTGTCCAGTTTTGGAAACTGGGAGGAGTCTTCCCTCCGCCAGGGCTCGGGTTTACCTTCCCTAGGGCATTGAGCAAGAACCTCCTGTTTACAAAGTTCCAGGCCCCATGATCTCTTCCTGCCAGGGCAGGAGGAGAAGGAGGCACAGAATGTCACTAGACCTTGCGACTTCTGTCCCTTGGTGCCTGCCCAGCACAAAGTTGGCGGGGAGAGCATACGTAAAGGTGGGGTGCTGGGGGTGAGGGCATGTACTGGTTGTTTGAACTCTGAAAATATCATTTTAAAATTCTCACTGCCAACCAAATCATTAGGTCTTCTGCATGTAGTTTTATTTTCCCCAAAAAATTATTCATAAAAGCCATATATAAATTAAAACATAAAACCTAAACTATATTTTAAATGCTCTAGGCAATGTATGTTTTTTTTTTCTTTAAAGGAGTGTTGTTGCAAATCCTCTACAAGATGTACACTCTCCACCTGGTTTATTTTTTGTGCATGCAAATTTATATATTTTTGATATATCAAAGGTATTTAAAATCAAGCAGTATCTGACGATATCTACCAGCAGCCAAACCAACCCCAGACCTTTTCAAGGGTTTTTCACCCTTTGGTGCTGCCTTGAACAGAAAACCACACGCACAGCAGGTGCCCACCCAAGTCCACGCCCAGGGACATATTGCTGGTGGGCTTTCCCACCTTGGTGTGCAAACTGCTCTTCATAGTCCAGGGAGAGCTTGGTTACATAGCACCTTCTGGGTCTTAAAATAACAAATAATCAATGTCCTTTTTATATAGTGGGTCTTGTGGGACCTAATTAAAATATGCACCTAAGTTCTTTAGAAGATATGAGAAGTAGGAGTCCTGCAATATTTTCCTGTGTGAAAAGATAACCATCTATATTTTGGGGTTCCTTAACTCTATGAAAAGAAATATTCCAAATCATCACCAAATTATCATTTGGTTTTATCATTTGGCTCTAAAGACTAAAAGTACTGACTTTTAAACAATTTCTTAAGGTAATTGGGGCCATGCAGAGTTGAAAGATAGGAGCTAAATGGTTCATATTCATGCAAATGGAGGCTCAATGTGTCCCAGATTCTGGCAGAATTAGCTTCTCTGAGTTACTTTAACTCTGGGTGGATGTTTCACTGGGGAGCGGGGAATGGCAAAATCCAAG
The DNA here is from genome assembly GCA_027563665.1 of Antrozous pallidus. NCBI lineage: Eukaryota > Metazoa > Chordata > Mammalia > Chiroptera > Vespertilionidae > Antrozous > Antrozous pallidus. Next base: position 57,306,886 of record CM050512.1, read on the forward strand.
CTGAAGGACACTAGAGAGCAGGGCCTGATGATGACATTAGCGTCCCCAGGACTCAGAAATGGAAAGATTCATGTGTCCTCACCCCACCATGTGTAATTCAAAAAAGACTACTGGAAGACACATTATAAATGTAAAAAATTCTCACAGGGTAGCTATCTGGTTAATTCAAATATTTTTTATTTTTACTTTCTCTCTGAATTGCTGCTGCCCTAAGAACATACTTAGTCTATTTGTTAGCTACCTTAGCAAACTTTGCAAGGTGGAGAAGGGCATTTATGGGGGTGGTCCTTGGAGAGCGTGGAGGTGCAAGGACGTAGATAGCTCTAGCTAGAGTTGCACCTGTCCAATCACGGGGCAACTGGTGTGAAGAGACAGACTGAGCCCGAGCTCTGGAGTGGATGGGTTTCAAAATGTATAAAATAACTCCTTGTAGGTCCCAAGCACTGAGTACTTAGCTGATGATTTGCACACATTCATTTTCTGGCTGGAAGGCTGGAGGTAAACAGACAGCTCACTAGAAAAACAACCAAAGAGCTAAATATAATGGAGGAAGTAGGCAGCAGACTTTAGACAGATGAGCATAGTTCACCATCCTTCACGGGAGATCAGAGGCCAAAGCCAAACCAGTGTGTCTGTCCCTCAAGGTCAGGCATCTCAGGCTTTGTCAGCCCAGGAAGGGAAAGGAGTTTCAAAGGGCCTTTTGTGGAACACACACAGCTTTGGCCCCTGAGATTCAATCAGGATCTGGAAGCTTGTGTAGCAACCGCTTGCTTGCACAATGCTTAGAGACCAGCCAGGTCCATCTATCCCCTTTCTTTCTTTCTTTCTTTCTTTCTTTCTTTCTTTCTTTCTTTCTTTCTTTCTTTCTTCCTTCCTTCCTTCCTTCCTTCCTTCCTTCCTTCCTTCCTTCCTTCCTTCCTTTCTTTCTCTCTCTCTCTCTCTCTCTCTCTCTCTCTCTCTCTCTCTCTCTCTCTCTCCCTTCCTTCCTTCCTTACTTCCTTCCCTCCTTCCTTCCTTCTTTCCTCTTTCTTTCTTTCTTTCTTTCTTTCTTTCTTTCTTTCTTTCTTTCTTTCTTCCTTCCTTCCTTCCTTCCTTCCTTCCTTCCTTCCTTCCTTCCTCCCTCCCTCCCTCCCCCCCCCCTCTTGGCTTAGAATGGCTAATAATGCTTCTTTATTATTTTCTATCTTCAGAAGGTGTTACAAACATTACAAATTGTTTCTCAGAAAACATGAATTGTACCTCTGTTTGCTGCTTTGCTCCTGAATCTCATGTAGGTTTCAATCTGCACATAGTTCTTGTTTGCTTTATTAGTTTTCCTCAAGCAGCACCTGCAAGGGACTCTGGACTATTCAGATTTTGTTGTGAGAAGAAGCCCATGTCCTGAGAGCAGGAAGCCTAGCCCCCTAACTCTGGCTGGTGCCCCACTTCTAGTCTTGGGCCTATGGCTGGTCCTTTAGGTTCTCTGAGATAAGCTTTTAAAATATTTTTAATTTTTCTTTATTGATTAAAGTATTACATATGTGTCCTTATTCCCTACTCCCCCTGCCCCCCTCTCGCCCCAGGCCTCCACCACCCTATTGTCTGTATCCATGGGATATGCATATATGCATACAAGTTCTTTGGTTGAATTCTTCCCATTTGCCCATCCTATCCCACCTTCCTTGTTTTATACTTTTAAGAATATCATTCCAAGAAATTGTCCATAGGCTTTACCCAAATTTCAAAGGAGGCTATGGCTTAAAATCAAAGTTTGAAACTCTGAACTAGGGTCTCAGGGATGAATTTGACTATGTATAAACATATTAATTACAATAGGAACATGGCATATGATAATGATGAGTGCTTAAGGAATATGATTTAGGCATCTGTTTCTAACAGGTGTTTAGCCCTGCTGGGTCAAGAAACTTCAATGAAAGGGTTGGGAGAAAGAGAAACTATTGTCAGCAAGCTCTCAAAACTGCAAGGCCAGCCATTGCATAACTACAGCCTTGATTCACTGGCTGGCCTCCTTTAGTCAGCTTGCTGAGACTAGGATATTCTTGTCTTCAAGGATGATTATTGGTTATGGGGCATGCAGGTTTAAAACTGTTCTCTGCAGCTATTTGTAAATTTTTCTGACTCTCTACCCATTGCCTATTAAGTTCTTTGGTTCTTTGCCCTAGAAGTTCTAGCTTTTTACTTTGAGAGTTTTGTTTACAACTTTACAATGCAAGGAAGGTTCTTTGTCTTCAGGAGAAGTTGACTCCATCGAGTCAGGTCCTACTGGACTTGAAATGATTCTTTCCTTTCAGCTGATTCATATTCTCAATGGCTGACTCAGAATCATGACTCAGTGATGACATTATTTTATACTTATAAAACTTGAAGAGAACCATGGACAGAAATAGAAGAGGGATATGTAAAATGGATGGTAGGATAAAAGAAATATCAAATTAGTGACTACATTTGTTTTGGAATAAAATAGAAGTTTTACTAATAATAGCACATAATTTAAATTTGAATAATGCTTTCAGCATCATTATTTTGTTTGGTGTTCAAAACTACTCTGTAAACAGTTATAAAACTTATCTGAGAAATATCAGATGATCTCACTCATTTTTGGAATATAATGAACAACATAAACTGATGAACAAAAACAGATCCAGAGATAGAGAAGCATATTTCAGATCATCAAACCTCAGAGGAAAGTTAGAGTAGGGTGGGAGGAAGGGGGAGAGATCAACCAAAGGACTTGTATACATGCATATAAGCATAACCAATGGACACAGACACCAGAGGGTGAGGGCATGAGGAGGGGGGCAGGGAGTGCGGGGACAAGCTAAAGGGGGTCAATGGGAGAAAAAAGGAGACAAATGTAATATTTTAAACAATAGAGATTTTAAAAAATCAAAAAGAAAATTATCCCTTTCCCTCATGTTATATCAATAAATAAATTTGGATATTTTTAAAGGAGATGTTGCTATAATATTTTTCTTCTAATATATATAATGTTTGCAGTGCATTATGTTGGCATCAGCCAAATTTTATATACATGCATATTTATAAAATATGCATTATATATGTATGTATACATGTGCATCTGTATGTGTATATGTATAGTTTTTTATATGTGTTATTGGCTAATACCCGGGTAAAGCATCACTTTTAGAAAATAAAGGATAGTAAACCGAAGGGATGACGCAGAAGTGCTCACATCTACTTACTCGTTGCTCCTGAGTTAGTCACGCACAGAGCATTTCCAGACAAATGTCTAAGGGAGTGACACATGCTTTGTCAAAGGTTGAGTCGAAACTGGATGAGGAAATGGCTATGAATAGAAAAAAGGGAATTCAAGTTGTGTGATAGTTTTAGGAAATGTGGAAATGAGATCATTTAGAAAGAATAACATATGTCTTCCCCTTCCCCATTGGCCACTCCCAACCCCCAGCACATGCGTCCATTGGTTATGCTTATATGCATATTGGTTGATCTCTTACCCCTGAAGATGAATGGACTGTTTGATGCTTCTAAGTCTCTGAATCTATTTTTGTTCATCAGTTTCTCTTGTTCATTATATTCCACAAATGAGTGAGATCATGGGATATTTTTCTTTCTCCGACTGGCTTATTTCACTTAGCATAATACTCTCCAGGTCCTTCCATGCTGTTGCAAATGGTAAGAGTTCTTGCTTTTTTTTTTACAGCAGCGTAGTATTCCATTGTGTAGATGGATCACAGGTTCAAATTTACTTTTAAAAGAGGCACTTTTCCGAAATGGGGGAACTGCCCGTGTCTCAGGAAAGTGGCCTTGGTTGGCTGACGGCCGAGATTGGGAGCGGCTGCTGCTCCCTGTGGAGTGGCATTGCCCTCAGGGTGCAGGAAACAGCTTTCCAGGTCGTCTCCTTGTTATCTGTGCGTTCTGTTTGGTGCCTTGATTTTCACAGCAATCTGAGTGTGCCCCTACTGTTCTCACAGCTTCTTTCGCTAGCTTTTGATTTCAGTGGCTTGAAAGCAGTGTGGTCTAGCTTTGGCCTCGGCTCAGCGGTCACTAGGCTTCGTGGACAGCCTGCGGCCGGGCTAACACCATCCTCTGCACACATGTGTGCTGACACTGGCTCACGGAATCCTCTCACCCACCCATTCCCATCCACAGCAGGTTTGCGGTGCAAGTCCCAGCCACGGTTCCATCTAGGGGTGCAACTTCAAAATGTAACTACAGGAAAAGCACCACCATGAAGCTTCTCTAGAATTCATCTTTTTGTCTTAAGGACAATTGTGAAGCATTTGGGGTCCCTTGCTCCCAAGAAAATTTTATTCCCTGCTTTTCTTTGTAGACACCATTTCCTTCCTGGAACATTGCAAACAAAATAAACTCTGGGAACTGTGGGAGGATTAAGAATGACCTTTAGCTCAGGAGCCAGGCAGCACACTACAGGAGATTCTGACCTGTTTTCCTTCTGTGTGTATAATATTGCACCTCCCTGGAAAATACTGTCAAGGTCGCAAGCCAGCCTCAAGCAGACTCTAAATAGTCTCAGATAAATGGCCTTCAATCAGTAGAGAAATTGTCTAAGTACACACCAGGGTAAAACCCAGTTAAGACCTGTGAAACGTGTCTTCTGTTCAAAGGAGGTGCTGAGATTTCTTTTTAAAGGAGAGGACATAAGATAAGGCATACATAAGATAATACAATTTCCTCACACCACCTATTAACTGACAGTTTGAGGAGCACTTTCATGATTATCTCATTTGATTTTTTAGAGATAAGGGTAACAGAGCAATGATATAGTCGAGTTATACAATTATCCTATATAATAAAAGCCTAATATGCAAATCGACCAAACAGCCGAATGGCAGGTTGGCACGGGGCAGGGCCAGCGAGCGGGCGGCACCAGGCCAGCCAAGGCAGGTGCTAGTGGGCAGAGGGAGGGGACGGCAATTGGGGTGGTGGTGGCGACCAGTGGTGGTGGTGGGGTGACGGGGGCTGGGGCTGGAATTGCCTCCTGGTGGTCAGTGTGCTCCCAGAGGGGAAGCACCACTCAGCCACAAGCTGGGATGAAGGCTGGTGAGTGCAGCCCTAAGGATGTCCGACTGCGGCTCTCCAGGGAGTGGGCCTAAGCCACAGTCAGACATCCCCCAAGGGCTCCCAGACTGTGAGAGGGTGCAGGCCAGGCTGAGAGACGCCCCTCCTGCCCACCAGCACACAAATTTTTGTGCACTGGGACTCTAGTATAACATATAATTAACCAAGGTAAGAACACTTATCTTAAAGGGAAAAAAAACAAACTTCCTATGTGTTTAAATAATTAATGCAACAGATATGGCAAATAAGGGCTAACGTATGATAAACAAGTACAGTTAATTCAGAAAGAAAATAAACATTTATGAAATACTATGAGCCAGGCACTATGCCAGGATATTGACATGCATTATTCCACTTGAGCCTTACAACAGGTTGGCAGTACTAGGTATTTTACCAAAGAAAAGAATTGACAGTTAGAGAGGCCTCGTTTCACTGAGGGCATATGGTAATGGCAGGGAGGATGAATAAGTAGCAGTGGCAACCAGCTTTGCAGGAGTTGATCAGATTCAAACAAGCAGCTACAAATAAGCACAAATAAACAAATGATTGGAGAGTGCCCATCACCACCATGACCCTTGCTGACATCTTGCTTGGGTGAGCCACTCTCTGGAAAGGTCAGAGGCTATGGCAAATGTGGCTGAAGCTACTGCGAGCAATCAGATCCCATCTGAAGCCTGCAGCTGCCCAGCTTACCCCTTGACTCCTCTCCACAATTCTCTCCACTAGAAGAGAACCACTTTCCTTTCAGAATAGAGTTTGTAATTTCATGAGCATCTAGGCATACTAATAACACCAAAAGCAAGTAAAACCAAAGAAAAAAACAAAGGAGGAAAGAAATCCAACAATCAGAAGGCAGATGAAGAATAATATTCTTAAAAAGAATAATTCCTGCAAACAAATATCTAAAGATGCAAATTTAGCTCCAGTCCCAAAGGAATTTTAAAAATACATATCTTTGTAGAATAATGTAAAAATGAAATATAAGAGATCAAACCAGAATATGCCAAAGGAGATAAAGTAAGCTAAGAGTGATTAAAAAAAAACTGAGGATAAAACCATCCTCGAAATGAAAATCACATTAGGACAGATATTGTTGAAAGCATAGTCATGATGTAGAAGCCAGACTAAAGAGAACAAAATAGCATTTACAGGGGAAAAACCCAAATAAATAAAAATTAAGTAGGGAGAATATGTAAAAACAGCCAACAGCCAGTCAGTGTATGGAATAATTATATATCCTAGAAATAGAGAACGGAATAAATAGGGCAGGAAATAAAAATGTCAAAAATAAAATAAAATTTCACTAAAATAAAATAGATCTGCAGATTGAAAGAGCTTCCAGAGGAAAGAAACCTGATAACAGAAGAATCAACATGAAGACACATAGTCAAGTAACTTGGAGGCAAGTAGAAGAATCCCATGGGCCTGTAGGCAGAAAAAGCATATTTCCTGAGAGGGAAAACAGCAGGCTCACCTTCTATTTCTCAATACAGAAATTCAATTAGAGAAAAAAGTAGACAACTACTTAACTATGAGATGAATCAAAATAAAGTCTGAAGAAAGGTGGAAAGCTTAGTGTCACAGGACTGAGTTGGAGCCTTGAGTCCATTTAATTATAGAAATAAACCAAATGCATGAAAAGTTACAGTTGAAGAATAGAGTGCAATGATTATTAATCCTAAACATAAAAAATAACATAAATGAAGAGTAATCCAAAATCATCAGTAAGGAAATTAGTTTTTGTCCTTCTCTCCTCATTCAGAGCATGGAGCCTTAGCTATAATCAAAGTTTTCTGAATTCAAGAAACAAAATGTATTTGGTAACTTACAGAAATTGATGTACAGTTTTAAAAGTTTTGGATTTGTAAATGATTTCTGAACATCCTCTAGACAGTCTTTATATTTTTATGGTTTTCTCATTCTTTAAGAGGAACTTGGAAAGTAGAGATTGTCAGTAGGGATAGTGATGAAAATGTTAAACCACTTGGTTAAGAGAATGTATCTGGCCGTGTTGGTGATGATTTCAATTTTTCAGTGTTAGGAATACTCTGAATCTCAATCAGAGTGATTAAAGTAGGAAATTATGTTATAAATAATGAAATACCATGCAGCTGGTAAGAGGAATGAACTAAGTTAACAGGGGCTAAGATTGAATGATGTTCAAGTAATGCTGTTAAATAAAAAATTAAGCTGCAGATCTACTTTGATTCCTTTTTGAACGAAAGAGAAAACTAGCCTGGCTGGCATGGCTCAGTGGTTGAGCATCGACCTATGACCCAGGAGGTCATAGTTCAATTCCCAGTCAGGTCACATGCCTGGGTTGCAGGCTCTATTCTCAGGGTGGGGTGTGCAGGAGGTAATCAATCAATGATTCTTTCTCATCACTGATGTTTCTATCTCTTTCCTTTTCCTTTCCTCTCTGAAATCAATAAAAACAAATATACTTTTTAAAAAAGAGAAAACTGTACATGGATATGTATTCTTAGTGCTTACTTTTGGAGCCTGAGTTATGTGAATGAGAACAGGGGACTTCTGCTTTTTCTTTTATTTACTATTTGAATTTTTTTTCTTATAGCAGAAATGACTTTTTTTTTTTACAACAGATTAAGAAAAGGTCAAAGGACAAATTTTAATTTTTTATTGGATGGCCATAATAGTCCTGGTTGGTGAGTTAGAAAGATCATCTGGTGAAACTGATTTGCTTGGGAGTTCCACTGCCAGGTGGAAACTCAGTCTGGCCATGATGGAGTACATCCCACCTTTAGGCAGAAGACAGCAGGAGGAAATGGTTGCAATAGTGGATGGGAGCCTGGGAAGGCTGGCCTGGACTCAGGATGGAGGTAGCAGAAAAGGAGGCATTTTCATAGCCCACAGAGGTGTTTAGCTGGTTGCAGAAGCTTAGAGCATGGGAAAGGGAAGGGAAATTTTACCTCCTCTAAATAGGAGTTTACTTTAATACTCTTAGAGGAAAACTAAATTTCATGGAGACACAGTGTGAGTGGGCTGTGAGGAGACCATTCTGGGTTCCCTCAATCACCAGGTAAGTCTTGGGAATCAGCATCAAGTCCAAGATGGTGAGTTCCCGAGGCACAATGGCAGGAAGCAGGGTGCAGTAGAGTGACAAGATTTTTATTGTTCTTATGCAGATACTGTGTGACCCGCCCCGCTCCCGGGCCCATTTTTCCTTGGTAGGTTGTCCTACCTTATGCTGTAAAGTAGGGGTGGGGAACATATGGTCCAATGGCTATGTAAGTTCCGAGCAATAATTTGGTCTGGCCTTGCCAAGGCATTAGGAGTGAGTTAATTAAATGTTTGACCAAATATAGCAGGCTAATTTGTTTTTTAAGTAATTTATTTTCTTTATTGATTAAGGTATTACATACATGTTCTTATACCCCCATTGTTCCCCATCCCCTCGCTCCTGCCTCTCTCCCCAGTGTTTGTGTCCATTGGTTATGCTTATATGCATGCATACAAGTCCTTTGGTTGATCTCTCCCCCTTATCCACACTCTCCCCTGCCTTCCCTCTGAGGTTTGACAGTCTGATCGATGCTTCTTTGTCTCTGGATCTGTCCCTGCTCATCAGTTTATGTTGCTCATTATATTCCACATATGAGTGAGATCATGTGATATTTTTCTTTTTCTGACTAATTTATTTCACTTAGCATAATGCTCTCCAGTGCCATCCATGCTGTTGCAAAGGGTAAGAACTTCTTTTTATACAGCAGCATAGTATTCCATTGTGTAAGATGTACCACAGTTTTTTAATCCACTCATCTGCTGATGGGCACTGAGGCTGTTTCCAAAATTTAGCTATGGTGAATTGTGCTGCTATGAATATTGGTAGAATCAACAACAATAAAATGTCCACACTACCCAAAGCAATCTATAGATTGCTTTGTATATATCTTTTCTGATTGGTATTTTTAGTTTCTTGGGATATATTCCTAGAAGTGGAATCACTAGGTCAAATGGGAGTTCCATTTTTAGTTTTGTGAGGAAACTCCATACTGTTCTCCACAGTGGTTGCTCCAGTCTGCATTCCCACCAGCAGTGCACAAAGGTTCCTTTTTATCCACATCCTCACCAGCACTTGTCATTTTTTGATTTGTTGATGATGCTATTCTGACAGGTGTGAGCTGATACCTCACTTTTGTTTTGATTTGCATCTCTGAGATGATTAGTGACTTTGAGCATGTTTTAATGTCTCTTGGCCTTCTGTATGTCTTTGAAAAATATCTATTTAGGTCTGTTGCCCGTTTTTTGATTGGGTTATTTATCTTCCTTTTAAGTTGTATGAGTTCCCTATAAATGTTGGAGATTAAACCCTTATCGGAGATAACATTGGAAAATATGTTCTCTCATGCAGTGGGCTTTTTTGATGTTTTCTTTTGCTGTGCAGAAGCTTTTTATTTTGATGTAGTCCCATTTGTTTATTTTCTCTTTAGTTTCCATTGCCCTAGGAGCTGTATCTGTGAAGATACTTCTTCGGTAGATGTCTGAGATTTTGCTACCTGTGTATTCCTCTGAGATTTTTATGGTTTCCCGTCATATGGTTAAGTCCTTAATCCATTTTGAGTTTATTTTTGTGTATGGTGTCAGTTGGTGGTCTAGTTTCATTTTTTTTGCATGTATCTGTCCAATTTTCCCAATACCACTTATTGAAGTGACTATCTTGACCCCATTGTATGCTCTTACCTCCTTTGTCAAATATCAATTGAGCATAGTGATTTGGGTCAATTTCTGGGTTCTCTATTCTATTCCATTGGTCTATATGTCTGTTCTTGTGCCACTACCAGGCAGTTTTGAGAAAAGTGGCTTTGTAATATAGCTTGATATATGGTATTGAGATTTCTCTTTGTTATTCTTTTTCAGGATTGCTGCAGCTCTTCAAGGTCTTTTTATTTTATTTTATTCCAGATGAATTTTTGGCGAGTTCTTTCTAGGTCTGTGAAATATGCCATTTGGTGTTTTAATGGGTAGTGCATTGAATCTGTAGATTGCTTTGGGTAGTATGGACATTTTAATGATGTTGATTCTACCAATCCATGACCATGGTATGTTCTTCTATCTGTTTATGTCTTCCTCTATCTCCTTTTTTTCATTGTCCTGTAGTGTTCTGAGTACAGATCTTTTACCTCCTTAAGTTTATTCCCAGGTATCCTAATTTTCTTGGTGCAATAGTAAGTGGGATTATTTTTTAAATCTCTCTTTCTGTAAGTTAACTATTGGGGTATAAAAATGCCATAAATTTCTGGGCATTAATTTTGTATACTGCTACATTTGCCTAATTCATTTATTAATTCTAATAATTTTTGATGGAATCTTTAGAGTTTTCTGTGTATAGTATCATGTCATCTGTGAATAATGACTGTTTTATATCTTCTTTTCCAATTTGGATATCTTTAATTTTTTCTTCTTGTCTAATTGCTATGGCTAGCACTTCCAGTACTATGTTGAACAGAAATGGTGAAAGTGGGCATTCCTATCTTGTTCTGTTCTTTGGTGAAATGGTTTTAGTTTTTGCCTATTGAATATGATATTGGCTGTAGGTTTGTCATATAAGGCTTTTATTATATTGAGGTATGATCCATCTATTCCCACTTTGCTGAGGGCTTTTATCAAGAAAGGGTTTTGGATTTTGTCAAATGCTTTTTCTGCATCAATTGATACTACGATGGATTTTTATCTTTCAATTTGTTTATGTGATGTATCATATTTGTTGATTTGCAGATATTGTACCATCCTTGCATCCTCAGGATAAATCCTACTTAGTCTTGGTGGATGATCTTTCTGAGGTAATGCTGGATCTGATTTTCTAGAATTTTGTTGAGGATTTTGGCATCTATCTTCATGAGGGATATTGGCCTGTAGTTAGTTCTCTTTTTTTGTGCTGTCTTTATCTGGTTTTGGGATTAGGGTAATGATGGCTTTATAGAACGAACTTAGAAGTGTTCCTTCCTCTTGAGCTTATTGGAATAGTCTGAGGAGAATAGGTTTTAGTTCTTCTTTGAATGTTTTGTAAAACTCCCATGTGAAGCCATCTGGCCCTGGGCTTTTGTTTGCTGGAAGTTTTTGGTGACTGCTTCAATTTCTTCCATAGTTATTGGCCTATGGAGATTTTCAGATTCTTCCTGATTGAGTTTTGGAAGGTTGTATTTCTCGAAGAATATGTCCATTTCCTCTAGGTTGTCTATTTGGTTGGAATAGAGTTGTTCATAGTTTTTTTTTTTTTTTTTTTTACAATCCTTTGTATTTCTGTGGGTCTGTTGTTATTTCAGCTTTCTTTCTGATTTTGTTCATTTGAGTTTTCTCTCTTTGCATCTTGGTGAGCCTGGCTAGAGGTTCATGAATCTTGTTTATCCTTTCAAAGAACCAGCTCTTGGTTTCATTTATCTTTTGAATTGTGTTTTGTTTTTTTGTTCTCTAAGTAATTTATTTTATATCTTTGTTATCGCCTTCCTTCTGCTCACTCTGGGATTTTCTTGTTGCTTTCATTCTAATTCTTTAAGTTGTAGAGTTAGATAATTTATTATCATTTTTTCTTGTATTTTGAGGTAGGCCTGTAGAGCTATAAACTTCCCTCTTAGTACTAGCAGGCTAATTTTAAAGTTGATAATTTTGTATGGCATGGATATGATTTTACAAATATCCAAATGGCTCTTGGCAGAAAAAAACGGTTCCCCACTCCTGTTGTAAAGGGATTAAAGGGAGGATCAGTTGAGAAAATCTGTGAAAATGCTTGAAAACAGCAGAAAACATTGTACATTGTAAAGTGATATATTAGAAAGTATCCACTTCACTGCCCTACTTTTGCTCATTTTTATTCCCAGAAGTGCTCTTTTGCAGCTTCTTGGACCATCTGGCATCTTTCCCTCACCACTCTTGTCTTGGTTTGCTGCTTGCCCACCAATTACCTTATTAGACATCACCATACAGATTTGCTTATCTGCTGATGACAGAGAACTGGTTGGTAATTTTAATAGTACAGATGTTTTTGATTGTTTGGTTGTTTTTCTCAGAGAAACTGTCTCTGGCTGATAGGGCTCTATCAATGTGGCCAAGATTTCTTACTATAACCCTAGATACCCCCACCAATGGAGGGCATCTTGGCTCTCTGCACTCATTCTGCACCAGCCACCAATGGGGAGACAATGGGCTCACCAATTCCTGGGAAAGACAGTCACTGTTTCTCCCCAGTTCTTTTCCATGTGAAAGTTCGCAGATTGGTTTGAGGTCACTACACCACTAAATTGACATCCCTCTATTTTGGAAACTTTCCACAGAACTTATTAGCAACATCAGTTGGCCACCAGATAAGAACCCTAAGAACCAAGATGTCTCTGATAAGCAATACCCCAAGTGCCTGGATCTCAAGAGGAAATCGTGTCTAGGCTTCATGCCTCCAAAAATGCTTGTAAGGGCAAAGCAGCAACAGAGGGAACAAGTTCAACACAAAAGCAAGACCCTAAATGGTGTTTGTAAATGAGAAGTGATTTGGATAAACATGCATGCAGTGAGTGCTAAAGGGCTTCTCCTCAAGGCCTTTCCCAACATGTTCTCTCTTTCCGGTACACTCTCTTCTCAGCCACCTCCTATTCATCCTCAAGTGTTAGGTTCATGCCATTTCCCCAGGGAGGCCTTACTCCATTCCCTCACTGTCCTGTGTCCTATTATCATCCATTCTCATAGCTACCATTTTATTTTGCAGCATTTACCACATCATTCACATTCATCTTGCTATATTCCCACCAAGGAGCACAATGCCTAGGAACACAAATGTTTGTTGGATGAATGTACAAATGCTGTAACTTAAAATTCACAATGCAATTAACAGAGTTTAACACAGGACTCTGACAGCTTTGGTTGAAGTCACAGACAATGAATGCTACCTACTATCACAATATAAAGCAAGGTGTAGGATCACACATGCAGGGCTTCCATAGGAGGTTGTGGAAAAAAACCAGGTTTGCTCCCTTTAGCTTATGGCTCCTCATTGGCATGAGGAATTGAAGTTGAGAAGTCACTGATGTGGGAAATCAGAGGGTTTCTATAGAGCAGGGAGTGTGCCTGTCCTTACCACAGGCTAATCAGAGAGGCTTTATGAAGACTACTTAGATGTCAGTGAGGATTGGAGAAAAGGAGGCCCTTGTGCACTGTTGGTGGGAATGTATATTGGGGCAGCCACAATGGAAAACAGTATGGAAGTTACTTAAAAGATTAAAAATAGGACTACCATATGATCCAAAAATTCTACTTCTGAATATTTATCCAAAGGAATTGAAATAAGTCCCCAAGAGATACCTACACTCTCACGTTTATTGCAATATATTCACAATTGTCAAAATATGGAAGCAACCTAAATGTCCACTGATGGATGAATAAAGAAAATGTCACACACACACACACACACACACACACACACACACACACACACACACTGGACTAATAGCCTAAAAAAAGAAATCCTACCATTTGCAACCATATAAATGAAACTGGAGTATGTTATGCTAAATAAAAAAGATCAGGGAAAACCAAATACTATTTTTCTCACTTATGTGTGGAATATAAAATAGTTAAACTCATAGAAGCAGAGTAGAAAGTGATCAGTAGGGGCTAGAGGAGTGGGGGAGATGGGGAAGTGATGGTCAAAGGGTACAAGTATCAGGACAAGCTTTGACAATGCCTACAGGAAGCCAAGATCAGACTCCCTGCCCTTATCTCTTTGCCCCACCTTCTGCTCCTTTAACCTGGTGGGAGGATGGCAAGAAGAACTTGGCTTCCTGCCTAAGGCAGGCCTAAACTGAAAGAGCAGAACAGCTTTCATTTTAATTGCATTTCAGAGTTTTGGCTTCTATATAAGACTAGTTTTATTAGTTACTGAAATGAGACCTATGCTAAAATTGACCACAGGACTTATATTAGAGTTGTCCTGGAGAAATTATAAGACCTGGCCTAGATTTTATTGCTGGGGGTAGAGAAACACCCACCAAGATGGGTTTTTAGGGACACATGTGAGAATAAACAGTGTTGCTCTATGAGTGCCCTTTCCAGTCCCTTTAGTTGAACACAACAATCTAATCTTCACTTAGCCATGGTACATAGGTATTACCCAAATTTATAAGAGATGGTGGAAGGAAGATTCAGGGGTTGAGACAAATTTCCCTGTGTCATAGTTTGGTGAATCTCAGAACTAGGACTGAGACCCAGGTGTAGGACTGCGTGCTCCATTCTTTGCCCTCTCCATCTCAAAGCATTTTCAACTTTACTTCTAAAACTTTTGTGTCTTGCTTGTAGGTCCCTGGTTCTGAACTGGCCTTCTATCTCACTATCTATAAGCCAAGTCATCTGTAACCAAAGACAGAGGGAAAATGATACGATGTGCACATTAACGGAAGGAAGGAGCCATCATAGTTCATTCAGGTGAGAATAGTGAGTTGAGAAGGGAGGAGCAGGTGGAGTGGTAGTAATTGGTTACCACAGCAATAAAAATGTGTCAACTGGGACAGAGAGAGAGGCAAGGAGGATGAGGGTATATAAGAGGTGGCTTCACCCGCAGTCCCCAGTGTCCTTTTATAGCTGTTCTCAGCTGCAGAGTTCTGTAGCTCAGGTGGCCTGAGACCCTCTGGAGATCCTCCATTGGCAAAGTTGACTTAAATGAACTCTTTGAGAGAAGGAAAAGCATACAGGTGTAGAACAGAGTCGTGTTCACGGCAGACTTTTTCACAATGCATCTTACCTGAAATGAACGGTGTCAATCCCTTCTAGTAATGAGGGGGTAAGAAGCACTTAAACTTACAAAAAACAAGGCTCTTTTACAAACTCTCCCCTATGAAGAACACTGGAAAAAAGGATTAATAGAGAGTATGTTCAAGTTTGGAACAAATGCATCAGCATTATAACCAAGTAATTGGTATCTGTGCTGTTTAGGACCACTAAGGTGGCACGTGAAAAGAGTCACAGAGAAAACTTATTTCAGAGGAGAAACCAAGATAGTGGCATAGGTAAACACCTAAACTGCTGCCTCGCACAATTTTAAACTACAACTAAAAGGTAAAACGGACATCATCCAGAACCACAGGAAGCCTGGATGAGTGGAAATTCTACAACTGGAAGGAAAGAGAAAAGCACATTGAGACTCAGAGGAGCTGCAGCAGGCAGAGGTACTGAGAGGCACACGCTAGGACTGGCAACTAAGTGCTGCTGGCTTTCTCAAGGGAGACAAAAGCTCCTGACTGTGCTGAACTCCAGTTCCGGGTGAGACTCTGGGGACCTAGACCCATACAGGGGTGAAACTAGACTGTCTGGCTGCGGGCGGAACTCCAGGGTGGCTTTCTCCCAAAGGTGCTTGCAGCAATTATCAAGGGACACTGAGACACAGTGACCTATTAGGACAGGATGGGAAACCAATGCTGTCTGCTCCATACTGAGACTCTGCCCCTTCCAAGCTCATCACAGAGGCTTTTGCAAGTATTGTCTCCTAACGGTGTCTCCAGCACATAAGTTCTCCCAGCATAGACACAGCTGATTCTCACAGCCAGTTGGTCTGGAGGTCAATTCCTCCCAGTGATACCAATAGCAGTCAAGGCTTAACTACAACATGACTGTGCACACAGTCCACAAAGGGGTGCAGCAAGAGTGTCCACCTTAAATAACTGGGGAGGCTGAGCCACTGAGCCCTATAGGACAGCTAGCACACAAAGCCACTCTATCAACTCAGGGAAGCAGTCAAAATGGAGACAAAGAAACAGATCACAAATGAAAGAAATGGAGGAAAGCAAATGGCTGGATATAGAGTTCAAAACCACAATTATAAGGTTTTTCAAGAATTTCCTAGAAAAGGCTGATAAATTTAGTGAGACCCTTGAGGATATGAAAAAGGACCAACTAGAAATTAAGTGTACACTGACTGAAATAAAAAATATTATACAGAGATCCAACAGCAGACTAGAGGATTGCAAGAATCAAGTCAAAGATTTGAAATACGAAGAAGCAAAAACACTCAATTGGAAAAGCAAAAAGCAAAAAGAATCCAAAAATATGAACATTGTGTATGAAGCCTCTGAGACAACTTCAAGCATACCAACATCAGAATTATGGGGGTGCCAGAAGAAGAGAGAGAGCAAAATACTGAAAACCTATTTGAAGAAATAATGACTGAAAATTCTCCCACCTGGTGAAAGAAATAGACTTACAAGTCCAGGAAGCACACAGAACCCCAAACAAAAGGAATCCAAAGAGGACCACATCAAGACACATCATAATTAAAATGCCAAGAGCAAAAGACAAAGAGAGAATATTAAAAGCAGCAAGGTAAAAACAGTTAGCTACCTACAAGGGAGCACTCATATAACTGTCAGCTGATTTCTCAACAGAAACTATGCAGGCCAATGGTAGTGTCAAGAAATATTCAAAGAAATGAAAAGCAAGAACCTACAATCAAGGTTACTCCACCCAGCAAAGATATCATTCAGAATTGAAGGGCAGATAAAGAGCTTTACAGATAAGAAAAAGCTAAAGGAGTTAATCACCACCAAACCAGTATTATATGAAATGCTGAAAGGTATTCTTTAAGAAGAGGAAGAAGAAGAAAAAGGTAAAGATAAAAATTATGAATAACAAATACATACCTATCAACAAGTGTATCTAAAAATCAAGTGAATAAAAAAAATCTGATGAAGAGAATAAACTGGTGAATCAGGGGCATAGAAAGGGAGTGGACTGACAATTCTCTGGGGGAGTTGTGTGGGTTGTGGGAAGAGACAGGACAAAAATCGTACACCTATGGATGAGGACAGTGGTGGTGGGTGGGTAGGGCAGGGGTGGAATGGGAACCAGGTGGAGGGGAGCTATGGAGGAAAAAAGAGGAACAATGTAATAATCTGAATAATAAAGATTTATTAAATTTAAAAAAAAGAAAACATTTCATAGAGTAATTGGGAGCAGGGACTCTTAAAATGATCTGGGATATGTTGATCTAACATATGGGCTACATCATGATTATGCAAAAATCTAAATTAGCCCAATAGGGTTTCCACTTCTGGCCGGCTGCTTATTAATTAATCAGGTATATTGCTAACAACTGTCCAAATCAAAATTAAAGAAAAGAAATAATTAGAAAATAAATCATAAAAGTACATATAGGAACCTTATTAGGTGCCATGTACCATTCTACATATGTTATCACAACAATCCCCTGAGGTGGGCACTGTCCCATTCATGGGTGAGAAACAGGCTGGAGAGCTGTGTAAGCTTGCCCGTGTGTGTAGTTTGGGAGTGGAAGGCCCTGGACTCCGAGTCAGGCTTTCTGGCTTGATTTTCTGAACTGCATGAGTAGCACATCTTGTTTGGCACTTTGCCAGCCTCTTTTTAGGAAGAGTGTCAGCTCCTGGGGTCCTCTGGCTCTGCCAGGGGCTGTCATTCAAACACCTCCATCTCATCATCTGTGAAGGGAAAGCAGTTGTGCCTAATACTGTTGATGGGCTCTGTTAGCTCTGTCATTATAAGAACCCCCAAACCCTTGGGTAATCCTTTATATGCATACCGCTTGGGAGGTTCCAGGAGTGTTGGGCATAAAATAAGTTTCAATAAAAGCACATGCTGACTTTAAAGAAACAGCAGGCTGGGCATGCTTTAACAAAAATGGAAAAATGATATGCAACACTATCTCAAGACGGCTGTCCTGTCCCACATCATTGAGAAATGACAGAAAAACTATTGAAAAAAGTAATTAGGAAGTGAATCAGAATATGTCAGTTATAATAAAAGTAACTTTTAAAAACCATTTTATTTTACATTCCAAACCATGATAGATGAATGCAGATGCTTATATTTCAAAGGTGACTGGAGGGGTGAATCCAATGTTGGAAAGATGGGTCTCCTTTGAAGGTGTCCAGTTAGTAAACCATGGCAAAGGGATTCCCACAGTCTGGTCGGTGAGCCTTTCCTCAATTATGACTTCAGGGCGAGAAGGTGGCAGGGCACAGCGAATGATGCTGCAGACTCTCGCAGTGGTCCGAGTCCTCTGCAACGTTAAGTTTGTCTGACATATACGAATAGCCTGCTTCCTTCATTCTTTCAGTCCATCATTACCGAGTACCTTCTGTATGCCAGGCACTAGGCCAGGAGCAAGACAGTCTCTAATTCCATGAAACTTATTTAATTAGTAATAAATTAGTTACAATTGTAATAAATGCCCTAAAGGAGGAGGATAAAATGAGAGCATATACCACGGTGACCTGAGTTTGTCTGAGGGGTCAGGAGAGGCTTTCTGGAAAGAAGTAATGTTCAAACAGAGATCTTCAGGGTAAGGAGGAATGAGCTAAGTGAGCAAGGGCTGAAGGTAAGGCTGGTGGTGCAGAAGAAACAGCAAGTGACCGTGAGGGCCTGAGATAGGAGCACCTGTGGGCAGGCCTGTGTGACTGGTGGCAGAGAGTGAGTGTAGCAGGAGACAAGACTGGCAAATTGGCTCCCGTGGCCTGTCTAAAATTCTGCAAGCCCACTGAGATCCTGAGTATGGAAAGGCAGCCAGCCATTCCCCGACAAGCCCCAGCTTTAGAACTCAGACTTGGTGGCTAATTCTGTGAGCTTATCTTTAGGAAGCATTCCCCTACATTTCACAGACCCAGATATGGAATTTTTATTGCCCATTTACAAATGCCCACATTGTACCAAGTATCTAATTACAGTAAGACAAACCAGCTTGGCTGGCCAGATGAATTAAGCAGGCAGGAGTTGTGAATGACGCATCTCCAGTCACACACAGCAGAATCATCTGACCCCAACATGACAATTAAGCAATCATACAATATCAGAGCCATCTCTTGCCACTGCTAGCCTCCTGTCCGTGTCAGAAAGGTAAAACCAGTGGAGCAGGTACGTGAAGGTCTGACATTCAATAAAACAAACCCCAAGCACTCACCTAGCAATCTCAAGCCTCTCTTTTCTCTGCCTTGGTCCCCTTTGCCATCAGTCAAAATGGACCCACTGTCACCTGGAAAATAATGCTCCCGTCTCCCCATGCATTCAGCAGACAATATATAATTTAGATAGCTGTTTTCATGGAACACCCAAGTGCTTTATAAACAGTAATTAAGCTTCTTTCATACCCAGTAAGAAAGCGTATTTCCACTTCACAGCTGAGGAAAGGAATTAAAAGACAAGCACATGCTAAAATGCCAAATGTCTGGTGGGAGACGGCTGCTGCCACTATTACATTAGGAATCTCATTAATCTGTGAGGCTCCTTGTACACCTAACCAGAATCACTGCCGGCACTACACATTCTAGGTTTTTAACAACAATGCTTAATTGGACTTTCTTCCTTCACCTTCCATTATTCCTACAGAAAACTTACAGAAACTGGAGGGTAAGGATCCAGCCAGGAGAATGTCCTTATGACTAATCAGACGGGGATCCTCGAGCTGGTCTGTTGTTAGGGAGACAGCCTTTTCATACGAAGAGAAAATGGTGTGATTTCAAGGCCATACCTCTGCCTCCTGTCTCTATCTTCACTGCTTAGTCTCCTTCCAACAGCCTCGTCAAGACTACACACAGCCATGAAGAAAAGAAACATCTTTTCTTAAAAAATATTTTGGCCTTCCTTCAAATTTATCGATTCTGCTAAAATCAGCCTACGGAGAATAATCCAGTAGACATCACACTCACATTCTAGTCTTTGAATCAAAACATTTTTCTAGCCCATCCGATGTTACTAGAATGATCACTTTGTGAAGATTACTCTAACCCTCAACCGGTACCAACATATGAGGGGTAGCATGGAGAAGTGGTTAAGAACACAGGTGTGGGGATCAGCTTTCTTAGGCTCCACTCTTTACTAGTTGTGTGATGGGCAAGTTTCTTAATTTCTCTAAACCTTAGTTTACTCACCAACAAAATGGGTATAATAGGGCTGTGGTGAGGAGAAATGGGACAATGGATACAAAAGGGTATGTATCCCACAGGAAAACCCTCAATAAATGCTAACTGTGATTACTGTTCTCCTAGGACTGTGGTCGGCAAACTGCAGCTCGCGAGCCACATGCGGCTCTTTGGCCCCTTGAGTGTGGCTCTTCCACAAAATATCATGGCCTGGGCGAGTCTATTTTGAAGAAGTGGCGTTAGAAGAAGTTTAAGTTTAAAAAATTTGGCTCTCCAAAAGAAATTTCAATCGTTGTACTGTTGATATTTGGCTCTCTTGACTAATGAGTTTGCCGACCATTCCCTAGGAGATGTTGCCTGTAGAGGGTATGTCCTAAACTTATAAACAGGCAGGGTCCCGGAGCAGACAGACAGCCTGCTCCCACTTTCTAGAGTCACCAATAAATAATATCTGGTCCTAGGATGATGATTTACATTAGGGCATCGGAGAGCAGTTCGGTATGGGGAATTTTTTGTTGTTTTTTTAAGACAAAGTTATGGGTTAAGGGCTTGAAATGAGACAAAGGCAAAACAAATACCAGAGTGCAATGTTAACATTTTTATTGAACTGAAATTGGTGTAGAACCACAGTTGC
Organism: Antrozous pallidus; assembly: GCA_027563665.1. Taxonomy (NCBI): domain Eukaryota; kingdom Metazoa; phylum Chordata; class Mammalia; order Chiroptera; family Vespertilionidae; genus Antrozous; species Antrozous pallidus. The sequence goes on from CM050512.1 coordinate 57,327,460, forward strand.
TGAGTTCAGTAACAACTGAAAAGTCCCTGTGACATTTTACCTTCGAGAGTCCTAACATGGTTTGGATGGAACTGAGAAACAGTGTATATAGTATGTATGTAGTTTTTAACACTTCAAAATATTTTGAAATGAGCCTCACAGCCTTGTTCAGTTCTTTAAGTTAAATAGAAAGTGGATAATATCTCCTGTTGCCTCCATTTAATAGTGTCATTAAATATCCTTTCCCAAAATGTTTCTCTCAAAGTGCTGGTTATAAGTTTCCCCCAATCTGGTACATGTAATAAGAGGATTTAGTAACACTTGGGGAAGTAATAAATTATAAGAACTTCAGAAGTAGTAAAGGCATATACCAAACACACATGACAACACTTACCCTGCCAGAAAGACAATGAACTGGCTAAAGGGTTTCAGGCAAGTTCCAGAAGCAAAGAATAAAGTAATGCAAAAGAGGTAAGGCAACCAAGTAGTGTTGGAAGTAATGGACCATTTGTGGCTAAACCTCATTTCAACATCTTGCTTCCAACATGCAAGTATGCATTTATTTTCATAATAAAGTGAAATACTTTAAGGGAAAAGAAAACCCCTCAAACAGTTAAAAGATCCGTCAAAGATGAATGCAAATTAATACTGAATTTTTGGAATCAATGAATGGAGCAATGATAGAAACTGACCACACCAATTACTCTTGAGAGAGCCAGTCCTAACATCTACCACTAGAGGTGAAAGTTAACCCTCTAAATTACTCCATGAGAAATAAAACCCAACAAGATAGAAAATGAAATCCCCACATAAAAAACAAAACCACATCTAATTAATGTTCTTTTTGGTTTATATTAAATTAGCTGCTCATTCAATTTAGAATCAATTTATGAGTGTTGGTAAAAACCTTCAAGAATGCTTCAAATTATTTTAGATGAAATGTGATAAAACATAACTCACTCTCTCATCTTGACAATGCTCTTTTACACTGTGTCTTTCAAAGAAACTAAATAGATTCTTCAACCAAAGTAACTAAGTGACCACACATTCCTTCAGCAATGACTTGAAAGTATCTAAAAATCTAACAGTAGGATCTGAAAAATGATATAAATAATTTAATAGGATTATGCCCATCTTCAAAAGAGATGCAGTCTCAGGTAGCAGGAGAGTCAGAGATTTATAATGTGTATTTATAGATACACATTTTATAAGGATCTGCCCATGGTACACAACAAATGTCTAAGTTAAGGCTTTTATAGGTTGGTGGTCAAGTCTATGGGTATACAGTGCTAGATTTTTGTGAAGCATCTCCAGCTTTTATTACCCAATTCGTAAACTTGAGGAGGTGCTGATGTAGGTGGGTAGGAACTCCAAGGGCTAACAATTAACCAACTAGAAGACTTGTCTGTAAACACATTCTGAAATAAAAGTTGGCAGTGAAACAATTGAGAAGGTAGCTCTCATCTTGTAGAGGAAAAAAGTGATGTGTGCTTGCTAATAGAGGTGGTTTAAAAAAACAAAACAAAACACAACAGGAACAGTTGAACTTCATCTTAAGACTGAGATTCAGAGACCTAAGGTTTAGCACTACCTCTAAGCCAATGGTTCTCATACTTTAGCTTGCAAGTCCCCTGGAGGATACTTAGGAAAATGAGGATGACCTCCTGGGCCCTACACCCAGAGATTCTAATTTGGGTGATATAAGTGGTCCAAGTACCTTGTTTTTGAGAAACACATTCATAGCAATAGCAGCACACAATCTTTGATTAAACACCAATGAGGTGATTATCTATAGACAAATCCCTCAGGAGACTCTACCATAATAATCTGAGGACCAAATTTACCTCCAATTAAGTTTCCTTTCCTATCTTTTTTGCAACTGAAAATTTGAAATCAATGAACATTTACTAATGATTGTACCAATTCTTAGGAAAAAGGAAGAGCACCAGGGATCTTGATGCTAAAAGAAATCAAATTCCCTAGGAGGTCCATGCTACACAGAAATTAAGTTTCTGCAATAATGTTATAGAGGTATAGTGTAGAGGGTCTTGTTTTAGTCTTGGTATAGTTTATGTACTTTTATTACATCATCTACTCTTTCCAGTTAATGTTTTAGAATAATTCCAAAGAGAAAGTTCATCTATATGATCTCTCAGGTTTTCTAGATAATAACATTTTTCTGGTTTATAGTGATACACAACGAAGTTATTTATTTATTTTTGGATGCTGGAGACAAACATCTTTATTAAAGATACTACCAAAATTTGGCAAACATTTCAAAACAGATTTGTAAACATAATGCTTCCCTTTTTAACTGGCAGCACTTTGAAAAGACAATACGGTAAGACAACACAACTTGAATCAACATTAGTTCAAAATCCTTACATTTTGACATAACTTATGTTCCCACATGATAAAACAAGTGATAGTTTAAATCAACGTCAACAGATAAACTCCATGAACTGAAAGTTTGTGCTGTTTGATGAATCACAGTATGCTATTGTTAAATATATCCACTCTTTTTTATATTCCTGGCACCCAGGATGAAGAAAAAAATCTTTAAATATACATTTCATGTAGGTAATAACTTCTTTGCACATCTCTCCTCAAAAAATACTTTATAGCAGTATATAAATAGGTTACCTACATATTTAATTTTATAATTTTGCCCCAAAACTATAGATTAATTTCATTTTCATAACATATCAATTTTGCCCAACGACAAAGCTGACAAACAGTTGAAATGGAAATGCTTTTGTCTTTCACAATAGAAGTAGCAATTTGACAAAAAAATAAAAATAAAAATAAAATAAAAACAAAAACAAAAACCTCTACAGTAACACTCGTCAGTTGTTTAACCTGAGCGTTTGGCCTACTAAGAGTAGCAGCTTTTTTTCCTTCATGCACGCTCACATCCACACCACCTCTGCACACACACAGGTCGCGCACACGCTTTCAGACGCTGGTAGGCCACAGTGTGCTTCCCGTTGCTCCAATCAGGTGGGAAGCAGTGTAGCTAATGATTAACCACACTATATACATAACAAGCAAACACCTTAAGGCAACCATTGCAATGGGGGGTTAACTTGCAGGGCACTTTACTGTTCTAGATCAAGTCAGCCTATATATATATATATATATATATATATATGGCTACACACATATACATACTCATAGACCTTTTTATTTCTTAACCCTCCAATACAATGTTTTAATTTTTTTTTTGTATTTTGTGCAAATTTCTAAATATTCTACCATTTAAGGCAAAGAGTTTTGCATTAAGAAAGGTCAGAAAATAGGCTTATGTTTATCCAAACGCATTTCACCTTGCACATTACTGGTTTGTTTTTTAACACACGTAACTCTGAAGTGTGGACACTGGATCCCCAATATCTAAAAAAAATCATTGCTAATTACAAACAAGTTAATAAGAAAAAAACTGATTTAAAGTATAGATACTGGATCCCCAATATCTAAAAAAAAAATTTACTTCTATTGACAAACACAAGTCTTGAGGGGGGAAAAAGGACCAGAAAAAGCAGCTTCAAAATTGCAGGGAAGCAAAGCAATTGAGGGTTGTGGGGAGGGAGACAGAAAGAAAAAAATAGTTAACTCAAGTTTACAAATACTGAAACTTTCGACAGGCAAAGTTTCCTTTTTAGAATCTTAGAGCAACTCATTTGGAATTTTAAATAAATAAGCTTAAGTTTATTCACATCTTCTGGTCCAAGCAGAGCTCTAGTGCCATGCCTCTGCTTGCTGTTGGTCAAATTCACCTATCAGTCTTTTGATATGAGCCAGCTTGTTATGAAGATACTCGCATCTATATTTTTCTTCATGGTAATTGGGACTAGACTGTGGATGGAAAAGAACAGGAGGAATCAGGTTACATAATTTGTAATTACTTCCCAACTTCATGTCAGAAAACCAACAGTGATGATACCTACCTGCTTGATCTTTTGATATTCTTGTAAAACTTCTTCATGAACATTCTACAAAATTAAAAATTAGAAATCAGAAGAGAGCTTTTTTTTGGTTTTCAATATATATAGTTAATACACATTTGAAAGGGTGTGGGGAAATATTGATGATGGGGATGTAAATCAGTACAATTACTACGGAAGGTAATTTGGCAACTGTTATCAATACAGCAAATGCAAAACTGGGTTGGCCCTTAAACTTTCTTTTCAATTTACTGGTGTCTGCGTGAAATGATGTGTGTGGAAGGTCACTTGCTGCAGCACTGCTTGTAAAGCAAAAGATAGTAAACAACATCTAAGTGTCCATTAATCCATGCAAATGAGTACTAAGGAGAGCATCAAACAAGGGAGAAGTGTTTATGTACTTATATTTAAAAATTCTCTAAGAGGCATTGCATTGTTCAGTTAAAAAAGCAAAATGCAGAACAATTCATATACAATTGACATCATTTTTAAAGGAAATTTGTTAGAAGGAAACAGAATATTATATTCTAAGAATTTCATTAATTCCAAGATGCATATTTCTTCTCATCTTAATGAAATCAGGTAAAAATGTATCATAGTTTAACTTACTTGAATGTAACACAATAGTGTGTCTTATCATTCATTACACCTCTTAGATTTAATGATATATGGCATCTATGTGAATTTGCTTGTGTATATACCTCTTACACACACACACACACACACACACACACACACACACACACACACACACACGCCTTCGAAAGAATGCACTGGAAACCAGCACTACTGATTATCTCCAGGGAGGAAACCTGGGTGGCTGGGGAAAACGGCTAACCCTTAAGTTTCATATAACCTGATGTGCAATGGATCTAAGCAGGTTCCAAATGCTGACAATAATTCTGCACAAATCTATAGTCACCTCATTTTATGGATGGGGATTTTGAGGCAAGTTAAATAACTTGCCCAAGGTCACAAAAGTATTAAATGGTAGGAGCTTGGAAGCGAACCCAGCATCTGGCTCCAGAGCTACTCCTAACCACCAAACAATCCTTGGAATATAATCATGCTACGCTGGTAAATAACTACATAGAAAACAACGAACCTGAAACCACATATCACCGTCTTCTCGAATCCTCAAACACCAACTCCTCTGGCAAAATATATAATTCTAGGCAGCTTGTTTAAGAGTAAGGCCTCCTAAAGAAGATATTAATGAATATCTAGGGCACAGATGCTCCCCCTGTGGGAAAACTCATCCATTCTCTTGCTTGGTTCCTGTCAGAACAATGTCAGTGGGCCGGAATGGCAGCACCATCTATGCCTGTGAAGTGCGACAAAGTTATCTGGTCTATGCAAGCAAGGAAATGCTCGTTTATATTAATCCTTTTGCTAAGACCCATGAGAGTATTCAGGTCAGGCTTCTGCTGCTCTTTGAGCTGTAGTAATATTACCACTTAAAGTAGGAAAGTGAAAAGTGATCACTACCTGCTAACAAATATCTATCTCTGGAATAGCTGGAAGCAACATGTTTTTCTTCACTTAACCCCCAAACTTCTGTGGCATTAAGCCCCTTGTTATATTTTATGTCTACATCTTCCATATTCTATGCCAGACTGAGGTTATTTAAAAATTACTTAAAGTATTGACTTGGAATTGCAGTTTTGGGGGACAGTACCAGATCTGGAGCTGTAACTTAAGTTGACAATGCAATATGTTCTGATGAATCCAAAATCCAACTTGTTTTCCTATTTATTTGTGTTTGGTATTCTTAGCAATATACTACACGTGTATTGCTGCAGCACTGTATGTATTAAGCATATATTACATATTTTATACATATTATGTTAAATAGAAGGTTATTTTTTTTTCCACTGATAGAAATACAGGTTGAAGCACTAGTTCAAATATTTAGTTACCAGCTAATTTTAAATGGAAGCTAAAAGCTGCAGAGAAGCTTGTCATCAAGAAGACCTACTCTGAAGGCTAACAGAATGCTTGGGGGTTGGGCCAGGCAGAGGTAAAAGTAAAACATGAAAGTCAGCTCTATGAACAAATGCATTTACCTGATACTCTTTTGAGCCTGGAGAAAGGCGCTTTCGTTGTGCATCCAGTTTGATAAATCTTCTAGCTACGGTCTCCATTCTGGCATGCAAGGCCCTGTATTCATCATACTCTGCATTGAAGTCAGCCTTGTAATTCTGGCGTTGTTCATAGGAGACGATAGCAATATATTTTCTAATAAGGAAAATAGTATAAAATATAGCCAAGTCACTCCTTCCAAGGCCTTCCAGGTGAAATTCTCCCAGGAAAGAGCTTAAGAGCTTCAGTGAAGGAGAGTAAGTTTAAAAAGACATGAGGGAATTATGCGGGGAATCTGTCTTTAGGCCTTTCTCACCTGCTGCCACCAAGATGCCTAAGGCTTCCTCCCCTTTCTCCCTTTCTGATTAGGCAAATATTTAAAATACAAAAGGGAAATTGTCGTTTAAAAAAATGACACAGTTTAACCTGTGTCACAGAAAGGCAGTGTTGTGCTATGAGTATAATTTACTTTCTTAATAAAAATGCCATAAAGCTGTTTTGCTTTGGGGTTTGAACACTTCTAGGGACCTGGTGAATGAAGACCATTTTCACAGAGTCTCAGTTTACTCAGTGGTAAGTAAATTAAACCAGCATTTTAATATTCATATTATTTGTTTGTGGATCCAGGAACTGGGATCACATCAGGGTCCTTTGCTCTCTGTGCTTCTGTTGTGGAATGCAAAAATCCCTTGACTTTATTGAGATAAAAATTGAGATTTCAAAGCAATTTCAAACGGCCCCAGCGGGTGCATACAATTTTTCACTGTGGGAAAACCTTAAAGTTCAATCCTCTCCAAAATGGTTTTAGATAACTTTCCAGTTATATTTGAAATGTAATAGCACAGATACCTAGTTGGAAATGTGAGAAAAGTAATGAGCAACCTTAATGCAGTGAGCAACCTTAATGTCCTCATTAATATTTTTATTCGTGCTGAGTTAGGGTGGAGGTTTAATTTTCTCAGTGTAATGGAGATCACAGCAGTGCGCTTTTAAAGCTGCCCTGCCGGTGTCTGTGCTGTAAAAGGAACACCGCCAACCCAGCGAGCAAGGGAGCAACCTTTCCAGGCGGGGATGTCCTCACCGCACCCACTGCAGAGGGAGCCCCTCGGAGACAGCTCCAGGGACAGCAGTGAGGAGATGGCTCAACAGATTGGGAAACTCAGGTTCAATCTGCTATGCAAAATATTCCTTTTGCTTACTTAAACCACACTCTCAATATTTCATTTAATAAATTCCTCAGGAAAATTACAAACTGACCAACAGCCGTGTTGCTATTATAGATTATTTGATTATACTGGCATTTTAACAAAAAGCATTTTACTATTTTTATCAAAAAGTATGAGTTCTACAGTTGGTTCTCAATGCAGGAAGGAAATAAATTTTAAACAGTTTGGGCAATTCACAGCCAGAAGTAGCAGAAGTATTCTTATTATATAAAAATTAGGAATGCTGTAATTAAGTATGCATTATTCAGAAGTTAACCATTAAGGTTTTATAGTATGATCTTTCAATTTCTTATGAAAGCAAGTTAAGTTTAATTTTTATAGTTTTGGTAATTTTTCTGAAAATGCATGTTTCTCACCATTTTTTGGTATATATATATATATATATATATATATATATATGGCTTAGTTTTTTGTTAAAATAAATTGATTTTACTTAAATAAAGCAAGCAATCACATAGCTTATGTATTTTTATAATTTTTAAAGAGCTAAAAACATGATAAGCGTACAGAAATGCACTGGTGAGGCAGATACATCAGTAAGTTAAAAAAATTTAAATATAGAATTAACTGATTAAGTTGAAAAAACACAGCCTTACTCCATGGGGTGAAGGTCAGAATTATTTTTCAGTCTCCCTACATGATCTGTCATATATAACAAGTATTTATCACTAAGGCAAAAAAAAGAAATTCAAAATCCATCACGAGAAAATGAGAGCACAGTGCTGCAGTTGTTATTTGAGAGGGGTGACAACTTTCCTAGCACTCCTAGGGAGAAATGGGTTTGCAGTTGGAGGAATGAACCCCCCCATCATTGATGGAGACAGGTGCTGTCCCCCAACCGACCCTTCCTGGGCCAACTCAGTGGTGCCTGCTTTTCAAAGCTCCTGCACAGAATCCAAAACCATACACAAATTCAGATGTGAGAGTACAAAATATGGCTTTTTTTTTAGTTAAGAAGAGATGATAACCAGTCTTATGGTTTCCTGCTATCATTTGACAATAAATATAGCTTTCACAGTACTGTTAAGCAAAAGCAACACATTTATGTATAAAATGTTCTCTACTCTGAAAATGAACACTTCATGGAACATTGAGGGCTAAATAGCATAATTCGATTTTGTCCATCACGAGATGGTACTAAATTGAGAGAAACTATTCATACAGCCCAGATTCCATTTTCTATTCTACATTCAAGCTATTTTGCACATTTGTTCATTTTTTAAGCTATCGACAGTTAGACCTGTTTGCTCTTTCACTCTCCATTTTCCCAGGCTCTTGCAACTTAATTATTTTCTTCTTATGAAGCCTTTGAGTCTGTAAAAAAGCTAGAATTATATGTCCAAGTTATAATTTCTGTGATAGCCAGTTACAAAAATGTCCCCAGCTCAGCGTTTAGCAACTTGTTGCCACAACAAGAAAAACATTATAACCTGTAGTAAAGTGAGGTGATCACACTTTACTATTCTCTTAAAATTAATTTGATAGCATAGCTTTGCTTAAACAAAATCAGTCTATCTCTACTTTGTATTAACTGCAGAGGTTTAAGCACTTTATCAGTAACACAAGCAGAGAAGGTCTGTGCACTGATAGACTGTCAGCTTTGAAGAGTCCGATCCCTGAAATCTTCCATAATCAAAAGCTTGGCCTGGCCCCGGAACAAAGGACAGGCTTCTCTATACTTACAGCCCCCAAGCAGAGCTCTGAGCAGCGGGGAGGCACAACCTGCTGAAGCCGACTGGGTGGATTTGGGACAAGCAGGCTTAATGGCAGCCTTTCAATTGCAGGGGTGGTTCCAGGACACTATTTCTGGAACTTCTTTCTTTTCTGATTTGCAAATTATGGGAAAAGAATTTGCAAACTTTCTAAAATTAAACAGTTCTTTCTCAATGGCAGACATCTGAACTTACATCAAATAATCTGGGAGTTCAATTGTTGAAGAAGGCTCCATGGAGGCAGTGCAACCCTCTTTAACTCCTACGAAGAAAAAAATTCAAGTGTTCACCAACAATATGGTAATAAAATGCCTATATTTCTAAAATAGATCAGAAACATCTGGAACACTTTTCCTCAAATTCTCTTCTTCCATCTCAATAAGCAACAGTGAGCAAGGAATACAATTGAACACGAACAATAGGGGCCTATGACCAGCGCCAGCAGAACCGACGCCAGGCATTGAAAGCACCCTGGCTACTGCAGTGTCTGCACAATAAAGGAATTCCATCTTAACCCAAGGTCAATCTTCTATTCTCTCAGCAACAGTTGTGGCATCTGCCCAGCAATTCAAAGATTGTGGTGGCAGATGCAGCCAGACAATGGGAGATAAAATTTTACATCAACATCTACTTTTCATAGGATTCAAACAAGGCAGATGAGACAGTGAAGTCAGGTAGCAGACTGCTTCGGTCACTGTATTTTTACTGCTACCCTTTTTGTATACAGACAGTGGAACTGGGTAGGAAATTTTCCCATCGCTTTAAAGTAATTTAAAAGAAGTTACTACTTAACACCGAATTACACTCCTCTAATCACTAACCCTCATAACAGATTGGTTTTTAAAAGGACAAGTAAATAGATAAAGTACTAGTCACTCAGAACTATGCTATGAAGTGTATAAAATCCCTCAGTATTTCATTTGTTTGAATGCATCATTTCCAGAAGGTATGTTTACACTTTTTACTTAAGTAATTTTTTTTATCATTCAAAGTAGAATTAAGGTAGTAACTCAAGCTGTAACCCTGCCTGCTGGCAAAACATACATGTTCAATATAAAACTAAAATGAATATTTGATAATTTTTGGTTTAATATTTTAAAGGACAAAGTATATTAAACAAATTATGCAAACTCTGTGGACTTATTGTTCATGTGCATGTACATATACAGATATATATACATATATATATAGTAGTCCCTCATTAAGCATAGGTGATATGTTCCAAGACCTCTAGTGGGTACCTAAAACCCCTGATAGTACCAAATCCCGCATATACTATTTTTCCTATACATGAATATACTTTACAGCTTCACTTTGGCACATCTGAATTGCCAGCATCACTACTTCTGTGCTGTGGGGCCATTATTAAGTAAAATAAGGGTTACTTGAACACAAGCCCTGTAATTCAGAGACAGTTGATCTGATAACCCAGCCAACTCTAAGTGACTGTCAGGCAGGTAGTGTATACAGGGTGGAGACACTAGACAAAGGGGTGATTCACCTCCTGGTTGGTACAAAGGGAGACAGTATGAGATTTTATCACACTACTCAGAATGGCACACAATTTAAAACTTATGAACTGTTTATTTCTGCAATTTTGCATTTAATATTTTTTTTGTATCAAGGTTGATAACTGACACTACAGAAAACAAAATTGTAGATAAAGGGGACTACTGTATATTTGGTTCACAGGGTAAAAGAGCTGGTTTTTACAACAGCCTTAGTCTTAAAGGAAAAGGCATCAAGTGCATGTCACCTGGCTTTTCCTTTGACACAGACACCAAGTTCCAACAAACAGATACAGGGGATGTGGGTCTGACCTTTCCTCAGTTTATGATAATCTCAATTGTTTTTGAAAGATGCCATATCCTCATTGAAGGATTCAGAAAGACTAAGTCTGCTTCTCCAGGCCTCCAAGTTTAAGAAGGTTTCTACATGCTGGGACACAATCTCCTCAGCACTAACCTCTGACTCAGCATCACCACTTGAGGGTGGGGAGTGTAGAGATTGGGGCGTACTCAGGGATCTGATGTACTAACTCTGAACAGGAGGTTGTATTACCTCTTTCCTTTCCTGACCTGTGTCCACACGATAGTGTTTGAGGAAAAACGCTTATATCATATCTTTTAGCCCACTATATAGTACGATAATGATGCTAATATTTCAACAGATGTACCATGACATGCAATATATTCAATCCAGGTCAATAAAGGCACTATAACATGCTATTCTATAATCAAACTTTTCACATGGTAAAAACAGTAGTTAAATCTAAGGATTATATACTTTCAATATTGAGGGCAAGTTATAGAATTTAATAAATTCTATTTATTAAAATAATTTTTCTAAAGTTGTATTTTCCTGGGGAATTTTGCCTTATGTTGGGCAGAATTATGTTGGGTTTAAAATGAGCAGCAATGCTAAATGATGGGTTTAGGGTCTTCTATGTGCTGGCATGTACGACATTATGCTTTAGAGGACAACTCTTAAAAAAAAAAAAAGAATCCAATTTTGTTATTAGGTTTAAAAAATCATTATATCCCAGGTAAGCAGTCCTATTGGTTAGCTTTTCTTTAGAGCTAACTTATTATGTTAAGCTTCTTTGGGTCTCTAGATATTTGGCTTTTAAAGCTCCAAATCTTGAAATAATTTTACTAATAACAACTGATGGCAGTATACTCAAATTGCTTTTACTCTGAAGATGATTTTATGAATCTGTAAATGTAATTTTACCTTGTCTGTTCTATAAAGAATTTGATATTTCCTCTGTGCTAATCTTAATTAAAGCAAGGGTGACCCTGTTTCTTTGGCATAGAAGGAAATATATATTTTTAATGCTAATCGTGTGCCTGGCTAACTCAGTTCAGAATGGCATATAGTAGGTAATGTTGAGGTTGCATAACACCATCACAGTACGGAAAAGGGCAACAAAGTCCCCCTTCTTTAAAGGGGTCTTGAGTATGATAGGATCATTTCCAAATGTCATTTACAATCTTATTAACAAACTAGAGGCTTAGTGCACGAATTCATGCATGGGTGAGTGCGGCTGGCCCGGCCCCAATCAGGGTGGATCAGGGCCAGGCCTGTTGGAAGGAGGAGACAGTGGGAGGTTGGCTGGCTGGCCTGCCCAGATTGGGGCCCATTAAGGGCTGGGCCAGCTGAGGGGAAGGGCCGCAGGTGATTGGCCAGTGGGCCCCACCCCTGATTGGGGAGGGACAATCTGGGGTGCGGCTGGGTGAGAGGGGAGGAGCTACAGGAGGTTGGCTGGCAGGCTCGCCTCCTATTGGGGTGGGTGGATCCAGCAGGGTTGAGGCTGGCCAGGGAGAGGGACTGTGGGCCAATCAGGGTGGTGGGGCTGGCCAGGGGGATTAGCTGCAGGCTAATCAAGGTGGGATGGGCCTATCAGGGACAGGCCAACTGGGGGGAAGGGCCACTGGGTGTTGTTGATCGAGGTAGGAGAGTCTGATCAGGGGCGAGCCAGGGGGCGGGCCGTGGAAGGTTGACTGGCTGGCCCTACTCCCTGATCAGGTGGTTTGCTGGCCACAGTGGGTATCATAGCTACCAGTCGTACTGGTTGCTGGCTCTCTCTCTCTCTCTCTCTCTCTCTCTCTATATATATATATATATATACACACACACACACACACACACACACACACACACACACACATACTAGAGGCCCAGTGCGCCAAATTCATGCACAGGAAGTGAGGGATGTCCCTCAGCCCAACTTGCACCCTCTCCAATCTGGGACCCCTTGAGGAATGTCAAACTGGCCGTTTAGGCTCAACCCCATGGGCAATCGGACATCCCTCTCACAATCCAGGACTGCTGGCTCCCAACTACTCACCTGCCTGCCTCCCTGATTGCTCCTAACCACTTCTGCCTGTCAGCCTGATCATCCCCTAACCACTACCCTGCCAGCCTAATTGATGTCTAACTGTTCCCCTGTCAGCCTGTTTGCCCCCAACTTCCCTCCTCTGCCAGCCTGGTCAACCCTAACTGCCCTCCCCTGCAGGCTTGATCAACCCTAACTGCCCTCCCCTGCAGGCTTGATCACCCCCAAATGCCCTCCCTTGCAAGGCTGGTCCTTCCCAACTGCCCTCCACTGCTGGCCTGATGGCCCACAACTGCCCTCCCTTGCAGGTCTGGAACCTCCCAACGGCCCTCCCCTGCTGGCCATCTTGTGGTGGCCATCTTGTGTCCATACTGGGGCAGAATCTTTGACCACATGGGGGCAGCCCTCTTGTGTGTTGGAGTGATGGTCAATCTGCGTATTACTCTTTTATTAGATAGGACAGAGGCCTGGTGCATGGGTGGGGGCGAGCTGGTTTGCCCTGAAGGGTGTCCTGGATCAGGGTGGGGTTTCCCTTGGGGCATGGGGCAGCCTGGGTGAGGGGCCTGTGGTGGTTTGCAGGCCGGCCATGCCCCCCAGTGACCCAAGCAAAGGCTCTGGGATCTGGGATTGATTTATCTTCTGCAATTGAAACTTTGTAGCCTGGAGTGGAGTCAAGCCTTCTGCTGGCTCTGTGGTGACAACCATTTCTGTTTGGGTTTATTTAAATTCTATAATTGAAACTTTGTAGCCTAGAGTGGAGGCCTAGTGCTAGGGCTGCAGAAACTTGGTTTTCTCCATCGCCTGGGCAATCCTAGCCTCTGCTCTCTCCAGCTCCGTGGCTACCGCCATTTCTGTTGGGATTATGTATCATCTATGATTGAAACTTTGTAGCATTGAGTGGAGGCCTAGACAGGCAAGGGCAGGCAGAAAGCTTGGCTTCCTCCATTGCCAGGGAAACCCAAGCCTTTCTCTTGCTGTCAGTGGCTGCAGCCATCTTGGTTGGGGTTTATTTGCTCCTGACTGGCTGGTGGGTGTGGCTTGTGGGCATGGCTTGCATCTTACTCTTTTATTAGATAGGAAGGATACTAGGGGCCCAGTGCACAAAATTTGTGCACTGAGGGTGGGTGGTCCCTCAGCCCAACCTGCCTGTCACATACTGGGAGCCCTCAGGGGATGTCCTATTGACGGCTCACCCTAAGCCTGCCCAAGGACGAAAGCCTCTGGCCGAGGCTTTTGTCCTCGGGCAGGGGACCTCGGGCAGGGGATCCCAGCCAGCTATCGCCCTATGATGGGGCTGATCACTGACTGGCTCCGCCCCAGCCCTGGCCTGGCTGAGGCTTTTCCAGCCTCAGGCACCCAGCGACGGCCCTGTGATGGGGCCTCTGGCGGAGGCTTTTTCTGGCCTTGGGTAGCAGCCATCTTGGTTGGGTGCTAATTTGCATATCATTCTTGATTGGCTGGTGGGCATGGCTTGTGGGTGTGGCAAAGGTACAGTCAATTTGCATATTACACTTTTATTAGATAGGATGAGAGGCCCGGTACAGGAAATTCGTGCATGGAAGGTGTGTGTCCCTCAGCCCAGCCTGCATCCTCTACAACCTGGTACCCCTCAAGGGATGTCCGACTGCCTGTTTAAATGGGCAGTCACATATCCCTCTCACAATCTAGGACAGTGATGGGCAACCTTTTGAGCCTGATGTGTCAAAATTCGCCAAAAAAACCGAGCATAACTCAGGTGGTATGTCACTTTGAGAAAAAAACCGTACTTCTTTGTATGTGACCACATGTGGCCGTGTGTCCTCGAAAATGGCTACACGTGTCAGTGCTGACATGCATCATAGGTTCGCCAACACAGATCTAGGACTTCTGGCTCCCAACCACTCACCTTCCTGCCAGCCTGACTGTCCTTAACTGCTTCTGCCTGCCAGCCTGATCAACGCCTAACTGCTCTCCTGCTGGCCCAATTGCCCCTAACTGTCCTCCCTTGCATGCCTATTTGCTCCCAACTGCCCTACCCTACCAGCCTGGTTGCCCCTAACTGCTCTTCCCTGCTGGCATGGTTCCCCCAACCCCAACTTCCCTCCCCTGCAGGCCTGGTCCCCTCCCCCCCAAATGCCCTCTCTTGCCAGCCTGATTGCCCCTAACTCTTCTCCCCTACTGGCCTGGTTCCTCTCAACCCTTCCCCGTAGGCCTGGTCCCCCCCAACTGTCCTACCCTGCAGGTGTGAGTCCCCCCATCTATCCTTCCCCACAGGTCTGATCTCCCCCAACTGCCCTCCCTTGCATGCCTGGTTCCTCCCAACTGCCCTTCCCTGCTAGCCTGATAGCCCACATCTCCCTGTCCTGCTGGCCATCTTGTGGCAGCTATCTTGTGTCCACATGGGGGTGGTCATCTTGTGTGTTGAAATGATGGTCAATTTGCATATTACTCTTTTATTAGATAGGACTAGAGGCCCAGCACACTAAATTTGTGCATGGGTACAGTCCTTAGGCCTGGCCTGTGATCAAGGTCATCTTCCCTGGCTGCCCACGGCTGGCCCCATCCCCCACCATCACCCACCCCGGATTCCCCTTTCGCCATCAGGTGATTGGTGCCTGACAACGGGAGGAAGGGACTGAGAGATTGCTTGTTCCCATCTGCTCACTGACCCCACCCCTCCTGCAGGTCACCCTGTGTGTGAGGGGTGACCGGCGGGGCGGGGGCCTCGGCCTGGTGCTGCCATACTCCCAGCCACCCACCCACAGTTCCCCATTCACCATTAGGCGATCAGAGCCTGCTGGCTGGAGAAAGAGACCAAGAGGTGGTCAGTGTGCCTCATAGTAACTGGGCCAGAGGTCATTCAGATCGTTCTGCCATTAGGGTCAATTTGCATATCATGCTTTTATTATGTAAGGAATAGAGGCCTGCTGCATGAGTGGAGACCAGCTGGCCTGCCCTAATTAGGGCCCTGGATCTGGGTGGCGGGTCCTTCCTGGGGGGTAGGGCCAACCAGGGCAAGGGGGCACCGAGGGTTGCAGGCCTGCCACACTCCTGATTGGGGTGGGGGCCCCACTGGCAGGCAGGCCGGTTTGGGTGAAGGGCCGCGATGTTCTGGTCTCTGGTTGTTCTGATCATGATGCTATTACAGTCGCTGGCTTTTTAAATATATATATATAGAAACCATATTTAATAGGTGTATAAAAAAAGACTTCTCAAAACCATAATACTAAGATTAATAACTAAATGGAGGCTCCTTTGATACTATTATAAGCAGCATAACCTCACATTTATGACAGTCCCCTTTCCCATTAATTTACATATGCAGTTGATTTTTACAAGTATAAATACCTTCATTGGAATCTGGACTGGAGTTGTTCAGCTTGGCAATTTCCTCATCTCCTTTAAGGTCCTCTTCCTTTTCCTCATTCATCTCAATGTCGTGTGTCTTTATTTGGTCCTTTTCCTTGTGTTTTTTAGACTTCTTTTTGGACTTTTTGTGAGACATCGAATGGTTTTCTTCCATAGGCTTTGGACACTTTAGTAGAACTGAATCAGAGGGTAAGGTTTCCAGAGAAGTCCTAGAGGTATATTTGTCTTGCTGGTCCTCACAGTTACTACTGTTTTGACTAAAACTGTCAACAGGTAGGTCTTGAGTCCCCCGGCCTTCTGGAGTGCTAGGGGAATTGGAGTTAGAATCTACAGTTTGAGGAGGATTGGAGGCGGGTAGGTGGTTTGAAGGCAGTGGTGGAGCGGTGGGGATGGCAGCAGCTGCAGGGGGCGGCAGGAGGCCTGCAGATTTTTCACTGGTGGAATTCAAATGACCATTTAGTGTTGGTGGCACTCTATTTGTCAGGTGAGATATTCGAGCTTTTTTATTCATTAAAGGATCAATGAAATCTGAATCTAAAAGCCGTTTCTGGAGGGGGGAACAGAAAAAAATATGAGCCAGTGTGCAATAAAATTCAATCTATGCATTCTTGGTTACCATAAGAACAACTGAATAATTTTATTCATACTTAAGTTTATCACTGGTGTTGAGTTAAACCGTTCTCCAAACTTAAGCAAGAACAAACAAACAAGCTACAAAAACACAAGTGACATAAGTTCTTACGTGTAATGTAAAAAAGTACAATCTAGCAAATACAGGGGTGAGCAAAAACAGGTTTACTGTGCTATGGTGATATTCTTGAGTTAATAGCTACTGTAATAATCATAACCTGCATGTCTTTTTTCCATGTGAACAACAACAAACCTACTTTTGCCCACCCCTGTATATGTTTGTTGGAGTTCTTATCTTTTTTTTTTTTTTTTATCATACAGCCCCACTCGAAGTTCTTTGAGAGACTATTGCAAGTTATGTGAATTACACCACTCAGGAGAGTACTAAACAGAAGTGGCCTCCTGACCTACTTATAATAAATGAGAGGAGGATGCAGTGTGTACCATTTCACTCTGTCAGAACAGGGTTGGTAAAAGACAATAAGCCTACACTTAATCTCTAGTGTAAGATTCTCCAATTATGAATATTTTGACTGTCATTTATTATTTCACCTGTCTAAAGACGAGAACAACCAGCACCTTCAGAATAATTTCTTCAAGTATCTTTGAAATACTATTAATTGTTGAAATATTATTCATTTTTTCCCCTTCACTGGATTAGAAAATAAGTCTTAATAACTGGTCCATAAAAATGATATGGAATTACTGTTTCAAACATTAAAAACAACAACAACAAGAGTAGCCCAATTCAGCAGCAATAATAGTATTTAAATTTAAAAGAAAATTAAGACAGATGAAAAGTATAAAGCATACATCCAATGAAATACTGTGGCTTAAACTGCAGCTTGAAATAAAATAAGTTAATCACCCCATTAATTTAATCTGTTTTCAATTTAGCACCATTGATTTGGCACCCAGTATACAATCAGATCAGAAATATCAGTAGCTTCGTGGTAAGTGGCATTACAATTGAGGCTACTATAGATAATGTACATGCAAGGTCAGAAATCCTTTTATTTTGTTCCTTTTATGTTCCTCACAACAGGCTGCTAATATTTTCTGACATGAATAGCCTTTACCCAGAGCATGCTCACGGCTTGTCACACATCTGTCCTGCCTCTCTAATCCTTGGGAGGGGAGTGCAGCGAGAGGAGCAGTCTGCCAGCAGTACTGGGATAAAGAGGTCTGTCCCACTGTCAGTCCCAAAGACCTGGGAAACAGAGTTCAAGGCTGGCCAGGTCCTCTGAGAACCAAGCAGACCTGAACCCTAATACTATCCAGGATCTCTGTACCTTTTTCCAAGACAAACTAAATTGCTTAGGGCAGTGGTTGGCAAACTCATTAGTCAACGAGCCAAATATCAACAGTACAAGGATTGAAATTTCTTTTGAGATCCAAATTTTTTAAACTTAAACTTCTTCTAATGCTACTTATTCAAAATAGACTCGCCCAGGCCGTGGTATTTTGTGGAAGAGCCACACTCAAGGGGCCAAAGAGCCGCATGTGGCTCGCAAGCCGCAGTTTGCCGACCACTGGCTTAGGGGAAACCAAGCCAGATTAAATTCAAATTGCAGCGTTCTTATTGGGATCCAATTTGAAATTGTTTTCAGAAAATAAAAATGGCAAGAATTTTTTTGCTTGCTTATTTTAAAAACTTTTCCCCAAGAATATTTTTCTGGAACATGTTTCAGATAAAATTAAATATTTTCAATTTTCTATATAATATGAGACTATATATAGGGATGGATAGATCTTCAAGTTAGTGACCAAATGGAAAAGTAGATAATCTTACAACAAAATGTAAGCTTTAAAAATGGAAGAGCAAGGTAAACATTAAGTACTTTGACAAGAACTGTAGTGCAGTGGAGAAGAGTTCTGGGCTGAGAGCTGGTACCAGAATTCCGGACCGAGTTCTGCCATAAACTAGCAATGTGAGTTTGGGCAGACAAGCTAAGGATCTTCTGTGGCCTCACTTCTGTCACATATAAATAGAGGAACTAAACTAGATGCCCCAAGGTCTGCTTAGGACTATGACTGTAATTCTGTGCAATCAATACCTGAGGAGAAGACGCAATGTCTCTACTGGAACATACAGGAGATTCTGAGCGCCTGGTGCTGGCAGCATTCTGAGATGGATTTAATTTTCTGTAAAGGACACATATATTCCAGTTATGGAGAGAATTTTCATGATAGAAAGCTTACCCTTGCTTCTCTTTTCCCAGCTCAACACTAAAATAACAATAACTAAATAATCTTATATACATCATTTTTAAAGGGAAACTTACTTTGAGAGCACAAACTCTAATGAACGTCTGTCAGTTTCACTGTATCCAGGCCAATCTCTCTGAAGCTCTTTGAAGACATAATCCTTTAATGTATATGAGAGGTCCTTGGGATTCAGATTAGCTACCTGATACATGGTATGAAAACAGAACAGAACATTAGATTCTTTTGCTCTTTCCTAACCTAAAACAGGTAACCTTTTGGAGTTATATTGAAATAACTGCATCAATTAGACACAGAGGGACTGCTTGTTTTGCATATACCTGATCTCAATAAATGCTGTTCAACTTTATTTGGGGAATTAAAACTTTATGTAAATAGCTAAAAAATTTTTCTCCCTAAATGGCCACTGCCATTTGTCATATTTCTAGTCAAATAGAAAAGCCCATATTAGGCAAAAGGTAAAATAAATTTTTTAAAATAATTTTTTTCTAGTCAAAGGAATCCCAAAACAGTTATATTATCAACATCATTGTTATCATTATTATCTAGTTTGATTCCTTGATCACTTGTATTAAGTAGAAACCAAGTAGTGCCCAAATGTTAGGTTACAAACTTTCCCTTCAGTAATCAACAGAAATTATCTCCATAAATAGTATCAATTTTGACAACTTTGTCATTTTCTTGGATAATAAGAACCACTTATTCAAAAAAATGAAAAAAAATCAAAATAACCCTCAAATGACATACAATTACTATTATTAGTCTGCCAGTTTATTCCCAAGTGTAATCTTTTCTTATCCCCTAACTACAATTCCTAGAATGTCCAGGCCTACATTCTATTAACAACACAAATGTACTGATCGAGGAATCAAACCGAGAGGCATTTTTAAGACTGGCAGAAAAGTATTCCTCTTGTCAAGTCCTACTGGAAAGGTCTTTTTAATAACTTGACTTCTGTGTAAGTACTATTAAATATAGTAAGATAGTATATGCTTTCCTCACAGCTTGGCAGAATCCTAATATATAAAAACCCAGGGTTTATCAAGACCAAATGAAGGCTCGACCAAACACCAAAAGTCAGTCCTACAGTCAATGCTGAGTTGCTGTGGCAACCCGGCACTGACTGCCAAAGGGGCTGCAGATCAGACCCAAAGAGAGGCCAGAAGAGATAGGCAAGGTCTGATCTGCAGCCTCCATGGCAGTTGTTGATCAGCCGTTGCCTCTTTCTTTCTCTCTGGGCTTCGCCAGCAGCTGCACTTCTGTTTCTCTCCGGGCCTCTGCGGGGGGTGCTGATCAGCCCTGCCTCTCTGATCAGTCCTGGAGATAGCCCTGGAGATGCTTACTGGCATAGAAACTGACCAATAAGAACCAAATCTGGGTGAACTGTGAGGAGCTAATGGCTGCCTAGGAGGTAAAACTTTTGACGCTGACTGGCGTAGAAATTGACCAATCAGAATCAAATTGGCTGGCAGGGGAGGGCAGTTGGGGACAAGATCAGGCTTGCAAGGGAGGGCAGTTAGGGGCGATCAGGCAGGCAGGCAGAGGCAGTTAGAAGTGATCAGGCAGGCAGGTAGAGGTTAAGCTCAATCAGGCAGAGACAGTTAGGGGAGATCAGGCAGGCAGGCAGGTGAGCGGTTAGGAGTCAGCAGTCCCAGATTGTGAGAGGAATGTCAGGAATCAGGCCTACACCGCAGTTGAAAATCCCCCAAGGGGTCCTCAATTGGAGAGGGTGCAGGCTGGGTCGAGGGAACCCTCTACCCCGTGCATGAATTTCCTGCACTGGGCCTCTAATATTTAAAATATTAGTACTAGTGCCCTTGGTGCATGAAATGGGTTGATGCAGGGGGTGTCCCTCAGCCCAGCCTGCACCCTCTCCAATATGGGACCCCTCGAGAGATATCTGATTGCCTATTTAGGCCTGATCCTGGTAGGATCAGGCCTGAACAGGCAGTCGGACATCCTTCTCACAATCCAGGATTGCTGGCTCCAAACTGCTTGCCTGCCGGCCTCCCTGATTGCCCCTAACCGCTTCTGCCTGCCAGCCTGATCACTCCCTAACCACCACCCTGCCAGCCTAACTGATATCTAACTGCTCCTCTGTCAGCCTGTTTGCCCCCAACTTCCCTCCTCTGCCAGCCTGGTCATCCCTAACTGCCTTCCCCTGCAGGGTTGATCACCCCCAATTGCCCTCCCTTGCAGGCCTGGTCTCTCCCAACTGCCCGCCCCTGATGGCCTGATCACCCACAACTGCCCTCCCTTGCAGGCCTGAAACCACCCAATGGCCCTCACCTGCTGGCCATCTTGTGGTGGCCATCTTGTGTCCATATGGGGGCAAGATCTTTGACCACATGGGGCAGCCCTCTTGTGATGGTCAATCTGCAAATTACTCTTTTATCAGATAGGATAGAGGCCTGGTGTATGGGTGGGGACCGGCTGGTTTGCCCGGAAGGGTGTCCGGGATCAGGGTGGGGGTTCCCTTGGGGCGTGGGGTGGCCTGGGCTAGGGGCCTGTGGTGGTTTGCAGGCTGGCCACGCCCCCGAGCGACCCAAGCAGAGGCCCTAGGATCTCTGATTAATTTATGTTCTATAATTGAAACTTTGTAGCCTGGAGCAGAATCAGGCCTTCTGCTCGATCTTGCTTGCTCTGTGGTGATAGCCATTTCTGTTTGAAACTTTGTAGCCTAGAGTGGAGGCCTAGGTGCTAGGGCTGCAGAAGCTCAACTTCCTCCATCATCCAGCAACCCTAAGCCTCTTCTCTCTCTAGCTCCGTGGTGGCCACCATTTCTGTTGGGATTATGTATCTTTTATAATTGATACTTTGTAGCATTGAGTGGAGGCCTAAGCTGGCAATGGCAGGCAGAAAGCTTGTCTTCCTTTGTTGCCAGGGAAACCCAAGCCTTCCTCCTGCTCTTAGTGGTGGCAACCATCTTGGTTGGGGTTTATTTGCATAATTTGCTCCTGATTGGCTGATGGACGTGCCCTGATCAGAGGTACAGTAACTTTGCATATTACTCTTTTATTAGATAGGATTGTCACAAAATAGATAATGGTAGGCTTATCTTAAAATTTAAATTTGCAAATAAACTGACATGAGATACAATCAGACTTCTCAAAGTGAAATAATATAACAATCCTTAGAGTTCCTATTATCTGGGGTACTACACATGCTAATAATACCCCAAAACTACAGATTGTGCTTTTTCTCTCTCATAAGAGGTAGTATCATGCCTTTAATGTAACGGAGCATAGATAAAAATAGACTTAAAAGTGTTATTCTTTGAATAATAGATGAAAACCTCCAGGTTTTTTTGTTTGTTTGTTTGTTTTTAAATGATGAAATTTAAGAACTTTGGAAATGTTTCTGCTTTAGGAAAAAAGATCACATATGGATTACCATCTATGGTGGATTTGAATGCTAATCAACATTTATGACCCAAAGTCAGTATAAAAAATATAGGAATTTCCAAACCATTGACTTTAACTAAATGTATGACCTACTTTTACAATTAAACTTGTGATTATAAGATAACTGATCAGAACTAATACTTTATACACTCATACCCTTTAATGAAGACAAGTGATCTCACCCTTCACAATGGTAGTGTACCAGGGAAGACACAAACTATGTAGTAGGTAAAAATATTCTAGTTCATACCAACTAAAGACTGGTAAAACACTGTACACTTTCACCTATATAAACCAATAAAAATTATGACAATCATTAAGGTGATTCAATATTAAAAACAGACAATGAGAGAGTCTTACTTACCTTTTTAAAATGAAATTTCAAGGTAAAGTTTATTTAACCCAAATGAAGATAATGACTCAAAACTTTAATAACTCAGAAGCCTTTAACTTATAAATCCTAGTATAAATGCCTACATTTCAATTAGCTTTTAACTGTTTAAATAAATGATTTAACGTAATATTCAGGAGTTATATTTCATGTAGCAAAAATAATCCTGAACTTTCTCTACCTCAGTAATAATAATGGGTCACAGCAAAAACAAGCCTTCTTAAATGAACTTCTCAATAAGAAAGTAGGTGGAAGGAACTCTCTCCTGCTGTTCTTACCTGCTGCAGAATTGCTCCAAGAGAGTTCTTGTCTTTTTGATTGACACCATCTTTCTGCAGTCGAGCCAGCAGCTCAGGTTTCTTGTAGGCCTTCAGTGCCAGTAAGTGAATCACCCTGTCCCTATATGGCCGCTGAGAAACACTGTTGCTGCTGTGTGTCTTTCGAATCGTATTTGCAGGGTTCATGGGGGTTGACCGTTTCCTCTCAGGCACTGAATCTGATAGAGCTTGAGGTGCTTTCCGAATCTGCACTCTTTTCCCTACAGTCCAGTGGAAACGACATTTGTTACATATTTGTGAGTAATAATATGAATTAGAATTTTTTTGATGAAATCATTTATTGAAATAAATATTTATTATAAAAGTATTTTGGCCACTTAGCTATGCATTGATAATAATTAGTGACACACATCATAGCAACAAAGTGGAAATTTTAAGGATGCAGGTATTTGATGTTAAATGGAAACTTTTAGAACTTAAACATTTTACATATTATTTCTAAAATTACACCTAGAAAAGGAAAATTAGAATGAAAATGAATAAGACCCTCATTTTATAATGTCTGAGATGTAATCTTATAACTCATTTAATATACTCTAAGCCCCTAACTGCTCACTTTGGTTAAAGAACAGAAACAACTGGTAGTGACATACAATGGGGGGCAACTGCTTTAGGTACAAGATTAGCAACTAGAAATAACGATTAAGTAAATAAAAGCAGTCATTTAAGTACTATGGTCTAGGGTGAAAATGGCTGGCTCAATGGGGCAGGAAATTTACTGAATAATTCTGTCCATGCTAGGCTCCGGAGGCTTGGCCAGAGGGGCTGTTTGAAACCATCCTACCGAAGGTAAAGGGGAAAGGATGAATATGTCACTAGCTTTTATCGTTCTTTACTATCGGGACTTAACTAATTTTAAATATCAGATCAAAATATTGCACAACTAAGGAATTCAACATTAAAGGGATATTGTCCCACAATAAGAAAAGCTGTTAAATTAGGTTGCAATTAGAGTTTGGGAATTAGATTTATATCTGGTTTCTGAATTTTTCT
Source organism: Antrozous pallidus (assembly GCA_027563665.1). Classification (NCBI taxonomy): domain Eukaryota; kingdom Metazoa; phylum Chordata; class Mammalia; order Chiroptera; family Vespertilionidae; genus Antrozous; species Antrozous pallidus. The sequence continues at coordinate 57,351,571 of CM050512.1, forward strand.
TAATTTAGAGACAGGTAGATCAATGTCAGATGGGCTGGGAACGAACTAGTGATCATGCACCAATTATGTGTTGGGGAGGGCACTGCTTTCAATGGGATAAGCTCAATGGTAAAGTGCTCTCTTAGCATCTGAAGGGTTCTATGATAAATACCCAAGTTTTCCTACTTGTACTTCTTTGCGAAAAGGTTTCATGGACAAATGCCTGATGTCCACTGTTGCTTTATGTTTGGCTGTAAGGTCCATGCAGGCAGGGCTGTGGCTGCTTTGTCCCTCAGCAGACCTTGATTTAGAATGTAATGGCTAGCAAAGTGAAAGACTAGCAAAGTATCAAAGTGAAGACAGCAATAGAACAATTAGATAGCAGAGAAGCCAGAATCAAAATGGTGTGTATTCCCACACTGCCAGACTGCCAGAATGGAAAGACATTGAAATTTCTAAAATGGCAAATGCAAACCTCCCAATCTACCATTTCTCAGTTGCAATAGTGTTAACAAACAGTACTATTCCCTGATTTTTTAAAATAGAGATTTTGGGGGTGGTAGGAAAGAAAGAATTGGCGTCACAAAAGTTTAGGAAATGCTATAAATTTCAAACTCCCTTCCCCTTGAAACCGTTTTAACTTACTCTGACCCAAACAAAATTACTGTGGTGTACCACCACCCCAATTCCCTAGGGAGGGAGGTGGGCAGAGAATGTTTAGTTAAGCTCAACACACCATGACTGGTCATTTAGAATTAATTCAAGCCACAAGACAGGCAAATGAAATTGAAAACACAAAGTGACAGTACTACCTCTGTGTTTTGGGCTGTCTTACTCTTCCGTACCTCTGATCCTACCTCTGATCCTCAGTCTCGGGAGAACCCCAAGGTCTCCTGAGTTTACCCACACCTCTCCTTGAAGCAGACATAGAACAGACAAATGAGGCTTAAGAGGGGGGTGTAAGGATGATGTTTGAATAGAAAATAAAATCTGGACAGGGATATGACCTAGGGCCTAATGTGAGACAGTCATCCATCAGTCCATGGATCTTTTCATTTTTCTTTTAAATTGCCAGTCATGAGGTAACCCATTTCAATTCAAATGCTGAAAGAACAATCCAGCCACACTGGGCCAATTAGTTTTATGCAAAAATTACATGCTCACTGACTCCAGATCAATTTGTGCCTATTCAACTAGGAAAGAGTCCTCTGGTTAAGGTTAGAGAGCCTACAGATTAGTACTGTAAGTAGTTAAAAGAGTTCAGATGCTAAAGAAAATGAAAAAAAAAAAAAGCTGGAAAATGTCAGGGTCAAAGTGGATGGAAGAAAGGTTTTATTTTTATTTTTATTTTTTATATTTGCTTCAGAAACGCCCTTTTAATAAAGCCTATGGGAGAACCTAATTCTCTTCCCAGATGCAAGTGCTAATCAATTCCCTGGGCTCCTTACATAAACAGCAGCAGTAGGCCTGATAGGGTTGGGTAATCTAGGACTATATCTAAACTGTTGTTTCATAACAAGGGATCCACTTCTAGCTTCTCCATTTAATAAGATGGCAAAAGTATCTATCCCTTCATCTAATGGCTGAGTAAATTGGAAGGTAAATCTTAAAACGGGACATCAGAAAGACAGTAGGGACTGTAGCCATCACCTATAATTGTTTTTCTGTTCTGTGGAATCTGACCAGAAGCCCTGACAACAATGACCCAAGACTTTATTTATTTATTTATTTATTTATTTTAAAAATATATTTTATTGATTTTTTACAGAGCAGAAGGGAGAGGGATAGAAAGTCAGAAACTTCGATGAGAGACATCGATCAGCTGCCTCTTGCACGCCCCCTACTGGGGATGTGCCCACAGCCAAGGTACATGCCCTTGCCGGAATCGAACCTGGGACCCTTCAGTCCACAGTCCGATGCTCTATCCACTGAGCCAAACCGGTCTCGGTCTGACCCAAGACTTTAAAAACACTGGTAGGACTTTGATGGTGGTGTGACTGTCACGGTTAAATACATACTCCACTGCAGTGGAATCCATCTCCACCATGTGGCATTTATGATCACTTTTCAAAGGGTTTACTATCAGAATATATTTACACAACAGATACAAATTGTTAGAACTACAAAGAACCTAGATGTATGTAGTTCAAATCCCCACAATTATTATTTGAGAAAATTAAGGTCCACAGAGGTAAGATGATTTGTCCGAGGTCACTCAAACATGCATTAACTCATAAGAAATGAGGAGGATGGAGGCAGAAGTTAGGAACACTGGGAACAGAACCTAAGAAATTAGATTGGTTGGGTTATTTTATATACCTAAATAAATATTAGCTTTATAAAAATTTGTAATTCAGTACAATTCTAGAATTTTGGTAGGAGTCACTGAGCAGACTTAAGATACTAGTAAACCTGAAGCAATGGTAGTGATTTTTTTTTTCCTTTTTAACAAACAGAAGGATTGTAACACAACAGTGCTTACCACGAATATAAATCCCATGACTCGAAGTAGAAATTTGACTAAAGAAATAATGTTTTGTACTGCAAAATAGGCTTTGGTTCTTTTCAGCCCTCAAGAGGCTTTCAAAGCTCATATTCTTGGGTGACTATGTCAGGTGACCCCTAGGAATACATTCCCTTAAACTTGGCCTATGCCCAATTTCAACTGACAGAGGCCTGGCTTGGCATTATGCCACCATAATCCTACAGCGGGACCAGCATTACTCCCATTTATCCTCTAGCTAGGTTGACCCTGTTGAAAGAAACCTTATTCTTCATGTACCTTTAGGTTGGCATAAGTGAACTTTTGGTATCATTTTATATGATGTATTCAATTATGAATTAAAGCGGTATCTCCTATTATCTTAAGAAAATAACGTTAGTGAGGCCAAATTCATATCATTTGCTATCTGCTGATGCCAACAACATATATAAAAGGAGAGGTGGAGAGGTAATCTTAATCTACTTCATAGGGTGGTTGAGACATGTAAAATGCTAACCAGTGCCTTAAGCATCACAAGTACTCAATAAGGGCGGGGTAATATTAATATTGAAGGGTAACTGATTGCATTTTAGAGAGCTGAATGAGTCAGATAGTTTTGAGATACTGAAAAAAGCAGAAAGATATACACAGATACATAGAAGGAAAGAAACATGGTAAAGGACTAATGATGGATAAAGTTAAAAGAAAAAAATCAAAACACGAGATAACAAAGAACAGTATGTGTGTGTGTGTGTGTGTATATATATATATATATATATATATATATATATATATATAAAACAACAATAACTGAAAAGCCCATCTGGATACTAGTCTTTTGCTCCCCTCAGTTCAGAGTTGATGAGATTTTCTTAAGAGTAGCTTGTCCAGTTTTGAACTTTGAGGTGAAGAATTGGAGGTAGTACAGAGGAGAGCAATAAAAATAATTAAAGGGTTGGGATAAAGGCCATATTAAGAAAAGTTAAAAGGAGCTGGGGTTATTTGACCTAGAGAATAAAAGGCTGAGGAGGTTAATGACAAGATTCAAGACCAGAGAAAAGTACTGTGCTGTGATGGTGAGTGGCTGGGGCACTGAGGACACAGCACAGAGGAGAAGAATCGATAGAGCACTTGGCCTGGCAGAAGCCATGTGTGCAAAGAGAGGGGGCAGCTCTTCTTCGAATGGTATAGATGTAATGTGGTTCAAATTAAAACTTAGGTAACCTCAAATCTTATGTGGGTCACTCCCAAAAATATAAATCATTTGTAAGAAACCTTGCAAATTCTAAAATCCCCATACCATTATGAAGTATATAGGTGTTAAAAAGTCTGTTGTGTAAACTGAAAATGAATTATACCTGACCCTATCAAAACAAACAAAAACACATGGACATAGGGGGCACCCAAGGATCATTCAATGGAAAAGTGTAGTAATCATTGCTGACTTTCAAGCTTTGGAATAAATCAACGTAAGGGTTTTCAGCTAGTTTTTGATGGCTTCAGTTTTCTATTCCTTTGTCAAACACACCAATTTGTCTCACTATTTCTAAAATGGTGGTAGTGGACAGTGAAAAAAACATATTTAAAGTGACAGGGATAGCAAATTCATAGTTTGTACTTAAATATAAATGAGGCAGATCTTGTGCATTTTAAAAATAATTTGGGATCTAGCCTACTAATACAGAAAGTTAAGTAAGGATAAAAGAGAAAGAAAGGGGGTTGGAAGTTGCTATCTCACTCACAACAATAGGAAGGTGAAAAATCTCATTGCTGGTAACTTACTGGGCAGGGAACTGGACCCCGTGGGTATAGATATAAATTGTTGTTAACCAAACTAAATGTATCTAAGCTAAGCACCAGGTCCCAAGAGCACTGGCTTTGTTCCAAAGAAATACTTATTAAAGACACTCATGGAGCTTCTCAAAGCTGATTGTATTGTAGTTAGGTCAGCAATGGGAAAATTACAGAGGCAGGATTCTAACAAACTATGGAAAGAGATTCAGAGATTTGGTTCTTAAAGAGACTATTTTTGTGAGCATTTATGTTTCCAAATTAATATCCTTTCATCATTTACTATCCAATGACTTATGTTACTAAACTGACCAAAGCCTCAAAGAGTTCATTCTCACTCTTGACAATTCCCTTTATTACTGTTAACAGTCACTGTGAATGAACCCTAAAATTGTTAGGGTCACTGCTCATAAAGGAGAGACTCATATTGCTGGTCTGGTCTTCCTTCCCTTCAATTTGATGCATATGAGTGAACTGATGATAAATATAATGGAAGTGGGACAGGCTCTTAATGGATGAGGATGAGGAACTATAAATGACATCACAATTGAGGTATGAAGGAGGCATAACCCTAATGCTTTTACACTTTTGTAATAAAATTCACTATTATGCAAAGATCCTCTGAAAATGGAAGGAAAAGCTACAACAAAAAGACTATCAATTCATAAATCCTACCAAAATATTTTTGTAAAAATAATCCTACAAAAATGCAAAATAAAAACCATACTATCCGCCATTGAAATTACATCATCCAATGACAAAGAAAACACAATGGTACCATTCTTACAACCTCACATAGTAAAATAACTTGACCAGCTCACAATATTATAAAATAGTAACCAATAGCCAACATAGAATTCAGAATTGTGAAATAAATAAAAGCTTTAAATCTGTTCTTCATTTAACCAGTAGTCTGAAGAGAACAAATGATTTTTGACGTTATCTAAAATGTACTGAAAACTAATTTTTGTGTTTTTATGAAATTAATATTATCAGTATTTACCTACAGTGATCTTGCAATATTCCCATCAATCAGCAAGAAGAAGAAAGATATCTATACAAACCTACATATGGTCCACCAGGTTTAATAACTTTTGTGCTTCGGTTGCGGGATTCCTCCTCTGCCTGGGTCATTCTTTCTCGTGTCATCTGATATGAGTCGTTTGTTGCACACACTGTAATTTTATCTTGTATAAATCCCAGGCAATTGAGCTGGGAAGCTCCAGAGCTGTCAAATAAGGCGATGGCTTTGTTAGATATGCCCTTCATTTTGTACAATAAAGTACAAGAAAGAATTGTACAGTCCTAAAACCAGCAGCCCAAATAAGAACTGAAATCCTAAAATAACTAATATTAGTAATTTTTAACTGTAAAGATTATTTAAAATATTTGAGTTTCTCTTCTTCATTAATTGTGAATAGAGTGGATGAAGTGAGCTCTCAGAGATCAAATTCATGAAATTTTTTTGGAAAACCAGCATTTGGATTGAATATCAGAATCTTGATAGGCACTATAGTTCTTTCACTTAACAGTCAAATATTTTTAAGAATTAGCTACCGCTGATATAAGAAACATGAAAACTTCACTTTAATGGAATCATAATATACATGGTTGATAGATGAAACAAACACACCACAATTCTTTTGATTATTAATAAGATATTAATTTTTAAGCTAAAATACTACCACATTAAAACTTACTTTATTAGTATTAGCCCAAAGATTCTAAACATTTGTAGAATTTATATTTAACGTTTTGGTAAATTTCTATATAAGCTGACCTATTTATATAGCAAATACTGAAGAAAATCCTGGATAAGAGATTTTGTCAGAAATAATTACCATGGCCTTAAAACAGACTGGACTATAAAAGTAAGGAAAATGCGGCTCTCGTGTGGCACGTCCAGTGAGGCAACGTGGCTGCGGCTGTACAGGACTCACGAGAAACAATGGAAATAAATTACCTAACCCTACAACTCAGAGTTAGAACGAGAGCAACAAGAAAATCCCAGTGTAAGCAGAAGGAAGGAAATAAGAAAGATCAGAGCGGAGATAAATGACATTAAGACAAAAAAACAAACAAACAAAAAAATCCCAAAAGATCAACAAAACCATGAGCTGGTTCTTTGAAAGGATAAACAAGATTGATGAACCTCTAGCCTGGCTCACCAAGAAGCAAAGAGTGAGGAACCAAATAAACAAAATCAGAAATGAAAGAGGTGAAATAACAACAGATCCCACAGAAATACAAAGGATTGTTAAAAAATACTATGAACAACTCTATTCCAACAAACTGGACAACCTGGAGGAAATGGACATATACCTAGAAAAATATAACCTTCCAAAACTCAATCAGGAAGAATCTAGACATCTCAATAGACCAACAACTATGGAAGAAATTGAAGCAGTCATCAAAAAGTTTCCAGCAAACAAAAGCCTGGGACCAGACGGCTTCACAGGGGAGTTTTACCAAACATTCAAGGAAGAACTAAAACCTATCCTCCTCAGACTATTCAAAAAAATTCAAGAGTCAGGAACACTTCCAAGCTCTTTCTATAAAGCCAGCATTACCCTGATACCAAAACCAGATAAAGACAACACAATGAAAGAGAATTTACAGGCCAATATCCCTCATGAACATAAATGCCAAAATCCTCAACAAAATTCTAGCAAATTGGATCCAGCATTACATCAGGAAGATCATACACCATAACCAAGTAGGATTTATCCTGAGGATGCAAGGATGGTACAATATCCACAAATCAATAAATATGATACATCACATAAACAAATTGAGAGATAAAAATCACAGTCATATCAATTGATGCAGAAAAAGCATTTGACAAAAATCCAACACTCTTTCTTGATTAAAAACTCTCAACAAAGTGGGAATAGAAGTATCATTCCTCAACATAATAAAAGTTATATATATGATAAACCCAAAGCTAACATAATACTCAATGGCCAAAAACTAAAACCATTTCCCCTAAGAACAGGAACAAGACAGGGATGTCCACTCTCACCACTCCTGTTCAACGTAGTACTGGAAGTATTAGCCATTGCAATTAGATAAGAAGAAGAAATAAAAGGCATCCAAATTGGAAAAGAAGAAGTAAAGCTGTCCTTATTTGCAGATGACATGATATTCTACATAAAAAACCCGAAAGACTCCATCAAAAAAACTAATAGACTTAATAAATTAATTTGGCAATGTAGCAGGATACAAAATTAAAACCAAGAAATCTATGGCATTTCTATACACCAATAGCGAACTTACAGAAAGAGAGACCAAAAAAGCAATCCCATTTACTATCGCACCAAAAAAATTAAGATACCGAGGAATTAACTAAGGAGGTAAAAGACCTATACAAGGTAAACTATGGGACACTGAAAAAAGAGAGAGAGGAAGACATAAACAGATGGAAGAACATATCATGTTCATGGACTGGGAGAATCAACATCATTAAAATGTCCACATTACCCAAAGCAATCTATAGATTTGGTGTACTCCAATGGCATATTCCACAGACCTAGAAAGAACTCTCCAGAAATTCATCTGGAACAAAAAAAGACCCCGAATAGCCACAGCAATCCTGAGAAAGAAGAACAAAGTAGGTGGGATCTCAATACCATATTTCAAGCTGTATTCCAAAGCCACTGTTCTCAAAACTGCCTGGTACTGGCATAAGAACAGACATATAGACCAATGGAATAGAATAGAGAACCCAGACATCGACCCAAATCACTATGCTCAATTAATATTTGACAAAAGAGGCTTTGGAATCAATACAATGGAATCAAGACAATCACTTCAATAAGTGGTATTGGGAAAATTGGACAGATACATGCAAAAAATGAAACTAGACCATCAACTTACACCATACACAGAAATAAACTGAAAATGAATTAAGGACTTAACCATACGACGGGAAACCATAAAAATACTAGAGGAATCCACAGGCAGAAAAATCTCTGACATATGCTGAAGAAATTTCTTCACTGATACTGCTCCTAGGGCAATGGAAACGAAAGAGAAAATAAACAAATGGGACTACATCAAAATAAGTTTTTGCACAGAAAGGAGACCATCAATAAAACAACAAGAAAGCCCACTGCCTGGGAGAACATATTTGCCAATGATATCAATGATAAGGGTTTAATCTCCAACATTTACAGGGAACTCATGCAGCTTAACAAAAAGAAGATGAACAACCCAATCAAAAAATGGGCAACTGATCTAAATAGACACTTTTTGAAAGAAGACAGAAGGAAGGCCAAGAGACATATGAAAACCTGCTCAAAGTCACTAATCATCAGAGAGATGCAAATCAAAACAACAATGCGGTGTCATCTCACACGTTAGAATGGCTTACATCAATAAATCAACAAATGACAAGTGCTGGTGAGGATGCAGAGAAAAAGGAACCCTCCTGCACTGCTGGTGGGAATGCAGACTGGTGCGGCCACTGTGGACAACAGTGTGGAGTTTCCTAAAAAAACTAAAAATGGAACTCTCATTTGACCCAGTGATCTCACTTCTAGGAATATATCACAAAAAAGTAGAAACACTAATCAGAAAGGATATATGTACCCCTATGTTCATAGCAGCACAATTTACCATAGCTAAGATTTGGAAACAGCCTAAGTGCCCATCAGCAGAGGAGTGGATTAAAAAACTGTGGTACATCTACACAATGGAATACTATGCTGCAGTAAAGAAGGAGTTCTTAGCATTTGCAACAACATGATTAGAGTTGGGAGAGCATTATGCTAAGTGAAACAAGCTAGGCAGAGAAAGGTAAATATCACATGATCTCACTCATTTGTGGATTATAATGAACAACATAAACTGATGAACAAAAATAGATCCAGAGACAGAGAAATATCAATCAGAACATCAAACCTCAGGGAAGGTAGGGAGGTAACGGGGAGAGATCAACCAAAGGACTTATATGCATGCATATAAGCCTAAGCAATGGACACAGACAACAAGGGTATGGGGGCATGAATGGGAGGTGGGGGTTTTGGGGGGGAATAAGGACATATATATAATACCTTAATAAAGGAAAAAAATTGAATTATAAAAAAAAAAGTAAGGAAAATGCCATTGCAGTTCTGATACTCGATTTCCAAACTTATTTGGAAGTAGCTTTGCTATAATGCTAAAAAATAAGTTAATAAAAATTTTGTAAATTGCTAATAACTGTACAAATTCTTTCAAAAAATCAGTTCATTCATCTCATAAATATTTATGGAGCAGGGATTGCATACCAACAATGTGTGAGTACACAGGCTATGACAAGGACTGAGACAGATATGGTCCCTCTTCCAAGGACTTCTCTGTCCAATGGGTGACAAGGATGAGCAAACTGGAAATTATGACATAATGTGATAAATGCCATGGGTAGGGAACTCACAGGAAGTGCTGCATCTGGACATGTGGAAGAAGGGAGAGGCAAAGGCTTCCTGGAAGAAGTGATGCCCAAGTGACCTAGAGGAATGTCTAGACAAAGGGTAAGAAGGACAGAAATGTTCTAGAAGGATAAGCAACCTGTGCGGACCCAGGGGGAACAAGAAAGAGTTTTTCAGTTAAACCAAACAGAGTTGTAAAGGACAATTAGAGATAAAGCTGAAGAGGGCATGAGAAGTACAATATACAGGGCTGTGAGGCCCTGGTATGGATTTAGGACTTTATACCAAGAATAACAGAAGCTGAAAATATCTCCTTTGTATTACAGAAAGATCAATTTGGATAAAGAACAGATGGGGAGGAAGAAGGTAGGAAAGCAGTCAGGAGGCTACTAAGAAACTACAGGCAAGAAGTGATGACTTGAACCGCTGTAGGGTGGTATGAATGCAAAATAGTAAACAGATTCCAGAGATAGTGAGGAGGCAGAATTGATAGGATTTGGTCAGTCATTGGCCATAAAGGAAGAGAGTGGGGAACAGAAGTTAAAGATCACGCCCAGGTTACCAAGTGTGGAGCTGACACTTATTGAGACACTGGGGTGGGGTTGGAAGACAGAAAATAAGTTTTGTGTTGGACATGGTGACTGAAAAAAATGAGGAGACATCTCAAGAGGGAACCAACTGTGAATAATACTTAGAATAAGCAATAAGAAGATGAAAAGACACAGGAGACTGAAAAGGTAAGCCAAGGAAACCAGAAAAGTAGTGTGTCATGGAAGCCACTGATACAAAATGCTTCAAGAATCAGACTGGTCAACAGTGTGAAATGCTGGCAAGAAGTCTAGAGTAATAAGAAACTAATAAGCATTCACTGGATTTAGGGCAAGGAGGTCAAGGACTCCCATGACGGAGCAGTTTCAGTGGAATTGTGGAGACTGAAGCCAGGCTTTGGCTCCAGAAGTGACTGCAAATGAGGTTGTTTGTCTTTATTTTCTTTTTTAATGAGATTTACCTGAGCTTGTATGAATGCTGAGAAACTGATAAAGGAGGGGAATGAGAGAGGGAGGGAGAGATTTAAGCCTCAGAGGAATCAGGATAAGAAGAAAAAGAGGAATAGAAGATTGCAGAAGAGTACAGAGAAGCCCACAGATAGCAGGAAGTTTGAATTCCAAGATCTCCCACTACTTACTATGTAATTTACATAGTGAGAATAAGCTGAAGGTGTTGCCAGTCACAATGAAATTTTAGTTTGCACAATTCAAGATCAAGTTAGAACTCTTTCAGTGATGTGTCTTATTTTATATCTCTGCCTACTGTGCTCACTTGAAATACAACTTTCTCAACTTGCACAATTCAAGATCAAGAAACAGATCTTTACATGGTATGGGAGAAACCATATCACCTATGATGATATGACTGGTATTGAAGAGGGAATTAAGTTCTTTAATAAAATTCCTAAGGGGACGTAGTTCAATTTGATGTCAAAATGATATCACTATCTTATCCTATCCTATACTATATAATAAAAGGCTAATATGCAAATAGACTGATCAGCAAAACAACCAACCAACCAACCAACCAGTCACTATCACGTGTGCTGACCACCAGGAGGTGCATGCGGAACATGGTGGGCGTTGGCAGCAAGCGGCAGAGCAGTGAACATGGCAGGTGTCGGTTGCGATAGGATGGTAGAACAGGTGAGTGGGGGTGCCAGACCAAGGCGGGGCACCGGTCGCTATCATCAGGGAGAGCCTCTGGTGGTTACTAAAAATTCTTTGCTCCCATGTGCAGCAGTCATGCCTGGTGCTTGCACCTGCTGCTGGCACCAGCCCCGCTCACACTTGCTGCCAGCACCCAGCGCTGGCCCCAATTGCTTGGCGCCATCAGTGGGTGCGAGTGGCGGCTGCCAACCCCGATAGCCCCTCAGGGCATCTCAACCTCTCCCTGCTCCTGAGGGGCAATCAGGGCAGCAGCCACTGCTCACACCTGCTGATGGTGCTGGCCTTGCTTGCACCCACTGCTGGCACCAGCACCAAACACTCCATGCTGTCAGGGGGTATGAGTGGGGCAACTGTCGTCAGCACGTGGGAGCAGCGGCAATGGAGCGGGGCTGCAAACAGACATGGGACCCATGCCATAGTGGGAGAGGCTGGGTGAGGATGTGGAGGATGGGCCAAGACCCATCCCTGTGACCACTGCAGCCTCTTAGCCCACAGTTCCTTTCAAGGTGCATGAATTTGGGCACTGTTCCCTCGTAATAGAGTAATTCTCTAAAGACAAGCATTCCAGGTGAATGCACCACAATTAGAAATCAGTATGCAGTGTGGTATGCAATAAACACTGGACTGAAATTAGAAGAACTGTTCTCATTCAGCCCAGTCACTAATTAAACAGTTATGTAACTGTGGGTAAGTCACCTGTAAAAAGATGGGGTTAAACAATTATCAAGAACCCTTATGCTTGATGATTCTATATTTGATTGTAATACTGTCCCACAGAACTTTCTGCAATGGTGAAAATGATTAACATATTTGCTGTCCACTTTGATAGCAATCAGACATCTGGCTATTGAGCCTGTAATGTGTGGTTCGTGTAAGTGAAGAAGTAAAAGTTTTAAATTTTATTTCACTTTTATCAATTGAGATGTAAATAGCCACATGTGCTAGGTAGCAATCCCAGTGAATAGTGCAGAAAGGTCTATAAAATTTATAACATGCAATTTATACCAAAAATATAAGTTTGGAGGTGGGCAATTTTTAGAAAGCAAAATTAACATATATACTCAGAGGGAAAGGCAGATTAAAAGGTAGTCACCTTAAATGAGAGGAGAAATTTAAACTCTTTCAGTGATGTGTCTTATTTTATATCTCTGCCTATTGTGCTCACTTGAAACACACTTTTCCCTTCATCTTTCTCTCATGCACAGCAAGCATAAACAAGCTTCAAGTGCAGTGCAGACAAGATAGGGCTGGATGGCCCAGGGCACTTTGGGTCAATATCAGTGACTCCTGGAAGGCTGGGGGCCCTAAGACCTTGTCTTTATCCACAGGCAGAACAACTCCCCCTACTCAAGGGGCCCATTCTTTAATCAGAAACAACCACAGCAAAGACGAGTGAAACAAGTAGCTTATTGTATAGAGAATCTAAGTAGATAAGAGTTCCATGGTACCCTGGGATGTGGGTGTGTATTCTTGTCTTCTTTCTTTAAAAAAAAAAAAAATCAGAAATGATTGCTATGGCTGGGGTTAACTTCTTGTTTGCATTCTGCTGCATAAAGATTAAAAAATATATACTTTAAAATAAGGCTTGCATAGGGAAGAAGAAAAAGAATAAGCAAGGTATATAGGATTTTTTCCTCCTTTACCCTTAAATACTAGTCTTCAGTGTACTATAAAAGGCACTCTTATTTAAATGCAGTGAATATAAACTTTTTAAAAAATCCCCAAACTTGTCTTTAATAAAACAAGCAAATAAATCATGTTTTATAGATTAAAAAAAAATCTGTACTTTAAAAATCCCTTGAGAGTAAGAATGTTAAAAATTTTTGTGATTGTTGCCCAGTGACAAATATAATTTCTAGTACAGAGTACGTGCTCAATATTTCTCAAATACTGCAAATAAATAAGTTTTGCCATTCAATTCAATAAATATTTATAAGTAACTACTATGTATTTTATTGTTTAATTTTTAAAAAGCCTTCAGAGAAAAATGATTTTCCCCTTAGCATACCCTGAAATGTACTTACCTGGAGAATCTCTGCTGAATGCAGTCAAAGCTGCCCTGAGGGTTGTCTTTACCCACATTTGACAAGTAGAAGTTAAATGTATGCACTTCGTTGATGGGATCATTTCTGGGAATTTTGACAAGCTAAAAGGAAAGAAAAAGAGGAAAACACCTCAAATTATAAATTTTCTATAAAATGATATGATGGCTGACTTTCAAGTAATGTTCACTTTATACCTAAGCCCTATTTTGCATTTAAGTTACCAATCATCTAAGAAATCTGGCAAGTGTATCTATAATTCACCATATTCTCGTGTCCACTTTTTACTCTAAAGTGCCAGTAATCACTTCTACCCAATAATTAGCTTATGAGAGGAACCTTGTTCATTGCAAATAAGCAAATAATTATAGTTCACACGCAAGAGTTACTAGTGAATTGGCCAAAAAGTTTGTCCTCTTTTGAGCTAGCTACACAGGATCTGTTTGGCTGCTATGACCCTTCGCTGAACAGCTTCTAGATATTTAATTGCTCTCTAACAATAGCTGTGGCCGGTGTGGCTTAGTTGGTTGAGCGTCATCCCATGCATTGAAAGGCTGCTGGTCCGATTACTGGCCAGGCCACACGCCCATGTTGCAGGTTCAGTCTCTGGTTGGGATGCAATCAATGTTTCTCTCACATTGATGTTTCTCTCTCTTCTTTCCTCTCCTTCTAAAACCATTTTTTATAAAAACACATTAAAATGCTTTCTAAGATAAAGTCCATGTCCTAATCTGTTGCTCTCTTATTATATATATACATATATAATTTAAATCTTGCTACTTTGAGTAATATTTTTGAAGACTATCTAACAACATAAGATGAATGCCATAATTACATTCATAGCAAAACGAACCCCTCATTCATCCTTAAGTTCATAGAACAGGGTCAGCAGCCTACTGAGATGATTTTGCAAGGCATTCTGAGGCTGAGCCCCAGGCAACATTGTGAAACAGGGTATGCTTTCCATGCTCCTGCTCAAAGTCTGGTTTCTCTACTAGATGAGGGAAGGGATAGGACGGCTCTAGATAACTGAGCCCCTGCACCAGGATTACATTCCTGGCACATGATAGAAGCTTCATAAACATCTGTGAACAAATGAACTGGAATATTCTCACTGTCTTTCAACTGTTCCACCCTTTCCAGCTCCTGAAATCTTTCTTCCCTTGGATCTGTAGGGGCCACCATGAGGACAATTACAAAAAGGATTTGTTGGATTGAATGTAAAATATGACATCCTGCTGTCCAGCCCCCAAATATACTTAGTCTTAGTAATTTAGTTCAAAACTTGGAGGAGAAAGTATTGTATAATTCTTATTCTTCTCCCTACATCTCTCCTTTCTATGATTGGAAGATTAAGACTCAGAATTAACTGGCTGCCAGTGTGTGTGCATGCACACACACTCACAAATGTGCTATTAAGTATAAGTATAAGTATACTTATGTATGTATGTATGTATGACCTTTACATCAGTGGTTTTTAGAGCTGCAGCAATGTAGATGGTACAGACTGACCTAATCTCAGGCACTTGCTGAAAAAGATCTGAATAAGATGTCATCAAGTGATCTTTGTATTTTCAAAATTTCAAAAGCTTAAATTACATGGTCTATAGATGTAGTGTATCTAATTTCCTGAAGATGGTACAAATTAGATTCAAATTTTATTTGTATCGATATCTAAATATACTCTTACAAATAAAATGGATATATGAAGGAGTACTAATGTTTATAGCTGGTAAGTCTGCATAACAGTTTATTCCTATGGGGAGTAAAATAGGAGACTGACTTAGTGGAAAGAGCAGGTTGTGCATGACAATTTGGGGTGGGGGGAATGGAGACTTCAGAACTAAACCAAGGGGACCTCAGAGGGAACTGTGGAGCTGGTAAGACCACAGCTAAGGTGGGATTTGAGAACTTGTCTAATTAAGGGCAATAAATGAGACATTTCAGAGACTAAACATGGGGAAACTTGCGAATACTCATCACTCATCTCTCTGACATATAGGAGCCTATTCCACAGTGAAATAGGAATCAGTCCTTTCTTCCAGAATAGTCACAAAGCATTTTCTTATCAATTGACATTTGAATTTACGAAATATGAAAGGGAGATGAAAATGAAATTACTGTTATTGGTAGGCCTAGAATCAACTTCTAGGGACTGGCTAGACACCATAGGAAAAGAAATTCTGAAGTGTGATTTAGAAGTCATCTTGGAAGAATATCCCTTTAGTGATAGGAACTTCTCAATTAATCATATTATTTTAAGCTTTTTCTATAGGTAAGTGGGAATAACTCTTCATTTAGATATTCTAAATATGGTCAGCTTGAAATTTTCAGCTAAGTGCCTTAAGAATGAAATATTTTAAAAGTATCAAAGACTATGATTCCAAACAGCTTCTTATTCAAGATGAAGAATATAAAAATATACCACCATGTTCTGGGTAACTGGAAAAGTAGATTTTATATTTCATTCCAAAAATGAAAGATTGAAAAGCAAAGATTTAGGACCACATTCCACAATCCTCCTTCCAAACTCCAGTCTGTCTTTGATAAAAAGCTCTGAAGAAAAAGTTTCAGGAAACTTTCAGACATTTATAATTAACATAAACACCGTATACTGAGATTTGTAAGTCAAGGCTTCTAATTATTCCGAGATACAAGCTCAGGCATGTGGCAATGGAATACTGTCTGAAAGGTCATTTCAACATCAAGTCACAGATCTCCTATTTACATAAGGATGTAGGGCAGAAATGCAATGTGCACACTGCTGCAAATTTCTCACATGAGTGTGCTAACTTCTGCTTAAAAGCCATCTGTACCTTTTCTTGCAGAGGTTATTTACCCTTAAGTCAAATACTTTCTACTCAATATTAGATTGAGGCAACACACTAGATTAAAAATAAGACCATCAGGTTTTTCTTTAACATTTATTTAAAATAAATGCTTTATTCTTTTGTGGGTATTACAAATGATTTAAACTTACAGAAGCTTTTCTTGGACAGTAATTCTGTGAGTTTTAATATTGAGCCTTTCCTGCTAATGTGACTATAAACACAATGAGATCCTTGTGACTTAGCAGTACCACAGCTTGATATGATAATGCTTGGTCTTTAAAGCAGACTCATCATGTTGACAGGCCATAGAAATAATATAACTGATTCTTCATTTCATAGAAAAGGAACAGAGAGAGGTTCAGTGACTTGCTCAAGGGTTATGACTCTATTTAAAATTGCAACTCCTTACTCCTAACCCTGCCCCCATGTTTGTCTAGAGCACTAAGTATCTGCACTAAATCACAAAATATGTTTATTCTCTTTTTCCCCTGACTATAAT
The DNA here is from genome assembly GCA_027563665.1 of Antrozous pallidus. Taxonomy (NCBI): domain Eukaryota; kingdom Metazoa; phylum Chordata; class Mammalia; order Chiroptera; family Vespertilionidae; genus Antrozous; species Antrozous pallidus. The sequence goes on from CM050512.1 coordinate 57,368,324, forward strand.
ATAGTCCTTAGAAAGATGTAGATTTTTGTCTGGTGTATTCCCTATATATATCACCAGTATCTTGAACAATGTGTTGTACAGAGTAGTCACTCCATACATGTTTGTTGAATGAAAATGCTGATTAATTAAAGCCTGTGCCAGTTCTAGAACAACTAACGTGTCTGCTCTCTTTCCACCAGTATTTCCAAAGCATGTTGAAAAGTTTCTGTATATATATATATATATAGTATATATATATATATATATATATATAAAAGGGGTTCATCTTCAAATAAATTTGGGAAATGCCTGGTTAAACTAAACAACTTTCTTTGCTATAAGTTCTTTCAAATTAGTTGTTTCCCAATTTGTATGACCCCAGAACCCATCTCCTCTGATATCTCAAGAGACCAGTTTGGCTCTTAGTATTATTTGGCTATGATATCTATTATTTTACTACATATACACTGTATATCTTACTTTGGATATAGATAAAGACTGCTATAAACATTTAAACTTTAGAATTCCTCATTGTTCTCAAATTTTTCCCACACTTTTAATGAATCTGTCAGTTTAGCTAGAGGAGTGCATTTGCATGTACTGTTCAGGTGTCAGAGTTTAGGGGCAGCATAAAACATCTAGAATCAGAACAGAAAACAGAAACCTCAACCAGAAAGCCACAAGTCCTATTTTTCAAACTAGAGCTGTAGTTATGACTTAAGGCCTAACATTACAGGTTTAGGAAGGAAAACAAAAAGGCCTCTCAGATCAGCCCAGATGTGGAAACCAAAGGGTGCGTTTGGGAGAGCAGGAGAGGCAGGGTATCTTTCACTGCAATAGAAAACATTAAGTAGCATTACAGAAATCAGTAAGAAATAAATTTTCCCACTGACAGAGAATGGCAGGGGTATACAGGGTTCCATACATGCTAGAAATAACTGAAATTTCCACATGATACTTTAGTGAGACAACTAGTGCAAAATCTAAATTTTCTAGCACAAAAATAAAACTGGCAGTTAAAAAAAATTCAGGCCATGTAGCAATGAATATGTATAATTCAGGAAAAAGTAAGTCCATTTATTTCCTTTTATTCTTTGTCTTTAGCAAGATGTGTATTAAAGAAAAAAAGTGAAGTTAAATATCTTTCTCTATTATTCTTCACATAACTTCTTTAGATCCAGTTATTAAAATTTCTTATAAAGTTCTTGATGAAAGGATAGAATAAGCTGATATTGAGCTTTCTTGGTTATGTTACTTCTACAGGGTATATGGCTTATTAGAAAAATAATTTCTTGAGAATTATATTTTCATCCCTAATATATTATTTCAAATTCATGGCCATTTTGGAGAAACCAATGATGGTAGTATTTCAAAACTAATTTTAATTGGTTATGAATAAGCAATAACATTTATAGAAATAAAGTGCTAATTTTTAAAAGTCAAACATACCCAAAGTTACTATATAATTAAAACTGAAGCCAAGACCGGTTTGGCTCAGTGGATAGAGCATCGGACTGCGGACTGAAGGGTCCGGGGTTCGATTCCGGTCAAGGGCATGTACCTTGGCTGCGGGCACATCCCCAGTAGGGGGGTGTGCAAGAGGCAGCTGATCAATGTTTCTCTCTCATCGATGTTTCTGACTTTCTATCCCTCTCCCTTCCGCTCTGTAAAAAAATCAATAAAATATATTAAAAAACAAAAAAACAAAAAAAACCTGAAAACAAAAAGCAAAAACACACACAATAAACAACTCCCTTGAGTAATTTTTGGCTCTGTTAATATGAAATCAGCCTTATAAATGTGTCTAATATAAGATGACATTGATTGATGGATTTGTGCATTTAATTCACTTATTCCATAAATATTAACTGAGTGCCCACTATGTCAGGCACTATTCTAATATCTGTGATACATTAATAAATAAAACTGACAAAGATCCCTGCATTTAGGTACATATACATATAGAAATCCAGGAGTGAGATGATGGTGACTTGGACCAGGAAATGGGAAGATGTAGATGGAAGATGGATTTGGGATACAATCTGCAAGATTCCTAGACATACTGAATGTGAAGAATGTAAGAAAGAGAGAAATCAAGAACACTAATGTGTTTTCCCTTAAAAGAATAGAATTGTGTGTGTGTATACAAATATATTTATTTGTCTATATATGTGTATTTGGTATCTTGAATATGACAATGAATATTAATATACCTAAATCAATCCATACTAGGTAAGTGCATTAAAATACAAATGACCAATGCTGGTTTCACCAGCTAAAAAGGGGGCTTCAAAGTGAGTTCTGTTATGACTCATTTTGTAATGTCATGGCTAAAAATTATTTAGAAAAGACCAGGTGGTTGGGTCTTTTGGTTGGTAGCTGGGTATTTCCAGAAAAAAAAAAAAAAGAAGAAGGTGGGTGTATGTTTGACAGTTATTGGCAGAGGAAATATGCAAATAGCAAATACTAGAGATACTGTATCAGGGGAAAGGTATACAGATTATGAAGCATGAGAGAATAGAAAATCTGTATTTGAAAATTACTGTAAAACTGATATAAGCGCCAAAGTAGCTTTTAGAAGGAAAGTGAGAAAGCCGCTGAAGTCTGTTCAAACTTCATGGCTATTAATCCACAAGTCTTTCTTTGATAGCAAAAACTAAAACCTCTCATTCAGTTCTGTAACTATCATAAAACTGCTTTTCATTTTCATTTTATTAATCAGTCCCTTCTAAAACTTAAGTATATTCCTTAGAATCAATACTTATATATAGAAAAGAATTCCCATCTTATTCCTAAATCTGCCTAGCCTCCCATATCATCCATCTCCCAGTTTATAAACTTCTATTTATCTAGTGACTGAGGTTACTGGCATCCTGGGGAGTCAACTGGACTCTTCCCTCACACCACTGAATACTCTCAACATCCAGATAACCATAGCCCTACTGCTTTTACTTCCTAAATGATCTCTCAAATGTATGTTCTCATCTCCTTCCTCTGCTTTGGGTCAATATCACCTTTGCTTGGACAATTGTCTTTCAATCTCCACTTTGCCAGTTCTTGGTCCCAATCCTCTAATCATTCAGCTGCCCAAACTAGTCTCATAAAATGCCCATGTCAGTCCCAAGAATAATTTATTTCTTCAGGGTTTCCTACTACATATATATCATATAGTCTAAGCTCCTTAATAGAACATATGAGGTTCCTTCTCAATAGAAGGGCCTGACTCTCCGCTTATATTTAATGTCCCCACTTCATGTTTTGGCTTGTGCTAACTTATCCTTTATTTAAGCTCATTTCCTAAACCCTCCCCTCAGGGAGCAATTCATTCGCCAGGAAGGTAGATTTAGAAGTCCCCTGGCAGGGTTCCCACAGCCCTCTCTATGGCTGCCTTCACTAGACTGGATGCCAAGTATCTGTTTAGGTGCCATCCTCCCCATTAGACTTTGAGTTCTTTGGAGACAAGGACCATAGTCTTACTTTCACATGTATTTGGGACACAATAAATACCTAATAAAAACATATTGGATTCATGTGAAGAAACTTGGGTCTAGATTAAGTTTACTCAGAAAAAGCCTTATGATAAGGACACTAAAAAAGTAGAGATGTAGCTGAAATAGATTACTTAAGAGTCTGTGGAAAACCAGATCTTTCAGAGCAGGCAAAAATAACAAAATGAAAGAAGGAAAAAAAATCCCACACAGTTGCCTGCTATGTGATACAAATATCAGGATGAGAACATTTCTAACCTCTCTTGTGCTATATTTAGCCCTATAACCTAGACCAATGGATTCCTGGGTTTATGGAACTTAAATTTGTAAGTTTTATTTGTTTTTAAGTATCTTTACTAAACACTCACAAAATACTCTGGCCTTCCCAAATTCAATTAGAAAATAATGATCCAGCATCTTTAAGCCACTTTATATTTTAAAGGATTTAGGGAGACCACAGTAAGTAATTAATTTAGTAATTCTCCTGGTCAAGCAGGAAGAAGAATTTTGTTTTTAAAATGATTTGTTTCTTCAAAACAAAACCCAAACCTGAATTCTACAAGGAAAAATATCTTAAGTGTGTTTGTCAATTTCCAAATTCATTGCCAATCTTCTCCTTTTCTTGTTCTCTTGGAGTCTTGAGGAAAGCTCTTTTTCTGTCATACCAGGAAGGAACTGCTACAGAAACAACGGTGGGAAGAAATTGATGCATGGCAGTCAGAGACAGCTGTGTAAGTCTAGGGGAGAGACTGATGCTTGACAGTTGTGAACCCTTCAAGTTGCTGAAAGTGACCCAGGCCCTAGATTTTGTAATACACATGGTTTCACCCCAACTCAATGTTACCACGAAAACTTGTAAATTTAGTAACATAAATAATATTTAAGTCTGAAGACTGTTTCTATACAGACTTGGAAGTATATTTAACTCTTAATTCTCCATTTTTTAATATCAATAATAGCCAAACCTTTTAAAAAGCTATAGAATAATATTTTTTAAAAACCTTATGGGGATGCCCTAGATGGTTTGGCTCAGTGGATAGAGCGTCAGCCTGAGGACTGAAGGGTCCAGGTTTATTCCAGTCAAGGGCACATGCCGAGGTTGCCAGCTTGATCCCAGTAGAGGGCGTGCAGGAGGCAGCCAATCAACGATTCTTCCCCATCATTGATATTTCTATCTCTCCCTTCCTTTCTGAAATCAATAAAAACATATTTAAAAACTACAATCTTATGGGGAAACTAACCATGTATTTCCTCTGGGTGAGGAAAGGAACAGTGAGTGACTGGGAATGCTAAGGCAGCCTCAATGATAACATCACAAAATCTCCAGGCTCGGAACCAAAGACATGAAACCATGGCTCTACACTAAGGAAAAAGAAATAGCAATCAGATGTACCATAGCCAGGGATATAACTGTATTAATTAAATTTTAGTCACATCTTAAATGACGAACATGACAGACTGTTTACAAAATATGAACTCTTCTGTGCCTTTTTAAATGCTTATTAGTGCCAAATACTTGAAGGATTCCAAAGATAGGAAACAGTGTCCTACTGCCTTGTTCGCTTTGCTTTTAAAAATGTTTTCTTTATTATTGGATCAGCTTGTATTTCCAGTTCAAAGGTGGGTTTCCCTAAATGCTATGAGAAGAAAAAAGTAAGAACTCTTCTACACACACATGAAAGGGGAAGTGCAAATAGACTACAACCAGTGTGCTAGGTCATGAGCTCTGCAGCAAATTGCCCTGTTTCCAAGTCTGACTCCAGAGTCTCTTATCTGCATTACTTGTAACTTAACCTCTTTAATCCCGTTTCCTCATCAGTACAGTGTGGTTGTATTGATATTACCTTGTATGGTTGTTGTGAAATTTAAAAAGATAAACCTATCTCACCACCATTCTCTTGGATTGAATCAGAACTAATTCTGTGTAGTGATAAATATTAGACTTATTGTGGTGATCACTTGAAATATAAACAAATATCAAATCATTATGTTGTATACCTGAAACTAAGATAATGTTATATGTCAATTATAGCTTAGTACTAAAAGAATAGGTAAGAAAAAAGATAACCCATCGAAAGTAGTTGGCAAAATATCTAGGACATAGTATGCGTCCAAAATTTTTTGCTCTGATGATGTAAAGACAGTATTAGGGAGCTCACACTCTGATTTCATCCTGTTTGATTCAAACACACACATACTTTCCTTAATGTAATGATGCTTTTGATTTTTAAAGTAATTTTCAAATGGTAAAGGATTGGTAATAAGTGTCTTGTGGATACTCAAAAGTTTACAACACTTATTCTGAATCCTTGGTATTTACAAAAGTAAGGAGCTGGAAACCTTCAAGGACATAACTTAAGGATTAGTTTAAACAGAAGCCAGAAGAAGCTATCTGGGCAGATAAAGCAAAAGACTAGCAATATTTCTAATTGTTCTAAACTCAGAGAAAAAAACGATACAAGAATGAATAAGTCACAACAGGTGTTTATGAAAGGCTGAAAAACTGCAGGTGCCTGCTGCTACTCTAAAAGGGTAGTAAACACTGCTTCTCATGAGCCCTACCCAGAAAAAGAAACGCTGCCTTCACAGCCCCAGATACTAACTACAGTACAACAACAACAACAATAAAAAACCAAAGAAAATAGAATTAAGGATTCTCAAGGGAAACACAACTTGGTGACTACAGCATTCAATATTTATAAACACAAAAAATATTTTAAGGATTGTGTTTCTTTGCTTGTGTCAAAGCCTACAGTATTTTATATTTTATAAATCTCTTTCAAAACATCTATCCTGGAAATACATTCCTTAGGTAAGGTTCATTTCATAAAATGTAATTCTAATCAGTTTTCACGTGTCAATATCCTTCAAGACTATAAAAGAAGTAAAACTATTTCTGATTTTACATGTATAATGCTATTGATACACACAGTTCTAACCCAGATAAAAATTGCAGTTCTGACCCAGACAGAAAAAACAAAAGGAGTTCATCTCCACCATATCAGTACTATAAAAAAGTTACAGGAACTTCTTTAGGATAAAGGGAAATAAAAGAACATAAATATAAATAAAATGACAATAACTACATATTTAACAATAAACACTTTAAATGTAAAAGGATTAAATGTCCAATAAAAATATATAGAATAGCTGAATGAATAAGAAAACAAGACCCATATTTATCCTATGTAATAAAGAGCTAATATGCAAATGGTCATCATACCCTCATACCGTGATGCCCTCACACCATCACAGTCCATTACCAGGAGGCTGCATGCGGGTGGAGACCTGGCAGCAGGTCCCGGTGCCGATGGCTCCAGGGGGCGAAGCTGGGGGTCCCTTGAGGCCATGTCTCCCACCCCGATGCCGGGGAAGGGGGACCTAATGCCATGCCCCCTGCCCCAGTGCTGGGACATGAGGCTGTGTTCCTTGCCTAGTAGTGCTTGATGGAATGGGGCTGGTCAGGTCTTGGTGTTACCCAATGGGGGTGAAGCCAGCTGGACACTTCTATTATATAGAAAGGGCAAATAGCAATATTAAAATATTTCCTCTAATTAATTCCCCTCTAAAGTGCATGAATTTTGTGCACTGGGCCACTAGTATAATAAAAATCTAATATGCAAATTGACTGACTGGTGGAATGACTTGTGGAACATCTGGTTGCTATGATGTGTGTTGACCATCAGGAGGTAGATGCTCAATGCAGGAGCTGCCCGGAGCCTGCAGGTCCCAGGCCAGCCAAGCGGGTGCCAGTGGGGGCTCCCCTGATCATCCTGCTAGTTGCCCCAAAGAGGAAGGCAACTGGCGGTGGCGAGGGGTGGGGCTGGTGAATAGGCAGTGCCAGACCAGTCAAGGTGGATGCCAGTGGTAGTTCCTGGATTGCCCCACCAGTTGCCCCACCGGTTGTCCCACTGGTTGCCCCACAGATCAGATGTGATCACTGGCCATCCCTAGGGACTCTACCTGGGCCTCTAGTGTTGTCTATAAGAGACACAAATCAGATAAAATAACACACACTGGAGAGAACCAAGATGGCGGCACAGGTAAAACACCTATCTTACCGTCATACACAGCAATTTTAAAACTACAACTTAACAAAAGAACAAACACCATCCAGAATCACCGAAAAGCTGGCTAAGTGAAAATTCCACAAATAAAAGTGAAGATAAGACACTGTGACTCGGAGGAGCGGCTAAGGACAGCGTTGAAGATACACGTGGAGAGAGGTTTGGAGGAGCGTGCGAGCCAGCAGATAGGGCGGGCGGCTGAAAACCGGCCAGTTTTCTTGAATGGGGGAGACAAAGACATCCCACTAGACTGATTCTCCAGCTCTGGGTGAAGTCCTGGAAACCCACAATTATACGGGGTAAAAAGTGGACAGTGGGAGGGCATGCCGAAGCTCAGGTGCTGCAGGGGTCTGCCGGCTTGTGGAGAAGGCGAGCTTGTGCGAAGTGTGCATGAGCTTGGGAACAGCACAGCTGCCTGACCGCACAGAGAGCACTCATGACTTGCTCTTTCATTCGGGAAACCGCCAGACTGCATTGTTTTGCGACCTTGGGTGAGACACTGGGTGTGCAGACTCATTTGGGGAGAGGCTGAATTCTCCAGCAGCCAGTGGAGCTCAGCAGCGGCTCTCTCTCAGAGTCCCTGGGGCCACATAGGGCCCAGCTGATGCTGTCTGCTTGGCCCGGAGACTCCGCCCATCCAACCCTAGCACAGCTGAACGCCACAGACAATTGGCCTGGAGGTCAACCCCTCCAAGTGCTAACAACGATTAACCTGAGCTTAACTTCAGCAAGACTGTGCAACCCATATCCACCTCAGGTAACTGGGGGGCTGAGCCACTGTTCCTTGTAGGACATCTACCACAAAAAGCTAATTGACCAACTCAGGGAAGCAGCCACCATGCAGAGACATGGAAAGAAATCAGATGTGAAAGAAATGGAGGGAAATAAACGACTGGACATGGAATTCAAAACGACAGTTATAGGGCTTTTCAAGAGGCTCCTAGGAAAGGTCGAGATCTATAAGGAAATAAGCAAGACCTACAAGGAAATGAATGAGAGCCTCAAGGATAGGAACGAGACCTGCAAGGAAATGAACAAGACCAATGTGGAAATGAACAAGACCATCATGGAAATGAATGAGTCCTACAAGGAAATGAACGAGACCCTCAAGGATATGAATGAAACTCTCAAGGATATGAAAAAGGACCAACCAGAAATTAAGCATACACTGACTGAAATAAAAAATATTATACAAAGACCTAAAAGTACTCTGGAGAACCCCAAGAACCAAGTTAAAGATTTGAAATACAAAGAGCTAAAATCCACTCAGCTGAAAAAGCAAGAAACCCAAAGTATCCAAAAAATTGAAGATAGTGTAAGGGGCCTCTGGGACAACCTCAAGCATACCAACATCCAAATTATAGGGATGCCAGAAAAATAGAGAGTAAGACAATGAAAACCTATTCGAAGCAATAGTGACCAAAAACTTCCCACACCTGGTGAAAGAAATTGATTTAGGAGTCCAAGAAGCGCACCAAACCCCAATATATAGGAACCCTAAGAGGACCACACCAAGGCACATCATAATTAAAATGCCAAGAGCAAAAGACAAAGAGAGAATATTAAAAGCAGCAAGAGAAAAATAGGTAGTTACCTATAAGGGAGCACCCATATGATTGTCAGCGGATTTCTCAACAGAAACGATGCAGGCCAGACGGGAGTGGCAAGAAATATTCAAAGTGATGAATAGCAAGAATCTACAACCAAGATTACTCTAGCTAGCAAAGCTATCATTCAGAATTGAAGGTCAGATGAAGTGCTTCGCAGATAAGAAAAAGCTAAAGGAGTTCATCACCACCAAACCAATATTATATGAAATGCTGAAAGATATTCTTTAAGAAGAGGAAGAAGAAAAAAGATAAAAGTGTAAATTATGAACAACAAATTCACATCTATCAACAAATGAATCTAAAAATCAAATGAATTAATAAGCTGATGAAGAGGATAAACTGGTGAATGTAACAGAATCACAGACATAGAGAGGGAATGGTCTGACAATTCTTGGGGAGAAAAGGGGTGTGGGAAGTGCAGCAAGAGACGGGACAAAAATCATGCAACTATGGGAGAGGACAGTGGAGGGGGATGAGGGCAGAGGGTGGGATGGGTATCAGGTGGAGGGGAGCTATAGGGGGAAAAAGGGATCAATGTAATTAATAAACTGAACAATAAAGATAAAAAAATAAAATAAAAAATAACACACGCCGACTAAAATTAAAGGAATGAGAAAAAAAAAAAGCTGGGTAACAATATATCAGACAAAACTAGATTTTAAAACAAAAACCATAAGGAAAAAAAAGGACATTTCATAATGATAAGAAGATATAACTCTTGTAAACATTTATGCACCCAACATAGGACCAACTATAAAGCAAATATTGATGGACATACAGTATTAGGGTTATGGTTAGGAAACCGAAAAGGAAAAACAAACAAACCAGCAGTTCTGATTTCTAAGAGAATTGGTTCTTCTGATGTAAATAAAAGGGCCTGTCAAGTCTCTTAGATCAACTGCTTTATGACCATAATAAATACAGAACTAAAAATATTAATTTTTAAGAATAGCATGCTTAAGCTTTTGGTAAAGCCATCAAAGTTATGTCTTCAAATAGAGAAAGAAATATGTTGGCAAAGGACAATGGTTTACATTTAGACAGCTAAGGTAACTACTGTATTTGGATAATTCATATTGCAAAGCATTTGCTTGATTATCTTTTAGATAATTATTTAATTCTATTACAAGGCAGATTCATACACACCAATGTTCCTTTAGAACAATGTAACTATATGAGGTAGCAAAACATTTTATCCACTTGCCAATAACTTACTTCATTGCCTCATAGAAAAGATGGGTTCATGAGAAGTTTGAAATGTTCTGGTAAGAAAGACAGGCAGCCCTGGCCAGGTAGCTCATTTGATTAGTGTGTTGCCCTGATACTCCAGAGTTATGGGTTTGATCCCTGGTCAGGGCATATACAAGAATCAACCAATGAATGCATAAATAAGTGGAACAATAGATCGGTATTTCTCTTCTCTCTCTCTCCCTTCCTCTCTCTCTAAAATCAAGCAAATAAAAAAATAAAGGGAAAGAAAGACAGGTATTTAAAGGCAAGGGTGGAAATTCAAAAGCATTAAATTATTAGGACTATATACAATGTAAAGAGAAATAGAATGACAAAAGAGCAAAATACGTAAAAAGATAGAGTAATAGAATAACTATTTTTAAAACTTAGAGGAATAGTGTAACTATTTCAAAGAAAATCCATGAATTAATAAAAACTTCTCCCCACTATAATGGGAGAAACAAAGAAAGAAAGTTAAAAAACTCAAAACCACTCCTAGCAATATCAGATGAAGACAACACATTTGATGATACTTCATGTTACCCATGCCAGATAGTTTCAAGTAAATCATACTATTAGTTTTTAAACATTATCAAATAATTACTTATGAAATTAAAAAATATTGGCCAGGGGAAACACTTCCTGACAGGCACTTAGAACAGTGGTGAAAATAGCAGCAGCAGCTTTCTGGGGTTGAGGTGGAGGTGGCAGTGAGGTGGGCAACTGGGAGACAGTGATAAATAACTTTAAAAGCATTCATACCTTCTGACCTAGTAATGCGACATCTAGGAATCTAGCCTGAAGATACAATTAGAAATGGAAGTAAAGGTTTTGTTTGTTTATCATACCCTTACTGTTATATAGAAACTGTTAAGTAAGGGCTAAAGAAATACTAGTGCAACTATAAAATAAAATGTTAGGTAGCTATTTAAAAGTAACTTTTACTAATTATTGTCAGGAAAATTCTCATGACGTATGTTCAATGAAAAAATCAGGATATAAAAAAGCAGTAAGTACACTGTGAATGCAGTTTTTTAAAAGGTATGTGTGAATGTGAAAAAAAAAAACTAGAAGAAATCCAACACTAAATGTTTTTCACTGTTAGAGACATTATTCATCTTTATCCTTGTATGTACTTTTATAATTCTCAAATGGCATTCATTTGTTCTTCTATAAGAAAAACAATAAATTCTGCTTTAAAAATACTTAGAATTTAAGTTTTCACTATGACATTTGCTCTTCATGATTTAATCACCTTAAATATTTCTGAAAAAAATTACTTTTACAGACTCAGAAATTGTGAAATACTAGAAGACTATCCAAAATTAATCCTGACTCATAATTCTTATTCAAGTCCTCTAAGAAGGAACAGAACACTATCTTCCTTAAAAAACAAAAAGCAAAAACAAACAACAAACATCCCTAGTAGGAGGTTTTTCTTTAGTCAAATACAAAACTCTCAAACATCTATGGAAATATGTCAATAACATCTTTTATTTTATTTTGTTTATTTATTTTTAAAATATATTTTGTTGATTTTTTACAGAGAGAAGGGAGAGGGATAGAGAGTTAGAAACATCAATGAGAGAGAAACATCCATCTGCTGTCTCTTGCACACTCCCTACTGGGGATGTGCCTGCAGCCAAGGTACATGCCCTTGACTGGAATCGAACTTGAGACCCTTGAGTACGCAGGCTCTATCTGAGCCAAACCAATTAGGGCTGTCAGCAACATCTTTATTGTTTAGTGGAAATGGAACACTCTCAAGTCCCTTCCCTCCATCTTAATCTGTAAATACTGACTTTAATGAATTACCAAAACAATTAGATTAAGAAAAAACTAAAAGGCATTCAGATTAGTCATTAGAAAGAATTTCTTAGTATTAATAGAATATTAATATATAAATCAATGTGGTTATGCCTTATATTCTCACTCCAATATAAGATATCCCCTGTATAACTGAGTGATTATTAAACCCTCTAAGTATCAAAAAAGACTGCCCTTTTACTATAGCTGCTTAAAGTATCAATGCAACTAATATTGATCCAAACTTAATTCTTAATCAGCTTTCCACTGCATTCTGAGTTTTATTACCTGAAGGTCCTTAAAAACCTTATCTTTTAAAATTCAAACTGACTACTACTTTTCAATCTTACAATTTGACCTTTGTAGATCTGACCCATCCCAGGGGACTTCATAATACTCCTGCTCCAAATGTCAACTGTTAACTCAGAAAGGAAAGTAGCCTCTTCTTTCAAGCCACTGATAATACCAGCACTCCTGCCTGTACTTTCCTTCTACTTGGGAGAAAGATCACAGATGGAGAGAACATTTTCTTTTTGCACTGATAGATGACAAAGCACCTCTATCAAGTAGTTGACTAGCAAAATATTTAGCTGGTGTCTAGCTATAGATAACTTCTCAAGACTTACCTTCTCCATTTTCCTTGTCAACCTGTTTTTTAAACCTAGAATATTCATTAAGCCTTTCTTCTGGACTCTTGACATATTTAAACTTGACATCTCAGAAAATTTCTTTTATGTAATTAGAACAATTAGGAAATATATATAGTAAATATAGATATATATATTGTAAATCACCATCTTTAACATTCTGTATATAGCATTTGGTATACAGGTCTTACAGTTCCTAGGTTAAATTTACTTCCTAGTCATTTTATCATTTTTGATACAGCTGTACATGGACTTGTTTTTTAATTTCTCTATTATAATGTTCAGAAACACAACAGATTTTGTATATTGACTCTGCATGTTGAAACTTTACTGAATTCATTTATTACTTCTAACAGGTTTTTTTTATGGAATCTTTAGGGTTTTCTGTATATCATGTCATCTTCAAAAAGTGTCAGTTTTAATTCTTTTTTCCAATTTAGGTATCTTTTATTTCTTTTTCTTGACAATTTTTTCTGGCTAGGACTTCCAAAACTATGTTGAATAAAAGTGGTGAGAATAGGCCTCCTTGTCTTGTTCCTCATCTTGGAGAAAAGGCTTTCAGCTTTTCACTGTGAGTGTGATGTCAACTGTGGATTGGCATATACATAGCCTTTATTATGTTGAGGAACATTCCCTCTATGTCTTGTTGAGAGTTTATGTTTTTTTTTTTTTAATTACAAATAGATGTTGAATTTTGTCAAATGCCTTTCTGCATCTATTGAGATGATAATATGATTTTTATCCTTCATTTTGTTAATCTGGTGTATCACACTGACTAATTTGCAGATGTTAAAAATGATCTTGCATCCCTGGAATAAATTTTACTTGATCATGATATTTGATCCTTCTACTGTATTGTTGAATTCGCTTTGCTAATATTTTGTTGAAGACCTTTGCATCTTTATTCATCACGGACATTGGCCTATAATTTTCTTTTCTTGTGGCATAGTTGTCTAGTTTTAGTATCAGGGTAATGTTGGCCGCAAAATGAGTTTGTATTTTTGGGTAGAGTATGAGAAAGACTGATATTAATTCTTCATTGGATGTTTGGTAGAATTCACCAGTGAAGCCATCTTGCTATGACCTTTTGTTTGTCAGGAGTTTTTGTTTTGTTTTGTTTTGTTTTGTTTGTTTTTTAAAAAATATATTTTATTGATTTTTTACAGAGAGGAAGGGACAGGGATAGAAAGTCAGAAACGTTGATGAGAGAGAAACACCAACCAGCCGCCTCCTGCACACCCCACACTGGGGATGTGCCCGCAACCAAGGCACATGCCCTTGACCAGAATCGAACCTGGGACCCTTCAGTCCGCAGGCCGACGCTCTATCCACTGAGCCAAACCGGTTTCGGCTGTCAGGAGTTTTTGATTACTGAGTCAATCTTGGTAGGTTGTATATTTCTAGAAATTTATTCCTTTCTTCTAGCTTATCAAATTTGTTAATATACAGTTGTTCACAGTAGTCTCTTAGGATCTTTTGTATTTCTATGATATTGAATGTATTTCATTTCTGATTTGAGTCTTCTCTTTTTTGTCTTGGTGAATCTAGCTAATGGTTTGTCTGAATTGTTTATCATTTCAAATACAAGCTCTTAGTTTCATTGATCTTTTCTATTGTCTTTTTAGTCTCTATTGCATTTATTTCTGCTCTAAGCTGTGTTATTTTCTTCCACTAATTTTGGGATTTTATTTGTTTGTTTAGTTCCTTCAAGTATAAAATTAGGTTGTTTATGAGAAACATTTATTTTGTTTGTTTCTTGAAGTAGGCATTTTTCACTATTAACTTCCCTATTAGAACCATTGTATCACATAAATTTTGTTATGTTGTATTTACATTTTCATTAGTCTCCAAGTATTTTTTTTCTCTTTTGATTCCTTCTTTGACCAATTAGTTGTTCAGTAGCATGTTGTTTAACCTCCACATATTAGTCAATTTTCCCCCATGAATTAATTTCTAGTTTCATATCATTGTGGTTAGAAAAGATGCTTTGCATGATTTCAATCTTAAATTTATTAGGACTTGTCTGTGGCCTAACATGTGATCTATTTTGGAAAATGTTCCATGCACACTTGAAAAGAATGTTTATGCTGTTGCTCTGAGATGGAATGTTCTGTAAATATCTATTAAGTAAACTTGGTCTAATGTGTTCTTTAAGGCTGCTGTTTCTTAATTGAATTCCATATGGATGATCTATGCATTGATATAAATGGGTATTAAAGATACCTTACTATTGTTATATTGCTGTCTATTGCTTCCTTATCTATTTTAATTTTTAGGTGTTCCTATATTGGGTAAATATTTACAAAGTAGAGGTCCGGTGTATGAATTCATGCACTGGGTGGGTGGTGGGTGGTGGTCCCTTGGCCTGGCCTGCAGGATCAGGCCAAAACTAACTCTCTGACATCCCCTAAAGGGTCCCAGATTGCGAGAGAGTGCAGGCCAGGCCAAGGGACCCCACTGGTGCATGATATTCCTCCCATTTTAAAAAGAGACTTCTCTTCATTCTACCCTCCCACTATTAGGCTGCTAGTTTTTTTTTCAAACAGTTATTTCTGAACTGACCACATTACTGAAGAAAATCTTATAAGTTTTTAACCTGGTTACTTGGGTTATCTGTAGATACTGGCAAATTTGCTCCTAATTATCTGTTATCCATAGTTTTTGTTTCATGTCTTTTCCATGACATTACTGAGCATCCTCAGAACAATGTTAAACTATAGAGATGATAGTGGGCATTTGTATTTTATTGCTAACATTAATAAGACTATTTATATTGTCTTATCTCTAAGTATGGTAACCCACTATTAGTTTGGCAAAGATATTTTTCATCGTGTTAAGGAAGAATTATTCTTTCTGTTACTTATCTAAAGTTTTAATCCAGATTTAATACCAATTTTTTTAATCAAATGCTTTTCTGGCATCTATTGAAATAATTTTCCCCCCATCTAATCCATGAAGATGACAAATTATATTTAAAGTTAATCATAATGAAAACAAACTAATTTATGTAATATTTGTTTCTACCAAACAAATACAGCTTGATAGTTAAGAAGCTTTATGACATAATGAGCACCTATGAAGTTACCTCCCAACTTAAGAAACAGAACATCCTAATATATAAAAACCCAGGGTCCATAACATTCAAAATGACCGAAGGCTCGACTGACTGGAAGTCAGTGCTGGGTTGTCATGGCGACCCAGTACTGACTGCCTGCTGCTGTGGGTGCTGTGGCCCAGCATTGACTGCCAAGGGGGGCAAAGAGAAACCTGGAGGCAGAAGCAGGGTCTGATCCATAGCCTCTGTGGCAGCTGTTGATCAGCCTTTCCCTCTCTCTTTCTCTCAGGGCCTGATCAGCAGCCATGCCTCTCTTTCTCTTGGGCCACCACTGGTGCTGTTGATCAGCCCCACCTCTCTGATCAGGCCTGTTAATAGGCCCAGAGACACTGACTGGCATAGAAACTGACCAATCAGAAACTAATCTGGGTGAATTGCGAAGGCAGAACCTAAGGTGGGGCCTGAGAGGGCTTTTAAGGACAACAGCTGTTTGGTGTAAGGTGTAAGAAAGCAGTTCAATTTTTTAATGACCAGTTTGGCAGTATAACACATATGGCTGGCTATCAGTCCAGATATAGGAATTATGTATTTTTGTCTGCCAAGAGCATCTCCTCTTGATGAAAAGGCTCCCCTAACCCCCATTTAACAATCCTATCCTATATAATCTATACTACCAAAAGGATAATGTGCTAATTAGACTGGTTCAACCAGCCATCTTCCGGATGTCAGACTTCCTTCTGGACAAAGCCATGGTGGTGGGGACTAAGGCAGAGGCCATTAAGGGCAATCAGGCCAGCAGAGGAGGGAGGTTGGGGGCGAGATCAGGCTGGCAGGGGAGGGCAGTTAGGGATGATCAGGCAGACAAAGGTAGTTAGGGGAAATCAGGCTGGCAGGGGAGAGTAGTTGGGGGTGAGATCAGGGCGGCAGGGGAGGGCAGTTAGGGATGATCAGGCAGACAAAGGTAGTTAGGGGAAATCAGGCTGGCAGGGGAGAGTAGTTGGGGGCAAGATCAGGCCAGCAGGGGAGGACTATTGAGGACAAGATCAGGCTGGCAGGGGAGGGCAGTTGGGGTGAAATTAGGCCAGCAGGGGAGGGAAGTTGGGGTGAAATTAGGCCTGCAGGGGAGGGCAATTGCGGGCAAGATCAGGCTGGCAGAAAAGGGCAGTTAGGGGCAATCAGGCCAGCAGGGGAGAGCAGTTAGGGATGAGATCAGGCCAGCAGGGGAGGGCCACTGAGCGCGAGATCAAGCCCGACAGGGGAGGGCGGTTGGAGGCGAGATCAGGCTGGCAGGAGAGGGCAGTTGGGGCAGCCAAGCCAGCAGGGGAAGGCAGCTGGGGATGAGATCAGGCCGGCAGGGGAGGGCAGTTAGGGGTGATGAGGCAGGCAGGTGAGCAGTTAGAAGCCAGTGATCCCAGATTGCAGTCAGACATCCTCCAAGGAGTCCCCGATTGGAGAGGGTGCAGGCTGGGCTGAGGGAACACCCTCCCTCCCATGCATGAATTTCGTGCACCAGGCCATTAGTTAGCAATAGTATATCTACCCATCTGCTCTTCTCCTGGCCTTTCTGCCTGCCTTTCTCTACAAGAGGTAATAACTTTTCTACCTTTTGTGATTATCATCCTTTATTTTTAATAATTTTATCACATGTGCATATACATATACAACATATTGAATGATTTTTGCCTCTTACTGAACTTTATAAAAATGGTGTCACATTAGCCCAGCCAGTGTGGCTCAGTGGTTGAGCATCAACCTGTGAACCAGGAGGTCACAGTTCAATTCCCAGTCAGGGCACATGCCCCAGTTGTGGGCTTGATCCCCAGTGTGGGGTGAGTAGGTGGCAGCCGATCAATGATTCTCTCTCAGCATTGATGTTTCTCTCTCTCTCTCCCTCTCTGAAGTCAATAAAAATATGTGTTTAAGAAAACAGTGTCACACCAAATGTAGTCTTCTGCCCACTTGGGGCTTTCACTGCCATGTTGTATACTCTAAAATTTAGAGTCTCCTAGTAAATCACCGTCTTTCACTGTTGTGTACTTTTCCACTGCATCAATATGTCATGCTTTATCTCTATTAGCTTGCCATTGTTTTTAATTAGTGTGAACAAAATTTCACAACAGGAGCTGGAAATTCCCTAAGTGTCAGTAATTTAAAGTACCAACACTCCTAAAAGTGTTCACAAATAAGCCAGTATTCTTGACAGCTGAAAACAATAACACCCTTAAGTATGATTTTATTTCATCTGTAAATACACTTTTTTCTTCTTCTCATTACTGGGCCTCCAAATATAATTAAATCCTATTAAATGTACTTTTGGGGTTGTTTCTTGAAAACCTTTTTTGTTCTAAATCCCCATGCCTTCTGGACAGCTCTATCTTGATAAAATGAGGTGTGGTGTATTATCTGAACACCTGTACAGCATGTCCCAAAACAAACACACCCCATGCCTCCTGCCTTAATCTGTTCTTTCATCTATTTCAGATCTTGAATAATGGCCTCATTATCTAACCAAATGCTTGTCATATATATATATATATATATATATATATATATACACACACACACACATATATATATATATATATATATATATAGCCATCCTTGACTCATCCTTTTCCTTCCTTCCCCTATATAAAGAATAACTAAGTCAAGGTAGCTATTGAATAAGCATGTTAAATTGCAAATCTAACCTCATGACTCACTGGAACCCCACATGTGCACGAATTTGTACACCAGGCCTCTAGTATTTAACAAATTTTATCTGTAATTATTGAAAAATAATTGAGCCCTAGCTGGTTTGCCTCAATGGATAGAGAGTTATCCTGTGGACTGAAGGGTCTCAAGTTTGATTTCAGGCAAGGGCACATGCCAGGTTGTGAGCTTGATTCCCAGTAGGAGTTGTGCAGGAGGCAGCTGATCAATGACTGTCTCTTATCATTGATGTTTCTATCTCTCCCTCTCCCTTCCTCTTGGAAATCAATTACAAAATTTTTTCAAAGAAAGAAAAATAATTGGAACTACATACAAAATAACAGAATAGATAACTGTGCATTTATGGTAAATATGGTACTAATGATAAGACTAGAGAGATTTGAAAATTCTTAGCCTAAGGGCAAATTCATTAGCATCAAAGTAAGACTGTGGGCTTTTCAAGTCTTTAAATCAATAACTTTTTTCTTCTAAACTTGTTTTCAAATTAAGTAACTTTTATAAGTTAAGGTTTTTAGCCAAAAATACAAATTTGAGAACATTTTAATTATATACTTCTGTTCCTTACAGTTTACATCACAATTCAAGAATGGTTATAAAAATATACCTTCCCTATAAATTCTCCAGATTATTTAACATGTGGAGCTAAGAAGAAAGCTAGTCAAGAGGGGTGGGGGTAGGGGAGGTCAGGAAATAAAACTATTGAAGATACGCTATTTAGATAAACTCTTATTGCAGAACATAGGAATTCTACTTCCACTGCATGACTATAGTTAATTAAATCTAAGATGCCAGCAATTGTAAAACAATTTATGATTTTATGCACCACTGTATAAAATGCTGACAAACTATGACACAATACTAAGATGCCACTGATAATGAGAAACATTCCAATTCCAAAGACATTCAATGTTAAAAATAAAACATACCTTGAAATCAATAGCATATAGTATTTTGTGTGTATGTGTGTGGGTTAAATATTGTTTGAAATAAGATCTTGGGTTTGTACATATTATGCTGAATTGTTTTTCCTGCTTTAAATTTTGATTTCCTTTTAAGAAAGTTCTTTTAATCTCATCTTGTGTGCCTAGGATAGGGCCATACTCATAGTAAGAGGTCAAAAGATCCAATATACTAAAAGAGTAACACGCAAATGTGACCGTACTTGGCTCCTGATTGGCTATGCTACCAGCCAATCAGGAGCAGGGGCGGGGCCAAGGGCCAGAGCCCCAGGCCAGCAGGGTAGAGATGAAATGGTGATGGCTGCGAGTGCCCAGCCCCTGGACGCTGTGAGGGGAAGCGGCAGCAGCAGCCGCAGTGGTGGTGGTGGCAGCAGGGAGCCCCGGGGGCTGTGAGCGGAAGTGGTTGGCGAGTGCCCAGCCCCCGGGGCCGGGTGGTCACAGGTAGCCGGGGCTGAGCTGAGCAGGGCAATGGCTGAGTGCCCAAGGCCTAAGGCCCAAGACATTAGGCCTTGGGCAGGTTGGGGTGAGCCGTCAGTTGGACATCCCGTGAGGGCTTCCAGTATGTGAGAGGGGGCAGGTTGGGTTGAGGGACCACCCACCCCCAGTGCAATGGTGGTGCTGGAGGCCGCGGGGGTATCGATCGCAGCTACAAACCCAGCCCCAAGCCCGATCATGGTGGCACTGGGGGTCGCGGGGGGTGGTGATTGCAGCCACACACCTGGCCCCAAACCCGGCAATGGCCATGCTAGGGTTGTGATCGCAGCCACAAACCCAGCCCCAAGCCCAGCAATGAAGGCACTGGAGGTCGTGGGGGTGGCAATCCCAGCCACAAGCCTGGCAATGGCGGTGTTGGGGGCTGTGATGACAGCCACAAACCCATCCCCAAGCCTGCCAATGGCGACACTGGGGGGTCGTGATCGCAGGCACAAACCTGGCCCCAAGCCAGGCCAAGGCGGTGCTTGGGGCTGTGGGGGTGGTGATGGCAGCCAAGGTTGTGCTGGGGGCCGCAATCACAGCCACAAACCCGGCCCCAAGCCCAGCAATGGCTGCACTGGGGGTTGCAGGGGTGGCGATCGCAGCCACAAACCCGGCCCCAAGCCAGGACATGGCGGCACTGGGGTCTGGGTGGTCCCGATCAGAGCCACAAACCCGGCCCCAAGCCCGGCCATGGCAGCACTGGGAGATGCGGGGGTTGAAATTTTTATACATGAGGATGTTTATTCAAATGTGTATAGATTCTTGCTCTTTTTCTACTTTCTGGCTATTATGAATAAAGTCCCTATGAACATGTATCCTTACTAATAAAAGCCTAAGTGGTGGTCATGCTGTGATGCCCTCACACCCTCACAAGATGGCTGCGCACACAGCAGGCACATGCAGGTGGCGGGGCTTGGCTTGATGCTGTGTGCATAACATGGAGCCTGCCTGGTAGTCCCGCCTCCTCTTGGCTATGTGGAGCTGGGAGGAGGTGGGTCCCCTGGCTCAAAGAGCGAGGCCTGCTTGAGGATCCGGTGAGGCCTACCTGGAGGTCCCCTGGCTCTACAAGCAAGGCCTGCCTGTGGTATCCAGGATGGCCTGCCTGGGAGTCCCCTGACTCTACATGGCAAGGCCTGCCTGGGGGGGTCCCTTGGCTCCGCATGGAGGCTTGCTTGAGGGTCCTAGGTGTCCTGCCTCCCAGATCCATGTGGCGCAGAGCAGGATCCTCGGCTCCAGCCTACCTTTTTGGGACAATTCATCAAGGAGTCCCAGAGGGATGGGCGGGGCTCCTGCATTGTGACAGGGTACAGGCCAGGCTGGGGGACCCATCCCCCCACCGAGTGCACAAATTTTGTGCACTGGGCCTCTAGTATTTAAATAATGCTCATGGTTTAAATTTAAGGGTGGTTTAGCTGTAAGAATGACAGATGTTATCCTATTTAATAAAGATGGAATATGCAAATTGACCATAACTATATGACAAAAGATAGCAGCACCCACAGCCAATAAGGATGGAATATGCAAACTGATGCAATAAGGTGAGAGGCAGAAAGTGGTGCCAGCAGCCAGGGGAAGGAAGGCCTATTCTTGCATGAATCTTTGTGCATCGGGCCTCTACTAGAATAATAAAAAGATTATTTTCCAAGCTTAAATTAGTGATATTAAAGTGACAATGTCTGTATTATAGGTGACTCAACTTCATAAGTTTCAGTTTTTGGTGGGAAACGGAAGAAATCAAAGCCATCATGGCAGATTTTGACAAACAGTTGATGTTAATTAGAAACAAGAGCTAGTATTCCAAGGTCCCAGTTACTTTGTCTATACATTGTCTACCATGATGCCTGGTACACAGTGAGAATGCATAATGCTTACTGAATGATGATAGTAAGCTTAACTCACAGCTAAGAATGTAATTTATGTTATTTGTGGCAGCTGTAGATTTCAATAATAGTTTCAGTTGCTGCTTTCCAAAGTGACTTCAGTTTGGTAAAGGGCAGAGCAGGATGGTTTCATTTTCAACTCCTGTTCCTGATCATGTTTTGGGAAGCTTGATCTGCTATAATCCACATGGAGCCTGTGTGAGGCTGTGGTCCATGAGTACTTAGAAACAGTTTCCCCAGGTACCACAAACACACAAATTACCCTCCCACCTTCCACCATTCTCCACTCTTCCAGGGCAGAAGGTGGGTTAGGCCCCCTTTATGCCACTGGTGCCTGTAGTGGTATCTGGCTGAGTTGTGAAGACACAGACAGTGAATTTTGCTCACTACTCTCCTTAGAAACCCTATGGTTAGTTCTTATACAGAAAGAAGAGGGCAGAGGAGTATGGCAACATAAAATAGAGAAGTTGGTCAATTTACAGTAACTTCAAACTATGATTCAATTATTGTTTGAAATAATGAGTTTCCAAAATGTCAGACCATTCCCCTGGCCAAATAAGAAATTCTACATATACATGTATAATTATACATTTACTAGAGGCCTGGTGCATGAAAAATTCGTGCACTAGGGGGGTCCCTCAGCCTGGCCTATCCCCTCTCACAGTCCGGGAGCCCGCAGGGGTTGTCCTACTGATGGCCTACCATGGGGAGTGGGTCTAAGCCGCAGTGTGACCTCCCTCTGTGGGAGGTGACTGGGCTGATCAGGGGAAGGTGCCGCCCCCATTACCCCACTGCTGCTGCCACTGCTGGCTACAGTGGCTGTGAGGCCTGAGCCCTGGGCCTTGTACCCACTGGGGCTCACGGCCACGAGCCCTGGGCTTCACAGCCACTGTGGCTTTGTCTGGATGGATGTCTGGAAGACATCTACCTTCATTAGCATATTACCCTTTTATTAGTATAAATATCCTATCTAATAAAAGAATAATATGCAAATTGACTGTACCTCCGATCAAGCCATGCCAATCAGAAGCAAATTATGCAAATAAACCCCAACCAAGATGGCTGCAGCCACTGAGAGCAGGGCGGATGCTTGGGTTTCCCCGGCAATGGAGGAAGCCAAACTTTCCTCTTGCCCTTGCTGGCCTAGGCCTGCATGCAATGCTACAAAATTTCAATTATAGAAGATATATCCCAACAGAAATGGCAGCAGCCATGGAGCTGGAAAGAGCAGAGGCTAGGGCTGCCCAGGCGATGGAGAAAGCCAAGTTTCTCACAGCCCTGGCCTGCCTTGGTCTCTGCTTAAGGCTACAAAGTTTCAGTTATAGAAGGTAAATATCCCAAGAGAAATGGCTGCGGCCATGGATTGAGCAGGAGGTTTGGCTCCGCTTCAGGCTACAAAGTTTCAATTGTAGAACATAAATAAATTCCAGATATCATGGCCTCTGCTTGGGTCACTGGGGGGCGTGGCCAGCCTCCAAACCACCACACGCCCCTCGCCCAGGCTACCTCATACCCCAAGGGAACCCCCACCCTGATCTGAGACACTCTTCAGGGCAAACCAGCTGGCCCCCACCCATGCACCAGGCCTCTATCCTATCTAATAAAAGAGTAATATGCAGATTGACCATCACTCCAACACACAAGAGGGCTGCCCCCATGTGGACACAAGATGGACACAAGATGTCCAGCAAAGGAGGGCCATTGGGAGGTTCCAGGCCTGCAAGGGAGAGCAGTTGTGGTAATCAGGCCAGTAGGGGAGGGCAGTTGGGAGGGACCAGGTCTGCAAGGGAGGGCAGTTGGGGGCGATCAAGCCTGCAGGGAAGGGCAGTTAGGGGTGACCAGGCCAGCACAGAAGAGAAGTTGGGGACAAACAGGCTGGCAGGGGAGCAGTTAGACATCAATTAGGCTGGCAGGGTAGTGGTTAGGGGGTGATCAGGCTGGAAGGCAGAAGTGGTTAGGGACAATCAGGGAGGCAGGCAGGTGAGCAGTTTAGAGCCAGCAGTCCTGGATTGTGAGAAGGATGTTCGACTGCCCATTTAGGCCCAATCTTACTGGGATCAGGCCTAAACAGGCAATCAGACTTCCCTCGAGGGGTCCCAGATTGGAAAGGGTGCAGGCTGGGCTGAGGGACATCCCCTGCCCTCTGTGCACGATTTTCGTGCACCGGGCCTCTAGTATTACATATACATACAATTATAATATATACTATATAATATAATCTTTGATATATATCAAAGTTAACTCTTTCCAATTAGATAATTTTCTATTGTATTAATACCTTAGTAAATTAACATGTTTAAAGAGTTATAATTCAATGCAATTATTAAAATGTTATTTACATGTCAGCCAGTTAGTATTAAAAAACTAAAACAGAACTAGCATTACAAAAGGATATAACTTTAGCATCCTTCTAGTATTAATTACATTCAGAGCAGGGTGTATAAAGGTAGCTGCTAGTCAACAACCTTTGAGCAGACTGACTAAACACAACTGTTGGCAAAACCAGTGGGCTAGCCAAACCAAAATCAGCAGGGAAAGCAGTCAGAGTGCAGGCATATCATCTAAGAACGAATGGCAGAGTTGGGAATTTATTTTTATCCCTGTTGCTATTTCAAGTGGAAAGTTATCTTTGCTTCCCAGGTATCAAATAGGTTAGAGGATAGTGTTCAGGAAGCCTTTGCAGGTGGGCTGAAATTGCCTACTAATTTCAAATACTGTGTAATTTAGTTTTTTCAGACCCAGTCTTCTCTCCAGCCTGCCAAAGGAAAATAAACAATTAAAAAAAAAAAAAAACTTGAAGCACTTTGCTAAGTTTGGAAGTCATAAAAAAAAAGAGAGACAAAAAATTCAACCTCTGTTCTTTAGCATCAATGACTCTATTGCAAAGATTTTATAGCACTATTCAAGCCTTTAAAGTTAACAGTTAAATGCTGATTAATCTTCAAGTCACTATGGCTTTTAGGAAGACATACATTTAAAACTTGTTTGGCTGGCTATTCCTTGTTTATTCTTGGAAAAGTGTGTGTGACTCCATATTTTATAGGAGACACTACATGGTACTTATAAAAATATTTTCTATTTTTCAGTCATTTTCTTACAAGTAATTTCTAAAGTATGTATGCAAACCTAACTTCTGTTTTTTAAGGCCTCTGGGATTGCTGAGTCTGAAGTAAACAATTCAATTAGAAAGAATTTGGAACAACATTCTCATAGCAAATACTGAGTTAGCACAGGAGGCCGGGATCCCATTTGCTGTGACAAAGCTGACACTGTTTCTCATTGCCCTGCGGCAATCATTCCCTGCACACCTGAGTCCCTGAGGCAGCAGGCAAGTCCACTCTGCAAGACTGCTGCACACCAGAGGATGTGGCCTTTATTTTCTGCAAAAAACCTTGCCATTTCAGTTTTTGTCCAAATTATAAACATACCACAGATCTACCTTTTTGTGTATGTGGGCACACGGATTTTAAGGAGCCTTCTGGAATTTTACGTACCTATGCCAGGATATAGTATTTTGCATCTACTGAAATCTTTGTTTAAAATACTGACTCATATCAATCTGAAATATACACATAAGCCTCGTTCCTGACAGTCCCCTATTTCTATATAAGTTCCCAGTGGAGGGTTCTGGATATGCTCTACCTTATTATTCTTTCCAAAGTATTAGTCTGTATGTTTGCCAGAAGGAGTGCCCTGAGGGCAGAGCCCATGTCTTACCCACCCCTGTATCTTTGCACACTAAACACTTAGCAGAGTATGTGGAACTACAGAAGCTAAAAGAATGTGCCCTAAAATAAGAAACAAGCAGAACAATAAAACTATTAGCACATCCACTGATGACAGTTTATTGTGAAAAATAATTATATTAGTAGATAACTTCATCAGTTACAACTACCATTACTTTAAAACACTGGCTTAATTTGCTTCTTGGGACCTCTCCTTTAAAACTTTGTAGTAATAGCTAGGAGAACTTTCCCCTGGCAATGTGGAGACCTATAGTACAGTTACAGGTCTTCCTCCATATCTGTGTCTTTAGACAAGAATCGTTCAACAAACAAAAAAATACAGGGTTTAGTTCTTAAAACTGCACTGAGACACACTTTTTGAGAAAATTTCCACCTGTCACAATTTCAGTATATTTCCGTTAAAATATAAGAGACAGAACTATTCTGATTTATATAACGCTTACCTGACAATAAAGATGTAGCATTTTCCTCTGAATGTTGTAACCTGAACACCTCAATACTGTAGCCACGTGAATTTTACCAGATATTTTTTCTGTTTAACTGAAATGGTCTACAGGATGTATAATCCTAGGAAACCTTTAGTTAGTGAGCATCGTTATGTGTGGATTAAAACTGTGAGGATTTGGTGTCAAAATAAGCCAAAGGAAAATCACTTAGGCAAAAATTAAAAAGAATCCCAAGTCTATTTTGCAGAGAGGATCCCTTTGTTAACTTTTGGTCGAGAATGTGTTTGTGTGTTTTCAGAGAACAACTCCAAGACCATGTGGGTTCTTGCGACTGTGAGGAACTGACGGATCTGTTCCAGTCACGAGGATGGTCCAGAGATGGGGGACACTGACGACATCTTGCCATGCTAGCAGTCAGCAGCTGTGCATGTCTGTAGGCAGCCCAGGACCAAACCAGAGAGGATGGATCTTGCATTGCCATGATGTGTCCACCACCTGGATACCATTGCTGACATGTACACATAAAGAATTATTTGACACTGAAACTGGGCCTCAGAACAGTTGGACATTGAAACTGAGACTGAAACATTTTTTGTTCTTATACATTTATTTCTAGTATGCAGAGGCAAGATATTTTTGAAGAAAAGAAACAGGGGAGAGTGATTGATATAGAGGCAGGGTGGCCTTGAACAGGCTGTCAAGCTACAGGGAAGGCTGGAGTGGATGGGAGGTGGATGCTGGGGGAGATCAACTGAAGGACTTGTATGCATGCATATGAGCATAACCAATGAATGAAAGACACTGGGGAGGGGAGGGGGCAGGGTGGGGATATGTGCTGGGGGGTAGGGGAGGCTGGGGGGAGGATAAGGGGGAGGGGGAAAGGAAAACATACTACTATTAATTATAAGTTATACTTCAAAAAAATCAATAAAAATATATTTTAAAAAAACTGTGAGGATAATTAGTTGACCCATACTCTTCAGGAAAGTCAACAAGACTTTTGTGGCTGATTTTTTAATCATGAGTTTAGAAATCACAAACAACTCCTCCTACAGATATTTCCTCCTCTTTCTGAATCCATGAAATGCATTCAATGACCATTCAATTTCCTGAGCACCCTCTTCCTCTAAAGCAGGGGTGGGGAACCTTTTTTCTGCCAAGGATATTTATAACATCATTCGAGGGCCATACAAAATGATCAACTTCAAAAGTAGCCTGCTATATTTGGTCAAACATTTAATTAACTCACCCCTAATGTCTTGGCAGGGCTAGACCAAATGATTTCCCCACCTCGATGTTCCTCACCTCTGTTAAAGGGGTGAGATGAATTGTGAAAGATACAATTTACATTTTTTATGCTATAAAAGTTGCTGCCCAGCTGTGATTATAAAAATCCAGGTAATCAATGATTCTCAGAATTTTTACTCTTTAACAGTATATTGCTATACTTTGTTTAATGTTCCACTCTGCATTTTTTTAGAAGAAAATTTCAACCTAAGAGAACATATTCAGGCACAAAAGGAAATATGTTTAAAAGCTAACCTTCCAAAACTCAAATTCTGACCTTCTAAAGACACTACTGAGTTGGGGGGGGGGGGGGAGTCCTATATTAGTAACAAGGCA
The DNA here is from genome assembly GCA_027563665.1 of Antrozous pallidus. Taxonomy (NCBI): domain Eukaryota; kingdom Metazoa; phylum Chordata; class Mammalia; order Chiroptera; family Vespertilionidae; genus Antrozous; species Antrozous pallidus. The sequence continues at coordinate 57,396,049 of CM050512.1, forward strand.
CAATATAACTATGCAGTGCTCAGCATCAGGATATATTTTTAACAGTAAATGTTCACTATTAAAATGATATTTTAATAATGCTTCAGTTATGCTTCAAATATGCCTACATGTGACATTATCATAGTTGTATATTTTCAATCACATGAGATGTAAAAACTATAAATTTGTTAGATTTGCTAAATCCTTTCTAGAAACATTTTCAGTTTCTGAAATGCTGTAGTAAAAGAGAATTAAAATTTCTCATTAAGGAAAAGTATCTTTTGTGGGAAAACTAAATTTAACCCTCCCATTTAAAGTCCTAAACATTTTCCACATAGGAAAACTGTAAGTGTATATATATATATCCAAGAGCTTCTAGAGCAATCAGCATAGGCAATGTTAAATGATCGTGCCTCTCTAGACAGAGGAGCACTGTACAGAGACCCTCACACTTGTGGCCCTGTGTATTCCCTGTGGGCAGTGCCACCCACTCTCTCCCCCTTAGTGACTCTTTGTTTCCACCAAGTCCCAAACGGCTGGTGAGGGCTAAGCAAAGAGAAGGGGGGAGGGGGATGGAGCGCAGCTGCAGGCTCTGAAACAACGCTGAGTCCATACATTTTGTTCCCAGTTAGAATAAAAAGTGGACAGCAGTTAGGATGGCGGGGACAGGAGACAGAACCAGAATAAGCAGGCTCTGAAACAACGCTGAGTCCATACATTTTGTTCCCAGTTAGAATAAAAAGTGGACAGCAGTTAGGATGGGGGGGACATGAGACAGAACCAGAATAAGCAGATTGGGCCACATATCCCACAGTTGTCAGTCTGCAACTTCCTCCCCTTTCACTCCTCCACAGTCTACTCTATGAAATCCAATAACCATTCACTTGGTTTAAAAAGCTTATCTGCTAAAATGAAAACATCTATTAAAATTGAAACCTATCAGTCACTTGTGGGATAGGGAGAGAGAATGGGGCTTGCATAGATAAACTGGGGAAGCTGAGACAGAAAAGCTTGGGGGAAGTAGGTAGAATTCAGAAAAAGATGTCCAAGTTTTCAAATATAAACTGCCTGCTTTGCAATGATGCCTACAGCCTGAGGGCAACTGGTAGGGCAGAGCCCCTCATTGTTACTGTTAACTATCCTATATCCACCTATGTAAAAGATGTGTATGTCTATTCCTTTTACTTTTTATCCAAACCCAGAGATTTCCTGTTTTGTTTCCTCTAGTCTCCCTTACCACCAGCAAATTTCATGTAACCCATCTACATCTCCCCCTTTGATTATGATGTGTACGGTAAGTGCTAAAACTAGATGAGCTCTCCCTTCCTGGGCACATGCCCATGCCTTTCTTCCCTCCCAGGTGTGCATCTCCTAAATTCTAGGGGTACCCATGAGACTTACAATCAAGGGAGTAAAGGGCAGTGGCAGCTTGTCCTGGGCTAACCCACTGAACCTGTCTCCAAGGCCCCCTTTCCTCTGACTTCCCAGTGAGCCAAGAAGCCCCACATAGGCTCTTACCAGTTGCTTCTTCTATCCTAAACCCTTCACTGTTCCCAGGTTTAATAAACACACACTAAAAAAAACCAACAAAACAAAACAAAACACCTGCCATTTTCCCAGAGCATTTTCTCAATCCATTGAGATTTTGCTTCCTAGCAATTGTCCTCAGTTTGGCTCAAATAAACGCATAAAAATTCTTACAGGTCTTGGTGTTTCTTGTGTCAACATAACCCTTTATTGTGGAGCCCTCCAGGGTTCATGGACTCAGGCCTGCCTCTGGAACATCTCTTCAAATATAACTAATACCATTAAAAATTTCCAGAAAACTCAAGAAGACTTAAGTAAACAACTAAAAAACAACAACAAAAACCCCAAAACAACACAACAACAAACAAAAACAAAAAAGAAAACAGAATCAGCATGTGCTAAAGACTACCTAAAAAGCTATAAAACAAAATTAAGGAGGACCTTGTTCCAATTACAATCACTCAGTAACTTGGGAGAAAAAAGGATGTTCTTATTAAGCTATCATGTAAAGCTCTGACATCTACACACAAACATCTCTTTCAAGTCAGCATTACACAAAATTTAAAAGTACTGCTACTTGGTGTTGAATGATATGATTAATCTCTTGACTCTTAAAATGTTTTCAACTTATAAAGTTTAAAAAGATTGGATTTATTTACATTGAATTTTGCATTTTGTGACATGATAAAAAGTCATAAATATGTAGATTTATAGTAAGCAGAAATATAGTCTCCCCACCTCCCCAATTTGCCTTTTCTCTATAGGCTAAACTCTTTACAGATATTCCAACTCTCCATACTATCTTATACAGAGACAAATTCAGAAATTCATTTTAAGTTAGATGAAGGAATGACTATGTCTATTTATTTAATATTAAATATTAATAGTAATAAATAATACTGACAGTACTATAAAGTCTATCATCTATTATAAACAGAAAATTCATAGGTGCATTTCATTAGGAGTTATCATTTATTATGTTTTTAAATGTGCAACAAAATAGAATCATTTGTTTAGTCTCTGTACTGGAAAACACTCAATTTTCTATTTATACATTTAATTTCCTAATATGTACAATCAGAGAAATGAAATAGAATAGTTAATAAAAACATTATCACATACTCAGAATTTTCCTGAAATTAATAACTCCTTATAACTTAATTGTGGTAAACAAGACATTTTCATAATACTTTGTATATGTTATACTGCAACAAAATAGTTAAAAAATGCAATTACCCATTACTTGCAAAAATCTACTGTCAATAAATATATATCTTAACTATTTTTTAACTAAAAAGAAGATAATTCAAGTGTTGCAAAGGTGTCAGAAATTTACATTTAGTCACAAAGTTCATAAAATATGAGTGACAGTATATTAAGAGGCACAGGTGAAGACAGATTTTAAGACTTAGGTAAAACAATGTTTGAGAATAATAGATTTTCTTGCTAAATCAATGAGTACTCACCCCTTGGAGCCCTTGGAACTGAATTGAAGGTTGAAAAGGAATTAAGTTCTGTTAAAATAAACATAAAAAAACAAACAGGTCAAACTTGATTACTGTGACATAGAATTAAATGCTTAAATTTTAAATCTGCATTTGGTCAGTGATATAGTCTGAAAATACCTTTTCATTATGTACATAGGTTTACACGTCATTTAATTAAGATGCCTTGAACAGAAGCACAATATTGACATTTCTCTAAATAATACAACCAAAGGTATCTTTTGGTAGTACAGCTGATCAGATTTTTTTTTACATGACTGATAGAATTTGGTAAAAATATGATTAGTATACAGATTCAATTTTACTAGTACATAGAAAAATCACACTCTGGCTTAGTTTCTTTATATTTTTTAAAATATATTTTTATTGATTTCAGAGAGGAAGGGAGAGGAAGAGAGAGATAGAAACATCAATGATAAGAGAGAATCACTGATCACTGATTGGCTGCCTCCTGCATGCCCCCTACTGGGGATCAAGCCCGATATACCGGGCATGTGCCCTTGACTAGAATAGAACCTGAAACATTTCAGTCTGCAGGCCAATGCTCTATTCACGCAGCCAAACTGGCTAGGGCTCTTCATATGTTTTTGAAAGAGGTGGTAATAGGAAAGATAATTGGAGGAACTTCGCAAAACCCTAATAGGACACTAGAAACATAAAATTAAAGAAATACTTAAAAATTAAAAGAAATATAAAATTAAAGTATTTGAGATTGAATGATTGTTTCTATTTTCTCACATTTTACCAGAGATCAGTTTTTAATTAAGGGTCAAACAGGTTACCAATTTTCTCACAAGATGCTCACTAGGAGAATACTATAATTTCTACAACAATATTTTGTTTTATAATGAATTCTCATAGCTTTAATATTTTAATAAAAGCTATAATTATAAATATCTACCATAGTCTCAGACATGATATCCTATATCTACAGTTACTGGAATGTTTTTCTATGGGAATGTTTTTCTAAATTTTTTAACAGAAATTGACAAGGAGCCGAAACCGGTTTGGCTCAGTGGATAGAGTGTCGGTCTGTGGACTGAAGGGTCCCGGGTTCGATTCCGGTCAAGGGCATGTACCCTGGTTATGGGCACATCCTCAGCAGGGGGTATGCAAGAGGCAGCTGATCGATGTTTCTCTCTCATCGATGTTTCTGACTTTCTATCCCTCTCCCTTCCTCTCTGTGAAAAATCAGTAAAATATATTAAAAGAAGAAACTGACAAGGAAATCAGATATTAGTAACATTTAATAATAACATATCAACCTGTAAACTATTCCTTATATCCTTATAACCAAATACAATATACAAAAACAGAAACAGTAGTTTCTGGTCTCATCTTGATCTCCAATAAAAATAGAGCCAGGCACCCATGTGCCCCTCTCTTCCTTCAGCCACTGCACATTACCTACTACTTTCAGTTAATTTCCAAAACTGCTCTGCAGACTTAAAAGTTTATTAATCAGTATTACTGTTACAGAAGAAAAACCAAGGAATGCTTAGAGAAAGGGGAGTTGCATTTTATTATAATTATATGCAGGCCTAGAGAAAAATGTCTTTCAAATGCTGAGCCCCCTAACATGGAGGAAACTTTTTCTATTTATACTTTTTCTAGCTCTTTCTCTCCCAAATTTGTAATGAGACTTCTGGGCCTTTTGAGAAAGAAGGCCTGTGTGCTGGAAGGGGACATGAGACCATATCTCAAGGCCTGGCCTGGTGCCATCACTGACAACTCTGTCTGGGGCAGAGTTTATGGCCTCTCTGGAATGGGAGTAGCCTTATTTTCCTTATTAATTAAACAAGCAAGTGTTTATAGAAGCCAAAATAGCAAGGCTAAAATTTCAAACAGCAGTTTTTATATAAGGTGGATGCTTCATTACAATAAACTAAAGAGCTAGATGAAATGATGAATACTTATTAAAAGATAATCTAAATATAAAAGCACATGGTAGCATTAACTATTCTATAATCCTATCTAATAAAAAAGTAATATGCAAATTTGACCATAACTTCTCCACACCCACCAGCCACGCCCACCAGCCAATCAGGAGCAGATTATGCAAATAAACCCCAACCAAGATGGCTGCTGCCACTGAGAGCAGGAGGAAGGCTTGGGTTTCCCTGGCAACAAAGGAAGCCAAGCTTTCCACCTTCCGTTGCCTGCCTAGGCCTCCACTCAATGTTACAAAGTTTCAGTTATAAAAGATACAGAAATGGTGGCAGCCAGTGAGCTGGAGAGAACAGAGGCTTGGGTTTCCCTGGCAACAGAGGAAGCCAAGCTTTCAGCCTGCCATTGCTGGCCTAGGCCTCCACTCTAGGCTACAAAATTTCAAACAGAAATGGCTGCCGCCACTGAGTGAGCAGAAAGCTTGGCTCCACTCCAGGCTACAAAGTTTCAATTGTAGACATAGATTAATCCCAGATACCAGGGCCTCTGCTTGGGTCGCTGGGGGACATGGCCAGCCTGCAAACCTCCACAGGCCCCTCGCCCAGGCCGCCCCTCACCCCAAGGGAACCTCCACCCTGATCTGAGATACTCTTCAGGGCAAACCAGCTGGCCCCCACTCATGCACCAGGCCTCTATCCTATCTAATAAAAGAGAAATATGCAGATTGACCATCACTCTACCACACAAGAGGGTTATTCCCATGTGGTCAAAGATATTGCCCCCATGTGGATACAAGATAGCCACTACAAGATGGCCAGCAGGGGAGGACTGTTGGGAGGTTCCAGGCCCTGCAAGGGAGGGCAGTTGTGGGTTATCAGGCCAGCAGGGGAGGGCAGTTAGGGGTGACCAGGCCAGCAGAGGAGGGAAGTTGGGGGCAAACAGGCTGGCAGGGGAGCAGTTAGACATCAATTAGGCTGGCAGGGTAGTGGTTAACAGGTGACCACGCTGGCAGACAGAAGCAGTTAGGGGCAATCAGGGAGGCAGGCAGGTGAGCAGTTTGGAGCCAGCAGTCCTGGATTGTGAGAAGGATGTCCGACTGCCCATTTAGGCCCGATCCTGGATTGGAGAGGGTTGTGCTAAGGGACATCCACCGCCCCCCCCATGCACGAATTTTGTGCACCATGCTTCTAGTTATTTATATAAATGGATAAACATCTTTGAGAAAAAAAAACACATTATAATAGATATTATTATCATTGTTTTACTACCCTAAAATGATCAGCAGGCTCAAAGTACTACTTGTAAAAAATTCAGTTTTTGGTGTGTGAGAAGTGGGTGTTTTTTTGTTTGTTTTTTAAGGGAAGATAAAAGGGTAATGACTGAAATTGTAAAATAATTTTAATATTGATTCATTCTAAATTGTGGTCTTTTATGAATATATAAGTTATAGATTAATGCTAGAATTTCCTTAGAGAAAGAAAACCCTACCCAAACCTACCTTTCAGAGCTAATCTTCTTCCTGAACTAATAGCAGTGAGCCTGCAGAACCGCTGGAAGCCTTTCTTCCGTAAAAGATGCCCTACAATTTGGGTAACACAGGTCTAGGCTCCAGTTTTCACAATATTTCCATCAGTCCTACCTCATGGCTCTCCTTTCAAATCACAAACAATGAACATCTCTTGAAGCTGGTTATACCTTCCTCCTTTACTCGATGACAGCAAAACTGGCAAACACTAAACCACCCTATTTCACCCCCCAAATTGGCACCTCTTTCCTACATTTTTATCAAGAGTCCTTCCATCTGTTTGGTTCTCCGGAATCACAACCTTAAATTTACAGTCTTCTCTCTCCTCACCCCCACCATATTTTATCAGTCAACTGCAGGCCACTAGAATCATATAATTCTGAATCTAGGGATAATATAGTTAATGCCCATCCCCCTTAGGCAATGTGTCCCATTGCTAACTAAACTGGGACCAGAACTCAGGACTCAATCCTCCTATTTTGTCATGCTGCTTTTCTTCTACTACCTTGTGTTCCACACATATCTGCTATGGGAGATTCAAGAGAGTGGGGGTTTATTCCTTCATGCCAGACAGTTTACATTTTAGTTAGGGAATATTAGAGAATGATTAAATATTAGGCTAAGTACTACCAGGAGGTGTAGAAAGGACTCTCAAAAAGGAAGGAAGATTATGGGTTATAAGATACACTAGAAAAGCCAAAGATCTTGTGGAAAGGGTGGATCTTGGGTAGCAATTTAGAAAAGACTAACCCCAGGGAGAAGTGCTCTGCCTGAATAGAAAAGCGAGGAGACAGGAATGAGTATTAACTATGTGGGCAGAGGACAAGTGTGTCTCTGTGTAGAGTTCTTTCATACTTGAAACACTACACAAAGGATAAGAACTGGACCTGGAAATCTCTGTCTAATCTTTCCTTGCGCTCAAAATTTATCTTCAGTGTTGCTTCTATCCACTACAGAATAAATAGGACATACAGAAATTTAAATTTCAGACCTCTGGTATGTCAAAAGATTTATCACCCAGTGAAATAACCCCACCCTAATCCTCCCCATGACCCACTCAGGCAGGGTCTTCGACCTGATAACTGACTGGAGACTCATCTAAGTTTTGGAACAAGAGAGGGAGTTGCTGAAAGAAGTGTTTCAGGGAAAGTAGTCCCTTTGGTCAAGGGTAAGAAAGATGGAGAAGGACTGGTTGGGGCTAGGATAAAGGATTAGCTCCAGGGGATACTTTAGAGATACTCTGGTGATAAGGGCCTAAATTAGTATTACTTCATCTGGAGCAAGCATACTGATGAAAGAAAAATAAAATGGGCTGAAAGCTTGCCTACCAGAGACCAAAGAAAAATGAAGTGAAGGGCTCCAGGGGTTCCAATAATCTCTGGCCAGTTAGCTCCAAACTTCCTCAAATTTAGTTCTTAGTCTTACCTTTGAAAGCCTCTATTTCAAGCCTCTATCACTAAGTACCTAAATCAGGGGTGGCGGCAAACCTTTTTTTGGTCAAGAGCCATTTGGATATTTATAACATCATGCAAAATTACCAACTTAAAAATTAGCCTGCTGTATTTGAACAAACATTTAATTAACTCACCCCTAATGCCTAGGTAGGACCAGACCAAATGATTTCAAGAGACTGGACGTTCTCTACCCCTGATTTAGATAAAGGCCATCCTCCCTACCTTCAATTCTTTCCAAATGCTGTTCATCATTCAAATAGCTACCAGAAGCTATCAGACACCACTCTCAGTATGTTTCACAGCCTACAATGGGTTCCATCAAAGCAAAGCAAACTTCTCCACATAGAAAACAGACCCTCTGCCATATAGAGAACCAACCAATTTCATGCTACACTTCCTCTAAACTGTGGTGCAGCCATGCTGACCTTTTTGTCTGTTTTGTGAACATTTTCTTTTCTATTATTCTACCTTATTCCTGTTCCTTCAACCTGGCATACCTTCCCAAACATATTTTGCCAATCCATGTTAATCACTCACTTAACATTCAAGTTTAAGATTAATTTCCTCACCTAGGCCTTTCTTTGGATAGATCAGGACTCAAAGACTGAATGTGTTTAATAGCACAAGGCAGTAAATGTGAGACAGGGTGTAAAGCAATAAGGAGTAGTGAGCATCTGAAGAATAAATGCCCAACCTAGAGAGGATTCAAATTTTTAAAAGTTCAATCTTTTTCAGGCCAAATAAAACACTGCTGCCACCATTTTGCTTATTCTGACTTATACCCATTTTGAATTAACTCCTATTAGTTGTAGATGCCTGTGTCTACAATTCTACTACGTTGGGGGTATATTTTTTCATAGATTGTCTTACTCCTAGTTATAATGAAAGAGAGGAATCTAACACATATTTAGCTTACAAGTATTCATTCTGCATTATGCTCAGCTAAAAAGTATTCTAAAATTATTTGACCATGTTCTCTTTATATATGTGGTACACACGATATACTTGTATACCTTACAGATTACTTACTATTCAGGGTTGTATAGACAAAACAATGCAACTGTGCTTTACATCAATTTACTTTATCCAGTTTTTTTTTGCCTTATCACTGAATTTAGAACCTAACCTGCTGATATGATAATTGTTCTTTTTGTATTGCTGATTCCTCAACAAAAATGATAATTTTGTTTACATAAATTTATAATGCACAGAGCATTTTTATACCCATTGTCTCAAATGAGCCCCCTTAATTCCAAACCTGGGTGGTAAGAAGGTATCATTATTCCCCATTTCAGAGGGGGAGATAAAAGAATCTCCAGCAGGTTAAGTGTGTTGCTTAGGGTCATCAACTAATGATTAGCAGAGCTGGGCCTCAAATCCAGCCACCTGAATCCCTTTCTTTTTCTTGCCTGTATAGCCGATTATCTCATAGTGCTGAGTATTTAAAAGTCCATGTGGTCATTCAGTTATCCTGGCATTTTGTTTTCAAAGAAAATGAATTTTATAAAAACACTACAATTTCTAAAGTTCAGTTTCTTATTAAAAAATGGGTTTTGGTCCTGGCCAATTTGGCTCCATGGTTAGAGGATGAGCCAGAGGACCGAAGGGTCTCGGGTTCAATTCCCAGTCAAGGACACATACCTCAGTTTCAGTTCAATTCCTGGCCCTGATCAGGGCGTATGGGGGAGGCAACCAATCGATAAGTCTCTCATGTTGATGTTTCTCTCTCTTCTTCTTCCTCCTCTTCCTACCTCCTCCCTCTCTTCCACCCTCCATCTAAAAATTAATGGGAAAAAATATCCTCCAGTGAGGATTTAAAAAAATAAGAGGGTTTTTGCTGTAAAGACCATGTATAATAAATATTTGTGCTAGCATTTTTCATTTATAAAAAAATAAAAATAGTTGTATGCTTCTCCAAACTGGAAAAACTAAGATTACTTTTACTGAAAAACTCCCTTAAGATATCTGACAACTTAGGAAAGAAAAAACGTAAGATAATCTCAAATGCTTTATTGATTTTAACCCCAATTTTAGGTTTTAAAAAATGCAAAAGGCAGCTAGAACTCTATGCCACTTATGCATCTGACCAGTGTGCTAATGGGATAGCTACCAGGAATAAGTTCTAAAAGTCAAAAAGCAAATGATTCAAGCAGTTAATTTTTAATCTAAATGTTTTTAAGCCTAACTGCACAAATATAACCTGAATTCACTGTACACTTTTTAAGTGATCATGTAAATATAGGTGGCCAAATATGATATGGTGTGTTTTAAAATAATGTTTTAACTCACTAAGTACATTCCCATTACAAATAAATTTCAACAATGCTTCAAGTTTTGATTTTTCAGCTTTAATTAAATATTGACACCAAATAGCTCTTTTAAAAATCAAGTAACTCTAGGGTTTAACTGAATAGTAGTCAATTTATAATCTAGGCAAGATTGTGATTAGGTATCTTCTTCATCCAGCCAAGAAACAATGTAAAACTGGAACTAGCTAGGGAAACTCTTTTTGACAAATGCTTCAAAAATCTGATAAAGGTGATGTTTTGCAATCAAAAGGTCTGTAAAGTTCTTAGTCCAAAGGCTAACATGGGCCAAATAAACAAGGTTTAAGTTTATGTGGGCTGCAAAACAACAACAGCTTCAATTTTCATAGAAACTTAGGTTTATTTCTATAGAAACATGCTGAGTACAAAAGGCTGAAATAAATGTTATCATTAACATAAAATAATAGAACATTTTAATAAAATTAATTTTTCTTGACCATTAGCTTATCAGATACTGAATAACTGCACAAATTAATAAGTGTAATGCAAATAAACCTATTTTTCTTGTTCCCCAAAAGCAAAGTATTTCCTGTTGCACACACTAAACAAGTCAGTCCAAGACTAAAGGTGTGGCAATCGACTGCTAAAATATTCGCTGCTAGTATTAGTGGAAAGAAATGGTTCGCCTGCTCGTAAGGGAAAAGAATGCAACACAATTACACTAATCAGTCATTAGTGAACGTTGTAGTTAATTATTAATAATTACGTATAACAGGATATTATAAAAATTAAATTACAAAATTTTTATTAAAATGTTTCTTACATATCTTTTTATTGGCTGGGCTGCAGAATATTCAGTATGGGCCACATGTGGTCCACAGGCCACAAGTTTGACATGCTTGGGGTAGGCAATGCTAAAATGCTCAAAAGTTTGATTATAGACTCTTGATATGTGTTGTTACAAGCCAATTCTACTGCAACAAAAAACTGTTCTATGTCCACTTATTTTCAGGGACTATTCCCCAAATATATAGGGATTATAAAAGTAATAAGTAAGTTGCTAAATAATCTTACTTTTACTGAGTAATATTAATTGCTGACATAATTCTTTTAGGGTGAAAGAGTAGGAGCAAAGCTCAGGTTTCTTTGGAGTTGAACAAAAGAAAGTTATCCTACAAAAGTTCTTATAACCATCTCTTGTTTGTTTGCATATTACTTACTCATGTAGACAAATTAAATCTATGGTTACTTTTACTCTATCAACTACCATTGTTTTTGTGAATATATAAACATGAGAAATAGCATTCTTGCTCTAAGAAAGCATGATTTCTCTAAGAAAATCATTATAGAGATTTTTTCTAACTTTACTCCCTAAGGTTAAAGATGTATTCAAAATACCTCCTGCTTCCCTTTTGATTTAACTCAGCTAACTCTTAAATTATTCTTGAACTAATTAAGAATTCTTAAATTATTTTAAATCAACAAACAAACATCTATTACTAGTAAATATCGAATATTTACCTAAATACTTAAGCTGCCTTATAAGTTATGATAAAGACAGTGCTAAAAAAAATTCCAAAGTCAAAAATAGTTTTGGAACTTTACCAAAACCAGTAAACTCTATAAATGGTAAGTGCATTAAGTGAAGTTGTTTTAAGAAACAATTATAGCTACCTAGTCATATTTATTGAGTGCTTAAAATGTGTCAGGTACTACAGTCATTTTTTATTAATACTTCTGGGAATTCTCAGAACACCCTTATGGGGTAAATACTATTATTTCCACTTCTTCAGTAAATCTTATGAATTACCTAAGGTTACATAACTAATAAGTTACCTGAGATTTAAACCCTGACCTGTCTCACTTTAAGAACTATGTTCCACCCACACTTTACACAGCTAGCCTCTCTTGACCCTTCTTAAAATATTTAATATCCTATCTAATAAAAGAGTAACATGCAAATGTGACCGAACCTTGGCTCCTGATTGGCTATGCTACCAGCCAATCAGGAGCGAGGGGCAGGACCAAGCGGCACCAGCGCCTAGCCCTGGGGGCGGAGACAAAGCTGTGGTGGCAAGTGCTCAACCTCAGGGGTGGCAGCGTGGCACTCCAGCCAGAGCAGAGAAGACTGAAGGCTTTTACTGGAGTGAAGCCTCCATCCAGAAAAGCAAAAACGGAAGGCAACAGCTAGAGGGAAGGCCTGGGTCCCAGGTTCCAGAGGAAAACTGGTCCTGGCAGCCAAGAGAAGGAAAGCCTACTGCATGAATCTTCTTACTCTATCAACTACCATTGTTTTTGTGAATATATAAACATGAGAAATAGCATTCTAATATGCTAAGTGTCCATCTAACAGGTCACTATGATGCACACTGACCACCAGGAGGCAGACGCTCAATGCAGGAGGTGCCGTGATGTGCACTGGCCATTTACAGAGAAATGGCAACCTGGAACTGGCACCCACAAAGCAACACTCGGCTTCCACCAAGTAGGATACAGGCCCCACCACCACCCCAGAGCGACACACCATAAAACTGCAGCTGCCACTGCTGAGACCCCATGGCACAAAATGAGGCCCACAGCCCAGTCCAGCCCTGAAATGGTGGCAGTGGGTGCCAGGTAACAACATCATATAGCAAGGCCAGGCTTCCTCTCCCTAGTGACTAGCCTCCTTGGAGTTTCTGCAGTCCAGGAACACGACTTGCTTTCTAGCCAGGCGCAAACATTTTACACTTTAACTAAATGGGGGTGGGCCTACCAGCCAATGTGGGTGTCAGCGGGAACCACCCTATCACCCCGCCCACCAGTTGCCCAAAAGATGGCCCTGAACACCAGCCGGGCCTAGGGACCCCATGTTATATATTGGGAACATACTCTTAGATTTAAAAATTAATACCTGGCAAGGCTACTCTAACACTGAAAAAACAGGATGATGCAGCAATGACATGCATGGACTCTGGCTTGCACATTTTGTGGTCAGCCCTGATTCTGACACTTATAATTGTGTGATAAAGTCAATTACTTAACTTCTCTCTGCTTCAGTTTTTCTACCCATAAGATGGGGGAAATGGTACTACTGCCTTAGAAGGATCATGTTATGCACTACTTTTTTATACTCAGGGCAAAAATATGTAGCTACCCATAAAACAGCAAGATGCCTTTAACCTGTATGAAAAGTATGGTCACTGGTGCATGCAGTGCCCCAGATTGAGAGAAGAATGTCTGACTGCCAGTTTAGCCCGATATTCCCTGAGGGGGTCCTGGATTGTGTGCAGGCCAGGCTGAGGTGCTCCTTCCCCGACATGCCCAAATTTTGTACACTGGGCCTCTAGGAATTGTATAATAACCTTACATGTCAAATCTGACTATAAATGTAAATGAAGATTTATGCCCTGGGATCATCATCTCTAGAGCAGAAGTGTAAGGAGGAGTAATAAAATAAGCTTAGATTCAAAGATGGAGATTATTTTTAAAATAGTAGAAATTTCTAAAATGAAGCATTAAAAACACTTTTACAAGGGAGCTGTTAGAAAGATAAAAATCAGAAAACTACATGATTACACTTAATGTTTTAAAAAGATCACTCTGGTTGCTGCGTGAAGAATAAATTATGGGATGAAGAGTGGAAACTTGGAAAATAGCTGGAAGTCTATAGCAGTGGTCCTTAAGAGAAATGATGGTGCCTGGGATTTGAGTGGTGGTCTGATGGAGTTAGGTTTTATTTTGTTTTTTTGTTTTTTAATTTTTATTCCACAAACATTTATCGAGTATATATACTATGTGCCAGGCAAAATGTCAGGTGGTATGCAACCAAAAATTAAAAAAATAAAATTTAATTGGGTAAGAAAGAGGCAGATATACAAGCAAGCAATTACAATGAAGTGATTTAGTGTCATGAGAAAAGTTCGGGGTAGTCAAATTGTTGTGGGGAGTGAGTGAGATCTAAAAGATGAGTAGGATTTTTCCAAGCAAACAACAGTCAGATAAACTAGTGTGGGCTAGTTTGGGGGAAAGACATTTCTGGTATAGAGCACATTGAAAAAGGGCAGAAATACAAAACAACATTGTTATAATTGGTTAGAACTGAAGTACAATATGCTCTGAGGAACTTAATGAGAGCTGTGTCTGAGGAGGCAGGAGCGTGAACATAAGAGGCGGTATATTAGGCCAAGAAGCTGGTCTTCATCTGCTTGGTGATGGGGATGATGGAGTTAGATTTTAGATGACTGAAGACTGACAACTAATGCCACTTACAAAAATGCAAAACACTCAGAAAAATGTAACTTTGGGCAGTGAAATCAAGAATTGTGTTTGGATCTGCTAAGTCTGGGGTACCTATAAAACTTTAATAAGGAGATGATGTGTTGGAAGTAAATGCCTGAAGTTGTAGGAAGATCAGAGTTAGATAGAATAATTGGAAATCATTAACATAAATACATTTATATTCATAGGGCTAGATGAGCTTAATTAAGGACAGTGAATAAAGAGAAGAGAGCTGGAACCTCTAGCATTCAGAGGCTAGTCAACAGAACAGAGTAAGAGAGATTAGGCTAGGAGGTGGGAGGAAAATCAGGATAGTTTCTAGTGGAGAGGTTGGACAACAGGATGGAATGCTGCTGAGGTTGGGTAAGACAGGCACAGAAAGATGACATCGGACTTGGTAACAAGGGATCTAGTCAGTTGCAGTCTTAGGAGTGTGGTGGAGACAACCCAACTGGAGTGGGCTGAGCAGAGGATGGGAAGTGAAGAAGCAGACACTGCTTCCCAGGCACATCCTCAAACATAATTATTCTCTTTATAGATGTCCCCCTTATTGAATTTTTTTTCCCCACATGTCTGTACTTTCTTGATGGCAGGGACCGCCCATAACATTAATTTTTACATCTCCAGTGCCTAGTTCTGTGCCTGGCACATGTCAGAAGATTAATAAATGTTTACTAAATGAATCAATGAGTATTTGGTAGTTATAATTCTGACTCTACCTCTTAATCTTTTATTAAAGAAAAAAATCTTAAAATACTCACCTGAGTTTTTATAATATGGATATGTTTTCTGGTTCTCTGAGGCAAAAGGGTTTCCAATAATTGAAACCAAAAGCAATGATACTAAGTAAATGTTATTCTAAAATATGATAACACTTAAGTTTCCAGGTAAGCATGTCTAGATTCTAACGTATCTCAGTGAATCTTATTAGAAAGGACAAGCCTGACTTCACCCTGAACAAGCTTACTGTTCTGTGAAGAAGTCTTCTAGCCAAGATTATCTCATGGACCATGAGCCAAGCACCCATAACTAGTCCATGACAATGTGTATGTATGACAAAAGCATTATGTACTCATGATGATCTTTCATTTTGTTTTCCACAATGAAATTATCAATCAAAAAAGAAAGAAGATAATGAAAACACTAAAACAGAAATGGAGTTAATGTACAAATAGTGAAAACAGTGACCCTTTCAAAACCTTTAGAAATCATTTCAAAATGATGCTTGAAATGTACATTCAGATATATTATAGAGAGTTAGTTAACATTTCAATAACCAACAGGGACAGAAACCACAGGTCTCATCTTCATGTTAAAATCAAATTTGCTTTTCCTATTATCTGTGTTCATATTATCTGTGTCTATATTATCTGATGGTTTTAAGTGCTACTTATAGATGTTATTGAATAAAGGAAGTCCATAAAAATACAAACAAAACTTTAAAAATTCCTGCTTAAAATCATAAATTTCTTCCACATAATAATTCAAAATTTCCCTCAAATTTCCATCCAAATGTAAGTTTATAGAAAACATGTAAACAATATAGTATTGTTCTAGACTAGCTCAAACCCCGAAATATACAACATCCAATCAAACCTAAGTCTCTTAATCACCAAACAAAAGACAGAGTGAATGTTCATTAACCTGGTACACATCATCTTTTTATCTCTAACTCCACCCTACTCTCCCAACTGCTTCTGATTTTCCTTTTTCTACTAAGGGTACCTACTTCTGCTAGTGCTGATGGCTAGAAATCTCAATTCAACCCTATTCCTTTAAATCATGTTGTTAACTCTATAGATTCTATTTCTCTCTAATGCCTCCCACAAGCATCTACTTTAGACCAAAATTAACTCTGGTCTAAACCACATACTTGTTTATAACTTGTCTATTTCCTTCCAGATTTACCTTATATTCATCATGTACATTGAGGCTAGAATAATCTGAAAGCATAGCTCAAATCACCTTAAATTTCTACTCAGGCTCCCCAGTCTTGACAAAATAAAATCTAACCTGCTTCAATCTGCCTTTCCTTTTTAAACCCAATTACATTTTTCTCCTTCTTCTCCAGATTAAGTGGAACAGGGTCTTCCTTACAATTCTCGAAGCCTGTTATAGCTTTTCCATGCTTGTGCCATTCACTTTATTGGAAATGTGGTCCCCCATCTAGTCTCTGCCAGCTCAAATCTTGCTAAAATAAAATCCTTTAAGATCCCAGCATGCTCTGTAGATCAATAACATATGGGATCCCCCCACAGGAAACAAACTATGGCATTTGTCTAACAATCTAGCTTTATGAAACTAGTAGCCAAAAGCTCTGACTGTAGAGACTATTCAAGGTAGTAATTTGATTTCATGAATCTTTAAGGAGCATATCCTAATTAATTTAGATATAATTGAGTATATTTAAATATAAATCAGTATATTTTTAGATAGGTAAATAAACTAGAAAGGAGGGAGGAAAAGAAAAAACAACAGAGCAATTCTTGTAAATTTAACCTGAGTTACGCCATGTATTGATTTCAGCTTCAATTTGGCTATGGAGACATGGCCATTAAATTATTGTATTCTATTCCAGACCCATTTTTCTAAATTTTTGCTTAAGTCATAGAAAATGTCATATGGAGTTAAACGTATGCAGGGGAGTCAAATGTGGGGTTATATACATGTTGTTTTCTTTATTCTAAAACTTAGCTCACCTTATATGCATAAATGCCCCCCCAAAAAGCACATTTTAGGGACATCTTTTCAAGTACTCCAAATATATCTGGCCCAAACTGGCAAATAAGTGTGATTAAACTCTGGTGCCAGGTCTGAGACTCACTGTGGTCTGCCAATTATTAAAAATGACCCAGCATTGGTTTAGCTGAAATTCTCATTTTCCTACCTCTACTGGCTTTATCACAAATTACCTAATACGTGCTCTGAGCACAACTTCCACAGTGCAAATAAAGCAAATGGAAAGGCAGATCTGGTGATTGTCCTCCAGTAAGCTTTTCTATAAATCATTCCAAGAATTCTCCGCCCCTTTCCTTTTAAATTCTTTTCTTGAACATGTTCCAATCCTTCACATATGTTCTTTCTTTCTTCTCCCAACTCTGGTGCCAAGATTCCAGGTCTATCTTTTTAGTCAGTCTGGCTACTGCTTTTCATTGGGAGGAGCCCCTCCTCTGCCATGAGCACCTGATCATTTGAATAAACTTTTCAATCATACTGCAACATGGGGCAGAAACTTGACTTTACTTGGTAAAAACAAGTTCAGCTTGAAGACAGATCTAAATTAAAATTCAGTAAGATTAATTTATTTAAATTAAACCTGGCAACATTTAAAAGGTGCAACAAAAGGAATGTGCTAATGCAAGCCTCATTGTTTTACTTGATTACATGTCAGATGACAGTGGCCGCTCTGTGCTGGCAGGTCTGGATGCTAGAATGGTGCCTTTAGGAGAACAGGGTCTTCTGTAGCATTTATAAGGTAGATTATTGAACACATAACACACATACACACACAAGTAGGGACAAGTGAAAAAAGGAAGAGGTAAGGGGAAAATAAGGTATGAATCTTTTCTCTGCTTAAACCACAATTAATGAAATATTGAAAAGTTATCCTGGTAGGATGAAAGGCTAAGGAGAGAAAATCACCTACCCACCATGACCTATGATGTTTTAAAAGATCAAGTAACATATTAAAGGGAGGTATTATGAAGGACATTACTATGGAGGTTTATTTAAATAGACTTTATGCTTTGATAGTAAATAATAGTATCAGGCAACTGAGAGAGATTGAGTTCCTCATGCAAAATTAAATATAAGTATATTTGTGAAAACTTTCAAAACACGATTATTTTTTTAAAAGACACTAATCAAGGCAAGAAAACTAAACCAATAGAGTTGACAAGAGAATGTGTTAACAGAATCCTTCTTAAAAACATTTACTTTCTGATACTCAGAGAATGAATGGTCAAGCACCTATCCTCAAATGTAGTTATGCAAGACTTTTTATGTAATGGTTGGATAAACATGATAATATTATTTTAACCACCACATTTCAAGCTTTAGGTAAACAAATAAATTGATAGGCTCTGTGATGACAGAATCTTCTTAGATTACAACCAATAAGTGACTCAAATGTCAAAATAAAGGCAGCTACATTACTGAAAAAAATTAACTAAGATATATTTTAGAATTTTAAGTTTTAATTTTAAATATAGTTTTAGGATACGTTTTGGAGAAATATATAATTACAATAATATATGTTCATTTAAAAAATGTAGAACTTATATAGACCACACAATCACAGACATCAATTTAGGATGACTATAAAGTTATAATTTGTGATTTTATTTTTTATACTAACTTGTTCCCTCATCCAAAATAATCTATAGTAAAAAAAGACAGTAACTTTGCAATATATCCACATCAGTATCAGTATGTCTGAATTTATTTTGCAAATTATGAAAATAATGTTCCAGTTAACATTTTTTAATATAAAATCAATTTGAAACTACTTCTGTATTCAAACTGACTGAAAAAACAACCTTTAGGAGATATTTACTCCAACTGTAGCTACCATTCTTGCACTCATAATGTCTCTCTCCCCCACCCCAATCCCTACTTAAAAAAGGTTCCCAACTTGGCATTCTTCATTTCTTGTCTAAAAATAGAAAACTTAAATAATGAATTCCAATTAGGTTTGTTTGTTTTGTTTCCAATTAAAAATTGTTTTCATGAACCTTAATAACTTCATATACTTGTTCAATTACATCTAAAGAACTACTGTATTTTGTCTGAAACACAGTTTCCTAAAATTCCGGAATTTACCTCCCTGAAACCTTAGGGCAGTGGATTAATTTAGAATACAAAACCCAAGGGACAAAAATAATCTGGATAAAAATAACTCTCTGATGCTTAATTTAGGAAATTAACCTGTTGAAATTTCTGGCTCTTAGAAAGTCATTAGAAGAGAAAGAGTAATAGTGATAATCTTGAACAGGCCAAAGCCACTTGGAGGCCACTTGTCAAGCATTATGCACCTTCCCAAACACAGGAATAATAAGGGCAGTTTTATGTAAGAAATTAAAGTCATTCCCCCACCCCACAGAGAGAATAGGCTTGACCAGAAATTAAAGTCATTCCCTCCCGCCCCCCTCCCCCCCAATAGGCTTGATCAGCAGAAACTTCTTCCCAATTACCTAACACATGCCAACATATTTCCAAACAGCAGCTACAATCTAAAGTCAAGAGCCCTTCTTCTGATAAGGGTGGAAGGTGTAAAATACCAAATAAGTATCCTTCTCCTGGATGATAAAAGCTCAGCCTGAAGCCTAATGCAGGCAACTGTTATCTGAACGTGCCAGAGGACCTGGCAATAGTACTAACAGGGTGATAGTCACCTGAAGGGTCCCTCATTTCTTTTTCTCCAGTTTCTTCCTACTTTTCAACCATTAGGAATTAACATCCCCACCCCCTTCCTGAGCTCCAGTGGTCATACACATCAGTGAGCATTGAGGACCTGTCACCTCCCTCTCCTTGGGTACCATCCCTTTCTCCTATGGGCCTCCTCATGCACCTCACCCTTAGCAAGTGTAAAAGGCCTATCAATTTTGCTGTAATCGACTGTTTATTTTACCTGTTGTTTTTCCAAAGTTGATCGACTGTCCCCAGAGATGCCTCTCCACCCTTGTGCCAGTCTTTTTCTGCTCCCTGGATCTGTTTCTGACTGGAGGTTAGCCTCTTCCTGCTGGCTTCATCTTCGGCCTTTGTGTTCTTCTCTCTACCTCCCCTGACCTACCTTCTTCCCACTGTCATTCCTTCCCACGTCCTCCCCTCGGAACAGGCAAGCTTATCTGCATCTTGCAGGGCTGAGTTTCTCTCCTGTGTGCCTCTGTCCCTCAGCCTGCCTATCTGGCTTCCCCATATGGGCCTCCACACTCCGTGCTGGTGCTGGTCTCTTCCCTGCAGGTGCACCTGTCTGGGAGTAGCTACTAACACACGCAGTATTGTATTTCTTGTCTCTCATTGCATTCCCATTGCTGGGTGTATACTGACCTCTCAGCCACAGGAGACATTTTCCCGGGATTTCATGGTAAAGGTAACTTTCTCCCTCTGCATGAACTCCTCCCTCCCCTCCCAAGTCTGAGTGTTTCTCATTTTATGCCTCTCTGGAGGGTAACATATGTGCCCTGATGTGTCCATCCATGTGTCCACTCAATTCTGTGAGTGCCCTCCTGGGACCAGGCTCACCTCTCTCTCTCCTGATGTTCACACCTACACTGTGGTGTGAGTTCATGTACTCCCCAAGCAGTGCATAATTGAATACCCCCCTCTGTGTGCATGTTTATGCAGGGGGGCCGTCTGAATGTGAATCTCCCTTGGCTTGGGTTCACATGCTCCCTGTGAACCAGGGTTCACACCTCTCCTGTGGCTCTCTGCCTCTGTCTTCCTTGTATGCATTTAAAGTGCCTGGCACTAGTGGGAGCTCAACAGATGTTCAATTTCCACTTTTATCTGAGCAACTGAGTCTGCATCTGAGTGTCCTTCTGTGCCTGTTTTATGACATCAGTTAATTAGAGCGTGTTTCTTTGATAGGGGCTGAGCTATTTGTTAGGATGCGCTGTGAGTTCTATCTCCCTCCAACCGTCTCTCCTCTTGGAGTAAATGTTACCCGTCCACATATGGTAGACACCTCCCCTTATGCGGTGTGTCCACTCCGGTCTCCCTCATCCACACATGTCCATAAACGGCTTCTCCACGCACCCAGATTGCAGTGTCTCTTCTCTGTCCCTCACTTTTCTTTCTTTCTTTTTTTTTTAACGTGAGATTTGTACTCCAATTGCGGCATGTCTACAAGAGCCTTCGCCGTACTCGAGTTGTGTACGGAACGGGGTGCGGGGTAAGACACTGGTTGCGGTATATCCTCCCCCCACCCTCAGTCTCGTTCGGTCTCTGCGTCCTTGAACCCCTCCTTGCCCCCCTTCCCGGAGATGCGGGATATCTTTCGGGTTCGAGGAGCCTCCACGAATCTGCCCCCAGTAACCGATGCCTAGCTCCTCTGAGAGCGATGGGTGTGTAGCTCCCTGGATCGCGGTGTTCGTGCGTCTCAGGAACCCAAAACGCCGTTTCCCCCAAGTTCCTGGGAATGCAGGGCACGAATGTGTCCCCCTCCCCACTCGTTCGCACAGCGCCTGTGTCCCAGCCTTTGCGAGGACAGGATGTATGTCTACCCCCCCGCCCCCATATGTGGAGTGCCTGTGCCCATCTCTGAGAGTACACGGTGTGCCCCGCCATACACGAAGCGCCCATGTCCCCAAGTCCCTGAGATTACGAGGTGTGTCCCATCTCCATAAGCGGACCGCCTAGGTTCCTGTCTGTACGGGTCTACAGTGCCTGTTACCCCCAAACGCAGACGGCTTGTGCCCGCGGGTCCTCGGGAGTTCATTACCGGCACGCGGCACCCACCCCACCCCCATCCCCACCCCCGGCCATGAGCGATGTGGTTTCCCCACTTGACTCCTGGTACCTCTCTCACTGGGATAGAAAAAGCCAGGAAACCCGCGGGCGCCGTCGGAAAGTCCCGCAGCGGCGGCGCAGCCAAGATAGAGCCGCGGCGGCCTCGGCCCCGCCGCCAGGGGCCGCCCGCCCGCCTGCCTCTCAGCGCCCCAGTGGCCGGCTGGCCCAGGACGGCGTCTCCGGCGACCCTGCCCGGCCCTGCCGCTTCAGGCGCTGACGGCAGCGGCGGCGAGTCACTGCGCCCCCGGCCCCGCGACGGGTGCCGGGGGGAGGGGGGGGGCAAGGCGCGGCCAGGCTGAGGGGCACCCTCTCCCTCCCTGAGCCCGGCCAGCTCACCTTGTGGCTCTGGTAGGTCTCGAGCGCCCGGATCGCCGTCTCGGTGAGCTTCACATGCAGGACGGTGATGTTGTCCTGCCCCAGCCGTCCGCACGACAGTCCATAGCGCTGCTCTTCCCGCAGGCCCGCCGCCCCCCCTGCCGCCATCTTAAACTCCCCGGGGTGCCGCCGCCGACGCCGCTCCGGCTCTAGTCTCCACTGCGGCCGCGGCTGCTCGGGCTTCTGCAGCCGCCGCCACCGCTACGGCCATCCCGCGGCTGACGTACTGTCATACACTGCGCGCAGCTAGACTTCGGGCTGCCACCGCCGCCGCCGCCCCACCTCCTGCCCCGGGCCCCGCCCCCGGCTCGTCTCACTGGCCCGGTTCCCCGCAGGGCCGCCCTCATTGGCCGCCACCCTCACAGGGGCGGAGCCCAAAGTCGCTGGAGTTTTGCTCTCAGGACCGGACACGTCCAAGAGGTGAGAGGCTGACGTCGAGGTGACGAGCAAACTTAATCACATCTTACGTCACGTCTGGTTGTCTAGGCTCCTCGGCCAGGATTGGGCAGGCTGGGTTGTGGAGGGGGGGGTTCCGGGGGGGGGGGTCCCTTGCTAATGGGGTGTCCAAGTAGCCTTGTCCGTTTACTTGAGAGTCCGAGTCCTGAGAGAGGAGGGTCCTCCGCCCCAAAAGTGGGTCTGAGTAAGGATCTCGTCCCCCGACGGCCCCGGGAAGCTTTCCGAGATCGGGGTGTTGTGTACGTTCGAGGGAGGATGCAGTAGGCGGAGTCACTGGAGGGCTGCTCCTCAAAACTCTGTTCAGCGCCGTGGAGCCGAGGGAATTGGGGAGGACGCTTTCTCAGCCCTTTTAACCCCAAACCTGAAAGAGTCGACTCTAGACTTTAGGTTTGTGTTAGGCTGTGTGGAACAGCTTAAGCACAAGATCATGGCTAAGGCTCAAAAAGGCTTTGGCGGGGTGGGGATAGTATTACAGAAAATAGAACTTGGGTGTCTTTCCCACGCCATGCCCGCTTGGGATCCCATAGGAACAGGTTCCGTTCCCCCCCCCCCCTCCCGGAGCTCGCCGAGGGGGGCAGGGTGGTGTGTGCCTTTCCCCGGGGTGGGGGTGGGTGGGGGGGTGTTCCTGGCTGGGGTGGTTACCTCCTTTTAAAGGATCCTGGGAGGGAGAGGAGAACTAGCCTCTACCTAAATCAAAAGACACTTGGACACCTCTCATTCATTCTCCGGTTTTGAGTTCTGTCCGTCTTATTAGACAAGGATGTCGGGAAACCCAGCTGAGGGGTAAGCTATCGACGTGAAGCAGGGAAGGTGGGGTGTGAGGGTGTGCGGAGGCCGGGCATATTTTCCATTCCTCTCGCCGCTCCGCGCGTGGGCGTGGCTGGAGGAGGAGCCAGCGAGGAGCCCTGCGGAGGCGTGTGCACGGACTGACAGGCTGCGCGGCAGAGGGGATGTTCATTGGGTGATCAGACACGCCAGATAAAAACAAACCATTGGGAGGCTTGGAAACATTGAAAAGCAGTTAATAGAGATCATTTCTGAAAGAAAATTATATATATATATATATATATATATATATATATATATATATATATATATATAGACGCTTGTTGTTTCTCTCAGGTTGTAAAACCTTGTTGCGTGTTACAGGGATTCCCCAGAAAAAAATGTACAGGCAAGTGTTTCCCGTCCTTTTAAATTGGATAGGGCTAGATTTTCCAAAAAGGTCCAAGTGGGAATTTTTCATGGTTTACCGCCTCAGTTCCCCCCACCCCCGTCCCTGCACCTGAATAAACTCCTTCCTCAGCCCACAGGTACACTACCTCTTGATTCAGAACCTCAACCATTGTGTGTGTACAATACGAATTCAGAACTAATTCTTCATTTATGGAGTATTGGTTAAGTGGAAACACTTGTATTAAGTGTTGGTTGCATCACAGGAGTGCATTTTAAAAATTGACTTAATTTCAAACCACTAGCATTGGCTAGCTGGTAAGACATGATTAGCACGTGTTAATTTAGTTTACTAGAGTGTTAATGATCTTAAATTCATTGAATAGAGAAATTAAGGGAACCAGAAAAAAATTTAAAAAATAAGTTTATACTCTAATTTTTTCTTGTGTCTGCTTTACTTTGGTAGGTAACTATTTACTTTGACACATCTAAAGCCTTAATTATTTGTCAGGGGAGGAGTTTGACCAGAACAAGTAAAACCTGTATCCCACTGCTTTTCCTGTGAGGGTGGGTAAATCCCCTCCCACATGGCATCTTAATATGGCCTTCTTTCTCAGAACTTATGATGACATCCGGGGTGGGGGAGGAGCAAGGGAGGTTTTCACTGCAGTTTTCAAAAGTCTGACCTGCCGTCACTTTCTAGTAATTGATTTTATTTTCTTAATTGTAGTAGAAGAAATTTTCTCATGTCATTCTCTATTTTAGGGGTAACAATCTTTCATTAGGTAATAAATTATTGTCGTGGGTTATTATTTGTAGTTTTCCTCTTTTGAGCTTTTCCACTATGGAAGGAAGCAATGACCATATACAAAGTAATACGATAATCTAGTAGTGTTGCATAGTACACATTATAACTGCCTGAATTAAGTTGAGATATAAGGATAATTCCTTTAGAGAGGGCTAATGAAAGTTGCTCTTTGGGAAGTTCACCATGTTGTAGATGTTTTCTGTATAAATTAACAAATAATTATTGAATGCCAAATAATTGTAAAATGCTGTAGGGGTTAAAATTAAATAATACAGTATTTAAAAAATGATATAGTCTTTTATTTAAAGGAATTTTCTGTTTAATATAACAAATGAATGAAAATACTCAAAGCAAAGCAAGTAGAGAATTAGTAAATGCTAATACGAGTGGTAATTGTGATAAGCTCAAACATTCAAAGAAAGGAGAAGTCTGGAGACGTTTTTTGGAGGTGGTGAAACTTAAACATCTCTCAAGTGCAGGGTAGATTCTATCTTAGATAAGTGGAGGGGTATAGATGATGGGCAGAGGCCAACTAAAATTAATTTTATGGTCATCTTAAGTCAACCAATTCATTTTTTGAATGAGGAAATTGAGACACCATTAATTTAAAAGCAATGAGCTGTCAAACTTGAAATTTAAATAGCAAAGATTATTCAAGCAGCGGAGTGAGTTTATTTGAGAATAGCAGAGGAATTGCGATTTGGGACTTAAAACTATGGGAAACCATTGGCAAGTACAAAGAGATAAGGGAGGTCAGCTTTTATTGAGTTTCAAATTAGGGAGAGTTGTTTTGAACAAGAGTCTATTGGTGGAAAAGGAGAATTCAAGGTCATGGCAGTTTTTTATTAGCAGCAAGTGGAGAGCAGTTACTGATGCTGAGGCAAGCAGGGAAGAAATATTTCATCTTGCTGGCTATTTAAGCTTCCATGAGTGTTAGTGCATCAGAGCTCTCCCTTCATAGTTTCCTGACTCCAATTTGAATGTTTCCTTCTTTCGTTTTCACACTGCATAACTTATTACAACCAGGAGAGATAGAGTCTAAATCAGATGTTTAAATGTCCTTCTAGTCACTATATTAGCTGAGTGGCTACTATTTGGATTTAATAACTGAAAAAAATATGTCTTACATAGTAATTCAATGTAAGGAAAAGGCAAAAAAAAAAACAAACACAAGTAATCTGATGCAGGGCCTGTTCCATCTCTGATGTTTAGTATACAGTGAGGATGTGTGAACATCAAGGCCTTTGCTGGCCTTCAAATACTGGGCCACCCCTCATTCCTGGTTGCTACACACTTATTGACCATTTCTCACTTTTCCTTTGGAGCTGAGGTCACCAATTCAAATGCCTTCAGAGGCCCAAAATGATTGAAGCAGGCCATACACAATGCCTCAAGAACAGAATGTGCTGGACTATGAACTGGAGATGTTTGAAGGGTTCAGTGGTTTTCAGGTGTAACTGATTGTTGCCAGAAGATGATACAGGGATCCACTATTGTCCAATCTTCTCATTTTTCAAGAAAATCTGGGAATTACAGATTTATTTGATTCTTATTCATTGGCTAAATAAAAGTTTCAATAAACATTTTGTGGGCATTAAAATTTTGGGGGGCTAGTTAGCCCACAGCTTTCTAGTTTCCAACCTTTACTTTGGTGATTTCCAGTACAAAAAGTCATTCTGTCTTATACTGGTCTTAATAGTTTTGTGAGTTAGTTCTTAAAGCCACTTATAAAAAAGTTTGTACTAATGTCTTAAGGCTATGGCTTCTGTTATGATAAGAAAACACAGTCTTATAGAGTTACTAGAGGCCCGTTGCATGAAATTCGTGTACTGGAAGGTGGTGGGGGGAGGGTCCCTCAGCCCACCTTGTACCCTCTTGCAGTTCAGGACCTCTTGGGGGATGCCCGCCTGCCAGCTTAGGGCCTAAGCCAGCAGTCAGACAACCTTCTCACAGTCCAGGACCCCTCGCTCCTTACCGCTCACCTGCAGCTGTGGCAGGAAAGGGTCCCACCACTGCCACTGTGCTAGCCAGCCATGAACCCAGCTTCTGTCTGAGCAGTGCTCCCTCTTGAATTGAGCATTTGCCACCTGGTGGTCAGTGCATGTCATAGGGACTGGTCATTCTGCTAGTTGTTCCAGCACTCGTTTATTTGCATATTAAGGTTTTATTATATAGGATAGCACAGAAGCTCTCTGGAAGAAGAATTTCCAGGTGGAAACTTTTTCCCCTTAGAATTCTCCCTGATGCCCCCTGCCTCATTGTGTTTGATTCTACACCATTACACTGCTCTCCTGTCAAGACTTTGCTCAGTCCTGTGCAAAAATCTTCTTTCCTTATACACAAAGTGAAGTAGGAGCTTGATAGTTTTAAAAGAATGCCACTAAAGCCCTGACTGGTATTGCTAGGTGTTAGATTTTTAGTTAAGGGCACATACCTGGGTTTTGGGTTTGATCCCAGTCTTCTATCTTTCAGGAGGCAACCAATCAATGTATTTCTCTCACATCACATTTCTCTCTCTCTCTGTCTCCCTCCCTCCCTCCCTCTTCCTTCCACTCTCTGAAAATCAATGGAAAAAAATATCCTTGGGTGAGGATTAAACAAACAAACAAAAACTTCACCAAATGGTTATAGAGAGTAAACTTGAAATATCAATAGGAAGCACATAAATATATGCTGCCTACACACAAATTTAAGCTGTACAATTATTACATTATCGCTATTATTTTTATTCCTCTCCATTTAAGTGTAAGAAATATCACATTATCATCATCATCACCATTGCTAAATCTGTCTCTGAGGAATCCCCTCCCCTTCCATCTCACTGTGTAGTAGAACAATAAATCCACAGGTCTTACAAAGGTCCTAGATTTATGGGGAGGACTCTCCGATCTATGTCCATCACTGCTGCTTTAATCCATTAGAAGTTCAAGAATTTCTCTTTAGGAAGGGTTTGGAATTGGGTA
Source organism: Antrozous pallidus (assembly GCA_027563665.1). NCBI lineage: Eukaryota > Metazoa > Chordata > Mammalia > Chiroptera > Vespertilionidae > Antrozous > Antrozous pallidus. Next base: position 57,423,737 of record CM050512.1, read on the forward strand.
CAATTTAGATGGAAGGAACCAGACCATCTGAATTGAAACTGGGTTTATATAGCAAACATACCAGTTTTATTTAGAATGTACATTTATTTGGTGGTGGGATTGAGGGTAGAACTGATAGGGATTATGAGAAGGAAGGCTGAAACTCTCCCTAGCCACTATTTGCACCAAAACATATGTGAGGATGCTCTACATGATTTCTTGAAAGGTATAGCTCATCTGAGAACTTTGCGAGACTAGCAGCATTGGAATACCAGGTCCAATCGCCATTTTCAGATGTGTGCTTTCTTGAGGAGCTGAAAGGACAGTGGACTTGGGCTGTACCCTTCCTGGGATTGGCAGTTTCTGCCCCTTTCCAATCTTGGGGGAAACTATCCTACCCTTAGACTTTCACCTCTGTACTCTTTAGTCTCCAAAGTGCTTTCCTCTTCTTAGGAACAGTCTGGTTTATTTCAAATAATGTGATCTGGGAGTAAGTAAAGTACCCTCCATCCTCCAGACATCCCCCTACCTACAGTTCAATTCCCTTTTTTTCTTTAAGGTTTCTTTTCTTTTACAGTTTCAGTTGACGTACAATATTATACCAGTGCAAACGGTTAGCAGAGGTCGGCAAACTCAATAGTTAACAGAGCCAAATATCAACACTACAGTGATTGAAATTCTTTTGAGAGCTAAATTTTTTAAATTTAAATTACTTCTAACACCACTTCTTCAACATAGACTCACCCAGGCTGTGGTATTTTGAGGAAGAGCCACACTCAAGGGGCCAAAGAGCCACATGTGGCTCGTAAGCCGCAGTTTGCTGACCACTGGAGACATTCATATACCTTATGAAGTGATCACCCCAGTAAGTCAGGACATCATAACATGATTATTACAATATTATTGACTGTATTCCCTATGCTGTACTTTACATCTCCGTGACTATTTTTATAATTGGTCATTTATATTTCTTAATCCTTTTTATCTTTTTCACTCATCCCTCCAACCTCCCTCCCATCTGGGGCCCCTCAATTTATTCTCTGTATTTATGAGTTCACCACAGTAATTTGAAAAGGTTAAAAAAAAATATCTGGTCAACAGAATTGCACAATATAGTGACTAAAACGGCCTTTTCTCCCATATAATTGTTTTTATGGCTTTTCAGCATATTGCAAAGTGCCTTGAAAGTGTCAAACAAACTCTGAGAATGAAAAGAATGATAAAGAGTGACTTCACAACTTTTATTATTTCCATGTTGTTTTGTACCGAAAAGGAGCACACATATTTCTGAGTAAACTGAGAAGGTAGGAAGACTAAAAGGGGCCAAAATGTCTTTTCAGCTGCAGCTTTTCAGTTTTAAATATATCAATAAGGGGTCAAACTCCAACATCAAGAATAATATTGGTAATTAATAATATCTTATTCTTTATGGGTTTTTGCAGTTTGAAAGTAATCAAGTCATCACATGACTCCTTGAATGTTCTCTCTGTGAAGTAGCCATTGTTTTGTACTCACTTTACCTTTGCGGTAAAGGAGGCTCACATAAGCTTTATATCACCCAATTGGTAAGTGACAGAGAGTAGTCAGATCCTAAGATTTCCTTTTCCCCATGTAGGCCTTCTATCTTTGAACATGGCTCTAAGTTCTGAGAAATTATACTGAACATGTTAGGTTGTTACAGTAAAATTAATAAAGAGGAAATGGTTCTACCTTTTTGGGCAGCTTGGAAGTTGGTTTATTGTCAGTGTTAAAAGCCAAACTAAAGTCATTTGAATCACTTCCTCTATACAAACATCAGATATACAATTAAATAATAAGAAGGCAAATAAAACGATCCATTCAGCATTTGTTTATTATAGCTAGCATAATGACTTTAGTGAAATTTATGAAAGCTAATTTTATTTTTATAGGTGGCATAGATCATTTATGATCTTTTAGAATGCTTGCTATAACAAATATACAGTCAGAGATGCCCATTTGAAAATGTCCATATCATTTTAAATTATAAGGGTTTACAGGTGTTGTAACTTTGCTTTTATTGCATGTTGTTTGTATCTATGATTTATTTGATAATGAGTATTTGTTCCCATGGGAAAATACCACTCACCTTATTACCTGGTTTCTAAAACATGATATGGCAAAAAGTAGGAAATAAACATATCACATATAGGAACATAGAAGTTTTTTTTATACATTAGTGAGCCTTTCACTAATAATACACATTGTCATGATTATTGTAACTTTAGAGTAGAATTAACTTTAAACATCTCTGATAGAAACAAGTTTTCTATGGCAGTCTAGTCAATTTCCTTTTCAATCTTCTTATCCAAGCAAATGTATTATTTCTCAACAATTTTAATGTCTTTTATCTTTATTCAAATTACATATTGATTATAAACTCAGAATGGGCCATAGCTCTGGGTAGAAAGGAATCCCTATGAACTATGGCATTTAACTAGAGCTGTTATGATTCATCCCACTTCAGATTTCTGCCTTTTGAGAAGTGATGCTAATAGAGCCAGTCTGAATAGTGTTTGATTGGGAGAATTTCCTTTTTGAAAGATTTCTAGTGCTTCAGCAATTGGATTTTTCATTTTTAACAAGTATGTTCCAATTTCCAGTGTCTGTGTCACCTCAGTTAGATATATAAATGTTGTTTTCATCAAGTGTTTGTACTGGCTGCTACTTCTTCCTGAAAAACAAATATACATGGATACTTCTTTTTAAAAAGTTCCTGAAATACCAATTCTTTAATAGTTTTATAAGCTGAAATATTCTCTGACTACAATATTTATGACTTGTTCCATTTTGGATTTGGTGAAGCATTCTTGAGCACCTGAGAGGATAGCCTTACCTCCTGTACCTTAAGGATATGGTCTTTCTCTTGGACTGTTGAAGGCAATTTCACCTTGCCCCACCCCCACTTTTTTTTTTGCAATTATGTTAGTTCAGATAGAGTTATGAATATTACTTCAAAGCAGAATATCTCTTAGGAGATCAAAGAAGTTTGCAACTATCAGGACAAGTTTTTGTGCCAATCAGTCAATTAATACACTAGAAAGAACAATATAAGAAAAAATTAAATGTTTCTATTGATTTTTAAATATATATATTGTTATTCATTTCATAGAGGGAGAGAGAGAGAGATAGATACATCAGTGATGAGAGAGAATCATTAATCAACCTCCCCCTGCACATCCCCCACTGGGGATAAAGCCTGCAACCTGGGCATGTGCCCTGACCAGGAATGGAAGGAACCATGACCTCTTAGTTCATAGGTCAGTGCCCACTGTACCACACCAGCCAGGCAGAAGTTGAACATTTTATAACATTTGGTAGTAACAAGTAATTTTTAGGTTTTGGTTTGTGATATTCTAGTTCTCTAAAGTACATAATAATCCCCTGGGGAGCTTGTTAAAATAGAGGTCCCTGGGCTTTAGCCCTAAAAAGATCTGGATTTAGTAGGTCTAGTAGTGAATGGCCTAGAAACTGCATTTTAATAACAACTTCACTTCACACCCTGAGTCATCTCTAAAGAAGTTGCAGAATTCTCCGAACAAAAACTGTTGTCTCTCAACTGAATTTTTAAAATACTATTTCACTTAGCACAAGTAGGTGTTTTGAAACCTAATGATGACTGAGCTTCAGAGTTCCAAAGAGATTAGCAATAAATAGATTAGATACCAAAGGTATCTAACTAAGATATATATGCAATGAGCGGTATACAGAGACTTAAGTTAGATTTCTTTCAATTAGAAGTTATTAGTTACACAATTTCCATTTTCAGGTAATCTATGCATCCACAGATGGTATTAGATAAGGGAGGTAAACTAGGCATAGATACCTAGGGAATTTTTCGAGGTTTTTTTATGATCATTTATAGCCTGCTGTGCCCTTAATGATGTTACTCAGGATCCCATTAAGTTAACTGTAATTGATCCCTTGACAATAGCCAGGGGGTGTCTAATCCTATAGCTTCATCCCATTCTGGTCATATTGGAGACAAGATAGAAATTGTTGCCTGTAATCTTCAAAGGGTACTTTCCTTTCAGAGGACAAGACACCTGTGTTCCAAAGGAGATTTCTTAAGAGATTTCTGTCTAGGACAACAGGAGTCCCTAGAGAGTTCTCCTCTGATTTAGGCAGGCACTTATGACCTACTTTTAAATGTAATCTAAAAATCCCATCAAATGCAAATAATCAAATCCAGATTCTCCTCCAGGTATTCTGTAGATCTAGCATTGCATGGTTCCATCTGTCCACGTCAATAGCTTAAATATATTTTGAACAAGAGTTCCTCCTTCTTTTTGTTGATACTTAGGTAAATGGAGCTTTTCTAGTTTCTGGACACAGAACAGCTCCATAAATGAAAATGACAGGATGTAAATTGGTTTTTCCATATGGAACAAAGGAAATAAGATTAACTGACCTAGTGTTCAAATTCAGACAAAGTTCTACAGCTTGCAGAATTAGAACACTCAAGACAGATTACTTTTAAATTTTTAGAGAACAAGGAAAGAAGAGGGGAAAAGAGAGCAATATTAATCAGCTGCCTTCTGCACACACCCTATCAGGGATCAAGCCCACAACCTAGTCATGAGCCCTGACCAGGAATGGAACTGGCAACCTTTCAGTGCACATAACACACAACCAACTGAGCCACACAAGCTAGGGCAGATGTTATTTTTCCGTCCTTGGAAGTCTTGTGCTGGTGGTCCACGTATGTACCTTATGAAACTTTTCTAACTTTTCAAAGCAAAACTTGACAAAGCAAAGACATTCATAGAATCTGCCAGAGTTGGAAGGTACTTTAAAGAACATCCAATCTTATCACTTATCTAATTTTTAAAAAAATTCTCACCTGAGGATATGTTTATTGATTTGAGAGAGAAACATTGATGTGAGAGAGAAACAGACCAGCTATCTCCCATATGTGCCCCAACCAGGACCTAATTCACATACTAGGTATGTGCCCTGATTGGGAATCAAACCTGAAATCTTTTGTTACACAGGGTGATGCTCCAACCCATTGAGCTGCCCTGCCAAGGCCACTTACCTAGTTTCAAATCTCATCTTGCTTCTGCTTCAACTCTCACTTAATTGTCAGCTATTTCTATATTACTAATAAGCATTTTTAATTACCATAAGATTATACTAATAAAGTCCAGTTTCTTTAGGAAGACAGCTTTATTTTGCATAATTGATTGTGGACAATAAAAGGAGTCCTATGGTTGGTAAACTCAAAGCGATTTGATCATAAATTCCTAATGGGACTGGTCATGTTGGGTAGTCATGCCCCAGGCATATAACTTCTTTATAAAAGGCTTATCTTTGTCTTAAGCAAGCCCCATCTGCCCACCTAGGTTAACATACTGTTGAAATGCCCCCTTTCAGACTCTTCCTTCTAAAGCATAGAGCACATAACCTTAACTACCCTGTAATCTGATCCCCACCTCCATTTCTCCTATCCTCATGTAATCTTTTTTAATTTTCCTTCTTAATTTCAAATGCATATAAGAAAGTACATAACTGTTATTCTCTGGAGCACCTGAGATCTTGCTTCCCAGCATATATCATCATTTTGGCTAAAATAAATGCATAAAAATTATCTACAAGTTTGGACGTTTCTTACATTGACTTGAGCTAAATAAAGATTGAGGAATTTGGTTGTCAAGTTGGCAGATGTCTTTTCTCATTCCCTATTTTTCCAGTTGCATAGGTCTGACTGTCACATTTCCTTAGTTCAGATCTTTGCCTGTCAACTTACAAGTTGTGTGGCCCTGGGCAAGTTACTTAACTTCTCTGTGCCTTAGTTTTCTTTTCTATAAAATAGCACTCAACAACTGACAGCATGAGTTTATCATCACCAGCCTGACCATGCTATCTTAATTTTAATAATTTCAGGATATCTTACAAGATTTCTGCCATCTCTCCAATTTGCATTGGTGCCTTTAGCTCTCCCTAAAACCAGTCTGCATTCTCTGTATTATTTATTTCTGGCTATATCTTGTGCAGTAGAATTCTGCAGTACCAAGAATTGTATGGCAGTGTTCCAGGCTCTGGAATGACGGTTTGAAGGGTTGTGAGATTGTATAGCATTATACAGGCTGTGTTGCAGCCTGGTGTGATCCTAGATCTGCCACTTACTTCAACTTACCTCAATAAACCTCCATTCTTTACAGGTAAAAGGTAGAAAATAATAGTACTTGTCATGAGGTATAGTATTAAATGATTTAACGTATGTAAAGGCATTCTGGATGGTGACTAATATATAAAATAGATACCAGGCCCAAGCTCCACCCTAACATTCTGATTAAATTGGTCTGGGTGGGGCTCAGGCTTCAGTATATTTAAAGAATTCTTACTCCCCTCTGGGGAGTAAGCTTTTGCCTTTCCTTTCCCCTTCTTCTTCCCCTCAGGCTCTTTACCATTGCCTTTCCCTTTCCTGAGCTCAGAGGACCTTTCTTTTGCTTCTGTAACTAGTTTCCTGAGCCTATACAGCCCAGCTGGCTCACTTCTACTACCTCTGTAACTTTCTAAATAAAATTTCCTTGTAATTTGGAGAGGAAAAAAAACCTCTCTATGGGACTCTCAGGTGCAGTAAGGATTGAGAACCACTAGACTAGATTAGCAATTTCAAATGGTATACTGAAAGAATTTTTTAAAAATATGCAATACCTGACTATTTAGTCAGGAACACTGACCATTTTCCCCTTAGATTGTCAAATTAAAAGATGACAACAGCTGGTACAACCATAGCTGTCTGGAGTGAAGTAATCAAAATTATACCTATATTTTTTGTCAGATCATTGATGCTTCTGTCCGTCTTTCTCTCCCTTCTTTGCTGAAATCAATATATATCAAAGTTCATGATTCAGTTAACAAGGCAGGATATGTATACTCATGTAGAGCAGAAGAGTAAATTAACTGCATGTGTTTTGAATCTGACACGTTCTAATGAATTAGGTTATCAGGTAGTTACTTAATTGGGCTATTGAATGAATTAACACCCCTTAAATGTGGGAAGTTCACACTTGGCTTTATCAGTCTTGTCAGTGAACTGGTAGCAGTATCCAAAAGATCAAATGAGCCCTAGCTGGTTTGGCTCAGTGGTAGAATGTTAGCCTGCAGCCTGAAGGATCCCGGATTAGATTCCAATCAAGGGCACATGCCTTGGTTGTGGGCTCCATCCCTAGTCGGGGGCATGCAAGAGGCAGCTGATGAATGAGTCTCTCTCATAATTGATGTTTCTATCTCTCCCTCTCCCTTTCTGGAAAAAAAAATATATATATATACACACACACAGAGATATATATATATATATTCACATTTCTGGAAAAAATCCAAGTAATTCATATTAAAGAATAATGAGTATTAGGCATCAGGGCTCTATCATATAATGTTACTAATGTCCCCTTAATATTCACTGTGGACAAACTGGGAAAGTATAGAGAAATAGAAGTAAACAAAAATCTCCTATAATTCTATTTCCTAAAACAACCAATACTAAAAACTATATATTAGCTCCTCCTAGCCACAATTATATACGGGCTGTCCCCCCCAAAAATGTATATACACTTCAATAGCTGATAGCTCAATTTTGAAATGTATTTTAATAAACACTGCCTTAATAATTATTCAAAGTGAGTGTATACATTTTTGGGGACATCCTATATATTAATGAGATTAAAATGGGGTCATAGTACAGATAAAACTTTGCATTTATCCCATTAAACAAACTCAGAGCACCTTGCAAGACAAAATAACTTTTATGCTTTTGCTTTCTCCTCAGTTATACATGAGATAAGCTAAATATTGATAAGTTCAAGATAAAGGTTGTAAATAAAAGGATGATTGACATTACTCAAGGTGGAGAAACAAGCAATGAAGAATAAATAATCTGTAATTTTTTATTCAATAATAAATTACTTATGGGAAAGAGTTGAAAAAGGCAGAGATCTAAAATAGAGAAAAAGTGTAGGATCTCAAAATTGCTTCAGAGAAAATTGGGTTAAGTTCACCAGTAATCTTTTTGGGAGTGGTTCAGTGAATAATTAGTGTAGGGATGGATTAAGTAAGAGCTAAATACATCCTATATAATAAAATATGCAAATTGTCCCCAAGGGCGGGGGTTCGACCAACGGGCAGTTAGATGTGTGCTGACCACCAGGGGGGCGATGTGGAACATGGCAGGCTTTGGCGACAAGACCCTGGCAGCGGGCCTCTAGTAGGAATATAAACATAGTTCTTAAAATTTTAAATCCTTTCTTTTTCTTTCCAGACTTATTCCAAAGTCTCACTTTTCTTTTTTAATGTTCTGCCACTCAGGAATTTTAAATTTTAAAAGTGGAAAAAGGTTACTAATGATTATATTTTTTAAAAAGATTAGGAAATATGGAAGTATAACTGGATACTAGGTATAAACACAAAGAATTCAGAGATTTGTGCTGACAATGCTTGGTGCAGGCTTATATTTTCCATGGTGGAAAGTCTTTAAAGAGAGAGTTAAGCATACCTTATTTTGCAGAGGCTGGGCTGTTGCTGCTAGGGAAGAATCTTTTCTTCCTCCTGCTGAGGTAGTAAAGTAATATCACTTCCTACCAGAGATGCAAGACATATTTTAAAGGAGGTTTGTCTTTATTACTTTTCACACTTTTAACAATGGTCAGGTTTATTTGAATTATTTTTATAGTGAGCATGCGCTATTTTTAAATCTATAACACACACCAAAAGTGGTTAGAGTGTATTCCAGCATAATTTGTTTTATAGGCAGAAAAAACTTGACGGGAGAGGAAGGGGTCTACTTAAACAGGAGTCTGAGATGGGGAAAGTTGGTCGAGGGAAAGAGGCCTCAGAGACAAGCCCGTGTATACCCTGCGCCGCCTACACAAGCCGGAGCCTCCGGAATGGCTGAAATCAAACCACTAAGACGGGAATCCTTAAAACCAGGCGCAGGCCCTGCTGTGGAAGGTATGAGTGAGTAATTTGTTGACTTTATCAGAGGCAGCACAGTGTCTGATATTCCATTTAGGAAACTTTCACTGCTGGTAGAAGCTTTATGTTTTGTAATATGTTAGGTGTTTTTTTGGAGGGTTGAGAAATGCAGACCACGAATGATAGGATGCAAGTGGGTAATTTAGCTGACTTTTTAAGAGTGGAGGATTCCTTTTTAAATTGCTAATGAACACGGATACTATATCCCAATTGTTCTGTGAAGGTTAGAATAAATTATCTAAAATTCAGTAGGAATGACTGAGCAGACCAGAAAAATTCATTTGAAGACTAAATGTATTGTAGGGAAAAGGTACTCCTATTAATCAAAGCTCTGATACTGAAACTGAGTAATACTAGTCGATCCAACATTTGTTGCTGGCAATTAGATATTGCCAGCAAGTGATAATCAATAATAATGTTTTTTGGCAACAGAAGAAATCCAGTATAGAGATGATGAAGGAAGCTACTCCCAGATCAAGAACTTTTTAGGAATACTGTCCAGCACTGGTATAAACTATGATGCTGAAAACAGTAGCAGTTGTCTCCATGAGGCTGCTGAGCACTCAGTTATGGCTGGTCTACATCCAGATTTCTTGTACCAAATAAGCACCATATTTTGAAGAATTAGTTTAAAAAATGAGATGTAAACTGTTCATAATAGTATTAAAATATTAATGTTTAATATTGATTATATGTTAAATGATACTATTTTGAATTATAATGGCTTGAAAAGGTAGTATTAAAATTAATTTCACCTGTTTTTTGTGTGGCTAGTACTTTTTTTGAAAATTATCAGTGTGTCTCAGTTGGTGTCGCTCAGTGGTTGAGAGTTGACTTATGAATCAGGAGCTCAACGTTGAATTCTAGTCAGGGCTCCTGCCTGGGTTGTGGGCTTGATCTCCAGTAGAGGGTGTGCAGGAGGCAGCCCATCAGTGATTCTCTCCCATCATTAATGTTTCTATCTCTCCTTATCCCTTCCTAAAATCAATAGAAATATACACTGAGTGGCCAGATTATTATGACCACCTGATGTTTGTAGGCAAATTAGCCATATACTATATCATATGGGATATGGAAGCCGAAGGCCTGTTTGAACACCTTTGCTCTCTGCAGTTACAAAGATAAAATATCTCCAATTCACACAGGAACATAAGGATTGGACAGTTGAGCAATGGAAAAAAGTCATGTGGTCCGATGAATTATGTTTCCAGGTGCATCATGCAGCTGGCAGAATGAGAATTTTGGGGAAATAGCATGAAAGTTTGCATCCCATATTGCATGAGTACAACCCTTCAAGCTGGTGGGGACAGTGTTATGGTTTGGGGCATGTTTTCCTGGCATGATTTGGACCCTTTAATTCATGTGGAACAACATCTGAATAGCACAACATACCTAAGTATTGTTGCCGATCAAATTCATCCTATCATGTTGATGGCGTATCCCAATGCAGATGGCTTCTTCCAACAAGACAATGTGCCATGCCACAGTGCTTGTATTGTGCAGGAGTGGTTTCAAGAACATGAGGGAGCCGAAACAGGCTTGGCTTAGTAGACAGAGCGTCGGCCTGAGGACTGAAAAGTCCCAGGTTTGATTCTGGTCAAAGGCACATACCTTGCTTGTGGGCACATCCCCAGTAGGGGGTGTGCAGGAGGCAGCTGACCAATGTTTCTCTCTCATTGATGTTTCTCTCTATCTCTACCTTCCTCTCTGTAAAAAAAAAAAAAAATCAATGAAATATATATTTTTTAAAAATGAGGGAGACTTTACCTTGCTTAGGTGGCCTCCACAATCACCAGATTTCAATCCAATTGAGCATTTGTGGGATGATGTTAAAAGAATCATCAGGCAGCTTTTTCCACAACCATCAAATCTCACAGAACTGGACAGTGCTATTCATCAGGCGTGGTGTCAGACTCCTCGCATCACCTTTCAACATCTCATGGAGTCAATGCCAAGAAGAATTGCAGCAGTATTGAAGGCAAAAGGTGGCCCGACAAAGTACTGATGGGTGGTCATAATAATCTGGCCACTCAGTGTATCTATAAAAAAATTACTAATGTGGCTCACATTAATAGCTCACTTACGTTTCTGCTAAACAGTGCTGATACAGGAGGTTTAATCTGGAAGTGAACCAAGAATCAGCACTGTCACCTTCCCTACTTTCCCAGGGAGGAAAGTGTTTTGCTCCAAGGCACAAACATGGTTGGGAAGAAAGTGGGGAGTGCAGCTTCCATCCTTTGATTCTCTCCTATTTTATAGCTTACACAACTGGCCCCTAATGGAAAATTCGAGGCCATAGAAACAAACTTCCTTAGCACATTTACACGCCAGATAACTGTGCTGCTTTAACGTTTTAGGTATCAGACAATGAAAAAAAATTAGGAATTTGGAATAGGCTTGAGAGTAGATAGAAATTAGAGGACATTAAGTTTCTGTTTTGCATACCTGTGTGTTATTTTTAAACCTTGGGCATGTATTACTAAGGAGGGAGGAAAGAATGGAGGGAAGGAGTAAAGAAGGGAGGGAGAGAAAGAGGTAGGTAGGTAGGTAAGTCTGGGGTAGGGTAGGGGATAGAAAGCAGCCAGATAAGGTTCAGAAGAAATCATGGCTTGAAATTCAAGTCTGGAGATATTTGAAGTGGCTTTTTCTACCATTATCATCTTTCACGTCTTTAAACACCCTTAGTTAATTCTTTCTGCTCTCATTGGGGTGCTTCACTTTTTACATTACTAAAACAAAATCTACTGGCATAAACTGACTTTTCAATCTGTGACTGCAGCTTGAAAAACCTGTGTGTGTTTATTACTTTTATAAGCAGCAGGCTGTTTGGTAAGAATGATTGGTGATTTTGTTTCAAGGGAATTCAAGTCCTTCCTTCTAAAGGGTACTTGCCAACAGACTAGATGTTTCTATTTGAAACCATTTGCTACAATCATCCTTGAGATTTTTGCTCATTACTTTCAGGGCTGCTACTTCTGAAGGCAGATTCTTAGAACACAAGTTCATTTCCCTTTAGAATATACACCGCCTCCTTATGGGAGCAGCTATGCTGACTTCCTGAATGGAGATGATTTTCACAGTGCATTTTATAGCCACACACCTTTCCAGAGGATAATCTAAAACACAAATTATTTTTATTTAATTCCTTTATTGTAGGAGAGAAAATCATATTTGGCTAGTCTGAGGGCTAACATTTACAGCAGCTTGTTCTATTTTTGTGGCAGTTTCCTTAAAGCTCTGGCATTGTTGACTTTCTTTCTCATTCCCAGAACTTGATTTTGTGGTCTCCTGACCAAAAACAACAATAAATGCAGGTTGCCAGTGCTTAACACTACACTTGGAGTACGTTTGGGTGTGCTATGATTTCTTCTGTTTAAATTTTTTGTCAATATTCTCTCTTTTTCTCCTTATTTCATCACTTTCAAGCCCTTTCAATCTCTGAAACAAAAAGTAATCCTGTCCTGAAGACTGATACTTTTGTGAGGCAAGTGCAGAAGTTCTAAAGGGAATTTTAATTTGATTTAAAAAAATTATTTAGCAAATGCATATTCAGATATCTGAACTTACTTAGAAGCTGAATCTCCTAAATTCCAAAATCTGCTTTTTTTCCCTTCATTTCACAGTTATAATATTAAGCAGCTTCTATATGTCAGGGAAGGGTTATATCCATTAGAAATAAACTTGGCAGCCTATCACAAGAAAAAAAAAATCTAACCATGTTTGGTGATGGATGCTAACTACACTTACTTTGGTGATTATTTTCCAGTATGTACAAATATTGGATCATTATGTTGTATACCAGAAATGAATATAATGTTATATGTCAATTATATATCAACTAGAGGCCCGGTGCATGAAATTCGTGCACAGGAGTGGGGGGATGTCCCTCAGCCCAGCCTGCACCCTCTCCAATCTGGGACCCTTCAAGGGATGTCCAGCTGCCTGTTTAGGTGCGATCCTGATAAGATTGGGCCTAAACAGGCAGTCGGACATCCTTCTCACAATCCAAGACTGCGAGCTCCAAACTGTTCACCTGCCTGCCTCCCTGATTGCCCCTAATCGCTTATGCCTGCCAGCCTGATCACCCCCTAACAACTACCCTTCCAGCCTAATTGATGTCTAACTGCTCCCCTGCCAGACTGTGTGCCCCCAACTTCCCTCTGCTGGCCTGGTCACCCCTAACTGCCCTCCCCTGTAGGCTATACCCAACTGCCCTCCCATGCAGGGCTGGTTTCTCCCAATGTGCCCCCCCCCCCCCCTGCTAACCATCTTGTGGTGGCCATCTTGTGTCCACATGGGGGCAGGATCTTTGACCACATGGGGGCATCTCTCTTGTGTGTTGGAGTGATGGTCAATCTGCATATTACTCTTTTATTAGATAGGATAGAGGCCTGGTGCATGGGTGGGGGCCAGATGGTTTGCCCTGAAGGGTGTCCTGGATCAGGGTTGGGGTTCCCTTGAGGTGTGGGGTGGCCTGAGCAAGGGGTCTGTGGTAGTTTGCAGGCTGGCCACGCCCCCTAGCGACCCAAGCAGAGGCCCTGGTATCTGGGGTTTATTTTATGTTCTACAATTGAAACTTTGTAGCCTGGAGCAGAGCCAAGTCTTCTGCTCACTCCCTGGTGGCCACCATTTCTGTTGGGATATATCTTCTATAATTGAAACTTTGTAGCATTGAGTGGAGGCCTAGGCTGGTAATGGCAGGTGGAAAGCTTGGCTTCCTCCATTGCCAGGGAAACCCAAGCCTTTCTCCTGTTTTCAGAGGCCACAGCCATCTTGATTGGAGTTTATTTGCATAGTTTGCTCCTGGTTGGCTGGTGGGCGTGGCTTGTGGACATGGCTTGATCACAGGTATGGTCAATTTGCATATTATTCTTTTATTAGGATTACAAAAGGTATCCTTGGCAGTGTGAAAAATGCTGCATAGAAGCCCTTGGACCACTCCTAAGACCTTTGGGGGCGGGAGGACAGAAAGAATGGGTAGAGAGGATGAAGCTGATAATCCTGGTAGAGCTGAGTATTCCCAGATCTAGAAATAGTTAAATACTATACACTCCCAGCCTTGGTCTACCCTCCTGCTTCTGAGTTGCTGTATAAGGCTTTAAATCCCTCAGATTTCCTGACCTTTGCTCTTTTGCTGTCCCACAATTCCAGAAATTGAAGCATTTACATACAAACCTGGTCTTAGCTCTCTCAAAACACCAGCTGTATGACCTCACTCTTGCCTGGAGTAACTGTTTTGTCATTTACCTTGATATGCACAAGGACAGAGTGAGACTCCTTTTGGCATTAACATGCCTTAAAAAAATAGGCAGAGGTAGAACTTCATCACAGATTTCTTTTGGAAATGGTTATCCACTACTCGGGGGCCTGGGTTACAGAGGTGGTGTTGCACAGTGGAGATCTCAAGAGATATGCATGTGCCTGGATCCAACCCCAGACCAATTAAATAAGTATTTGTGGGGAGTGGGACAGGAAACAAGTGTTTTTGAAAAGCACACCATCATATGTGTGTGTGTATGTATGTAATATATATATATATACACACACACACACAAAAGCACACCATCTAATATACAGCCAGTGTTGCGAATCACTTGTGAAAACATCAGGCTTGGAAAGAGACTGATGTGGGTGTAAAATCCAGAATTTACCATGTACCAGTTGTAAATCTGTGAGCAAGTCACTTAATCCCTCTGCAGCTCAATTGCTTATCTGTAAAATGGAGACAAAATTGTACCTTTTTCAAAGGCAGCTATGTAGCACATAATAGATACTCAGTGAGTAGTAGTTATTGAGATGAGTCTATGGCTGTTCTGTACAATTGATAGCCATTAACCATATGTGACTATTTAAATTAACATGAGGTAAAGTTAAAAAGTTTGTTCCCAAGTCCCACTAGCCACATTTAAGCACTCAGTAACTACATGTGGCTTGCAGCTACCATATTGGATAGCAGAGATGTTAAACATTTCATTCGTCACAGAAAGTTTCATGGACCAGCCGAGACCGGTTTGGCTCAGTGGATGGAGTGTTGGACTGCGGACTGAAGGGTCCCGGGTTCGATTCCGGCAAGGGCATGTACCTTGGCTGCGGGCACATCCCTGGTGGGGGGCATGCAGGAGGCAGCTGATCGATGTCTCTCTCTCATCGATGTTTCTGACTTTCTATCCCTCTCCCTTCTGCTCTGTAAAAAAATCAATGAAATATAAAAAATAAATTAAAAAAAGAGAGAAAGTTTCATGGACTGGAAAATATTAATCTATATAATCTGCTTCATTAAGAGTTAAGTTTATTCAGGGAAAATTCATTTGTAACTCTTCTGGAAAGATAAATACCAGGCCTTTTAGCTTGAGCAGAGAAGTGAAGGAAACCCAGTAACCAGTTCTTCAATGGAGACTTTTTTTTTCTTATTACTATATATCTGAAAAGCACACCATGATTTTAGCTAGTAGTAAACAAACAAGAGGAACATCCAATCAATTGTTCAAATAATGATCTTTCCTCCCCCTGCCCCCCACAAGTTCTGAGGCCACACTTATCATTTAGTCCATTTTTGAAGTAAAACATTAACTTTTCCCTGCCTTATTTTTTAGAGCCATATACACTATCAGTGAAGCTTGTTGGTGTGTGTGTGTGTGTGTGTGTGTGTGTGTGTGTGTGTCTGTGTTTGCTGGAAAGTGGAAGAGGAAGGGGCAGAAAGGGGAAGAGAGCTACCATTGATAAGGGAAGTCAGTGGGAAAAGAAAGGCTGTAGATAAGATGTGTTTTATGCTTTTATTATCAGTAATGTTTATTTCAGGTATATTGATATGTCTTCTAATCTAAAAATACTGTAATGTCATTTTGACTGGCCAACAGTAGGTTAGAGCACAGGCTCTGAAGTGTGAAGTCAGGCCTTCTGAGTTCAAACCATGCTTTAGTATTTACTAGCAGAGTGAACTTGGACAGGTTATTAACCTTTTTAGGTCTTAGTTTTTCCATTTACAAAATGAAGAAAAACGTTAGTATCTATACCTCATGGGATTGTTTCAGCAAGGTTTCAGTGAGAAAAGACATGTAAAGTTCTTCATATGGTGTCTAATACCAGATAGATGCTCAATGAATTTTAAAAAATTATTTAGAGAAAAGAAATTATATTTTGTTAATACATTTCCTATGTTTTAAAATATGATGCTCTTATCCCTTTGTCATATCTTCTAGAGTGAGAAGGCCTCTGTTTCTCAAAAAAGATTTATAGTTTCTGTGTTACATAAATGTTCCACTTGCACTACTGTACTTGTTTAGTTAAGCACAGGCCTAGCAGCTGGGGAAGTGTCAAAGTCTGAAGAGCAAATGTATTGTTGATTTGAGCCACCATGTGTTAAAAATTGCAATATAACCAAATAGTCTTAAAAACAAGGAAGGTTCTTGATGGAAAAGGGACCACAACCTACCTCTTATATTCATTTTTGTTTTGTCTTCCTGCAGTGATGTTTTTATTGGCAAAGTTACTTTATTATTTTTTTTAAATTTGAAAACATGGTATGTCTTTTGGTTTTTTTATTATTTAGAAATTTCACACTCATTTGTTTTGTTATTCAGTGTGACATTGTGACATACCTAAAAACTAGCTCCCCAGTGAGTGGAAACTGCTGTCATTTATTTTTACTGGGAGACTGTATTGGTTCATATAGCTGCTTTCCCAGCTGAAATAACATAGCAGATTGGTGCTGTTTCAACACTGTTAATTGCTGAAAGTTTTAAAACTAGTAAATAGGTCTGATTAGCTGGAATCCAAACAGTAACCTAAAGAGACCAAACCACTTTTGATAAGATAAACACTCTAGTAACCTTAAACATTCCCTTTGGATTATTTTCCAGTGGTATGCAATGTTAAACTAAAATATATATATATATATATATATATATATATATATATATATATATATATATTTAGAAAGACTTCAGAAAAAATTGTTTGGGATATTTAAAACCAAGTTAAAGGTTATTATGTCTAATGTATAATTTAGTAGTTAATTATTGGCAATACTAGTACTATATCATTAGCTCATGAGAGCTGAACAGTAAAGCTCATAACAGAAAGTGGTTTTCTTTTTTAATTTATTGGGATCATAAAGTCTTGATTTATAAAGTCACATTGTTCACTGTCATTTCTGTTTGAGCAACTAAAAACAAACAGAATTAACTCTAACAAGTGGACAGTGAGTTTTTAATAAATAAAATGTAGATTCTTTATTATGCATCTTAAATCTCAAAACTGGAATAAAACTTTCTAGAATAAAACTTCACTTTTACTAAGCACTTGTAATATTCATTGAAAAGATAACTAAATCTCCCCCCCCGCCCCCCCCCCCCCCACATATTTCAGGTTCTAAAGCATTCATATTAAAATTAAGTTTTTTTGAGGTGTGTTATTTAATAAACTTTGAATTGTTTTGTTAAGTATTGCCCTTGTGAACCAAATGTTAACCAAATATGAAGCTTTAAACCTAGAAATAGAGGCTGGAACACAGCAAAAATAACCAAAATGTGGTATTGTGTCCAATGATATCAGTTTTAGAGTACTATCAACTCACTTTGTGAACTTATACAAATACTTTAAACTCTTTATGCCTCCTATTGATAAGATTTTCTTATCAATAAAGTACAGGGGGTAAACTAGCTTTTCAAAGTTGTTTTCCTGCTCAGAAATTCAGTGAAGAGGAAAAATTTTATAAGGTTAAAAATCTTATTATTTTCTTGCCTCACTATTGAAAAATAGCAAGTAGGAAGAAGACAAAAATAATCTATAGTCTCCACTAAGATTTTGGTATTATCAACTTCTAGTTTGTTCTTTTATATTAAAAAAATTTTTTTGAGTTGAGCTTATACAATATGTACATATGCTTAATATTTTAACATTAAAAGCTTTTCATAAACAGCATTTTAAATGGCTGTGTGAACATAAACATTTCTTTTTCTATTAGATATTTAAGAAGTATACATTTTTTTATATTAGAAATAATGCCTTAGCAAAAATGTTTGCGCACAAGGCTTACTCATCCCTTAAACTATATTTAGCATTATTTTCATTGGATAGAGTCTCAGAAGTAGAATTACTAGGTCAAAGATAAGAAAAATTTTAAGATATTCGCTCTCCAAAAGAGTTAGCCAAACTGAATTACCATTACATATATATTACTTTCCAGAATTGTGCCCATTTTGCCACAACATAGACAGCACTGAATAATTTGACCAAAATTTAGTATGATTCTTCCATGTTTGATCTTTTAGGATTTAAAATTTTAATCAAATCTGATGCCATAAATTTCATATAGTCAAAGTTATTTGACAGAGAAAAGCTCTGTTTGATGAACACAAACTGTCTATTAATTGTAGGTGAAGTTTAAGGTTGCAGGTTGCCTTAGCACAGATTTGATTATGACTCCAATGGTAGGTGCTCTGTAAGTAATTGCTTAGTGGCTGAATTTGTTCATTGAATAATAAACAGTAAAGAACAGAAATATTGAAAAAATAGTGGCACTTTTTATATACACGCGCCTCAATATCTAAGAATGCTTTGGAACCAAAGAAGCATATGCTTCTTTTATATAATAAAGAGTTAATATGCAAATTGACCACCACTCCAACACAAGATGGCCACACCCATGTGGACACAAGATGGTCAACACAAGATGGCCGGCAGGGCAGGGCAGTTGTAGGTGATCAGGCTAGCGAGGGAGAGCAGTTGGGAGGGACCAGGCCTGCAAGGGAGGGCAGTTGGGGGTGATCAGATCTGCAGGGGAGGGCAGTTAGGGATGACCAGGCTGGTAGAGGAGGGCAGTTGGGGGCAACCAGGCCTTCAGGGGAGGACAGTTGGGGGGGACACAGGCCTGCAGTTAGGAGCAACCAGGCTGGCAAGGGAAAGCAGTTAGGGGTGACCAGCCTGGTAAGGGAGGGTAGTTAGGGGTGACTGGGCCAGCAGGGGAGGGCAGTTGGGGGTAACTGGGTGAGCAGGGGAGGGCAGTTGGGGGTGAACAGGCCTGCAGGGGAGGCCAGTTAGGGGTGACCAAGCTGACAGGGGAGGGAAGTTAGGGGCAATTGGGCTGGCAGGGGAGGGCAGTTAGGGGTGATCAGGCCTGCAGGGGAAGTCATTTGGGGGCAACCATGCCTGCAGGGGAGGACAGTTAGTGGCAGGGGAGGACAGTTGGGGGTGACCAGCAGGGGAGGGCAGTTAGGGGTGACCAGGCTAGCAGGGGAGCAGTTAGGCATTGTTCAGGCTGGCAGGGGAATGGTTAGGGGGTGATCAGTCAGGCTGGCGAGCGGTTGGGAGCCAATAGTTCTGGATTGTGAGAGAGATGTCCCAGATTGGAGAGGATGCAGGCTGGGCTGAGGGACCCTCCCCCCACCCCCTTGTGCATGAATTTTGTGCACTGGGCCTCTACTTGAGTAATAATATTTTTTTCATACAGTGATTTAATAGAGTCTTTAAGGGTCAAACTTCAGGTTCAGTGGGTATCCCACTAAAGCCAGGATTCGTTTTCCATGCATGGTCAAACATAAGATACGAGTGTTTATTTTAAACATTTTTATTGATTTCAGAGAGGAAGGGAGAAGGAGAGATAGAAGCATCTAATGATGAGAGGGGATCATTGATCAGCTGCCTCCTGCATGTCCCCCCCCCCCGGGATCAAGCCTGCAACCAGGCATATGCTCTTGTCTGGAATTGAACCTGGGGCCCTTAATTCCGCAGGCTAATGCTCTATCCACTGAGCAAAACCAGCTAGGGCATACATAGCAGTTTTTGAGTCAAATATTTATTAGGGAAAAGTGTACCCATATGTCTACATTGTTTATCATTAAGTAAGGTGTCTTTTTCCAGAGCTTGTATTCTGACAGGATTTTTTTTTTTTGCTTTTTTAAAAATTTTATTTACAATATAACTTATATTTAATAGTAGTACATATGTTTTCCTTCCCCCCCAATATCCTCCCCCCAACCTCCCTTACCCCCCAGCACATGTCCCCACCTGCCCTCCTCCCCGCCCTAGTGTCTTTCATTCATTGATTATGCTCATAAGCATGCATACAAGTCCTTCGGTTGATCTCCCCCAGCATTCGCCTTCCATCCACTCCAGCCTTCCCCCTGTAGCTTGACAGCCTGTTCGAGGCCACCCTGCCTCTATATCAGTCACTTACCCCAGTTTCTTTTCTTCAAAAATATCTTGCTTCTGCATACTGAAAACAAACGTATAAGAGCAAAAAAAGTTTGAGTGTCAGTTTCAATGTCCAACTGTTCTGAGTCCCAGTTTCAATGTCAAATAGTTCTTCATGTGTACATGTCAGCAATGGTATCCAGATGGTGGACACATCGTGGCAATGCAAGATCCATCCTCTCTGGTTTGGTCCTGGGCCACCTGAAGCCACGCACAGCTGCTGACTGCTAGCATGGCAAGGTGTCGTCAGCGTCCCCCATCTCTGGACCGTCGTCGTGGCTGGAACAGACCCGTCAGATCCTCACTGTCGCAGGAACCCACATGGTCTTGGAGTTGTTCTCTGAAAACACACAAACACATTCTCGACCAAAAGTTAACAAAGGGATCCTCTCTGCAAAATAGACTTGGGATTCTTTTTATTTTTGCCTAAATGATTTTCCTTTGGCTTATTTTGACACCATGTGTATTTTTTCATGGGTGTCCTGCAGTTGGTTTTACAAATGGAATTTTCTTTTCTGGAGTAAGAATTTTCTACATGTATTTTACTTATAGGATATTTTTCCTTACATGATATTACCCCACTGTCCCCTGCCCCCCTTTTTTTTGGTTAATAGGGGTTTTTGGAAATTTTATCTTGCAGTCTTGGTAATTTTAAATTTTAATTTTTGCACACAAATATTACTGCTTTAGGTTCTTTGGATGTTAGGCAATTTTGCAGTGAGATGAACTACTAATAGATATTTTAGTTAATGTTTTAGGAAAAGCTTTTTGTCCAGTACAGTTAGGTTTTCTTGAGTATTCACTTATTTCACTTGTCCAATTTAAATTAATCTTTTGATTACTATTTTTCTGTCAATTTTAATACTCAAGCAGAAATCATAGTTTACCCAGTAAATACTTGTGGAAAGGAATATTTTCATTTTTGAGTAGGTCCTCAGCATTCCTGGTAATAAACTAAATTTAGATATAGGGCAGCTATTGCTGGCCGAATCTGTCTGCCACCTGGGTCCCGGTGTGAGTTGTGCATGGGAGGCGTAGCAGCCGTGGGGGTAGGAGACCTTCCTAAGGAGGGGTGAGAATTCAAGCCCCTGCAAGGTTTGTGGATGAGGGTCTGTGCCCCAACTCTGTTGATCTTTTAGTTCTCTCCTGTTGGCCCCTCTGCGACTGTGCCTGTCTTAGGTTGTTCCTTCCCTGAGGAATGTTACCCGTCTCTGGCTAACCAGCCATCCTCCGGGGCCAAACAGGGTGATGTGAGGTTCAGTCCTGTCTCCTTTGTACTCTATGCCCCCGTGGCCTCCACGTCCAGCACCTGCCTTGGGGTCCCCTCGCCTGCTGGCGGGGTCCGGGTACTGATCACATATCTCGGGTGACCCAGGTTTCTTCTCCAGAGAGGGCCCAGCTCAGACCATTGGTCGAGAGACAGATCCATGGTGCCAGCTGCCCAGAGGCTTCAGCCACAGCTTGAACTGAAAGTTCACGCATCAGCTGTGTGTATTTGGATAAGAAGAAGAGGGTCCCTCTTGGCAAAAGGGCCAGAGGGGCCAATATAGAATGCTCGGATGCCTTCCCAGTGCCTTAATCCCTTCTGAAAGGGATTAATTCCTTTCCTATCCTTTTTTTTTAAGTTGCTGCCCAGCATTCAAAGAATTAGTTTGTAAGTTTATATGGGATAATTGTATAATATGCTGTTGTCAAATATCAAATATTATAATGACACTGTAGAATAATATCATGTAAGGGTATTGTGGTGTCACGGGAGGTTAAGGAGGGCCTAGCCTAAGGACTGGTGTCCATAAGAGATGACATGCTTTAGGCCATGTTAATTCAATCTCAAACTAGCTGCCAATTTTTTAAATAACTTTATATAAACTTTGTCAGGGATGTAAAAACACAAATCACTTACCTTAGTTCAAGCATTCAAATATATTGACTTTCCCCCTTACTCCCACCACCTGCCACTTACCCTGAGGTTTGACATTTTGATGGACTTTTCTCAGTCTCTGGATCCATTCTTGTTCATCAGTCTATGTCATTCATTATATTCCTCAAATGAGTGAGATCATGTGATATTTGTCTTTCTCTGCCTGGCTAATTTCACTTAGCATAATGCTCTCTAATTCCATCCATGTTGTTACAAATGCTAGGAGCTCTTTCTTTTTTACTGCAGCATAGTATTCCATTGTGTAGATGTACCACAGTTTTTTAATCCACTCATCTGTTGATGGGCACTTAGGCTATTTCCAAATCTATGATAAATTGTGCTGCTATGAACATAGGGGTACATATATCCTTTCTAATTCGCCTTTCTAGTTTCTTGGGGTATATTCCTAGAAGTGGGATCACTGGGTCGAATGGGAGCTCCATTTTTAGTTTTTTGAGGAAACTCCATACTGTTCTCCACAGTGGCTGCACTAGTCTACAATCCCACCAATAGTGCAGGAGAGTTCCTTTTTCTCCGCATCCTCGCCAGCACTTGTCATTTGTTGATTTGTTGATGTAAGCCATTCTGATAGGTGTGAGATGGTACCGCATAGTCGTTTTGATTTGCATCTCTCAGATAATTAGTGACTTTGAGCAGGTTTTCATATGTCTCTGGGCCTTCCTTTTGTCTTCTTTCATGAAGATTCTATTTAGGTCTGTTGCCCATTTTTTTATTGGATCATTTGTCTTCCTTTTATTGAGTTGTGTGAGTTGCCTGTAGATGCTTGAGATTAAACCTTTATCACTGATAACATTTGCAAATATGTTCTCCCATACAGTGGGTTTTCTTATTGTTTTGTTGATGGTTTCTTTAGCTGTGCAAAAGCTTTTTATTTTGATGTAGTCCCATTTGTTTATTCTGTCTTTAGCTTCCATTGCCCTAGGAGCAGTATCATCGAAGAAGTTCTTTTGGCATATGTCTGAGATTTTATTTCCTGTAGATTCCTCTAATGTTTTTATGGTTTCCCGTCTTACGTTTAAGTCCTGTATCCATTTTGAGTTTATTTTTGTGTATGGTGTAAGTTGGTGGTCTAGTTTCATTTTTTTTGCGTATATCTATCCAATTTTCCCAGCACCATTTATTGAAGGGACTATCTTGACCCCATTTTATGTTCATACCTCC
The DNA here is from genome assembly GCA_027563665.1 of Antrozous pallidus. Taxonomy (NCBI): domain Eukaryota; kingdom Metazoa; phylum Chordata; class Mammalia; order Chiroptera; family Vespertilionidae; genus Antrozous; species Antrozous pallidus. The sequence goes on from CM050512.1 coordinate 57,447,006, forward strand.
TTTGTCAAATATTAATTGAGCATAGTGGTTTGGGTTGATATCTGGATTCTCTATTCTATTCCATTGATCTATATGTCTGTTCTTGTACCAGAACCAGGCTGTTTTGAGAACAGTAGCTTTGTAATACAGCTTGAAATCTGGTATTGAAATCCCACTGACTTTGTGCTTCTTTCTCAGGATTGCTGTGGCTATCCGGGCCCTTTTTTTATTCCAGATGAATTTTTGGAGAGTTCTTTCTAGGTCTGTGAAGTATGCCATTTGTATTTTAATGGGAAGTGCATTAAATTTATAGATTGCTTTGGGTAGTATGGACATTTTAATTATGTTGATTCTCCCAATCCATGAACATGGTATGTTCTTCCATCTGTTTACATCTTCCTCTATCTCTTTTTTTAGCGTCCTGTAGTTTTCCACGAATAGGTCTTTTGCCTCCTTAGTTAAGTTTATTCCTAGGTATCTTAATTTTTTTGGTGTGATGGTAAATGGGATTGCTTTTTTAGTCTCTCTTTCTGTAAGTTCACTATTGGTGTATAGGAATGCCATAGATTTCTTGGCATTGATTTTGTAGCCTGCTACATTGCTGAACTCATTTATTAAGTCTATTAGCTTTTTTATGGAGTCTTTCGGGTTTTTTATGTACAATATCATGTCATCTGCAAATAAGGATAGCTTTACTTCTTCTTTTCCAATTTGGATGCCTTTTATTTCTTTTTCTTGTCTAATTGCAATGGCTAATACTTCCAGTACTATGTTGAACAGGAGTGGTGAGAGTGGGCAACCCTGTCTTGTTCCTGTTCTTAGGGGAAATGGTTGTAGTTTTTGCCCATTGAGTATGATGTTTGCTGTGGGTTTCTCATATATGGCTTTTATTATGTTGAGGTATGATCCTTCTATTCCTACCTTCTTGAAGTTTTTATCAAGAAAGGGTGTTGGATTTTGTCAAATACTTTTTCTGCATCAGCTGATATGACTATGTGATTTTTATCTCTCAATTTGTTTATGTGATGTATCACATTTATTGATTTGCGGATATTGTACCATCCTTGCATTCCTGGGATCCGATTTGCTAGAATTTTATTGAGGATTTTGGCATCTGTATTCATGAGGGATATTGGCCTATAATTCTCTTTCATTGTGTCATCTTTATCTGCTTTAGGTATTAGGGTGATGTTAGCTTCATAGAAGGAGTTTGGAAGTGTTCCATCCTCTTGAATTTTCTGGAATAGTCTGAGGAGTATAGGTTTTAGTTCTTCCTTGAATGTTTGGTAAAACTCCCCTGTGAAGCCCTGACAGGACTTTTCTATTGCTCTTCTAGCCCCCTCCCCTTTGTGACACTATCTCTGGGTGTCAGGAGCTTAAATTTGAAATTTAAATATTACATTTTAAGATTCAAGTATATATTGATGATGTGGAGAGAACTTAATCACAGTGTTCAGACAAGGCTCAGTTATTTCTCCAACTTCTGTTCTTTTTACCTGCATTAGTTTGTTTGAGTAGTTAAGCATAACAGAGCCAATAATAACAGGTGAACATGGTTTGGCAAGAGAAGAGAAAGATCAGGAATAAGGATTATAGCTCAAAAGTACTCAAATTAGATGGATTCACCCACTATCTTTGGTCAAGGAGGGCTTGAACAGTTTATTTCCACCTGTGGGAATTCTGTCATGCAATGTCTTATTCAGCACCCTTACAGAAAGATTTTTTGTTTTCCCCCAATCCAGTTAGATCTTGCTAGCCTCAGAAACTCTTTCATAGTTATTTATGTGAATTCTCTGTGTTTTTTTTTGTCAAACTGTTAGTATTTTGAGGGCAAGGTACCTGGACTGGATAATGATTCTATAAGATGTGAATGAACCACTATCCAAGGGCTCATATTTCCCTGATATGAAGGAGAGAATTGAGACAAATATGCTAAAATATACTAAGGGTATTTGAGAGAGGTTTTGAGGGGACTGAGGTGGGGAAAGAGTAAGAATCTTAAAGATATACAGGATAGAGAGCTTCTGGAAATTGGCAGTATATCTATATAATGGAATACTAAACGGCAATGAAGAGAATGATCTTTTTAAGGTATATAAGTAGGCTAATGATTCATTCACTTGTCTTTCTAAAAGACAACTTAGTGAGTTATATTTTATATATCAGAAAATTCATTCATTTCAAGTGTATAATTCAATGATTATCAGTAACTTTACTGAGCCGTGCAGCAGTCACTATAAATCAGTTTTAGAACATTTTCTTCCTATTATAAGACCCCTTAGGGGCCCATTTACAGTTTCCCCATTCCCACTCTCAGGCCCAGGCAACTACTAACGTACTTTCTGTATATAAATTTGCCTTTTCTGAACACATCATGTGAATGGAATAATATAATATGTGGTCCCTTGTGTTTCCTTTCTTTCTCTTTGCATAATAGTTTTGACGTTCATTTGTGATGTAGCAGTTGTTGGTAGTTCCTTTTTATTGCCAAATAGTATTCCATTATATGGATATACCACACATATATATATATAAAAGGCTAATATGCTAAGTGCCCTCCTACCACTTTACCGGTTGCTATAATGTGCACTGACCAGGGGGCCGATGCTCAACGCAGGAGATGCTGAGCTGCAGTGACTTGGCAGTGGTGGTTCTTGGGTGACACACCCTGAAACCAGCAAGATTGTGAGAAAAATATTTGCAAAATAAACATCTAATAAAGGCTTTATATCCAGAATAGATAAAGAATTCAATAATAAAAAGGCAAATGACCCAATAAAAGAATGGCTAAAACATATGACCTAATATTTCACTAAAGAATATATGTAAATGGATAATGGCTAATAAGGATGTGAAGATGTTGAACAATTTTAGTCATCAGGGAAATGCAAATTCAAACAAGAACAAGATACTATTTCACACCCATTAGAATAATTATAATAAATCAGACAATAACAAATATCGGTGAGGATGTGGAGAAATAGGACCCTCTCATGTTGCTAGTGGGAATATAAAATAGTATGGCTACTTTGAAAAACAGTTTGGCAGTTTGTCCAAAAGCTAAGTGTATAACTACCAAACAACCAAGCAATTCCATTCCTAGATATCTACACAAGAAAAAAAAAATAAAAACAAAAGACATGTTTACACCAAGACTGGCATATAAATATTCATTGCAGAATTATTCATAATAGTCCCAACTTGGAAACAACCTGAATACCAATCATCTGGTGAATGGATATTCTAAACTAGTTAACTGGGGCATGGATTTGTGCATATTGAAAGGAAATTAATTAGAAGGTGGCTGGCGGGGCAGGACTGGGCGAGATGGGCCAAACAAGCCCTGGAGCCAACCTCTCGCTGTCTTTCCCTGGCCAGATGCACCTTGGGTGCCACCGTGGCTGGAAGGGCATCTGCAGGGTCCCTACAGCAGGTGGGGTCTCTTGATCAGGCCGAAACCAGCTCTCCAACACCCCCTGAGGGGTCCCAGAGTGTGAGAGGGCACTCTGCAAAGTTGCTGTCAAACAGGGTGTGGAACTCAACTGCAAGTGTGCAGTAAACCAGATTCGGGCCGACAGTGTCCCAGAAACAACATAACCCATGGCCAAAAGTGGGCCATCCCCTGAGGGCTCCTGGACTCTGAGAGGGTGCAGGCCGGGCTGAGAGATCCCCCCCTCCCCACCCAGTCAGTACACGAATTTTGGTGCACCAGGCTCCAGTCTAGTATAATAGTTTCAGCTTTTTAAATCTCTTAACACACTAGTTTGTTGCTATCTGTTTTAAGGTGTATCTCAAAAATGTATAATCAATAAAGATTTCAAATACAGATGTTTGCTAGTTATTACTTTTTAAAGAAAAACACTTGATATGCTGAGGGTAGGGGCTATCATACTAGAATTGATCATATCTCAGGTTATACAATGAAAACATGTCTCCCATGTGGGCATTAAAAAAGTGCTGAATCTTAGATTAAGAATCAAGAGACTTATTTCTGGGACTACCACTAATGTCTTTGTGTTCTTGGAATATCACTTAACTTTGGAGAACCTCAATGTGTTCCCAGTGATAATTTCGAAGATCTTTTCCTGAAAAATGTTGATTGTTCATTCAGTAAACATTTATTGAATACTCATTTTGTGTCAAGCAATATGAGATACTATTAAGCAAAGGTAGGACAAAGATGCCAAATGACTTTATAGAGACAGATGTGAAAACAATAGAAAATGTTGTACATTTTATGCCAGTTCTATTACATTCCTCTAGAATTATTATTATTTTTTCCTGACAGAGGAATTAACTGGGAAGGATGTAGCAAGAAGAAAAATGAGCCCAAGGATTAGCTCACAGAATGTGCTCTGTAGGAGAATGTTCATGTGTCAGACATGTGACAGAGGAGTTCCAGCCTATATGGCTGCAACCAACATTTGGACAATAAGATTTCCTCACATTGTGCTAAAAAGGTGTATTTATTTTCCTAAGAGAAGTGGGACTATATAAAGAACTTGGAAGAAAAAAGAAAGAACTTGGAAGATATTGGGTATCCAGTTCTCTTTATGGTGTTGAAGATTATAGTAGATATTTCTTTTATTATAGGTTTTCCCAAAGACATTTTGTTAAGAAATATGTTTTTAATATATTGCAAGAACATGAATCTTATATAAATCAACTTTATGCCATAATTACCAAGATTTGTATTTCAAATTTGAGTCACATTATTTCCAGTACATTTTCTGAACTTCCTTTTATAACTCTGCACCATATAGTCTTTCATATAAAGTGTGGACTGAGCAACTGACTTCTGAAAGCTTTTCAGACTTGGGGTTTCTGTGCTTCTTTGACTTGAGCTCCCCTTCCAATATCCTTTTTTACCTAAACACGCACGCACACACACACACACACACACACACACACACACACACACACACACACACACTAGGGGCCCAGTGCACAAATTTCGTGTACGAATAGGCCCTCACAGTCCTGGCTTTGTCCACAAGGTCGGTGGTTCCGCTGTTCGGCTATTCAGTTGATTTGCATATTATGCTTTTATTATTATAGATATATATTCTCTTCCTGACAATAAATATCTCGGGCTTCTTATATGTAAGTAGTGGAATTTTTTTGCAAAATTATCAGAAATTAAGCTAACAGTACATAATAATCATATAACTTCATAATCTTTATTTGGCAGATACACCATTTAGGAACAACAGTTGTTCAAGCTCACTTATATATGCCTTAATTATACATTTTGTTTTGAAAAGGTCTTGTCTTGATCTATTAGTTAGTATGCATGGTTGCCAGTGGCAATAGTTCAACCCAAATTAATTCAAACAACAAGAAAATTTATTGGCTCTTTTAACTAGAAAATCCAAGTGTGGAACTGACTTTAGCACAGCTGAATCCAGGGACTCAACAGAATTCTTGGCTGTCTCACCCTCTGCTACTTAATTCAGCATTCCTCTGGGTAACAGCATCACGTGATCTCAGGCAGCTTCTGTGTGTGGAAGTCAAAGATGATTATTGGTACCTCCGGACTTATCTGGTTTTTATAAGTCAAGATCAGAGTAAGAGAGACTGTGGGGTCCATATAACAGATCTTATATAGGGTCTCTGATTGATCCTGCTTGGGTCATATGCTCACTCCTTGCACCAATCTTTGTTAACAGCAGAAGGTAGAAAGATTGACTAGCCGAGGAACTATCCCAGTTCATGAAGCCAGGGCAGGGTGAGGCATTATGATAGACACATGCTCCAAATCAACATGGATGAAAGAGAGGCCGGTTCCTAGTGGATGCTGGGCAAACACAACAGATATACTACATTTGGTAAGGTGTTATTAGACACTTAAAAGTGAAAGGAGCACAGCTCTTATTTGCCACAAAAATGCAAAACTGCTATTAATAATATTGTAACATTTATTTGTCTTTGAAATCATTGTAAATATTCTAGAGATCTGCTTAACTCATTCTCTCTTGATCTTTTGGTAATATACTTTTTCACTGAATTGACATTTAGTGTCAATTTTTAATATTAATTTCAAATTTTATCAAGTTTTTGTAAATATTACCTTTGTGATTTCTTTTGTAAAAAAAAAAAATATATATATATATATATATATATATATATATTTAATTGATTTCAGAGAGGAAGGGAGAGGGAGAGAGAGATGAAAATATCAATAATGAGGGAGAATCATTGATTGGCTGCCTCCTGCACACCCCAAACTGGGATTGAGCCCTCAACCCAGGCATATGTCCTGACTGGGAATCAAACTGTGACCTCCTAGTTCATAGGTCGATGTTCAACCATTGAATCACACCAGTACGGCATCATTGTGGTTTCTTGCTTGAACTGTGTTTATTTCATAATAAACATCACAACTATCTTAGTTGAGAGAAATCATTTAAAAAAGTAGTTCTTTGGTAAGTTAGAAGTGTTGATGGTATTTAGTTACCTAGAATTAAACAAGTTTTTGAATGGAATTTGTCTCAAAGCTTTGCTAAATTCTAGAAAAGAGTTTTTAAGCGACCACATTCTTAAACTTCAGATAAATCCCATTTCCCTTGTATACAAGAACATTTTCAGTTCTCAGATCTTGACCCTGATAAGGTTTCTGAAGAGTAATATTCCAAAACACAAATGGAGAGCATTGTATTCAGATGTTTTAAATAGCAAGTCCAAATACAATAATCTTTTTTAAAATATTCATCAATTAGGACAGCTTTGGCTTTTAAAATAGAGTGAGAAGAATGAGTGGCTTATACACAGAATAAACCAACATTTAAACATAACACATTAGAATTGTTTGCATATCAAAGATGATTGATAAAATATAAGTAGATTTTGGCTTTAGAAAATATGGTAGATGTTGGCTTGTTGTGCTGTTACCAAGCTCTAGAGTTTTAGTGGGCCTCCAAGTAGGATGAAAGAAGAGGTGAAATCATTACAAAAAGGCTCTGCCATATTATCATTAAATTTATTTTTTAAATTTATCTTTATCGTTGAAAGTATTACAGATATGCCCTTTTATCCCCTATATACCCTTCTAGCCTGTACCCAACCTCTGCTCCAGGCCTTCACCACACTGTTGTCTTTGTCCATTAGTTATACATATATACATGTAAGTTCTTTGGTTAATCTCTTCCCACCCATCTACCCACGCCTGCCTTTCCTTTGAGATTTCACAGTCTGTTTTATGCTTATATCTCTGGATCTATTTTGTTCATCAGTTTATTTTCATTACCATAAATTTACCGTAAGTGAGATCATGTAATTACTTGTCTTTCTCTGACTGGCTTATTTCACTTAGCATAATACTCTCCAGGACCCTCCATGCTGTCTTGAAGGGCAAGTGATCCTTCTTTTTTACTGCTGCAGAGTATTCCATAGTATAAATGCACCACAGCTTTTTTTATCTACTCATTCACTGATAGGCATTAGGGCTGTTTTCAGATCTTAGTTATTATAAATTACACTGCCATGAACATAGGGGATGCATATATTATTTCTGATTGGTATTCAGGTTTCTTAGCATATATTCCTAGAAGTGGGATCACTGAGTCAAATGGAAGTTTTGTATTTAATTTTTTTTAGGAAACTCCATACTATTTTCCATAGTGGCTGCCATAGTCTGCATTCTCACCAGCAGTGTACCAGGTTCCTTTTTTCTCCACATCCCCACCACCATTTGTCATTTATGGATTTGTTGATGGTAGCCATTCTGACAGGTGTGAGATGATACTTCATTGTTGTTTTAATTTATACCTCTCTGATGATTAGTGACTTTGAGCATTTTTTCACATGTCTCTTCTTGGCCATCTGTATGTCCACTTTAGAGAAGTGTCTATTTAGGTCCTTTGCTTTTTATCATTACATTTCTTTGGACTGTGTTCAGTGTAGATATATTTTATACAGAATTTCTATGTATATAGTTAATTTTAACAAAAGTATATCTTGTTCCTTTAATCTAATGGTCATAAACTTGGAAGCATTATGTAAAAGACTGACTCCTAGGAAATACACACTGAAATATTTAGTGGTAAAGGGCATGATGTCTCCAACTTACTCTCAAATGGTTTAGAACAGCAATAACAACATGATGCTCTATTATATAAATGTTTCATAATTTATTCAATCAGTCCTATGTGGGTAATTATATGTGGAGGCAGATGAGGAAACTGGATAACTTCAACTTAGGTGATAGAGTTTCTTCAAGTAGTTTGATTGTTGGCTTGAAATGATATACATTCCAAAGTTTTAGATCATATTCCAAAGTCGATATACATGCCATTAGAGTTAATAATTGAGTTGACTGTACATTTTAAATATTACCTCAAAGGACTTCTGGTAAAATGTGGGAGTGGAAACACTAATAGATGAGAGACTTCAACACCATTTTAGAAGATAGAAAGCAAAGAATAAGATGCTAGAACATGACTCTCTAAAAGGGCCTACTGTGTGCTTAGCACAGTGAATGAGAAGAGCCCTTCTAAAACAAGTGTTTGTAAAATTTCACCATTCTGGAATGAAAGAGAAAATGCTAGAAGACAAGCGCATATACAGTAGGAAATAAAATAGCATAGTACATCTCAGTAGAATTTTTGGGAGATAGAAGACAATAAAGCAATGCCACTAGAATTCTAAGAAAAAATGATTTTTAATCTAGAATTCTATACTTACTTAGCCAAGTAATCAGTTGTGAGTATAGAACAGACAGCTTTAGATAAGTGAAGTTTAAAAAAATTACCTCCCCTGAGTCTTTTTGTAGGAAGGGATTGGAAGATCTATTCTAAAAAATGAGATCTATTCCAATAAATGCAACTCAAGAAAGACAAAGTCCCAAGGCCCAAGAAACAGGGAATCCACCACAGAAGGCTGAAGAAGGAAGTCTCAGCTTTCTATTAAGCCAAAAGAGCCATGAGTTGCAGACTGGAGCAAAAGGATGAGAATTCTATAATGGAAATAGAAGAAATGAAATGGTGGATTATCTGATAACACTAGACTACTCAGAAATTAATATTGATGGGTCTGTGATAAATCTGATATAGCACTTGGAAAAATTATCAAATATCTAATATAGATAAATTAAAATATTTTAGTATAAATATGTTATTTAGAATCACAGAGGTTAAATAACTAGAAGAAATACATATACAGATGAAAGTGATTACTCATGGGGAAGGATACAGCAGGGAATGATAAATTTATCATTTTTAAATACTACTTGATTATATTATCTAGTACACTAGTTATATTAATTAAAAATAAAAATCAAGTGGGAAATAAAAGCAGTTCAAACTAAAGTAAACCTTTTAAAGATGTTAATAATAGGGGAAACTGGGTGTGGGGTATACAGGAACTCCTCTTCACAATTTTTCTATAATCTAAAACTGTTCAGAGAAATAAAGTCCCAAAAATTGATTTGAAGAAACAGGAAAGATGAGACAAGAAAGGAGTAGAGCACAATATAATGCATACTATATCATATATTAGTCAAAGTACTATAAAATTAATTGATATAAAATATCCAGAAAATAAAATGAATTTCATTATTGATTTTTAAAACAAAATAAATTATAAAAGGTAAACTATGACACCATTGTTAATAAATATTATTTATACATGCCTTATTTTTGAATTATTCAATATTACTGATTTGTTATTCTTCATGGAAAAGCATTATTTTAAAAATAATGAATGAATATCCGTGTTTAAAATTAAGTGGTTGTCATGTATTTTTTTCCATCAGTGGATTAATATAGTTTTGGATTATGACTATTGAAATTCACCTCTTCAGTATCATTTAAGCATCCTAAATTACTAAGAGCCGACCACATTTAAATTGTCAGGACTAGTTGAGGATGATATGTTCAATGAACATATTTGGCTAGGCCACATCTTCAAAATGTTGTACTATCTACTGTTGGGTATTACTGCTTCTCTGTTCCTTTCTATCAGTTTGGCTAAATACTAGTCCAGTTTCATAGGAATTAGTGACTGATCTGATATTCTAGTAGAAGAATGGGGCTTAGAAATTAAGCCCTCTGATACCAAGGGTAGAAGATTAAGTTTGTCCAGGTGAATCAAAGGTATTGGATGTCTACTGTTTCTGTCATTATAATTCATTTTTATATTTTAAGAACTAGACAGTACAGGAAACTCTTCTCATACCTTGTTTTTTCTCTGTAGATTAGCAAATGAAAATGACAGCCCTGCAATAGCTAAATATTTAAGCTTGCAAAACATTTTAAAAGCCACAATTGGCATAATAACCTATAATTTTCTTTTTTTTGGCATCACTCATTTTATATCTTGTACTTCCAGTTTTCCTCAATCACATAATTATGAGATATTCTTGTGTATCTAAAAAATGGTTTTGAAGTCATATTCTTCAATTAATTGACTAGTTTGCTCCCATTAAGTGTAATCTCTTATGCTTGGACTTCCTGCCTATGGGGCATAGTTTAGTTCAATAGTACCCTCTGAGGCTTTTTTCCTGATTTGTTCACTTTAATACTAGTTCCTGGTTCAATAAAGTAATCATGGACTTGATACAGAGAATGTTCTTCTCATTGTACATGCAGATTAAGCTTCCCTAAGAGTAATGCTATTTTGGGGTTTAAGATTGGATTGATCATCTTTGGGTCTGTTGATTTTCATTGTGTGAGTAATGGTTAAATAAATTTCATTCATTCTATTGATTGTTCCCTTGACTTTTGAACTTGGTTACAGCTCTTTTGAAGACTAACTAGTATAAACTGAATGTTTGTATCCCTTCAAATTTTATATGTTGAAGACCTTCTCCCATGTGGTAGTGTTTGGAGGTGGAGCTTTTGGGAGGTATTTAGGTAGATGAGTTTATAAGGGTGGTGCCCCCATGTTGGAATTAATGCCTTTATAAGAAGAGGAAAGGATACAAGAGCTCTCTTTCCATAGCCATGTGGGCACACAATGAGAAGTCAGTTGTCTACAATCAGGAAGAGGCTCCTCATCAAGAACCCAATTTGCTGTCACCTGGATTTTGGGCCTCCCTGCCTCCAGAACTGTTAGAAATAAATGTCTGTAATTTAAGCCTCAAATAAGTCTATGGTATTTTCTTATAGTAGCCTGGCTATCTAAGACATGAGCTTTCCCCAACTTCTGGATTCAATATGAATAGAACAGGGCAATTAAACCTTAGCCAGTAGGTGATATTCTCCTTTAGACCTAACACCCATTCATTTTCCTGGGACCATACTCTAAAACCAAATAAATGTAGATTATTTTTGAAGATAGTATCTTTATGTTCTTAAGAGCCTTATTTATCTTTTCATTTGGTCATGCCCTGTACTTTTTGTCAAAAAACTGGATGATTGCTGTAGTGCAAATATCTCATTTTTCATTTTTCTGGTACATTCCTAGTCTATGACATGGTTATAATGGCCTGCTTTCATTGGAAAATCACCTTTCTCCATTCTCATTCCTCAGTGCATGGGGTTTTAAAGGGAGGTTTATCTCATTTATATTCTTTATTTTACAGATGATAAAATAGGTATTAAAGAAATTTAGAAACTTTCTCAAGGCCACAGAGCTAAGAGATGGTAGTTTGGGGCACTTAATCCAGGTTTGTTATGATGGCCAGTTAATGTGTCAGCGGGGCTAGGCTAAGTAAGTTCCACTATGATGGTTGGTTTAAACACTAGTCTAGGTGATGCTGTGAAGGTATTTTATAGATCTAATTAAAGTCCTTAATCAGATGACTTTGAGTAAGGTAGATTATCCTAGATAATCTGCATGGACTTAATTTAGTTAGTTACAAGGTCCTAAGAGCAGAGCTGAAAGTTCCTAAAGGAAAAATTCTGCCTGCCCAGTCTGCCCTTACTGATGGTCTGTCCTATGGATTTTAGACTTGCCTAGCCATCCCCCATAATCATGCAAGTCAATTCTCTACAATAAATCTCTTAATGTAAATTCTCTACTGGTTGAACGCTGATACATTTGTCTCAATCTAAAGTTCAAGCACTAACCAGAATGCTCTACTCATTCTTATACACAGATGGTCCCCTGACTTACAATAGTTTGGCTTACAATTTTTCTACTTACAATTTTTATATAGCAGTATGCAATATAATATTTCTCTTGTGATGTTGGGCAGGCGCAATGAGCTGCAGATCTTGGGCAGCCACGAGGCCAGAGGATAATATAATCATTGTGTTAGATTATTTTGTTCATCTACAGGCTAATGTAAGTGTTCTGAGCATGTTTAAGGTAGGCTAGTCTAAGCTATGATGTTTTATAGGGTAGGTATATTAAAAGCCTTTTCCACTTACGATATTTTCAACTTATGCTGGGTTTATCAGGGCATAACTCCCATCTTAAGTCGAGGAGCATCTGTGTATGACAAATTAGGAATTCAAATCCAAGTCTAGATCTTTATCTTGTATATGTATCTTAACCACACATTATACTTATCAAAAACCATTATATTGTTGGTTTTTATATTTTGTGTCCTCGAGCTTGATAAGCATTTTGAAGGTAGAAACCAGGTTTTGCTTATCTCATTTTTTATACTATATAATCATGCATACAGAACCCACAATAATTCTTTTGTCAAAATTATCTCTGTAATATCTGCACACTGCTGTATGTCATTTGTAATATAGAAATAATAGTATTACAACATTGGGGTTGGTGTGAGGACTAAATGAGATTACCCATTTAAAGCACTTAGCTTTATCCAGTGTCTGGCACAGAATACATCCTCAATCTATGTTGGCTTCTACTGGGGGCTAAATAATACATATTTTAAAATTCCCAAATGTTTACCTGCTTTATATAAAGACTTTTAAAAGAATTATGTTTCTTTAACATTTTTCTAAAATGTATCACATTCTTCCTACCTTATATAGCATTCTTAAAGGACTTAGGGTCATAATTATAAATGTCAATTATTGTACTGTAATGTAATATAGTCCGGGACACTTTGAGGTGTGCAGGGCATCTGCTGTGATATTTTAGGATTTTGTATATTTTTATAGAAATTGTTTTTTGGCACTTCCTTGCTGTTCTCAGGAAATAATGACAGGTCCTTGAACCACCACAAGCATCCAAGCTCATTTATTTATATTGGAAGTGCACTAGTTTTACTGTGTATACTAGTATACTAGTATACTGTGTATACTTCTGAAACACAGATGCTCCTCGACTCAGTGTATTTTTTAGAAAATATTCTAATTTCAGTGACCTCTTAATATATACTGGTTTCAATCTGCTACAAATTTTGGAAGATGTTAACCAGGTTTTCTTAGAATTATATATAACTTAAAAGAAATTAGCCTATAGTAAATGACCACTTGGTAAGTATATGTTGCTATAAAGAATCCCATCTGCCGAGACCGGTTTGGCTCAGTGGATACAGCGTCAGACTGCAGACTGAAGGGTCCCGGGTTCGATTCCGGCAAGGGCATGTACCTTGGCTGCGGGCACATCCCCAGTAGGGGGCGTGCAAGAGGCAGCTGATCGATGCCTCTCTCTCATCGATGTTTCTGACTTTCTATCCCTCTCCCTTCCGCTCTGTAAAAAAATCAATAAAATATATATTTTAAAAAAGAATCCCATCTAATCCTCTGTTACTATTGAAATATTTCCACTTCACTGTAATCAAGAAATTAAATAGAGTCTAAATTGGATAGTGTTCATATTTCATCACTTTTACCATCCATCAGAAGTAAAGTAGATTAGTCGTCCACTAGTCCACTTCCAATATAAATAAATGAGCTTGGTCCTTGTGGAGGCTCAAGGACCTGTCATTATTTCCTGCCTCAAAAGCCCATCCAAACTGAAAGTTGGGACTGGAAGATGTTACCACTATTTCTTTCAGAAAGGAGAGAAGATTTTCCCAATACTAATATACAAGTGAAAATGGAAATTTGTCAACACCACTTCCAGATGGTCAACTTCTTTGGAAGTAATAGGCATTTAAAAAAATACAGCTTCTGACCCTTATTTATTTTATATGTGTGATTATGGTGAATTATCAGGGCATATGATTTTTGAAAAACAATAAAAGGCAATACTTCTGTACATATAGGGCACTTATTTTCTCATTGGCATTTATTTCTCTTTCCTCTGTAACAACCCTTGAACTTTGTTTTCAAGGTGCAAAACAAAGGCGAGTTTTTGGAAAGAGATCTATCTTTTCCTCTACCAACTTAGACCATTTAGATGTTATCTCTCAGAATTTGAATCCTGATTGACAAAAGTGATTTAAACAGTTACAGTAGAATAATTGCAGGAGCAAAAACCTGAAGTGGGGAAAAGTCATTAGCCTCCTACAACTGCCTTATTACTGAATTTTCCTGTGGTTTCTAGGGGTATCTTACACCCTTCCAGAATTCATTTTCTACTTTAGTCCATTTCTGTTGCTTAAAAAAATTCTTGCACAATATATTTTTGTTTTTTGTGTTTCACAGTGAGAATTAACATAAATATACATTTTAAATGGTATTAAGTTTTAAAATATGTTGAACAAAAAGATACACTGTCTTGGAACAGAACTTTAATGATTTTGAGTAAAGACAGTTTCTTAAATAGAAGGTTATCTACCATTTATTGAGCATGTATATCATGCTAAAAGCATATATGTGTGTGTGTGTACAGTTACTTGTTTTAAATATATACACATGTACATATGTATATATAGATAGATCTATATACACATATATATATATATGAAAATTGTCATTACACTGATTCATCAAGTAAGATTACTGTCCCATTTTGCATATGAAGAAACTGGTCTAGAGTGTTCGTCAAAGTCACACAGTTGCAAAGTGAAGAATGTAGGATTTATACCCAGATCTGGTTGACTGAACCACTATGATATATTGCCTCTCATCAGCATAAGAAACATCCAAACCTGTAGATAATTTTCAAAAGAGATTATCTGAGTCCAAACTGACGACACATGCTGAGGTGCAAGATCTCAAATGCTCTGGAGAATATTTTTTGCAGTATTTTTTATGCACTTGAAATTAAAAAGGGAACATCAGGAAGATTACATAGAGGTGAAAAAAACCAAAGTGGCATTGGAATACAGCATAGTTAAGATAATTTGCTCTCTTAAGGGTGGTTACATCTTAGAGAGAGGGGTCTAAAAAGAGGCATTTCAAAGGTGTGTTAACGTGGATACACAGAAACAACGGACAGGGTTTGCTTAACGCAAATAAAACTTTTAGGAAAAAGTTATATGGCTGGAGCATGACTACTCACCATGACCTGCTCAGTTAGGAATTTATGATCAGGTCACCCTGTGAGGTTACTTACCATAAAATCCCTTTTTTTGTCCATACTCCCATATCAGAAAATGTTATTTTTTGGACTTACTTATAAGCTAATACCTGCTTGGAAATTAGGTACATTTTCTTTACTAGGGCTCTGATTGCAAAGCAGAATAAATGCTAATAAAAAATAAGCAGCAGATTTATAACACATCTCTAAAGTTAAAACGAATGTCATTATCAGTTTTCTAATCCTGTACCATTACTACATTTGTTTCACGTTCTGTTTTCAAGAGAGATTTAATTCAGTTAACCTGGATAATTCTAAGCTTAGTCAAAAGTTTCTATTTAAAAATTTGTCATTTAAATGTAATTGAATTAGAATTTAATTTCCTGTTTTGCTAGGATCTGATGTGTTTTTTTCTTCTTTGCATAAACTATTGTAAATCTAGAATGTACCTAATAGAATATAGAGCAGGGAAGCAAGTGAGATTGTTTCAACTAAGGCTCATTAGTAACTCCAGTATCATGGAATGAATGGAGATAACTTTATCAGTATAATTGTGCTTTTCTGAAATTCCCAAATAGTTTATGATGGAAAATTAGCTGACATGATGGAACTTTTACATACAAAAGAATAATTTTAAAAAAAATTACAGATGTCTCCCAGTATTTAGGTTCTAAAAGCATACCACAACAAACCAGCTTTGTGCATAAAGAGCCCCATTGTTCAATTGTTTCAGGCTATTATTACCAGTGTATACAAGATCCTTGTTGATCAGCATTTTCTGTTTTTACAAGTCAGTTCGTTTTTGTAGGAAATGGTTTCCTTGTTTTAAGAAAATGATTGATTTTCAATCAACTTAAATGATCTAATTAAATATAATTATATCAAATATATCTATACCTAAACACTATTGAAATGAAATTCCTAGATACGAAAATATATGTCATACTGTCAAGGATTATGGGTTCATATAACAAACAGTGTAATTACTACCATAAATATTTGCCAAATAATTGAGGCAGAATTGTGAGACCTTGCCTGTAGTACAAATGCAGTTTTGTCTTTAAAATGAAGCAAGAAAGATATGTAAAAGGCATGTAGTGCAGTGATCTTCCTTGTATGTAGGGCTAAACATGGGAAAAATTGTGTTCTGGTTTTCTCCTAAGTATTTAGCCTAGTTCTTAGAAATGTAGTTTTCAAACACGAACAAGCTTGTCTATTCTTGACTCCTCTTAATTCACAATATACAAACCCATGAGGAAGGAGTAGGAATGTAAAAAGGCTCTGTATCAGTCAGGATTCTGCAGAGAAAAAGAGATTTGTTTTAGAGAATTTGCCTCAGATATTGTGGGAACTGACAAGTCTGACATCAGTAGGCCAGGCAGGCAAGCAGTCAGGCACGCTGGAAACACAAGCAGACCTGGATATTTCAGCCTTAAGGCAGAATTCCTTCTTTTCTAGGAAACCTCAGTTTTTGCTCTTAAGGCCTTTAACTAAATGTTGAGGCCCACTCACAGTATTGAGAGTAATTTCCTATGCTTAAAGTCAACTGATTGTAGATATTAACCACATCTACAAAATTACTTTCACAGCAAGATAAGTGTTTGATGAAATAATGGCGGACTATAGCATAGCCAAATTGACATGTAGACCCATCATCATTGAGTTTCTAAGTGGCAACCATGCTGGTGGAAAGAAGTCTCTGGAAGTTTTTAAGACATACCCCAACCTACTTAGGAGTGTTTGGGAAAGGAGGCAGAATAGGTATCACTTGTTGCCTTTTTTCCCTTCTAGACATCCTCCACACTACTTCCCTAGTGACTACAGCTGTGATCGTAAGCTTAGGGGAAGCTGTGCTCTAGATAAACTAGGAAGTAATGGTTTAATCATTTCTGAGAACTTGGGTGGAAGACTTCAAGATCTAAATGACTTTATGATGGTACTCAGCAAATAGTTCTAGAGGAGTCAGGGTGAAAGGCATCATTTTTCACTAAAAAATATTAAACATTTTTTTAAATCATTTTTTTTTTAGTGAAAATTATGCCTTTGGGTTCACTTGGCTGGTGAGAATTTTGATGTAAAAGTTTTACTTTGAAATATCATATATGGAAGCTATTTGGGCCTCCTCCTCACCTTGGCAATATTTAATAATAAATTAATACCAGCAGATTAGTAGCTAGGCTTAAAACTAGTGGGGGATTTGAAGTTTCCAAATCACTCTTAGTTTCATTACTTTTAAAATATGTTTTCTTCTTATGGCTGGTTTATGCTAAAAACCTGTGAACTGGGACACAGAGAACAGGAATAGTAAATGAAAGACTGGGTACTGGATAAGAATAAAATTCTCCACTATTTAAAAGTCTTGAAGGCCTAATCCAAAATATGGGTCATGGAAAATTTTAAGGACATAGCAATGTTATGAGACAATCTTACAGTCCTATTTTGTGTAGCAGGCCAGTTAAATAAT
The DNA here is from genome assembly GCA_027563665.1 of Antrozous pallidus. NCBI lineage: Eukaryota > Metazoa > Chordata > Mammalia > Chiroptera > Vespertilionidae > Antrozous > Antrozous pallidus. The sequence continues at coordinate 57,464,719 of CM050512.1, forward strand.
GAAGGGTAGGAATTAAAATATAAGACTTTTGCAACATGATAAGGAGATGAAATTTTTATGTCCAACTTTGCCTTTAGAAACAGGGGTAGTTAATAAGAACCCGTGGAAATTACTTTCTTATTTTTCCCTAATAAAACTTGAGTAGTAAGAAAATTTAACATATACCCCACTAATGAAATAGTTATAAAATAAATCTAGACTTTCCTTTATTTCAGAGTAATTTAGCCAAGAAAGGAAATAGCTCACAAAAGCCCGAGTTGTTATTATCCAATGTAGGCAAAGCATTTACTAAAACCATAATTCCCAGAGTTGACACTAACTGATAATATTACAGCAAGATTATCCAGTGTTTGCCCCTAGTTACTCTTTAATAGTCTCCACATCTAGAGTACCATCAAAGTTTATGTTGTTATTTTAAAGAAAAGGATTTTAATTTACTCATATTGTGCCAATTCAGTCATTTTTAGGTTAACTTGTGGTTATAAAAAAATAACTGAAAAACAAATAATCCAAGGGGTTAGGCCAGTGGTCAGCAAACTCATTAATCAACAGAGCCAAATATCAACAGTACAATGATTGAAATTTTTTTTGAGAGTCAAATTTTTTAAACTTAAACTTCTTCTAATGCTGCTTCTTCAAAATAGACTCACTCAGGCCATGGTATTAGCCTGTTTCCCCGAAAGTAAGACACCCCCTGAAAATAAGACCAATTCACAGTAATATAAGGCATCCCCCCGAAAATAACATCTAGCACATCCTTGGGAGCAAAAATTAATATAAGACACTGTCTTATTTTGGGGGAAACAGGGTATGTGGAAGAGCCACACTGAAGGGGCCTAAGAGCCACATGTGGCTCACGAGCCGCGGTTTGCCGATCACTGGGTTAAAGGAACATACTTACATAATGCTTTTGTAAAGGCAAAATATTAAAGTATTTCTGCACTTGAAAATGTTTGAAACATTTAAATAATCTTTCACTTCCCCAGTTGAAGCCAAGTGGGAAGTTAATGTAGCAGTGCTATTTGGAATTCCTAGGGATAGGGCTCCTCTCAGTCACAAAGAAAAGTGCTTTGTTTGCTCTGAAGAGAATTTACACAGAATCTTAGCAGAAATATCTGCTGTTTTACTGCATATTACAATTACTGAAGTATGTCTTTTACAGCTAGAAGAAAGAAAATAAACAATTATTAGGACCTCTATTTCCATTGTATTACTTGGTTAAAAAAAAAAAACAGTTGTATTAGTCTCTCTACCTCTAACGTGTTACCTTGATAAAAACAAGTTAATATTATTTTGTGTGAAATAAAGACCTCAAAGCAATTTTTGGCCTTTTTTTTCTTATTAGTAGAAAAAAATGTATATTTTTTCCCCCTTCTCTTTCTCTAAGGCCACAGAATCACAGTATCCAATGCCCACTTTCCCAGAACTTGATGGTATACTTTATTTGCCAGGATAATCTCATTGATTCTAAAGAAAGGTCAGGCTTTTTGGCATGGTTAAATGTCAAATTGTAGATCATGCTTTTGCTAATTTCTTTTCTTTAACACATTATTTTTTCTGCTGCCGAGTCTTAGTAAAGCTTCTGACTAAGCCAGTAAACTAGCGTTTGACTACTTGAGTTTGAGTGTAACTAGTCTAATGCTTTCCCACATTTCCCTCAAATGACTGAGTTTAATAAAATACTTTACTACCATGGGGAAACCAAATAGAAAGTTCAGTTGTTTGAGACAAAGCTAGCCAATGCCCCCAGGCAACATGGATACTCAGTAACTCATGAGAATGAAGTATCCTGTTTATCTCCAATTTGACTTGCTAATTCCAATTAATTATGCCATTGCTTAAAATAGGTGAATACTTAAATAAGAAAAAAAATATATATCTACTGAAAAACTTTCACTTATAATTCAATGTAACAGTTATTTTGTGGGTTGTAATGTCAGTATCCAATTATTACCGCCAATTTTGCTGTCTTTTCCTTAAAAGTACTAGAAAAACCATAAGAAGAGGCAGGAACCAAAATCCTGAAACTGTGTATTGGAAAGCTGAAGAAGCAGGAAGCTAAATTAAAGTTTGGTCTGTGTCCACCAAATATTGGGAGTAGTGGGAAAATGTAGAGAGACACTTTAACATCATGTGTTGGTTCTTCTAGTTTTTCATGTTCTGAGAAGAACCAGGAAGAAAGTAATTCTATAATAAACAAATGAGCCCTAACCAGTTTGTCATAGTGGATAGAGCATTAGCCTGCAGACTGAAGGGTTCCAGGTTCAATTCCAGTCAAGGGCATGTACCTTGGTTGTGGGTACATCCCCAATGGGGGTGTGTGCAGGAGGCAGCTGATTGATGTTTCTCTCTCATCAATGTTTCTAACTTTCTAACCCTCTCCCTTCCTCTCTGTAAAAAATCAATAAAACATATTTTAAAAAATAAACAAATGGTTTCATGGTAATGGAGTTAGAACTTGCAAAGAAAAGGAATCAAGAAACTTCCTGGAAATATTTGTATTTCCCTGACTGCTTAGTGTCCAAGTAAAAGTAAATGCAAGGATAAATTCTGAACTACTTAAAAAAATGTGATTCTATTAGAAAATACACTTCCTAGTTCCATGTCAGTCACTATTCAAAATGCTTGATCTGGGGGAAACAAACGTATTGCTAAACTTGACCATACTCTGTGGTTAAGATTTTTGCCAAGGCAGTGAAAGTATTCCTAAGATTGATATAATGCACATGTTCACTACGAAACCAGTCTTTTCTATATAGTATTTACCACAACTTGGAGAGAATTCACTGATGCACAGGTGCTCAGGTATAAATACATGATGTGAAACCATGTCAGAATCAAAGGAGTTTTCAATTTTTTTTCCAACATAAAGAAACAAGGGAATTTCAATTTAAAAACTGAGGAAATTATTATTATTATTAAAGCTTTTCCAAGAAGACACTATTATGCTCAGATCTAAAAAACTAATAGATTTTCATTAACCACATGACTAAGGTCTAAAAGTAAAGAAGAAATGTAAGATGTAGATGAATGGTTCATGAAAGAATGAATTAATTAAATTTGTATGTCTTTTATGGGCACAACATAGGTTAAGATCTGCAGATATAAATGGTGAGCCGAAATATACTCAGATGTGGTCCTTATGTCAATTCTCTATGGAGACAAGCACTAATCACATTATGGAAACAGATGTAAGATCATTGCTCTATTAAACAGAACAAGATGCTATAGGAACATAAACAAAAGAAATTTAACTAATCAGGCCTGCCAAGGAAGACTTCTGTGTGGAAGTTACAACAGAGTTGAGATCTATGTAACAGTTACATAGCCAAAGAGAAGGGAACAGTATTTGCCCATCCCTACATGGGGCTTATGTTCTCACAAATAACTTTACAATATGGGGGAATTTGAAGAATGTTGTCAGTTCAAATTTTAAATAAATCATGGAGTGGCTGAAAGAGTAAATTAATTAGAGCTGAAACTGGGCTGCCAGGGACAGTGATTTTGATATGCACTGAGGCAGTGGACATCAAAATGGAGAAAAAAATATATAAAGATGAACTCAGTACTATGCTTAGATATGGGGAAAAAAAAGAGGTTCTGGGCTTTGTACCTTTCAGGAGCTTCAAATTACAAATAAATACAATATGTAAAAAATAAATTATTTACAAACTATAGGTACTACTGTCACTAGATGTTCATGTTTGTGACTAACAATCATCAGATTACAGGGGAATTCTTTTCCAGATCTTTTAACCTACCATCTGGGAATAAAAAGTAATTGCATTTGAGTACTATGACATGTTGTGGGTTATGCTACTTCCAACATAAGCAAAGGAGAATGCTTCAGAGTCCAGGGAGGATTTAAACAGAAGAGCACTCAAATAGGAGAAGAGCTAAATTAATTAACTTGTCAAATCTTTCTTATAGCATGAATGCAAGAGGTACTTGCATAATGACATTTCATTTCCCACTAGTACTCAGCATCCATGTTCTTGCTCCATATAAACCAATTCATGGTTATGGAAGTATTCCAGATATGCTCAGTCTTTGCAATTATTGCATATGATGGCTGAGGAATATTTTGCAATATTAAATAATTCATATTGCTCTTAAATTTGTATACATCTGTCTCTAGATATACTATATTTAAAGTGTGATACCAATTCTTAATGTTAGCAACTAAGTGGGTGTTGAACCCCAGAAATGCAAGTAGTTTTATTTTTATAAAAATGTTTAGTATAAGAATTACTTTTTCAAATATTAAAATAAAAATTTTGGCATTATTTATGCTTTATAATTTGATATTCATTATTCTTTATATTTGTCTTTTATTTGTTTTTTAATAAATATTTATTGTTCAGATTATTATAGTTGTTTCTCCTTTTTCCTCCCCCACAGCTACCCTCCACCCAATTCCCACTGCACCCTCTACCCTTACCCTCCCCCCACCACTGTCCTCATCCATGGGTATATGATTTTTGTTCAATCTCTTCCTGTAACCCCATACCCTGTTCCCCCCCCAAAATTGTCAGTCGACTTCCTTTCTATGCCCCTGATTCTATTATATTCACCAGTTTATTCTGTTCATCAGATTTTTTATTCACTTGATTTGTAGATTCACTTGTTGATAGATATGTATTTGTTGTTCATAATTTTTATTTTTACCTTTTTCTTCTTCTCCCTCTTCTTAAAGAATACTTTTTAGCATTTCATATAATACTGGTTTGGTGTTGATGAACTCCTTTAGCTTTTTCTTATCTGTGAAGCTCTTTATCTGCCCTTCAATTCTGAATGATAGCTTTGCTGGGTGGAGTAACCTTGGTTGTAGGTTCTTGCTTTTCATCTCTTTGAATATTCCTTGCCATTCCATTCTGGCCTGCATAATTTCTGTTGAGAAATCAGCTGAAATTCGTATAGGTACCCCCTTGTAGGTAACTAATTGTTTTTCTCTTGCTGATTTTAATATTCTCTCTTTGTCTTTTGCTCTTGGCATTTTAATTATGTGTGTCTTGATGTGGTCCTCTTTGGATTCCCTTTGTTTGGGGTTCTGTGCGCTTCCTGGACTTGTAAGTCTATTTCTTTCACCACATAGGGGAAGTTTTCTGTCATTATTTCTTCAAGTAGGTTTTCAGTATCTTTTTCTCTCTCTTCTTCTGGCACCCCCATAATTATGATGTTGGTACCCTTGAAATTGTCTCAGAGGCGTCTTACACTATCTACATATTTTTGGATTCTTTTTGCTTTTTGCTTTTTTGCTTCTTCATATTTCAAATCTTTGACTTGATTCTTATAATCATCTAGTCTACTGTTGGATCTCTTTATATTACTCTTTATTTCAGTCAGTGTATGCTTAATTTCTAAAACAACATATATTTTATTGATTTTTACAGCGCAGAAGGGAGAGGGATAGAAAGTCAGAAACATTGATGAGAAAGAGACATCGATCAGCTGCCTCTTGCACGCCCCCTACTGGGGATGTGCCCGCAGCCAAGGTACATTCCCTTGCCAGAATCGAACCCGGGACCCTTCAGTTTGCAGTCCGACGCTCTATCCCCTGAGCCAAACCGGTCTCGGCAAGTGTATGCTTAATTTCTAGTTGGTCCTTTTTAATATCCTTGAGGGTCTTGCTAAATTTATTGGCCTTTTCTAAAACATTCTTGAAAAACCTTGTAACTGTGGTTTTGAACTCTATATCCAGTAGTTTGCTTTCCTCCATTTCTGTCATTTGTGACCTCTTTCTTTGTCTCCACATTTTGGCCGCTTCCTTGTGTTGATGGAACGGCTTTGTGTGTTAGGTGTTCTATAGGGCCCAGTGGCTCAGCTTCCCTGATTACCTGAGGTGGAGACTCTAGGTGCACCTCTTTGTGGGCTGTGTGCACAGCCTTGTAGCTAAGCCTTGATTGTTGTTGGTATCCCTGGGAGGAATTGATCTCCAGGCCAATTGGCTGTGAGGATCAGTTGTGTCTAAGATGGGGGAACTTCTGTGCTGGAGATACCCTTATGGAGCAGGTCTTGCTTCAGTGGGGCTTTGGTGCTCACTGAGTCTGCCACCTGAGTGTGTCCCTTATGGATCTGAGGAGTTGTAATCTGGATGGTCTCACTCTGACCAGTGATTACACTGGCTCTTGGATCTCCAAGGAGGTGCAAATTTAGCTCTGCTTGAGTCCATCCAGCCGGAGCTATGGAGAGATCTGTAGATTCCTCTTCTTTGTTTGGGGTTTGGAGGTGCCCAGATGTGGCCCAGCTGTGCAGCAATGCAAATTGCTATGGAGCCTTGGAAGTTCTGGGGCTCTCTGACCTAGCTGTAGTTTGTTAGGTAATTTTAGATTGCAAAGGGCCAGGCCATTCATATGCAAAAGCCTCTGTGCACAGCTGGGGTGGGTTTGTAAATTGAGTGGGGTGGGGTCTCAGGGAATCAACAAGGTGGAGCAAATAATGGTGGTTGACCTTCAGCCCTGCCCTAAGATGTCCCTGGGTCTCACTGTTCCTTGGTAATCACTACAAGCACCTCTGAGAAAAAGCTGCCCTCGTGTTCAGGCCTATGCCAGACAGTCCAGTTTCCCCTGTATGAGTCTGGATCCCCAGAATCTCACCCGGATCTGGAGTTCAGAGAAGTCAGGAGCTTTTGTCTTCCTCCCAATTGAAAGACAATGGAGTCCTCAATTTCTAGCCAATTCCATGAGTGCACATCCATACCACCGCACTTTATTTCTGTACCTCCTCTGAGTCTCAGTGTGCTTTCTCTTTCCTTCTAGTTGTAGAATTTCCACTCAGCCAGCCTTCCTTATGTTTCCGTTAAGCTGTTTCCTTGAAGAGAAATCATCAGCACTGAACTCAAAGTATAGTTCTGTAATGTTGGAGACTATTACTACTCCAAAAAAAAAAAAAAATGTGAACAATGGAAGTGAGTAGACTTCTGTTGAGCACAACCCAATTTCATAACCCAGAAACAAAAAAAGCTACTCTTGCCTGCACATCAGAAGATGGAGAAATGGATGGTCTTGAAATTAGTAAATATAGAAAAAATCCTTTAGAGCATCTTAAGATATCATGAAAAATCACATTGTGATGGCAATCTATATGATACATATATTTTTGCAATATATTATCATATGCAAACATACTACAGTGTTTGATCATACTACGTGAAATGAATGTTCAATTTTGAACTGAGTATTGCTTTAAAATTTCTATTTACAATTCTATTTGCCCCTATCTCAGCAGAGCCAAGTTTCTCCAAATGGAATTAATGAAAACAATGTGGTATTTTAGACCCAAGAAAGGTTGTCTAATTTGGCATTTTCTGTCTATAGAACTCAAATTTTATTTTTTAAAAACCTTGACTTAAAAACATAATTAGTAATTTTGGTGAACAAAACGTATTTTATAGGATAGATAGTATTTTATCAATTATGGCTGTCTTTATTTTATTATTCATCCAAATATCATTCAGACAGGCACATTAATAATTAAATTCAGTAGTCTTTGTTATTTTGCCAAGTTTCAGTCATTTAAAACCCATAGCTTTGCACATTAAAAAAAATTTTTTTTATTTGCCAAGATACAGAGTCATTTTAGCTAACAGTTTCGGTAGCCTGATTTATAACTTTTTCTTATGGGCCTCTGATTGCATTCTTGCCCCAGTCTTGCAAATGTTAGAGGTAGTCCTGGGTGACCTGCTTCTTTCATGTGCATGAGATTTACTAGACAGAGGGATGATGGACCTGCCTGTTGGACAGTAACCTGCAGGCCCATGTTGGTCAGCGTCATTTAGGTTAGTGATTGTTAGGATTAGATTGTGGACAGCTTGGAATTAGATAACATAAAGATAGACAATAAGCAACACTATTTGTGATCCCTTGAAAGACTGGCCACAGGATGGAAAGAGCTTAAGAATACCAGATGCCTGGAGATAAAGGGTAAGGAAGAATAGGATGCTTTTATTTTTATTATTTTTTTATACCTCACCTGAGGATATTTTTCCTTTTTTTTTTTTTTTTTTTTTTTGAGAGAGAGAGAGAGAGAGAAAGGGAAAGACAGACAGAAATATTGATGTGAGAGAAACACATTGATTGGTTGCCTCTTGCACAAGCCCTAACCAGGGCTCTGGGCTGGGGAGGAGCCTGCAATCATGTTACAAGCCTTTGACCTGAATCAAACCCAGGACCCTTCGGTCCACAGGCCAGTGGGCTATCCACTGAGCCAAACCGGCTTGGGCAAGAAGAAGTTACTTTTAAGTGGTAATGCTCACCACCTCTTTTCCCCTTCATCCCCCACCCCTGTTCTGGGACTTGCCACACTAAAGACAAGTACTTAAGAACTAGATGCTATTACCGAGGCTTAGTCCTAAGGCTTCAGAAATCCCTTATGCACTTAATCTTACCTGAGTTTTCTCATTTAGAAATTGTGTTACCCGTTAACATATAATACCATATTATTGCTTTGTTGGGTAGTAGGTAAAAATAATTATAAAATACTTGGCAAAAGTAAAGCCCAAACGATTGTCCCCTGGTAACATTTGCTGTATTATAATACATTGAAAACTCACTTATCGTGTCATTATGTTGTCATACCATTTGTAGTATTTTCACTTAGTAATTAATTTAGTTGTTAATTACTTTCTTGGAAATAGTTGTATACGGATGATAAAAAGTAGAAATTTAAATGAACCTTTTTCAGATGTAATTATAGGGTTATTTTCCCAGGACATGACCAAAAACTTAAAAAGCAAGAACAATAATCAAGAAAGAAAGAATAAGAAAAGTAAAATATCTGCCTTGGATAGAGGAAATTCAGTTCCATTTATTTCCCCTCTCCAGGTTTTCTGGTGGTAATTAACAGATGGCCCTTGTTTTCTGTTTGATAAACCAATGAGCAAACATGTGCTTCATCTTTAGCCTACAGAAGTAGTTTGCTATCCAAGGCTCTATGTCAGAATCTGGCACAGCACTGACCTGGATTTACCAAACCACGTCTCCCACCTTGTTGGTAAGTTTAAACATCCAGTTCTCATAATGTTCTTTCACTTTTTAGTGAAGTGACCCTGCCCTGATGTTTTTGTGGTATTTTCAGTGCCAGTCTTTGATAAAGCAAAATAAAAAGTGAACAATGTTTGGAAAGTGTTAAAAACTCTTTAAAAATATGTTGAAGTAGTTTTACTTATTTGTTATTCTGTTTGAGTCAAAAATCTTGCTTTCCCCCCTTCCTTAAGTGACTATTGTCTATAACAATATATTACAAGAGAGGAAAATATCTACAGTGTTTTGTTTTTTTTCCATCCATATAATAGAAACCTATAGTAATTTTATATTGATGTAAAACAGGTTTTAAAAAGTTATTGGCTTAAAACAACAAATGTTTGTTTTATTTCACAGTTTCTGTAAGGAATTTGGGAACAGATTAACTGGGGGCTCTGACCGAGGATGTCTCATGAAGTTGCAATTAGGATATAAGGTGGGACTGCAGTCTCCTGTAGGCTTGTGTGTTGCTGAAGGAACTGCTTCCAAGATGGCTTGTTCCCATGACTTGCTGGCAATTTCCCACCACATGGTTCTTCTTATAGGGCTGCTTCAGTAGCCTAACCACATGGTAGCTACTAGGTGTACGGGTTAATAATGTCGGATTTTGTAATCAAAGAAAACACAATAATTTCAAGAGAAATATCAAAAAGTGCTTTATTCAAAGTAATGTCCATTGCTAGCTACACATTTCCCCCATCTTTCAGGTAATTTATGGATACCATCCCAATAGAACTTTTCTTGTTTTGAGGCAAACCATTCAGTGACACAATTTTCCACTTCTTCATATGTTTTGAAGTGCTGCTCAGAAAGTGTGTGTGCAATCATCGATCAGAACAAGTGGTAATCTGAAGGAGCAAGGTCTGGTGAATACAGTGGGTAAGTTAATACTTTCCAGGCAAGATCTTTTAACATGTCTTTAACTGGTTTTGAAGTATGTGATGGTATGTTATCATGAAGCAAAATTACCTTGCTGTGTCTTCTGGAACATTCTGGTCATTTCACGATCACAGCATGGTTCAAATTGATTAGTTGTTGTTGGTAGCGATCAGTATTAATAGTTTACCTGGTTTATAAGCTCATAATACACCACACCTTCCTGATCCCACCAAATGCAGAGCATTGTCTTCTTTCCGAAGTGATTTGGCCTTGCAGTCGATTTTGATGGTTGACCTGAATCAACCCATGATTTTGTGCATTTGGGATTCTCAAAATAAATCCACTTTTCATTGCTAGTCACAATTTGATGCAAAAAAGACTTACTTTCGTGACATTGAAGCAACATTTTACTGATGACTTTTCAGTTTTCCATTTGTCTTTCGTTCAGTTGATGGGACACCCATTTTCCTTCCTTTAAAATATTTCCCATTGCTTGTAAATTATTGGAAATTGTTGGCTGAGCAATGTTTAATTTTTCTGCAAGTTGTTTTTGAGTTTAACATGTATCTTCAACCTATAATGCTTGTAATTGTTGGTCTTCAAACTTTTTCTGTTGACCTGGACATTCTTTGTCTTTCACATCAAAATCACCACTTTTAAAGCATTTCTTGAGACCCCAAACAAGAACAAGTATCTTGAGATGGAGCATGTTCACCATAAGCTTCCCGAAGTATTCAGCAACATTCTTCTTCAAAAATATAGTAATGAATTAAAACTTCCCTCAAATGATCTTTTTTTGGCATAAAATTTGACATTTTTAAATGTACAAATACCTATGATGTTAACATCTTCAGCAAATTTGACATATAAAGTTTTGAAGCTTGCTGTCAATACAACAAAATAGTATACATATCAAATCGCATATATATCAACATATGTGTAACTCCATCTATTGAAAAAAGTCCCCATTATTAACTGGTACACCTGGTAAAGAAAAGAAGGCAGCCAGAAATAAAATAGAAATCCAACCTGTATTCCCCTGTAGAAAAAAAAATAGGTTGACATAGCCTCCTTGAATTTGGTAATCTAATCTTAATGTTAATAATCTTATCTCTCTTCTGGAGGTGCAGTTTGGCTTTTTTCCCCAACTTGCCCTCCCCACCCCCATTAACTACCAGAAGTATACAGTACAGTTCTTGTAGAAAAGCAATTTGTTCTGTCCTCTAATAGAATGGAGATCTATGTTTTCAAGACCCTGTAAAGGGGCCAGTAGAAGTTTATATTGGCTCAAATGTAGAAATATATTTTCCATCTTGACACTTTTAGGTTTCTGGATTCTTAAAGATTCTGCTACCTGAAATACTATTCAGAAGTCTACTTTACTATGACTAATTGCTAGGCAAACAGAAGAGTTTACTCAAGACTAATATTACTGTTTTTGATCTGACATTAATAGCTTTAGAAAGACTAACTGTATGGAGCAATGTTTCCGAACAAAATTATTATCTTGAGAGTCCCAGAGATGAACTATTTTGAAAAAAAAAAGATTGAATAACATTTTGTCACATATGTTTGGATAAATGATTTCTTCTGGTGACAAAACATGGAAGTCATCACTGTATGTCATATAATAAAACTTGTTCTAGTTGAAGAGTTAATACAACATTTTAGTTGATTTTTACATCTACATGAGTTATCTTTTGCTGCATCAGAAATCATTCCCAAATTTAGTGATTTAAAACAGCAATTCATTGCTATCATTCATGGTTCTGTAGGTTGACTGACTTCAACTGAGCTTGGAGTTCTTGTTTGGGGTCTCTCATATGATTGCGGTCAGACGGTGCTGAGATTAGAACAATTGGAAGGCTTGACTGGTTTGGACATCTAGAATGGCTTCCTGATTGACAAATTTGGCTCTTCAGCAAAATGGCTGGAAGAACTAGAGGCTAATATCTGTCTCTCCTACCACATGATCTCTTCAGATGGCTAGCTTGGGATTCCTTGCAGTGGTCAGAAAACTACAACTGGTGAGCCACATGCAGCTCTTTGGCCCCTTGAGTGTGGCTTTTCCACAAAATACCACGGCCTGGGTGAGTCTATTTTGAAGAAATGGCATTAGAAGAAGTTTAAGTTTAAAAATTTGGCTCTCAAAAGAAATTTCAATCGTACTGTTGATATTTGGCTCTGTTGACTAATGAGTTTTCCGACCACTGTCTTACAGCATTATAGTCTCAGGATAGTTAGAGTTCATACATGCAGGTTCAAGAAATGCTGACAGAAGTTGCAAGACCTTTAATAACCAGCTTCAGAAGTCATGCAGCATCGTTTTTGTTTCATTCTCTTGGTTAAAAAGCTAGTCATACACAGTAGCCAACTGATAGAGCTCCCAAAGGCCAAAGCATGAACAATTCAAGCAAAAATAAATAAATAAAATAGTATTGAAGTATAAACCAAAGTATAGAAAGGCATCTATTGAGTTCATCTCTATACTGATAATAGCCTGGGTGGTTATCACGCCCTGTTGTTGTCACAAAATGGCTGTCACAAGATGGCCACGAGTACAGCAGAGGCGGGTCCTGGCAGAGGAGGTGGATCGTGGCAAAGGAGGACAGCTGTGGGCAATCAGGCTGTTAGGGGAAGGCAGTTGGAGGCTATAAGACTGACAGGGGAGCAGTTAGGCATCAATCAGGCTGGCAGGGGAGCTATTAGGAGACGATCAGGCTGGCAGGCAGGCAGGTGAGTGGTTAGGAGCCAGCAGTCCTGGACTGTGAGAGGGATGTCCGACTGCCAGTTTAGGCCCAATCCCCAGGCAGTCGGACATCCCCCAAGGGATCTCAGATTGGAGAGGGTGCAGGCTGGACTGAGAGACACTCCCCCATGCATGAATTTTGTGCACTGAGCCTCTAGTAGTGATATAAATAAATGATTGAATAAATAGATAAATGCGGGAGAGTAGACAAATCTCTCTTGAAGAATTCCAAACAACTTATGTAGATGTTTGAACCTCAAGGTGGGGAAGCATGAATCCCTACTCCTTAAATGTGGGCTGCTCATAATGACTTCTTTCCAAAGAGTATATATGGAAGGGAATAAAAAGAGTATCTCAGTTATATGATCAAGTTCAGTATCAATAGTGATGTGATGAAAATGATATGGTATGATGAAAATGGCACTTCTGTGGTTTTCCTGCCAAAAACCTATAACCCCAGTGTAATCATGAGGAAAACATCAAACAAATTCCAATAGAAGGACATTCTACAAAATACTCCTCAAAAATGTCAAGGTCATTAATAACAAGGAAAGTCTGAATAACTGTCACAACCAAGAAAAGCCTAAAGAGTCAATGACAATTAAATGCAATGTGGTATCCTGGAGAGGACTCCAGAGCAGAAAAAGACATTAGGCAGAAATGAAGGAAATATAAATAATTAGTATGGACTTTAGCTAATAATCATGTATTAATATGTGTTCACTAATTGTAACAAGTAAAAATTGGATGAATGAGGTATGTGAGAACAGTCTGTAGTCTTTTTATAAATCTAAAACTATTCATTTTTGAAAAATTCTTTATGTCCCCTTTTCCCCCTCATTGACCTCTCCCAGTAAAATAAGAATTTTTTTAGGCTAGTCTTAGGACTCAGATTTGCAGGAAGGAGACTACATAGGGCATGAATAGCAGGATGTGTGGTTCATTGGTGCACCATGTACAAAAGCATCCATTCCACAGATTTTCTTCTGAGGACCCATCTCTTTACCCCTAACCCCAGTTTATATGGCTGGAGTCTCACTCTTTGGTTTGCAAGGTAGAGCCAATGACTCTGGCATGTGGCAATCAGTGGGTTTCATCTGCCTTACCAGTATCAGGGAATTGAATCTTCTTTGCCACAGGATAGTTTCAGGAGTGGGCGGTGGCTTAAGCCAGGGCAATCAGAGTAATTCTAGGACTGGTAGAAAAGTCCCTCTGGTTTTGAACTTGGGCATATGTGAGGTGGGAGCTGCTGCCTCTTATCTTGCTGTCAGGAGCAAAGAACATGGAGGTACCAGGAACCACCAACTAGAGTCTGAGAAAGAGGTCAACAAAAGGGGAATAGTGGGGTGCATGGGTGGGAGCTCTGCCTCTGGAGATTTCTCAGATACAAAGCCAATAGTCTCTCTTTTTTGTTTAAGTTACTTTGATGTGGGAGTTTTTTGGTCTCTTGCAATGGAAAAAGTTCCCAAATAAATAATACAACAAAACAATTCATTATCCTCCAGTTTATTTCTGTGTTAAATATGGCCAGAATATTAATTGATTTTAAGATTGCTGCTTATTTGAGGCTGCTCTGTTTATTCCCAAATAATTCATTGTTAATCTGAAGATAAACTTGCAAAGAGTAAATTGGTTAATTTGCTTAACACATCTATATAATAAAAGAGAAACATGCAAATTTGACCATACCTTTGCTCCTGATTGACTATGCTGCCAGCCAATAAGGAGTGGGGGCGGGGCCAAGTGGCGGCAGCAGCAGTGGTGGTGGTGGTGGCAGGGAGCGCCCAGCCTCTGGGTGCTGTGAGCAGAAGTGGCAGTGAGTGCCCAGCCCCTGGGGCTGGGTGGTCACAGGCATCCGGGGCTGAGCTGAGCAGGGCGATGGCTGGATGCCTAAGGTCTAAAGCCTCACCAGAGGCTTTAGGCCTTGGGCAGGCTGAGGGTGAGCCATCAGTTGGACATCCCCTGAGGGCTCCCAGTATGTGAGAAGGGGAAGGTTGGGTTGAGGTACCACCCACCCCCAGTGTACGAATTTTTTGCACTGGGCCCCTAGTTTTGAATAATTGCATAGTAGACAGGAAGTGTTCAATAAATGTTAGATAATGATTATTTTAGCTTACTTTAGAAGGCTAAACCTTTGTTTTGGAACCTCTTATCTGATTTTAAATATGAATATCGCAGTAATAAGAACCCATATAAGTAACAGGGGATTTTGTATTGATATATGTATCACTTATCCCAAAATTAAAATTAAAGTCACTCTAGCCCAGCCTGTGTGGCTCAGTGGTTGAGCACCAACTAATGAACTGGGAAGTCACAGTTTGACTCCTGGTCAGGGCACACGGACAGGTTGCTGACTCGATCCCCAGTGTGGGGTGTACAGAAGGCAGCCAATCAGTGATTCTCTCTCATTATTGATGTTTCTTTCCTTCTCCCTTCTTCTCTGGAATGAACAAAAAAATTTATAATAAAAACAAAACAGAGTTGCTCTAAAAATTTATAAAATGTTTATTTAGAAGACATGAGTGCTAGCATATTTGACAATTTGGGGCTACCCTACTTTTTTTTAAGATACAAGATTAAAACACTAACTCAAATGTGTTATGATATCCTTTAATTAGCAGGTCATATTTGTTTAAAGTCAGCTATGTTCTTCTAAAATTATTACTTAAGACAAAATAAAGGGACTGAGAAACAGTGTTATACAAACCCATTCTATTTATTATTTTTAAAAGCATTATTGTTGAAAGCACTATATATGTCCCCTTTTTCCCCCATGGACCCCTCCACCGGTGTGCCCCTCCCCCTTCCAGTGCCAGGCCTTCAGCACCCTATTGGTCTATGTCCATGGGTTATACATACTTACATACATCTATCTATCTATCTATCTATCTATCTATCTATCTATCTATCTATCTATCTATCTATCTATCTATCGTCGCCAGCAACTGGAATGCCATAATGACCTGAAGGACTAGTTACTATTACACCCACTGTGACCAGCAAACCAGCCCTATCGGGGGTGGGGCTGGCCAGCCAACCTCCCATGGCCCCTCCCCCCAGCCAGCCAGCTCCACCCTTGATCAGCCTCTCTCATCCTTATCACTCTGTAGCCCCTCCCCCTGGCTGGCCCTGCCTCCCAATTGGCCTATCCCACTTCAGTCGGCCCACAGCCCCTCTCACCCACTAGCTCCACCCCCAATTGCCCCTCCTACCCCAATAGAGAGCAGGTTGGTGGCCAACCACCTGCAGCCCCTTTCCCAGGTCAGCCCACCCCTGATGGGCTCCTACCACTCTGATCAGCCTGTGGCCCATCCCCCCAGTCACCTCTGCCCCAATCAACCCCCCACTTTGGTCAGGGGCAGGGTTGGGTGGCCAACCACTCATGGCCCCTCCCTCAGGCCACTGGCCCCCAATCAGTCCCCCTCCCAACCCCATTTGGAGGTGGGGCCTACAGCTCCTCCCCACAGCCAACCTCACCTACAATCAACCCCCCTCCCCCAGTTGGCCCGTGGCTCCTCCCCCCAGCCTTGTAGTTAACCATGTGCTCTGTCCACCCTGTTCCTTTCTGTTCAGATTACAGGTGTTAGGAGGAGGAGGAAGAGAGGCCACTTTGCTAAAACCATGGCCTCAAATTCCTAAACACATACTCGCTAGTCCTGCTATCCACCGAGGCCTAAATCCTGGAGGAGTGGGAGTGCCCTTTGACCTTCAACTCCCAGTCAGCACCTCCACTCACTCAGCACCTGCCCTTCCATCTTCCTCAGCTTCTTGATTTCTGTGGGCCCCTTCCTCAGTCCTGTGGCTGCAACAGGGATCAGAGGTGGAGGATACCCAGCCAAAGAACCACATTTAACTTCCCCAGGAACTGGAGCACTATTAAACAATTATTTCTGAATTTAAAAAAATCATTAATTATTTAAAAAAAAAAAACAGAAACAAAAACACACTAATTCTTTCTGAGCCCACTGTGAGCAACTATTGCTGGTGCTCAAACAGCTTAATACAGCCAGGTTTCCTCTTTCTAACCTCCTACTTTGTGGCCAGTGCCATTCTCTCCACAGACCTCTTCACAAAGACTGTTGAGAACATCAGCATGAACTTCCTAAACATCTCACACCTCCCCAACCCACACTTTTATCTATTTATATCTGTATCCATCTGTGCCAGCTTTCCTCTCATTCCAGAGGAAGTGACCTCCCTTTTCTGGTTGCTGACTAATTCCTTCACCTGTACAGGCAAATTCTAACCCCTCCCACATAGTTCAGAATCCCCCTTATTCTTTCTCTTTCTAGTTTGGCTACTTTCCCACACACTCAACTGTTCACTTCTTAAAGCCAACAAATAAAACTTGACCATCCCTATTTTTTGTTTTCCACTCACAGAAAGAACAGAGAACAATTCTACCCCGTATCTACCTCTTACCTCCTGTCTACTCCTCCACAGACTTCAGTCTGGATTCCAACCCTACCACTCTACTCAGGGGCTCTGGCAAAATTATGACACCTTTCTCATCCCCAGGTGCTAAGTCAAGTTCTTTTTTTTTTCTTAGGGAGAGGAAATAAAATGGATTATAAATAGCGATTGTTACTGGATTTTTCATTCAGGGTGCATGTATGTGTGCATGTACACATGCATGTGTTCAGATGAACCAATCAAGGAATTCTCTTTGCATTTTGTGGCATTAGCTGTAAAGAAGAATATCAGTGGAAATTAATGATTGGTAGATAAAATTCTCTTTGCTAATTTTTAAATGATAGGAATTTGTTAATTTTTTAAATGATAGGAATAAAATATTGAAACCAAACTCTTCAGGAATTTGTCTCTCAAATATATTTAAAATTTTGGCAGGAAGTGGGCAAAGTAAGCAACCAGTTTGGGGTTGGAGGTAAGAGAATAGTTCTGGAAGGGGCTGGTTATGCCAATAAATGTTTACCATCAAATGCTGCCTTTTTAAGGGGTGCTTGTGCCTTTTATGGGTTCCCTCCCTAGGGTTCCTTGAACTAATCTGGTTAGGGTAGGGAGTGAGGAGAGAATTTAAGCCTTTCAGGGGAGTCCATCAATGACTTTGAGGGTGATGGGGTTTGTGATGGCAACCAGATTTCCTGCCAGTTTACCTGGTGCTATGAAACTGTCAGGAAGACTGTTTCTAGTACCATTGTTTTTAATAGCCACAAAATGGAAACACAAAAATGCCAACTATAGGATAATAGAAAAGTACATTATGGGTAATTCTCTCTCACCATTGATGTTTCTCTCTCTCTCTCCCTTTCCTTCCTCTCTCTGAAATAGATAAAAATAACATATATATATATTATTTTATATCTATCTATCTATCTGGCCTGGTGCACAAAATTCGTGCACTCAGGGTGCGGGCTGGGGGGGGTCCCTCAGCAAGGCCTGTACCCTCTTGCAGTTAGTCGAACATCCTTGGTGCTGCTTCGGAGGCAGCAGAGGTCCCTGCCACCACAGTGAGCTCTGCTTCTGTTTGAGTGGCGCTCCCCCTGTGGGAGCACACTGACCACCAGGGGCAGCTCCTGTGTTGAGCATCTGCCCCTTGGTGGTCAGTGTGCAGCATAAGTGACTGGTTGTTTCGCCGTTCAGTCGATTTGCATATTACCGTTTTATCAGATAGGATATCCTATCTGATAAAACGGTAATATGCAAATTAAGCATCAGTCCATGACAAAGATGGCCATGCCCTAGCACAAATATGGCAGCGCCCATAGCCACAAAGATGGTAGCATAGGCCAGAGTCACGGAGCTGGCAGAGTGGGCAGGAGGCTTGGCTACCTGACAAAGGAAGCCAGGCCTCCTGCATGCCCAGGTCGGTCGCTGAGGGAGACCTGCAGGGAGTGAGCAAGGTTCCGTATCTGGGAGTTCGAAATCTGCCATTGGTTCCTTTCACCGCTGATTCCCCTCCTCACAGGTGTCCTCCACGCAAAAACCGTTCCATGCAAATATGTCATGTCCTAATGGGTAAATCCTAAACCGAATGTCACATCTGGACAACCTAACTCTCCTTAGCAAAAGGACCTGAGAGGAGGGATTTAGGAATCACGAAGCCATCATGACTTGCTCGGTCACGACCTGATGTCAAACACAGGCAGTCTGAGACCCTCCCAAACACCACCTGAGCTAAACCTGAGAACCAAGATATTTTCAAGGCCCAAAGTTGATGGGGTAGAGGGGATAAGGGAGCAAAGCAAGCAGAACAGCCACCTCAACCAAAGACATGGGAGCCTAAGAAAAGGCAGAGAAATGTCCTGGCTACCAAAGCTCTCCCGCAGATGTGGTGGTCACACCCAGCTGGGGGGAGGGGGTGTGTACGTGCAGAATTTAAGATCACCAGAAGGAGGGAAAGTGGAAGCATGCCTAAGGATTTTTTGTACATGTCCCACAGTCAAGGAGCAGAGTCAGAATCAAGAAGCAAAGTCTTACCTCAGTGCTGGGGTGTATAAAAATATCTAAAAATGGCAGTTCCATCGCTGAGGCCACTGCCCTGTTTGCCACAGACAGGAGGCACACAGAAGACTTTCAGGGCAGTCCTATAACCTCCAGGGCAACAGAAGCTCTTGAGAGGGAGAGATTGAAGCACTTACAGTGATCAAAGAGCTAGCCCTGCAAACCTTGGCCTATCTGGAAGCTTGGTGCTGCTGGAAGTTGCTGGCCCTGCCTTCTCCAGCATGGAGAGGAAAGGTGGATACGGTGAATCCAGTGGTCCAAATCCTGTTGTTGTCTCCGTTACCTAGCCTCTGCGCCCTCCAGGACAGTCTCAGTGCCAGTGCAGAGGAGGCTTTGGAGAGGGATAGCGGTGAGGAGAATGTTTCTGACTCTGGATACCAGTGAAACCTCTGTCAAGAGCCTTTCTAGGGCTGGCAGGAAAATGCAGCAATGAAGGAAGAATAATGTCTCAAAACAAAGAGGTTGGTGTTGTTTTTTTTTTTTCTTCTCATCAGTAAAATGTGAATATTACCTAAACCACAGACTCTGTGAGAATTAATTGAAATAAAATTCCAGAAATTGAATAACAGTCAGGCTGAAGTGGATAGGCTGGTTGGGCATGAGTGTGGTCCTGTGCACAGAAAGGTTGCAGGTTCTATTCCAGGTCAGGGAACATACCTGGCATATACCTGGATTTTAAGTTGGATCCTGGTCAGGGCTCCTAAAGAAAGCAATTGAAGGGATGTTTCTTACATTGATGTTTCTCTCTCTCTATTCCTCTCCCTTCCACTCTCTCTAAAAATCAATGGAAAATGAATTAATGCCATATCTACAAATGTGGATAATCTAAAAAGAAAAAAAAATGGGAGGGCCCTAATCAGTTTGTCTCAGTGGATAGAGCATTGGCCTATGGACTGAAGGGTCCCAGGTTTGATTCCAGTCAAGGGCACGTACTTTGGTTGTGGGCACATCCCCAGTTGGGGGTGTGCAGGTGGCAGCAGATTGATGTTTCTCTCTCATCGATGTTTCTAACTCTCTATTCCTCTCCCTTATTCTCTGTGAAAAAAGTCAATAAGATATATTTAGAAAAAGAAAAAAAATCAGGGTAAAAGAGGTTGAATGTACTGTATAATTTAAAGTGTGTAAAATAATATAACTTTTTAAGGGCATATATATTATCTATACTAACAAAAGGGTAATATGCTAATTAGGTCAGACATCCATCCGGACATCTTTCTGGACAAAGCCACGGTGGTGGGGGCCGAGGCAGAGGCTGCTAGGGGCAATCAGGCTGACAGGGGAGGGCAGTTAAGGGCAACCAGGTTGGCAGGGAGCAGTTAGGCATCGATCAGCAGTTAGGGTGATCAGGCTGGCAGGCAGGCAAATGGTTGGCAGCCAATGGTCGCAGATTGTGAGGGATGTCGGACTGCCAGTTTAGGCCTGATCCCCTGAGGGGTCCCAGATTGGAGAGGGTTCAGGTTTGGCTAAGGGACACCCCCCTTCCCCAGTCATGAATTTCATGCACTGGGCCTCTAGTGTATACACACACACACACACACACACTCTGCATGCTTATTTCTGTTCTATTATAAGGTGAAAGAATAGCTGTAGTTTTTATCTGCTTAAAAATTCTCTGATAACAGATGTGATTGTGATTAGATCTATTATTTAATCCATTTAGTTAGGAAATAGACCTTACTTAAAACACTTGAGAGAGGGGGTAACAGAACAGAAAGGAAGAGAGACTTATCTGGTGCTTTTATGAGCCAAGTAGTAGGCTAGGTACCTTCACATGTTCTCTTATTTGGTTTCTTCTTCTGGGGGGAAGTCTGGAGAATTGAATTGCCTTAGCCATGCAGTTAGGAAGCAATTCAGCCAGTTTTACATAATTTCTCATACTTCTCCCCCTCCCCTTAAGCCTACCAGAACACAGTACCTAATTTTAAGGATTTCACATTTTAATGGGTCTATTCCAGTGGTTCTCAACCTTGGCTGTACATTTACATCTCCTGGAGAACCTGAAAAAAGAACAAACACAAAAAAACTCAGATCTGGGTTCTGCTTCCAGAGATTCTTATGTAATTGGTTTGAGTTGTAGCCTTGACATGAGGATTTTTTAAAATTCCCAGGGATTCTACTATTTAGCTATGGTTGAAAGCAACTGGTCTAATTCAATGATCTACAAATGTCTTTTTAAATTTGCATTGCCTGTAATTTGATTTTGTGACACATTTGCTCTCTCTCTTATCTCCTAAAAGTTTGCAACCTTTTTCTTTGGTTTATTTTGAGTCTTTTGGAAAAATTCCATCATAGATTTTCAGATAATTGCAGATATTCTAGTGCAAGATGGGTAGGAAGACTGCATTACTAAATTGAGGCCAGGAATTGCTGAGCTAATTATTCCTCAGATCATTATTTTGCAGTTTTTAAAATCAGTAAACCAACTGCAGCATGACATAGCAGTCTTTCTGAAAGAGTATCAGCAAAATATTAGTATCGTTATGACTTTTTGCAATTATATTTCATCTGTTCCTGAACATTCAGTAGGTCAGGAATGGAAGCCCCAAAAAGGAAATATGCTCTATTAAATAAAATATTTTTAAATGTTTCTCAGTTTTTCTGGGAATATTTATTCACTGCTCTATAAAAGGAAAACACCTTTTGAATGTGTATCACATGCACGTGATGGATTTAGTTGTAAAAACTTTACTCCCATCCGTGACTTCAAGATGCCTTGTTCTATTTGCAATACAAATTCAGAAAGATTAGACAGTTACTTGGGCAGCTCAAATGGGGATCATAATGACTCTTTTCTATTAAGTTGTGGTTTATTCGTAATGTATGTTGAACTTTGATGTCAAATTTCTTGGTGGTGTCGGTAGCAGTTATAGAGAGAGCCGCATGGTAATTTTAGCAGAGACCTTGCTTTTTCTTTAACAAAGCACTTACTATTACTGTTATGGTTACTATTTTAATTTGCAGGCTTTTCCAAACCAGCTAATGTAACTGTGACTATGAGATCCTATTCAATTTCTATATCCTGGGATCTTTTCCCTTCTCTTTCATGTCTTTTTCCCCCTAAAAATCTTATTCATTATGTCCTCAGCTGACTTTAGCTTTGTAAAAACCATGCGCTGGGAAAGGGACCCAGAGTGGTGGCATAGGAAAAGCCAAACCTGGAAGATTTTGCTTTTAGTTCCACATCAATGATTTCTTGTAGAATTTTTAGTTATTCTAGGTCATAATTTCCTTAATCTATAAAATAGTGCCTAAGGAGCAACTAATAGACCATATGTGAAAACACTTTGAAATACATAAAATGTAGTTAGTTCTGTAGTATTTATTTATTTTTAACTGGTTCATTTTCCTTCTAACATCTACAAAGTCAGTAAAATAAACCTAAAGCAATTTTGAAGCTGCACTGTGGTGTGCGATGAACATGTGAGATTAGAGATGGAAGGCCTGGTGTGATTCAGAGCAAATCATGTTATCTGAGCCTTAGTTTCTACCTTTAAAATGCAGATAATAGATGCCTTCTCAGAGCATGGGTAGATTAAATACTATCATAAATATGAAAGTACTTTGAAAACAGCAAAACACCTCACAAACATTAGCTACTTCTTCATTTAAATTTGGGTGCATGATTCATCCTTGAAGTCATTAAGATTTCTCCTTCAGTCAGGTATCTTCTTGCTTGGTCTCCAAGACCCAGGATCTCAGTACTACTTCTAGATTTCCCAGTTTCTCCCACTTTGCTGATCATTTACCAGGTCATCACATCTGGACATTTCCATTTGCCAACCTTTCCTTCTTTCGCATTCTTTACTCTCACTCCTCCACCAAATACACTGACATTTTCCTTTTTTTGGTTTTATTTTCTAAATTATGAAATTGTACTTCTATTAATATAGATTAAGATCACATTAGCTGTTAAGTTCATAGCTAGCATTTTAGATAGCTAGTTAATCTGCCTAATTAATCCAAAATAAGTGTTAATAGATTATATTGTTCCTTCAGAGAGTATATTTTATTTTAGCAGTGACCCAGAGTCTCAGAACCCAAAGTAATGATGAATGTAAGCATTTCAGGTATGTGTTTAAGGGAGGATGTGCATTTTGTTACATTCAGAATACACCTTCTAATTGGTTCCTCTCTCTGCAAAGCTATAATGCTGATGATAGGTGGCAATAAATAAAAGTTACACAATAGGGGAAAAAAGAAGACATCTGTAATACTTTAAACAATAAAGATAAGTTAACCTTATAAAATAAAATCACTTTTTTTTTATTTTTTGGATTCAGATGAAAAGTTATTTAATAATACCTTGATTATAGTTCAAATAATTTTAATAAATCATATAATAATATAATATATTTTAATTCCTTTGTTGAACTTTGATTCAAATACAAGACCTTAAACTTTTAAAATATTACACAAATCCTCTGGAACACACATCCCCATCTTTAAAAACAAAAAAACAAAACCCAGTTAGTTCTTTTTCTGTTTTTACAGTATTCTATACCATTTTTTTAACAAAAAAATTTCCTAATTAAAAAAAAAAACGCATTATTTTTTGGGGGATATTTTTTAAGCACAAAGTTCCTAAAATCAGTTGACTTCCCCCTAGTCATGTGTACCAACATGGAGCAGTCAAATTTTGAAACTTTTCTGTGAATTCACAGAAAAAAATAAAAACAAATAAAAAAAAAACCAAGTCAAACAAACATCCTTTTAAAAAAATTATTAGGGTGACATTGATTAATAAAATTATATAGTTTCAAGTGTACAATTCTATAATACATCATATGTATATTGTGTGCTCAAACTGTAACAGGACATTCTTAATAAAAACAATGTCTCTTTCCCTGGCTATGAGACTGTTTTGCCTGAAAGAGATTGAAGAATTGTTGAACCTCAACTCCTGTATTTATTCCCATGTGTAGGAACGGGGCCCCAAGGAGGTTACAGTTTACTTGAGTTCACACAGCTGAGTCACTTCCTGAGAAAGTTCTCAAGAAAGCATATGGATAGGCATGTCTAGTCAGAAATATCCGAGTTGTATTGGTTTGTTAATGAGCTATTTGCCATTTCACCTTCCAGATTTTTCCCCCATGCTTCTGTTTTCTTGGCAGAGTGGAATATTATAAGCAGGATAGATTCTTGCCCTATTGCTGAGCTTGGGAAAGTTATATATATAATACAGATCTTTAAAGAGGAATAAAGGAAAGATTATCTTCTCTTTTGAAATTTACTCCTTTCCTGGTCTAGGATGGTCTCAGTTCTTGACCCCTGGTCTTAGAAAAAGTAAGATTTTAATGTGTGTGTGGGGAGGCGGGGGTTCTTGGGGGGAGAGCAACATCCCTGAGGGAACCTCAGCTTGGACACTTTCAGGGCAGGGCCATCGCTGTTGGCTCCATTGTCTGATAGCTCTCATTGAAAGTTTTTCATTATATCGAGTTGAGATCTGTTCCCTTTAATTTCTACCCCACAAATCCTAGTCCTTATTTCTGGAGAAACCCAGATCCAATATATTCAATTGAATCCCTTCCTCAAGAAGGTCTGTCCTTTCTGGAAAAACCAGTCCCCTACCCTTCAGCTTTTCTCCATAGTACATTATTTTCAAACCTCTGATTGCTATTCTCAGGACTCAGTCTGGTTTTGAATTGTGCCTTTTAAAATGCAGGGTTGAGAACTGAGTACCTCTCTCAATGTAGTTGTTCATTATGGGATATATGACAGAATTATAACATCTGCTAACGACACTATATTTCTATTAATAGAGATGAAATGCATTTGCTTTCTTGTTAGTTGCCTTTATACTTTTGAAACATAGTAAGCTTGAAAACAGCCCCTTTCCCCTGATATTTTCTACATGAATTGTTATCATATTGAGTCTCCTCTAGTCTGTGTTTGTGCAATTAAATATTTTGAACTAATATTTATCTATGCTAGATGTTATGTTTTGGTTTCATCTGTGGCAAGAGCATTTACATTCTTGAACATGTCCTTGATTGAAATCATTTGTGTACTTTTCTTGTGGTAGACGAATAGTCTTTGGCATTTTGGAGTGCTTTATCTTTATTTTTATTTTTTAGAAAAATCTAGCAAAAGAAGCATTATTTCTTGACTTTAGCCTAGGTCTCAGTTAAAAAAGAAAAGTGTGTGTGTATGTCTATGTGAGGTGTGTGTTTATACTATATAATGCGTATCATAGTGTACTACCCAGATCTCTCCTTCAGAATTGAATAACTAATTCCCCCATAACTGAGAAAGTTGGAGACTGAGTTGCTCTCTGGGAATTGCCCTAAGACAAAGAATTGCCTTTTACTATATAATTAGAGGCCTGGTGCATGAAATTTGTGCACAGGGTGTGTGTGTGTGTGTGTGTGTGTGTGTGTGTGTGTGTGTGTCCTCAGTCCAGCCTGCACCCTCTCCAATCTGGAACTCCTTGAGGGATGTCCAACTGCCTGTTTAGGCCTGATAAGATCAGCCCTAAATGGGCAGATGGACATTATTCTCATAACTCAGTACTGCTGGTTTCCAACTGCTCGCCTGCCTGCCTTCCTGATTGCCCCTAACTGCTTCTGCCTGCCAGCCTTATCACCCCCTAACCACTCCCCTGCCAGCCTGATTGATACCTAACTGCTGCCCTGCCAACCTGATTGCCCGTAACTGCCCTCCCTTGCAGGCCTAGTCACCCCTAACTACTCTCCCCTGCAGGCTTCATCACCCCCAACTGCCCTCCTTTGCAGGCCTGGTCCCTCCCAACTACCCTCCCTGCTGGCCTGATGGCCCAAAACTGCCCTCCCTTGCAGGTCTGGAACCTCCCAATAGCCCTTCCCTGCCGGCCATCTTGTAGCGACCATCTTGTGTCCACATGGGGGCAGCCATCTTGTGTGCTGGAGTGATGGTTAATCTGCATATTACTCTTTTATTAGATAGGATACCAACTTCTCAGGGCAGACAGGGGAAATTCATTGCTTTGTGGAATGGCCATTCTCACTCCAGATACTCCCAGTGTTGCAGCCCAGAAGTTCAACTCTTCTTTCTGTCTATATTTGGTAACAGTTCTCTTGAGAAAGCTGACCCTATAGTGGAATTTTGGAGTTGGGTTCCTGCAGCTGGCTGGCAAAGATGGATAACCCCTATCATAGAGCAGCCATTCAGTTATTTACACTTTCACTGGTGATGAACTGGGAAAGGATCCCCATGGAAGGAAAGGAACTGTCTGGTGTAATACTTTAGACTTTTTGAAAGTGCTAATAAAGACAATGGAATTGTATGGTTCTAGCTGAGTGTCATTAATGCATATGAGAAAGACAGTGATTAATTACCATTCTAAGAGAAGTGTGGAAGTGGGGGCAATAAAGAGACTCATTTCTTATAGCCTGAAGGTAGAAAACACTGAGAACCACAACCACATTATGGCTAGCACATTTCTGAGGAGTTTTCGTTCAAGTTTGTGGTGTAGGTAAATACAGTACTTGGATCCCCCACAATCATATCAAAATTACAACTGAACTACAGAACAGCCATCATTGAAGACTGCCTGAAATCTAGAGGTTATGGAATATGCCACATAGGAGGGCTGGTCCCATATTCACATGTGGCAGTTAAAATTGGAAGGGATGTTGTGCCCCCTGAGAAGTGAGGAGTCCCAGCTCCCTACCGGATCTCTCAGGCTGGAGTTCTGCTTAGAAGATAAATTCCCATAATTTCTGTCTGTGAAAACCAGTGAGGTTTGTGGCTGATTGAGACAGAGGACTGCTGGAGTCCCAGACACTCCTCTTAAAGGGCCTGCACACAGACTTACGCAGACCCACTTGCTCTAAGCTCCAGCTCTGGGGCAGAAGATCAAAAAGTGCCAGGGACTTGGGGTGGAACTGAATTAACTGACATCAGGACAAGGGCTGGAGAGGCAGCTTTCTCACAGGCAGGAGTGCTGGCAGAGGCCATTGTTCCTTTGCTAAGCCCTCTCTACACAGAGCTGGCAGATGTGTGCCATATATGAATTTCCATTAACTTGGCTAATACTGTTTACCCAGCCCAGGTGATTCCCTCAGACCCCACTCCACCAAAATTGTGGGCCCACCCAAGCCATTTCCAGTGGTTTTCCCATATAAGTGATCTGTCTTGGTTCATCTAACTTTCCTAAAATCTCTCAAACAAGCAGCATTTGGCCTTGGCATGCCCCATTCCTTTTGCTAAGTGTCCCCAGGCCCAACACTAGCATTAGCCAGACTTGGATCACAGTTTGGCCTCTCCTAGGCATCTCTAAGCCCAGAAATAGTAGCAGCCATCTGCAGATCACTCTGAAGCTCATGCTTGGTGGCCCTGGGCAGAACTGTGGACTGCACCTCCCAGGAGGTCCCAGAGCCAGCATACCCAGTGTACAGCTTCAGACCACACCAAAGCACTTTGACAGTGACACACTCAAGAGGTGGACTCAGTAGGCACCAGAACCCTTCTGAAGGGAGTCCTATTCTGTGAGGGTCATTCATTTAGAGCATGCTGGAATATCTGTACAAAATAAAGAGCAAATTATTGTATTTTATGCCTCCTATCACTAAGAAGTAAGTACAACATCTTCTAGGCCCCTTAAGTTCTGGAGTTGGTATATTTCATACTTAGAAACATTTCTTCAGTATATTTTCTGGATGACCTAAAAAGTTGCCATCCTTGAGTAGGGCCCATTTTCAAGGAAGCACTTTGTACTAGTTTTAGGCTTTGGAGTAGGTGGCCTTGCTGCTTAGACCTTATCACTAAGCAGATTCTATGATGAAAGGTGGTGGTGGGAAAAGATATTGTATGGAGTTTGTGGAAAGTCTCCTATATTAGTCTGCTTGGGCTGCCTTAACAAAATGCCAGAGACTAGATGGATTAATAGGAAATAATTATCTCACAAATATGAAGGCTAGAAGTTCCAGATCAAGGTTTAGTAGGATCAGTTTCTGATGAGAGCTCTCTTCTTGGGTTGTAGGTGCCTGCCTTATAACTGTGTCCTTTAAGGCTTTTCCTGGGTAAATGGGCAAAGAAAAGGACTCATTTCCAAATGTAGCCCCACTGAAAGTTAGTTTCAACATATGAATTTTGGGGGACATAAACATTCAGTCTTTAATACCCCCAAAGGAGCATCAAAATGCAGACTCCCAGAACATGACCATGTAGAGAATTATACATCACTTAATAAATAGCTCTTGGGGTGCTCTGGGCCATAGACTGTGGGATACCAAATGACGATGCAGACAGAATTTCCTGTTAAACTGGTTTGGGTGAAACTACTAATTGTAAAGTTTGGTGAATCCAGCCAACAATTAATTTATCTCTCTATATATACAACCCTAATATGCAAATAGACTGAATGGCAAAACATCTGAACAACCAAACAACTAGTTGCTATGATGTGCGATGACTTACAGAACATGGAGGGCATTGGCAGCAGGTGGCAGAGCATGAAACATGGCAGGCGTTGGCCATGGCGGGATGGTGGAGCATGTGAGCAGGGGTGCCAGACCAAGGTGGGGCACCAGTTGCTGTCATTGGGGTGAGCTCCTGTATGCCATGGTCCTGCTGGGTGCTCGCACCTGCTGCCAGCGCCTGGTGCCGGTCTGGGTTGCTCAGAGTGTCAGTGAGTGCAAGCAGTGGCTGCTGGCCCCTATCACCCCTGAGGGCTTCTCCACTTCCCCCTGCTCCTGAGGAGCAATCAGGGCAGCAGCCACTGCCCACACCCACTGACAGCACAGGGTCCACTCACTCTGCGTGCACCATCAGCAGGTGCAAGTAGGACCAGCACTGTCAGCGTGTGGGAGCAGCAGCGGCGGGAGCAGGGCTGCCAACAGATGGGACAAGAGGCCATAGCAGGAGGGTCTGGGTGGAGGTGCAGAGGATGAGGCGAGACCTTCCCCTGTGCCCACTGCAGCCTTGTGGCCCACAGTGCACAAATTCATGTACTGTGCCTCTAGTTGTAAATAAAAGTCATACATTGCCCAGCCAGTGTGCCTCAGCAGTTGAGTGTTGACCTATGAACCAGGAGGTCACGTTTTGATTCTCAGTCAGGGCACATGCCTGGGTTGCAGGCTCAATCCCCAGTATGGGGCATGCAGGAGGCAGCTGATCAATGATTCTCTCTCATCATTCATGTTTCTCTCTTTCCCTTTCCCTTCCTCTCTGAAATAATAAAAAAAATTTTTTTAAGTCATACATTAATGAAACCCATTCCATTCACCATTGTTATTCTGGTGCTTCTTTTTCAACCCACAGAGGGCTGCAGGGACAAGGGGTCCTTATGGTTAACTAAAAAAGGAGATAAAAGCCTGAGCTTGATTCAGAGATGAGTGGGTGTAAGCCACAAATACCTTGCTGCATTATTGCTCCTCATAGGTGGCCCTGAATACAGTGGTGAGGGGAAATCCTCCCAATGGGTGGAGGTTGGGTGGTGCCCCAGCTATTCATTGTGTGTGGAAAGAGAAATAGCCTGAAGTAAGAACATTTAAAAACTCATAGGCTATGTAAAATAGTTTGTCCATTGGTCAGGGGACTGGAAGGAAAAAGATTAGATGATAGGGGATAAGGCAGTCTAGAGAGAAGCACAAAGAGGCACAAATAGTGTAAAGATATTTATATCACATGTTAATCTCCATCAGAGATTATCTATCATAGAAAGGCACTAAACAACCTAGTAGACCAAAAGACTTGGCTGACGTCAGCCAGTCTTGGTTGTTGGCCATCTCAGTGCTGACACAGTGGGGACATTAAGGGGAATAGCCATGGTGGCAGTGGTGGAGGCTGTGCATGGGCCCAATAATGTGCTGTGCCCTCCAGGCTTGCTCCAGTTATTGCTGCTGCTGAATGTCTAAATTTTAGCAAATTCAGTTGGTTCAGGCTGCTATAACAATGTACCATAGACTGGGTGGCTTATAAACAACAGAAAATTATTTTTCACAATTTTAAGGTTGGAAGTCTGAGATCACGTCAACATAGTCAAGTTCTGGTGAAGGCCTTCTTCCAGGTTGCAGACTGCTGACTTGTATCCTCACATAGTGGATTGCAGAGAAGGGATGCAAACTCTCTCATTACTCTGATAAAGACACTAATCCCATTCATGAGGACTCTGCTCTCATGACCTGTAATCTTAATGATCTCTCAAAGGCCCCACCTCCTAATGCCATCACACTGGGGATAGGGTTTTGACACACGAATAGTGGTGGGACACAGGCATTCAATTCGTAACAGAAACAAATGCTGAGTCTCTCATATGGCACCATCCTTCAAGAAGACCAAACAGCAATTGGTGACATCCTGATTATATTGAAACCTTTTCATCCTGGAATGAGCATATGTCTTTGGGTGTGGGCTTGCCTTACCTTCTTATAGGGCAGGGGTGGGGAGCCTTTTTTCTGCCAAGGTCCATTTGGATATTTATAATATTATTCGCAGGCCATACAAAATTATCAGTTTAAAAATTAGCCTGCTATATTTGGTCAAACATTTAATTAACTCACACCTAATACCTTGGCAGGGCCAGATCAAATGATTTCACTGGCCTTATATGGCACATGCTGGACATTTGCCACCCCTGTGTAGGGCATCAATCAGTACTACTGCCCCACAGTTTAAAGAGTGTTTGATCCACCAGCATAGGCTCCACATAACATTCCATCAAACCAAGGAACCTTTTCTACACCAAAGAGGTTATGGAAGTGGATAGATGATTATAGGATTTACTGGACTTAGCAAATACCATGCCACCCAGAAGCTGCTTGCCTAGTAGAGTGATAGAATTACCTTGTGAAAGCACAAATGAGTGCCAGCTTGGAGCTGATAACTTGTGAGGATGGGATGTAAGTGTAGTATGTCCCCTCAATCATTATACAGAGTGGGGCAAAAGTAGGCTTACAGTTGTTCCTATGGGAAATAATGAATAATAATACAAGAATAAACTCTGTTTTGCATATTCACAACTGTAAACCTATTTTTTCCCACCCTGTACAGTTCTCTGTGTCCAAGAGACAGTATACATGAATCCAGGAACCAAGGGCAGCAGTAACAGCCCCATTTACCTACTTTCCCAGTGGCCCATTTGGAGGATTTTGGCTTCCTATCTCACAACTCCGAGATCTGTGGGCTTAGAGGTCCTATTTCTCGAAGAGGAGCACTTCCATTAGGGGGAGTATTATAGTCATGTTAAACTTTATGCAAACACTCCATCATTTAAGGTTGCTCAGGTCAGGAGACCAGCAGTCAAGGAGTCAGATTTTTTTTTCTTTTTAAAATATATATATATTTTTTATTTCAGAGATGAAGGGAGGAGGGAGAGAGAGAAACATCAGTGATGAGAGAGAATTATTGATTGGCTGCCTCCTGCATACTCCACATTGGGGATCAAGCCCTCAACCCTAACATGTGCCCTGACCAGACATTGAACCATAACCTCCTGGTTCATAGATTGAGGGTCAACTACTGAGCCACGCCGGCTAGGTAGAGTCACTGTGTTTTTTTTTCTCTCTCTTTTTTTTTCTCCACCCCCACAACCAGTTACATGGACAACAGGATGGTGATTGCTGGGGGAGGGGGAGGTGGAGGAGGTTATGGGAGAGGAAATGGTGATGGACGGAGATGGTGAACACACAGTAAGTAAAGTGTACATATGATGTATTAGAGAATTGTACATCTGAAACCTGTATAATTTTGTTAACCAGTGTCACCCCAGTAAATTCAATAAAAACGAAAAAGTAAAGGAGTCACCATCCTGGCAGGGCTATAGAAAATCTGTTTGTCATTTAAGTGATCCTCTGGGGAATGTCATAGTACTTATTTGTCCAATTTTAAGAGTAAATAGAAAAATCTATCAGTCATGGCCTGAGAAGGTATGATGACTAGGGACCCAGTCCCCTCAGGGATGAGGTCTGGGTCTCTCCACAAATTACACTACCTATACCAGAAGAGGTGCGAGCTGAGGGTAAGAAGAATCTAGGAAAAGTAATAACGGAGGGAGATAAGTTTCAGCTGTGTAGTGAGTATGTCCCCCAACCCTTTTCTTATAAGCTACCGAGGAAAAAAACCAATCAGAATTTCAGATAATTTTTTTCTCAGAACTTATAAGAAGCAAGTGGATACAAGTGGCACAAGTGATGAGCTGCTATGGGTATGATACACTGCTGAGATTTTCCCTCCCACACGTCTCACCCCCCTCCCCATCCCATCCCCTAATTGGACCTGAGACACTCAACTGCTAGACTGTTGCTGGCTGTTGGTTCTCAGCTAAACCCCTCTTTGGGCATTGCTCTCAGCTGAAGGCAGCCACCTCACCCAAGGCTATGCCTTTTCCTGGGGGAACTACATCGCATGACTGGTCACTGTGGGCTTATCATGCTCAATCCTGTGACTAACATGGTACAGATCAGAAAGACCATCCCAGCTCTGGAGAGCCCTGTAGAATTAGCTAAGTCCTTTGTTTTAATTGCAGTACAGTCCAAGATATACAACTCTAATTTAATATATAGTCCTGATATATTGTCTTATTTAGTTGGGAACTATAATAGGCACTTTACATGTCTTATTTAATTTAATTATTTTAAACCCAGGAGGTAGTTATATGTCATTCCCAGTTTACAGATGAGGAAACTGAGGCACAGGGAAGTTAGGTTAGCTCCAAAGCTGGGTTTTTAGGTTCATCATTCTGTCTCCTACTAAACTGTGCTGTTATAAAGGCTTTTGGAATAAAAGTTCATGTATATTTGCTGGTGACTCCTAATCCATCCTTTGTTCGAACTGAGCCTTTGAAACTGTGGGTAAAGGCTTTCTAAGAAGTATATAATCTGTTCATAAGTTTACCACTGGGATACATAAGCTTATTGGTAATTGTGTCTTATCCACAGATAAAGACATGGGAGTAATTTAATTTGGTAACTAATTCAGAATGGATTTATCTGTTAAAGGATTTTAAGTAAGTTAGATTTGTGTGTCCCATTGGCTGTGACAATGAGAAAAAAATGAAAGTAAAGGAACAGCAGTTTTGTCTGCTTTGACTTCATTATTTCTTGATGGTATACACTAGTTGGTAGTTGGAAGCCCGGCATATCCTCTCTCTGTCTCTGTCTCTGTCTCTCTCTGTCTCTCTGTCTCTCTGTCTCTCTGTCTCTCTCTCTGTCTCTCTCTCTTTCTCTCATTAATCCTTACGTTTTCCACTTATTTTTAAAGGAAGTGGGGCAGGAGGAGGGAAGAAGAGAGGGATGGAGGGAGGGGGAGAGAGAGAGATACACACAGATATACAACTTTCATTTTAGGTGTGAAATTTCCTTTTCTGGGAATTGTTTTCTGCTTCTGATTCTTGCCCTCATTGTCATCTATGCTGGTATCTTATTTCCTTGCTAAGCGAGGTAAAGTTAAAAGCATGAAAGTTAACAAAAGACTTCACGATGGGGAGAGAGAGAGAGAAAGAGGCATGGATGTTAGAGAGATACTTCGAATGGTTGCCTCCCACAGGCGCCCCAACCATGGATCTAACGTGCAACCCAGGTACATGGCCTTGACTGGGAACCAAACCTGGGACCCTTTGGGCTGACACTCTAACCACTGAGCAAACATGCCAGGGCACCAGGCATGTTCGTTGCTTCTTGTTGCCACATATAATAGTGAATGTTGAACAGAGATTATGTCACTGTCTGGATAAAGTTAGAGACCCTCATAAACCCAGGGTCTTAAGCCTTTATTTGACTTGCTTTGCTCAAAGCTAACTTTGGTTAAATCATGTTGCAAATAAAGTTGGCATTAGAGTACTATAGACAGCTGTTAAGTGATGGGCAAATTGCAGCTTTTATAAAGATTTCATTTTTGTAGTTTTAGTAAATTGATGACGATTAAATTTAAAGACTTCATCCTTTACTAATTACAGGATGTGCTTCAAACCCTGACCATGT
This sequence comes from Antrozous pallidus, assembly GCA_027563665.1. Classification (NCBI taxonomy): domain Eukaryota; kingdom Metazoa; phylum Chordata; class Mammalia; order Chiroptera; family Vespertilionidae; genus Antrozous; species Antrozous pallidus. Next base: position 57,498,726 of record CM050512.1, read on the forward strand.
GGTAGTTATTATGTTGAAGTCTCTTGGTGCTGTCTACAGTTTACTACATTCAAGAAACTTCTTTTCATTCTGTCTGATTTTCACAAATGATATTTATTGTCTGTGGTTTGTGTTATGTGGCCTACAGGGGGAAAATGCCATCTGCTTAAGTATTTAAATAATCATAAGTCTATAGTTTCCTGAAATAACCCAGTCTAATTTCTCAGAAAGGTGTGAAATTCCCTTTTCTGGGAATTGTTTTCTGCTTCTGATTCTTGCCCTCGTTGACATCTATGCTGGTATCTTATTTCCTTGCTAAGTGAGATAAAGTTAAAAGCATGAAAGTTAACAAAAGACTTCACAAAAAATATCCTGATCAGATGTCCCCCCTTGCGCAAATCCCTTTATCCCCTTTCCACTGACTTCACCTGTTAGTAATGGCTATGTATCAGAACATATTTCCAGATTAAATTGTTTTAAGGGCTAATAATTGTCTTTTGGTATTTGTTATTCCTGTTATCAATATTTTTTAGATATAATTTTCTTCTAAAAGTCTTTTTTAAAAGATTCCTAATGAGTGAATGCAAAAGGTTGGTGTTTGATGAGAGGGGTTGCACATTTTTTTATTGAACACAGGTAACTTTTTGCTTTTTTCAACACTGTTTCTTGAATCTTTGAAAGTATATTAGTGAATCAAACTTGCTTCTCCAAACATCAGTGGATTGAGCATAGCTGAGAGTTACTGTCTCAAATTTTAATTTTTACTTTAAATAAAGCTTCAATGCTATGAAAAAAAATTATTGAAGAGAGATTTACAAGAGAACCTTTTGGGTGCTGGAAATGCTTTATATCCTGATCTGGAGTTGTGGCTTCATGTTAATATGTAGCTGTGTTTGTGTGTGTGCACATGCATGTGTATTTGTATGTAGGTAAAATTCATCAAGTTGTAAGCTTATGACTTGTGCTTTATATTATACTAGAGGCCTGATGCAGGAAATTTGTGCATGGGGGGGTGTCCCTCAGCCAATTCTGCACCCTCTAATCTGGGACCCCTCGAGGGATGTCCAACTACCCATTTAGGCCCGATCCCTCTCATAATCCAGGACTGCTGGTTTCCAACTGCTCGCCTTCGTGCCTTCCTGATTGCCCCTAACTGTTTCTGCCTGCCAGCCTGATCACCCCCTAACCACTCCCCTGCCAGCCTAATTGATATCTAAGTGCTCCCCTGCCAGCCTGTTTGCCTCTAACTGCCCTCCCCTACAGACCTGGTCACCCCTAACTGCCCTCTCCTATAGGCCTAGTCACCTCTAACTGCCCTCCCCTGCAGGCCTAGTCCCCTCCAGCTGCTCTCCCCTGCAGGCCTGGGTACCCCTTCCCGGGAGGCCTGGTCACTTCCAACTTCTCTCCTCTGCCAGCCTGGTCACCCCTAACTGCCCTCCCCTGCAGGCTTGATTGCCCCCAACTGCCCTCCCTTTCAGGTCTGGTTCCTCCCAACTGCCCTCTCCTGCTGGCCTGATCACCCATAACTGCCCTCCCTTGCAGGCCTGGTCCCTCCCAACTGCCCTTCCCTGCTGGCCATCTTGTGTCCACATTGGGGAAGGATCTTTGACTAGAAGGGGGCAGCCATCTTGTGTGTTGGAGTGATGGTCAATCTGCATTTTACTCTTTTATTAGATAGGATAGAGGCCTGGTGCATGGGTGGGGGCTGGCTGGTTTTCCCTGAAGGGTGTCCAGGATGAGAGTGTAGGTTCCCTTGGGCCGTGGGGTGGCTTGGGCGAGGAGCCTGTGGTGGTTTGCAGGCTGGCCACACCCCACAGCAACGCAAGCAGAGGCCCTGGTATCTGGGATTTATTTATCTTCTACAATTGAAACTTTGTAACCTGGAGTGGACCCAATCCTCCTGCTTGCTCCATGGCTACAGCCATTTCTGTTGGGATTTGTTTATCTTCTATATTTTAAATATTGTAGCCTTAAGCCAGGACTGCAAAAGCTTGGCTTATTCCATCACCAGGGGCAACCCTAATCTCCTGCTCTCTCCAGCTTTTTTGATGGGATTTATTTATCTTCTCTAATTGAAACTTTGTAGCCTTGAATGGAGGCCTGGGCCAGCCAAGGTGTGTGGAAATCTTGGCCTCCTCCATCACTGGGGAAACCCAAGCCTCCCTCCTGCTCACTCAGTGGCCACAGTCATCTTGGCTGGGGGTAATTTGCATACTCGCTCCTGATTGGCTAGTGGGCATGGCTGGTGGGCATGGCTTGTGGGTGTAGCAGAGTGATGGTTGATTTGCATATTACTCTTTTATTAGATAGTATATATTATACCACGTAAAGCAAATTAGTATTTCATAGTTTTGAAGAGTCTTTCATATTAAAGCATTTAGAACATGAGACAAGGCAAGGGAATTGTCAAAAGTATAAATGGCTATTTAATTAGAAGTTATTATGATGTAGAAATACAACTAGCATAATTAATAATAAAAGTGGATTATCCTCTACCCTCTAGCCCTGGATCTTTTAAACCTTGCTTTAGACCCTCAGCTTGGTGCAGAGAGGGAGTTCTTTTTGTCTTTTTGTACCAGGATGACTTTGAATTCTGCCCAATTCTGCCCCTACTGTGGAATTTAAAGGTTTAACTCTAGGGCAGTTAGCAGGCACTTATTTTCTCATAATCTGTCACCTTACTATTGTTAATGAAATAGCACATATTGTCCCTGGATGACCATGGACAGACTTTCCAACAGCTGAAAGAGAATTCAATAAAGTCAGGGGCTTTATTGAGGAACTCTATTATAGAGGTAGAGAGGACGCACAAGAGTGTAATGAGGACGGGAGCAAAGCAGAACACCTATTAATACTTTGTTAAGCATTTTGTGACAGAAAACTGCTAGGGTTGGCAGATAAATGAAGAGAGAACTGTTCTGTGAGTTCCAAACTAGGTCCCTCATTAAAACAGTTTTAACAGTCACTTAGACCCTGTCAAGTTATAGGGTATCCTGTTAGTGTGACTTCGTAGATAGTCAGCCTGAATGACAGGCCCTGAGAGCCAGCCTGGCTGTCTTTTGCTGTTGTGAAGTTTGATCTCTTATGATTTCAGACTTGTTCTGCCCTCTGACTCTGTATTGTTCCATTTGTTCCCATAGGTTTTTATTTGATGATAGCTTCTCTAAATATTTTCTTTTCTTTTATTATGCCTCCTTATCTTTTTGCTCCCATTTTAAAGTCCTTTCCTGGACTTTTTTTTTAATTAAAATTTTTTTATTGATTTTAGAAAGGAAGGGAGAAAGAGAGAGAGATAGAAATATCAATGATGAGAGAGAATCATTGATCGTCTTCCTCCTCCATGCCCCCTACTGTGGATCGAGCCCACAACCCAAGCATGTGCCTTTGATTGGAATCGAACCTGGGACCCGTTAGTCTGTAGGCCGATACTCTATCCACTGAGTCAAACCAGCTAGGGCCTTTACTGGACTTTTAATAAATATATTTTATTGATTTTTTACAGAGAGGAAGGGAGAGGGATAGAAAGTCAGAAACATCGATGATAAAGAAACATCGATCAGCTGCCTCCCACACACCTCCTACTGGGGTTGTGCCCGCAACCAAGGTACATGCCCTTGACCGGAATCGAACCTGGGACCTTTCAGTCCGCAAGCCGACGCTCTATCCACTGAGCCAAACTGGTCTCGGTGCTTTACTGGACTATTTAAAAAGCCAGTTTGGATACAAATTTTTGTCCTTCTTCCTCTCATCTATCTATCCTTCAACACCTAGCTAAAATTTCATATCTTCCATTATTTTAGCCCATATTGGGACTTGCTGCATGTGACTTTCAGTGTGCACTATATGATTTCTAACCTCTTTATACAAATGGCTTATTTTTCCAACTTTCTTGGGGGGTAGGAATCACCCCCATTTAATACTCATTTTAGGGGATAGCACAGTGCTTTAGAGGTATTAGGTAATCAAAATATATTTGTGGAATTAACAAATTATATATTCAAGGCTTCTATAACATCAGATATTATTTTTTGTTTAGAGTTAATGCTGTGCAAAAATGGGTTCGTAAGAATATTATAGTATTTTTGAATATCAAGTATTCTCATTCTTAAGATTATATTATTTTTAATTTTCCTTTTAAAATTCAATCTGACAAGAGGGCCATTTGTATATGTGTAGGAAATCCTTTGCCCAATATAGACTTTCAGTAAATACAGGTTTTAAATAATGCAACATGGATACTGCTCATTATAGTCTCTAAATAATTTCCGGGACCCTTCAATAACGGAAATACTTTTCTGATGGATCATTAGAAACACATTTGAGGTAGACTTTTAAACCAGTAATGAGCATAGACTGTCTTAATTGCTTTTGAAGTGAAGAAGTCTTTTGTAATATCAAGAAACACTTGCTAATTCATCTGTCTTGCTAGACTGGATTTTCTCAAATGGATTTGCTTTAAAATGGGAGAGGGAGATTGGTTTGTTGTTCCACTTATTTATGCATTCGTTGGTTGAATCTTGTATGTGCCCTGACTGGGCCCCGAACCCACAACCTTGGCATGTTGGGATGATGCTCTAACCAATTGAGCTACCCAGCTAAAGTACATACTTGTGCTTTAAAAAGCTCCAGAAACCTTCCACCTATCTACAATACAAAAATAGCAATAATGACTGACAGCGCCCCCGCATCCCACCTGTCAGTTATGAAGACTATTAAAAGCTCTGTCTTTTTCATGCTCTAGAAGTAATGTGAGGTTTGAACTCCCTTTAATCTGAAACACTGACCAAGCTCCAAATCACTTAGCAGCGTCCCATTTTCAACAGGAGGGGTAAAAAGCAATGTAATTTACTGTCCACATTTTATAGTTTTTCCTTTTAAAAAGCTTCTTACATAGTCCCTGTATTTGCAGAGTCTAGAGAGTGAGATGGCTTTCAAATGTGGCCCTGTCTAGGCAACGCCTGGAAGCCCAGAGCACTGGACAGTCTACCCCAGCCGGTGCGAGGCGACGAGAGATCATGGTGTCAAGGGGACTCTGAGAGAAGATGTAGGCAACACAACAGGTTTGACAAGGTAAAAGGGGAGCACAATATGGGAAGGACAGAAGCTCATGGCTAGCTTGTGCTGCTGAACGTGGGTGCACACCTAGATAACAATTGTGTCATCCTTTTAGTCAGGCAGCAGCATTTATTGGGCACTGACTCACTGCTTAGGAGTTTCTTCACCATTACCCTGTTTCAACCCTGGTCTCTTAGATATTCAGTCAGAAGAACCTCTGTCTTTATTACTGGACAGGCAGTGTCTGTCCCCGGGCCTTGCCTAGGAAGACTGGATAAGAGGTATGACTTTGGAAGCTTACCCTCAGGATGGTGTTCCACCCCACCAGGCTTTTTCTCTCACTCTTTCACATTCTTTGACAGTTTTCATTAAAACTGTTCACTTCACCCATTCATTTCCAGCTTTATCCATTCACTAAGCAGTTATGTGTGTGTGTGTGTGTGTGTGTGTGTGTGTGTGTGTGTGTGTGTGTATAATCTAATAAAAGAGTAATATGCAAATTGACCATACCTCCAATCAAGGCACACCTGCAGCCGTGCCCATCAGCCAATCAGGAGCAAATTATGCAGATAAACCCCAACCAAGATGGCTACTGCCACTGAGAGCAGGAGGGAGGCTTGGGTTTCCCCTTCAATGGAGGAAGCCAAGCTTTCCGCTTGACAAGCTTTCTGCCTGCCATTGCCAGCCTAGGCCTCCATTCAATGCTACAAAGTTTCAATTATAGAAGATTCATAATCCCAACAGAAATGGCGGTAGCCATGGAGTTGGAGAAAGAAGAGGTTAGGGTTGCCAGGGTGATGGAGGCAGCCCTAGCCTAGGCCTCCACCCTAGGCTACAAAGTTTCAAACAGAAATGGCTGTCACCACGGAGTGAGCAGAAGGCTTTGTTCCACTCCAGGCTACAAAGTTTCAATTGTAGAACATAAATTAATCCCAGGTCCTGGGGCCTCCACATGGGTCGCTGGAGGGCATGGCCAGCCTGCAAAACACCACAGGCCCCTCGCCCAGGTTGCCCCATGCCCCAAGGGAACCCCTACCCTTATCCGGAACACCCTTCAGGGCAAACCAGCTGGCCCCCACCCATGCACCTATCCTATCTAATAAAAGAGTAGTACGCAGATTGACCATCACTCCAACACACAAGAGGGCTGCCCCCATGTGGTCAAAAATCCTGCCCCCATGTAGACACAAGATGGCCACCACAAGATGGCCAGCAGGGTAGGACCACTGGGAGGTTCCAGGCCAGCAGGGGAGGGCAGTTGGGAGGGATCAGGCCTGCAAGGGAGGGCAATTGGGGGCAATCAAGCCTGCAGGAGAGGGCAATTAGGAGTGACCAGGCCAGCAGAGGAGGGAAGTTGGGGGCATACAGGCTGGCAGGGGAGCAGTTAGACATCAATTAGGCTGACAGGGTAATAGTTAGGGGGTGATCAGGCTGGCAGGCAGAAGCAGTTAGGGGCAATCAGGGATGTAGGCAGGTGAGCAGTTTGGAGCCAGCAGTCCTGGATTGTGAGAAGGATGTCCAACTGCCGGTTTAAGCCTGATCCTACCAGGATTGAACCTAAACGGGCAGTTGGACATCCCTGGAGGGGTCCCAGATTGGAGAGGGTGCAGGCTGGGCTGAAGGACACCCACCTTTCCCCTGTGCACGAATTTCATGCACTAGGCCTCTAGTGTGTGTGTGTGTGTGTGTGTGTGTGTGTGTGTGTGTATATATATATATATATATATATATATATATATATGTAATGAAAAACACATACTAGTACATTCCCTATAGGATCAATCACGTTGTCTTTTAAACTTTCTATCTATCATCTATCTATCTACCCATCCATTATCTATTTATCAACCTAGATTTATTTTAATAAATTGTATTGTGGAGGATGGCAGGTCCGTGATATGCAGGGTAGGATGGCAGGCTGGAGAAGCAGGGAAGCGTTGATGTTGCAGCTCTAGTCAAAGGCAGTCTGGAGGCTGCCTTCTCTCTTTCTTAGGAGGTCCATCTTTTTTCCATTAAGGCCTTCAACTGATTGGATCAGATCCATCTACATTACAGATTTCAATGTTAATCTTATTTTAAAAATACTTTCACATAAACAACTAGACTGGTATTTGATCAAATATCTGAGTACCGTGGCCTGGCCAAGTTGACACATAAAATGAACCATTATAGGTAGTATGCATCTTATAAAAGAAAGCAGTATAGGCCCTTGTCCTCAGTGAATAAATGTTTAATTAGAAAGATGCTCAAATAAATAAATACATTACATAAATAAACAAATAAGTAAATATAAATTCATGAACTTTGTGATAAAGTTTGTATCAGCTATTAACAGCTTTGTGGATCTAGAGGAAAGAATGGCTAAGCCGGACTCTGGGCAGTAAGAAAGGCTTTAGAAAAGGGATGCAGTTTGAAGTGGATGTTGAAAGCTAAGTAGGATTTTGCAAAGTGAACAAAGGTAAGGACTGGGGGAGAGAAAAACATCCCAGGGCCAACAAACATGTACCTTGTTTATGAGTTTATATATTCGCCAATATTTTATCAAGTGCAATTCTCCTGCTTCTTATTGTTCTACCTTATAATGAATACAAAGAAGATTCATCTTTCCTCAGGATGAATAATGATAATGGTTATTCTTTTTGAGTGAAGCTTGCCATGTGTTAGGTATTTTGCCAAGTGTTTAACCCATTATTATAATTATTGTCCTAACACCCTCTGGGAAGATTCTCAGTAGTGAAGCTCAGTCAGTGCAATATGATATCAGTGGACTGTAAAGGGTCTACTGAGTGTACTTCTGGGGCATGGGAAGGACAGGGAGTTGCACAGGCAGGGAGGCTGGGACTGAAGGACATAACTTTTTCATCACTAGACTAGGTCTGGAGTAAGTAGACAGGACATAAACCCAGGTGACTCAGTAGTTGTTCCGATATAGATAGATGGAAGCTGCTTGTGTGACAATACCCAGGAAATGGAATCTGTAATAGTCCTGCCTTCAATTCTTTGCTAAATTTGCTTCCACTAAAGTAATCACTTTCATTATCCCAATTAGAGAGGTTAAGTGAATTTCTCAAATTTTCACAGCTAGTAAGTTGTGGTTCAACTTGTGACTGCCTGAACTCAAAACCTGTGCTCTTTCAATTCCCAGGCTAATGGGCGAAACAGGGATTGCTATGGTCTGAGTGTTTTTGTCCACTACCTACCAACCCCCAAATTCATATGTTGAAGTCCTAATGTCTAATGTGATGTGGTATTGGGAGGTGGGGCCTTTGGTAGGTGATCCCTCTTGAATGGGGTTGTAACTCTTATAAAAGAGACTCCACAGAGCTCCCTCAGCCCTCCCATCATATGAGGATAAAATGAGGTCTACCAGCTGGAAGAGGGACCTCACCAACCACGCTGGCACGCTGATCCAGTCTTCTAGTCTCCAGTAATATGGAGAAATAAGTTTTAGTTCTTTATAAGCTAATGGGTCTGTTGTGGTTTTGTTTTTTGTTTTTTTACATAGCAGCCTGATGAATGAAGATAGTGATGTATACAAATGACTCCAAAGGATGGAGGTCAGTGCTGTAATGAATGTTTCTTTAAGGCACAGGTAGTGGAGGGATGAGTTTCATAGGAGATGTGAGCAAAATGTACACTGAGTGTCCAGATTATTACAATCTCTGAACACATAATAATCTGGCCACTCAGTGTATATCCTATAATAACAGGCTAATATGCAAATTGTCCCCTTGACCAGGAGTTCGACCAGCAGGTAGGCTGGCCAACTGCCATGTTCCCTACCCCTGGCCAGGCTGGCCAGACTCAACCCATGCATGAATTCATGCACCTGGCCTCTAATACACACACACACACACACACACATACACACACACACACACACACACACACACACACACACACATACACACACACACACACGCTCCCCAACTGGCAAGATTATTATGTGTTCAGAGATCATAATAATCTGGCCACTCAGTGTATATGCCTTCCAAGGTGTTCTGAAGCAAGGGGTCTGGGAGCTGAGGCAGCTGGAGGCAATGGAAAAGGAGAAACTGAACATTAGAATATTCTATAAGTTCAGAAGACAAAACTTAGTAACTGATTTTGGGAATGTAAAGTAATTTAGTTGTCAGGGGGCTTAGTTACAAGCAAATAAACAACCTCTGCTAATAGAATTAGAATTATGGAAGAATAATTCCCAGGTTATAAGATTTCCAGGAGATCCAGAGAGTCAGGCTTGGGGGCCTTGTAGTCAGAAATCCTGGAGCCCCTATAATGAAGAGTCAACTGTTAACACCACTGGACACTCCATATCACACCACAGGTGACCTCTGATGCAAGCTGGGCATGTGATGCCAGAACCTCCCCCACTGTGCCCCTCAAACTGTACATACACCTCTACCTCTACCCTCATGAAAGTGGATACCTTAAAGCTTGGTGTCTCAATGGGTCAAAAGCCTGTACCCTGACTGCAAGTGAGACTGGGAAAGGGAGGCTCTGGCTTCCACTGTAGGAGGTTTGTAGAATTTCTCAAATGTAGATGGATGTTCACAGATGCTGGTGGCCACAAACATGCCTACTCTAGGTGGTGAAAGAGAGGGAGCAATCAAAACTGATTGTAAGGTTCCTCATTTACCAAAATGATTATTGGAGATGCTGTGGCCAAGATTAGGAAAATGGGAGGAGGAATAGATTTGTGGGGCTAAACATTTCAATTTGTTTTTGAATACATTGAATTTAAGGTACCTGTAGCACATCAGTGTGGAGACAGTAGAGCATGGACTGCCGGTCACTAGGTCTCACAGTTAAGAATTCATTGGCATTGTGCCTTAGGCCAAGGTCTTGACTACTTAGGGTAGATAGCACATACCTTATGCCTCTCCTCAGCCCCCACCCAATATACAGCTATTACCCCTTTGTTTCCACCATGTTTTCAGCTTCCCATCTAACTCATAGGTAAGTAGGACAAAGGCTGGCCAGCAAAGTCTCTGAAAACAGAGCAACAGTCCTGGTGCCAGGAAAATCGTGGATATTGGTGAGGGCCCTCACCAACCATGCTGGCACTCTGATAGTCTTCTAGAACTTACAGCGTCCCTTCTCAAGACCACCTTACCCTTCATTTACTAACAACAAACCCTTCTCTAAACCAATACCCCATTTTAGTCTCAGTCCCAGCTATGCCTTTCCCTGCCTCACTGTTACCTCAGACCCCACCTTCTCCTCCTTCTCAGGCTGCACCCCTTCTCGGGTCTCTGTGGTGTCTCTCCAATTGCAGTCTAGTACCCCAAATCAGTACTAGACTGAACCAGTTCCCCAGTTTCCATCCTTCTCACCCCTGTTCCTGGATTTATTTCCCACTCACCAATGGCACTTGCATTTCTCCTAAAGTTCTGCCAGTGCTTCCTGTAGTAGAGCCCTCACCTATATCCACCATTTTCATGGCACTAGGAGTGTTGTTGCTCTGTTTTCTTTGCTGGCCAACCTTTGTCCTACTTATCTCTGCCTGTCTCTCTCATTTCTAGTCCCTTCTCTCACTTTGGATGGTATTTTTCTCTTTGAACTGTGGGCCTTCCTTACTTTTGCACATGTCTTTTCTCTGCTAGTTAAAAAAAAGTATTCTAAAAAATTTCTTGTCATTAAGAGACACATACTGAAAAATTTTATTGATGCAATGATATGATGACTGATATTTGATTCAAAATATTTTTGATGGGGGAAAGTAGATGGGTATAAATGGAGAAATGACTGGGCTATGAATTGATGATATTGAAGCTGATGATTACATTGGGGTTTGTTATTTTATTCTCTCTATATTTGTATATGTTTAAAATGTTCAATAAAAAGGTTTTAATGAAAAGAATTAAATGTATGAGAGTAATAAATGAATCACTACAAAAAATTATTAAGTAATACTGGTACAGTTATGGCAAAAAATATGATATGGCAAAAATCATGATGGTGATATTGGAATGCCTGAAGTGGGAAAAATACTACTAGAGAAAGAGCGCAGAATGAGTGAGGATACAGACATTAGAGCAAGCTTGGAGAAAGGGGAAAGAAGCCTAAGCAATTCCATCATTTAGGCCTAACCCTGTTGTGAAGGAGCCCCTGTGATCTCTAGGGAGTCAGAGGGTAGGGAGCAGATAGGACTTAACATTTTGAGACAGCCATTGCGGGGAAGGAAAAGGAAGCCAGCTAGAGGTAAACTGCAGCTGAGGTTGGAGGACAGGAATCTGTGGCAGGGTTCTCACCATTAGCGGAACAGTCTAAATGGACTTCTAAGTGGACTCTGGGAACCTTCACGGTGCTGCAGGTTTTCTGAAAACAGGAGATTTTTTTTCTGTAAATCAATGAAGATATAAACTGCCTGTAAAACTAGGAAATCTGTTTTACATAGTGGGTTTCAGGGAGGATTTTTATATATAAAAAAAGGTTCCATTGTTAAAATATTGGACTGCATATTATTCCTGGCATAGCTGTGCATTTTCTGGTGTGTAATGGACTTTCTGCTACTTAAAATTTTTTTATTGAAGTACAGTTGGCATACAATATTATATTAGTTTCAGGTGTACAACATAGTGGTTCAACATTTGTATACCTTTCAATGTGATCACAACACTAAGTCCAGTAACCATCTGTACTGTGCAAAGTAATTACAATATTCCCTGAGGTGTACACTACATTTCTGTGGCTTATTTATTTTATGATTGGAAGTTTGTACCTTTTATTCCCCTCAACCTTTTCCACCTGTCTCCCTACTCCTACCCCTGGGCAATCATCAGTTTGTCCTATGTTTCTTTGTGAGTCTCTATTGTTTGTTTATCTTATTTTTTAAGATTTTACATATTAGTGAAATTATATGATATTTGTCTTTAATTTTGGTCTAACTTATTGCACTTAGTATCATACCCTATAGGTCCATCCATGTTATTGCAAATGGCAAGATTCTATTTTTTCTTATTGCTGAGTATTGTTCTATTTTGCATATATACCATATATTTTTAAAAATATACTTTTATTGAATTTTTACAGAGAGGAAGGGAGAGGGATAGAGAATTAGAAACATTGATGAGAGAGAAACATCGATCAGCTGCCTCCTGCACACCTCCAACTGGGGATGTGGCCACAACCAAGGTACATGCCCTTGACCAGTATTGAACCTGGGACCCTTCAGTCCTCAGGCCGATGCTCTATCCACTGAGCAAAACCTGTTGGGGCCTACATAGTCTTCTTTTTAAAAAATATTTTTTATTGATTTCAGAGAGGGAGAGGGAGAAAGAGACAGAACCATTAATAATGAGAAAGAATCATTGACTGACTGCCTCCTGCATATCCTCCACTGGCGGTGTGTGACCACCTGGTCCATAGGTTGATGCTCAACCACTGAGCCACTGGGCTATACCACATCTTCTTTATCCGCTCACCTATTAGTGATGCCTAGGTTGCTTCCATATCTTGGCTATTGCATATAATGCTACAATGAGCATAAGGGGGCATATATCTTTTCAAATTTGTGTTTTTATTTTCTTCAGATAAATATCCAGAAGTGAAATTGCTGTGTTGTATGGTAGTTTAATTTTAATTTTTTTGAGGAATTTTTATACTGTTTTTCATAGTGGAGGCACCAACTCACAAATCAACCAGTAGTGTACATCCTTATCAACAAAGTTATTTGTTGACTTATTGATAATAGGCATTCTGAAAGGTGTGAAATGGTATTTCTTTCTTTTTTTAATTGATTTTTTTTACAGACATCAATGAGAGAGAAATATCGATCAACTGCCTCCTGCACACCCGCTACTGGGGATGTGCCTGCAACCAATGTACATACCCCTTGACCAGAATCGAACCTGGGACCCTTCAGTCCTCAGGCCGATGCTCTATCCACTGAGCCAAACCAGCCAGGGCTGAAATGCAATTTCATTGTGATTTTGACTTACATTTCTATAAAGATTAGAGGTGATGAGCATCTTTTCATATGTCTGTTGGCCATCTATACATGCTCTTTGGAGAAATGTCTATTCATGTCCTCTACCGATATTTTAATTGGTTTTGTTTTTTGATGTTGAGTTGTCTGAGTTATTTATATATTTTGAATATTAACCCCTATTGGGTATATCATTTGTGAATATTTTTTACTATTCAGGATATTGTGTTTTTATTTTGTTGATGGTTCTTACTGTTACTTTTGTTGTAAATGTTATGGGATGCAGCAAAGATGATGGACATTGAATTTGTCTCAAAGGAAGGAGAATTTTGAGAGTGGCTATTGTTCTTTGTACTGGCTAGTAAAGGTTTATCTTTCCTGTGCTTGGTTAAGACAGTGGTTTTCAATCTACCCCCCTCCAAACAATTCTGCATATAATTCAAGGGGTTCAAAGACCAAAATTTTAGTTAAAATCCTATATCCAAGCCACCTGGTGGGAGACCTTACAGAGGACCTAAATAGCAACCAGAAGGCTCGTTTTTGGCTCTTCGAAATGATGAGCAGTATTGTCACTGAGAGTTTATTCTCTCCAAACCTTCTTAGCTTAGCCCAGGAGGTTTTACCAAAAGCTAGTCATTTAACTTAGACTCAAAGTCTGTTATTCCTTTAATGTCAGCCAATTGTCTCATATAGAAAAGACTTATAATAGAATGTCTACATAGCACACATTGTATATTATTTAGTATTTTAGAAGTAAATTCTATATGCTTACACACTTAAACAGCAAATCAACAGGTGTCCACCATATTTAAGTAAGAGATGGGAGGAAACTAGCATTTAATGAGCATTAAGAACACATTAAGTACTCTGTTTGTAACTTCTTTAGTCAACATAATATTGCCACGTCTAATAAATTCACCCAAGATGACCAGTTAAGGAGTGGCTGACCCAGTTTTCAAATCTAGCTTTCTTCTAAGCCTTTGCTTAATAGAGAACATTGGATATTTGTTCTTTTTGGCTACCTTGTATCACTTCTCTCTCTCTCTCTCTCTCTCTCTCTCTCTCTCTCTCTCTCTCTCTCTCTCTCTCTCTCTCTGTTGAATTATTCCTGCTATTGCCTAACCCACTCCCATGCCTTCAATGATGTGTCCCTGAACCTGTTAATCAAGGTACCTACCCTCTTATGACTCAAATGAGGATAATCACATTCTCTGAATTGTTTGAATCAAAAATTTCAGAAACTAAAAAATTGAAAACTTTGTTGGAACTAATTCTTTGTATTAGTATTAACACCATGAATGAATAACTTTTTAGCTTTTAGTCCCTTGGTTCTGAGATGGGGAAGAAAGAAAAACAAAGGTCGAACCAGCAAATTCAGTGTCTTCCTATCGTGTCTAAGAGGAAAGGCTTTACGAATAAGGAGAGAGGTGAAACTATTTCTTAATGTGAGATTTGGGGATTATTTATGGATCATGCTAATTCTGACTTTCCTTGTGTGTTGTTGGCATATTCCTAACTTGATAATGGCCTAGCTGCAATGGTACAAAACAATGCAGAGCTGGAAAATAAGTTGGCCAGGGTAACCTTTCCTTCGGGCTGCAGAACTGGTGAAATGAAAGCTAATCCCTTGAAAGTGGTCTGCCAGGAAGAAAAGCTGCGCCGACATGGGCATCTAAATTTTTCCTCCCTACTTGTTTGCTTTGGTCCTAAAGAATGTAAGAAACTCCCGCTGTAGGAATTTCTTCACTGGCTCCCAGGCCCCTATTCTAACACAGGCTTATCTTTTATTTTTAGCGCTTTGTTTTGACCTGTATGTCTTTTAGCTCGGAATAGTTCATTCCATGAGATGAGTCAGTTCTGAGAAATCAAACCAGGTGAAGATGAAATATAAAGTTTTTCCACCTCTATAATACTTTGCATCTGTTTTTAAAAATGTATAACTTCCCACCTGTATTTTTTGGCATCATCCTTTTTTACCCCCCTGTTAGTTACAGAACATTTTGAGTTGGATGGTATCCTAACAATCATGCATTTACCTTTCTTATTTACAGATGAGGAAATAGAGGCCTAGAGAGTTATCTGGCTTGTCAATAATTATGTGGTGAATTAGTAACTGGATAGGGACTTGAATGTGGTTTTTCAGATCTCCAGTTCAACATGCATTCTACATCCACAAGCTGCCAACTAATTGACCAAGCCAAGAGAACAAAAGCAATTTCCATTTAACCCAAACTATAGAAAAATATGGAAAAGAAGAAGTTGAAAGAGTTTTCAAAAGTATTGAATTTCATTGAGAAACAGGAAGATTTTGAGCCATGTGGACGAAAGAGGAAGTGGGCAGAGAGGTGTTGCTTTTTTGGAAGGATTGCTTTTAAGCCAGATTACTTTATTTTCTTGGCAAGTGCCTGCATGCTTATTTCATGGGTTAAGTTATCCCTGTAAGGTGAATTAAACACTGTCTCATTTCCTCATGAACAAAAATGTTAAAAATAATTTATTTTTTCCTCTGGGAATTTGTAACACTAAATTCCCTTGGTTTCAGCATCTATGTTGCAAACAGGCTAAGGGGAACTGGGACTTTGTCTTCTTTCTCTAATTGGCTCCTGTGCTTTTGTGTGTTGTGAGAAGTGAATGTTGTCTGGGCACCCTGCTCCCTTTCCAGTTCTCAGTGAACATCCAGGGTCTGCTTGGCAGCTTGTCTCTTGCTGGATGACAACGCCCTAGGTCAGGATGGTTTGTTTTCAGTATAGGGCCAGCTGTTTCAGGATTACTTTTTCAGGGTTGGAAACCACGAGTTTGGACCCTGAGGTAAAAGGCTGAGAATAAAAATGTAAAGAGAAAGGTCAGATGACATTTTGTTGGATTGTTGACTTTCTGTTTGAAACTATCCTTGCTGTAAACATTTTGATCTAAAGAATATATGATGGAAAGTCATACATATTAAGTGAAAACACACATCTTTCTCCTTTCCTTTAGGCAACAAGAGCAAATATTTAAAAAGGAGTAGTACAGCTGAAATTTACAACCTTCCTTCTGAATAAAAAAATATTTCTTAATAACACTACTGCTTTTTTGTTCTGGGCCTGGGGTGCCAGGGCTTTCTGTGTGTAAATAAAAGCAACGATCAAAGCAAACATTTGGTGAGGAACATAACTTCAGAGCCATCCTTACCACAATGGGCTGCCAAGTTTATAATTAGTAGCTATAGAATTTAGAGCAAAGGTTTTAGGAAGTCAGTCTCTGTAGTTGAAAGCCTATGCCATGTCACAAGAATTTGCTGTGTCATAAGAATATTCAGTGTATACTTTGAAAAAAAGAAAAAAAGAAGAGCAATAGTCCTAGCTGATTTGGCTCAGTGGATAGACCTTCAGCCTGCAGACTGAAGGGTCCCAGGTTTGATTCCAGTCAAGGTTACATACCTCGGTTTCAGGCTTCTCCCCAGACTGGCTCAGGCAGAAGGCAACCAATTGATGTGCTTCTCTCACATCAGTATTTCTCTCTGTCTTTCTTTCTCTCTTCCACTATCTCTAAAAATCAATGGAAAAATATCCTCAGGTGAGAATTAAAAAAAAAAGAAGGAAAGAAAAGTAATAAATATCAAGTTTAATAATTATCACTTGTATTTTTGTAAAGTTGGCTATTTTTTCCTTGCATTTAGATTATAGTTACAAACTTTTGAATGCAAGTTCTGTGATTTTTAATAAAATCAACAGTAATATTAAAAAAAAACACACTTAAAAACAATTCACAATGACATTTCCCCACACAATCATACATACAGGGTGGGGCCAAAGTAGGTTGACAGTTGTTTGTGAAACAGATTATTCTTATATTATTATTTATTAACTAGTGGCCTGGTGCATGAAATTTGTGCACATTAAAAGGGAATTAATTAGAGGAAATATTTTAATATTGCTATTTTCCCTTTCTCTACAATAGAAGTCTCAAAGATGAAAGAAAATTAGTGAAATGAATATGAAAATCTCCCTCCTATTAGTCTGGGGCTCACCATGAGACCCAGAGTCAAGTCCCCACCTACCACCCGCATGCACTTTGAAAATGCAAGCAACCCAGACCCAGCTAGCCCCACCCCTTTCAAGCCCCTGCAGGCAGGGAGCACAGCCTCAGGTCTCCCAGCCCAGCACTGGGTGGGGGGCCTGGCCTGAGATCCTCTGTCAAGCCCTGCCAGGTGGGGGGTACAACCTGAGGTCTCCCAACCCAGTGCCAGGGCAGGAAGTGTGGCCTGAGGTCCCTCGTCAAGTCCCACCAGGCAAGGGGAGTAGCCTGAGGTTCCCAATCAAGCCCTGCCAAGCCAGGAGCATGGCCTGAGGTCTCCTGTCAAGCCCAGAGGAGCGAGGGGTGAGGTCCCTAGCCCCAGCCAGGCGCCATGCAGCCTCAGGTCCCTGCTGTTCAGTTGTGATGTTATGGCATCCCAGCTAATTTGCTTATTCCTCTATTGTATAGATAGATTATTGTATAATTTTTCTACAAAAAACTGTATTTTTGCATAATAGTTTCTGATTCTTTTCATGGGCCTATGTATGTTTTTTTTTTTTAAATTATTGACAGTATTACAGATGCTTCTTAAAACTTCCCCCTTTTCCCCCTTTCTCCCAATCTCAACCCCTCTCTAGGCCTTCACCATACTATTGTCTGTGTCCAAGGACTATTGCATATATGCATATATGTTCTTTGGTTAATCTCCTCCACTCTGCCCATTCCCCTCCCATAAATATTATTATGTTTTATAATATTTACAATCACATTATTTTATTTTATGCTTTTTTAAATATAATAGTTCACCTGTTTCTCAACATTCAATTTTCCCATCATATTAACAATTGCTATTTTAAATGATTGCATAATATTTCATATTATCATCTTAATTTTCTAACTTCTTTTGGTTACTAGTTTTCAATTTATTAAAGTATATTATAGAAATATAAATAGATGTATATTACAGATACTGTTACATTGAGCATATTCATGTTTATAGCTTTTTATTTTATTAGTATTCAGTTGAATTTCCCATAATTAAATTCTCCCAAAAGATATAAAGGTTAAAGATTATGAACATCTCTATAATTCTTGCTATATATTGATATATTGCTTTCTAAAGTATTTATATAATTTGACCATTTGGCTTCCTCTGCAGTGTTATGTGTGTTGGATGTTATCATTTGTTTGTTGTAATTTGCAATTTTATTACTACTGGAACAAACATTTTTCTTTGTGGATTTTGTTTTATTGTTTTATTGGTTGTATTTATTTGGATGTAACTTGTTTATAAAGTTTAACAACTTATTTTTCCTGCTTAATAGTTTTTCTGAGAAATAGTTTACTTTGACTACTGGGCACTTGAATGTCTATTCTAAAGTGATCTTCAGGCCAGGAACATTAGAACAATTTTTTTCTGTTTGTCCCATCAGGAAACTATCTCATCTCACTGTGTCCACACTTGACAGAGAGAGAGAGAGGAAGGAAAAGAGGAGAAAGTCTTTTCTGGTCTTTCGTCTTATACAGGCATTAATCCCCTCATAGAGCGCCACCCTTATGACCTAATCTAACCCTAATTATCTCCCAAAGTGCTCATCTCCAAATGATATCATATTGGAGGTTAGGACTTCAAGAATACTGGAGGAACACAAACATTGAGTCTATAACACTCCCCTTCTCCTTCATGTCATGCAAGCCTCTACCCAAGTACACACCCTCCCTACTTAAAGCGAACTTGGTGAATGTTAAAGACAGACGTAAAATTTCATGAACACCTGATTGAGCTTTAAAAAATCTAATCAGTATATATGGAACAGAATGAAAAAGAGAGAGAGAGAACAGTGTGGAATAAAAGTAGTTGGAACATCTTAATATCGGGGAAATCACTATCATATTTGTCTTACGGGTATTGAAAATGGCATGTGGTGTGTGTTGGGATTTAAGGGTACCATTTGGAAGAGCATTTTTGCATCTTGTAATACATGAATCTGAATTTTGAGTTCTTGCCTTGAATGATAGAGATGGAACTTCATAATGTTGGGATCTTAGCACAGTACTAAGAATTACCTTTTGGGTACTGTTTCTCCCTTTCTCCTCCTTCTTTTTCCTTCATTTCATTCCCAACCCACATGCCTGCATGCAAAATACCAACTGGCATCAGGCTACTTACACATCTAGTTGTTTCTTTATTTTATTTTGTAGGTCAGAAATGAATCAATATCCTGGCAAAGAGTAAAGAAGGCTGGTCTTTTCAAAGAGCTGTTTTGTAGGTAAATACAAACATGATAATTTGCGTGTTTAAAAATACTTTTTAAGTTACTATATTCTTTAATTATATAATTCTTAAGCTTAAATGGTTATTTTAGGATTAAGAAATCCAATTATTTGGTACTTTTAAAAAAGTAACTAGTTTGTAGAATCTGAAAGTAACTAGTCTTATTTGCATGGCAAAAATGCAAACATTACAAAGAAATACAGTAAAGAATAGATTTTTCTTCTCATCCCATATTTTTAGTTTCTTTGCCTCTCTTCTCTTTGGGGGCAACTATTACTAACATCTTGCTAGTGCTTTATAGAAACATTCTTAAGTATTATTTATATAACTCCCTTTTAAAGAACCCAAGCTTAAAGTACCTTATATTCCTTTTATGATTATTTTTTTCTTTTAACTTACCTGTGTCTTATTTCTTAGAGATTGGTCCCTTTCAGCACATACAGCTTATCCTATTTCTTTTTGACTAGCATATGATGAAGATATCCTGTAATTTAGTAAATTAGCCCCTTATTAATAGGTATTTAGGTAGTTATTAAAAAACAAACCCCATTGCAATGAAAAGCCTTATATATGTATATTTGTACATTTGTACAAGTATATTTGTAGTATAGATGTAGGCAGAATAAAAGCGTGAAGAAAAATTGGTGTTGTAGTTGTTAAAAGCATGGATATTAGAGTTTTACTATTCACTACCTGCCTACCACTTAAAAGCCATATAACCTAAGGGCATGTTACATAACTTTTTGTGCCTCAGTTTCCTCACCTATAAAATGGGTATAAATAATTGTACATACCTTGGAGATTTGAGTATTTAGGGAATTGGTACAAGTACAGCATCTGACAGCTATAATAATCTATAATAATAAAAGCATAATATAAATCATTGACTGGCTGCCTCCTGCACATCCCCCACTGGATCCATAGGTCAACGCTCAACCATTGAGCCACTGTGGCTGGGCTATACCACATCTTCTTTATCTATTCATCTCTTGGTGGATACATAGGTTGCTCCCATATCTTGGCTATTGCATAAAATGCTACAATGAACATAGGGGTGCATATATCTTTTCAAATTTGTGTTTTTATTTTCTTCAGATAAATATCCAGAAGTGAAATTGCTGTGTTGTATGGTAGTTTATTGTTCATACTATTTTCCATAGTGGAGGTACCAACTCATAATCCCACCAATAATGCACATCCTCATCAACAAAGTTATTTGTTAACTTATTGATAATAGCCATTCTGAAAGGTGTAAAATAGTATTTCATTGTGATTTTGATTCCAGGTGTTCATCTGGATGAAGTCGCTGTGGCAAGGGCCAAGGCAGAGGCAGTTAGGGGCAATCAGGCAGGCAGACAAGCAGTTAGGGGTGATCAGGCAGGCAGGCAGGCAGAGGAGTTAGGTGCGATCAGGTGGGGAGAGTGGTTAGGGCAATCAGGCAGGCAGGCAGTTAGGAGCTAGCAGTCCCAGATTGTAAGACGGATGTCCGACTGGCGGTTTAGGCCTGATCCTATAGGAATCCCTGTAGGATCAGGCCTAAAGCAGCAGTCAGACATCCTCTGAGGGGTCCAGGATTGTGAGAGGGTGCAGGCCGGACTGAGGTATCCTTCCTTCCCCCAACTCCCCCATATATAAATTTTGTGCACAGGGCTTCTAGTCAGTGTCCTATCTAATAAAAGAGTAATATGAAAATTGACCATACCCCCACCAAACCCACAAGCCACACCCATCAGCCAATTAGGAACAAGTATGCAAATTAACCCAACCAAGATGGCTGTGGCCACTGAGTGAGCAGAAGGCTTGGGTTTCCCCAGCAGTAGAGGAAGCCAAGCTTCCTCAGTCCTGGCCTACATTGGCCTCCACTCAAGGCTACAAAGTTTGAATTATAGAAGATAAATAAATCTCAACAAAAATGGCTGCAGCCATGAAATGAGCATGAGGCTTGGCTTTGCTCAAGGCTACAAAGTTTAAATTATAGAAGATAAATAAATCCCAGATACCAGGGCCTCCGTTTGTGCTGCTGCAGGGTGTGGCTGGCCTGCAAACCACCACAGGCCCCTCACCCAGGACACCCCATACCCCAAGGGAACTCCACCCTGATCCGGGACAACCTTCAGGGCAGACCAGCTGACCTCTACCCATGCACCAGGTCTCTATCCTATCTAATAAAAGAGTAATATGCAAATTGACCATCACTCTAACACACAAGATGGCTGCCTCATGTGGATATAAGATGGCCCCCACAAGATGGCCAGCAGGGGAGGGGAGTTGGGAAGGAACAGGCTTGCAAGGGAGGGCAGCCTGCAGGGGAGGGAAGTTAAGGATGACCAGGCCGGCAGAGGAGGGAAGTTGGGGGCAACTGGACCTGCAGAGAAGGGCAGTTGTAGGGGAGGGGACCTAGGCCTGCAGGGGACAGCAGTTGGGGAGGACCAGGCCTGCAGGGGAGGGCAGTTAGGGGTGACCAGGCCTGCAGGAGAGGGCAGTTAGGGATAACCAGGCCTTGAGGGGAGGGCAGTTAGGGGCAATCAGGCTGGCAGGGGAGTGGTTAGGGGGGTGATCGGGCTGGCAGGCAGCAGTGGTTAGGGGCAATCAGGAAGGCAGGCAGACAAGCAGTTGGGAGCCAGCAGTTCTGGAAGGATCAGGCCTAAACAGGCAGACATCCCTCGAGGGGTCCCAGATTGGAGAGGGTGCGTGCTGGGTTGAGGGACACCCCCCTTTGCATGAACTTTGTGCACTGGACCTCTAGTATACTATAAAATATCCTTTATAAATTATCTTTAGAATAATTTCCTGTTATCTAGGACCTTCTCTTTTAGAAACCACACTATTATTGGAGATAAACTTAAAAAAAACTTGATAAAGAACTCATTACTGTACTTGTTACAAATATTGATCTATTTGAGCAGAATTTTGACTCAAAGGAGAAGGTTGGGATGGTAATTTGGGAGTAGGAGTTTCTGCTGTAGTAGAACTGGGAAGCTGAATTTAGTCTCATTTGTGTTTGAACATTGGATTAAAGGTTATAATTTTGGGGCCTCAATGCCTTTATCTGTTACATGCGAGGATTAGATGATCCTTAAAGTAACATCCAGTTCAAACAATTATGTCTGTGCTTATTTCATTCTCAAAATGAGATGTAATTTAGAGGGCTTAGACAGTAGAGATATATTTATACCTTGACTCATGTAACAGTGTCACTTTGCACATGTTCCTTCTGCATGGAATGACCTTCCTCCTTGTCTGACTGTGCAGATGAGCTCTGACTCATCCTCAGAGACTTAGCTCTGGCTGTGCCTTCATTGTGAAGTCTGTGCTGAATGTCCCAACTCTGTTAGCCACTTTCTCCCTTTGAGAAGTCTCAGTCCCTGTGTTATATGATGGGATATGAGTTTTCAAATATTGACTAATCATTTTTGTCACCCCAGATTTGGCTTTGGTATGGGATTTTTGATATATCAAGTAAGATATGATATAATATTATCTTGGATTTTAAATTTCCAAATTGTGGGCCCTTCAGGGAATGACAGTAGAAGACAAGGAGCAGACAGGCTGAGTGAATAAAGCTTCCATACTCCAGAAGAGAGTAGTGCTCCAGGTAAGTGTAGGCAGTGAGGGGGTGAGCAGACATTGTGGACTCCTGAAGAAGAGTGAGGTTCTCTGTCTGGGTTTCCTGAGCTCAGCACAGGGATAAGGAAAGTGACAGAAACCTGTGAGAGGTGCTTGGAATCTGACCACAGAGGGAGGGAGCACAGGTTTCATTTCCTGGAGAGAGCCCGGGGAGGTGAGAAGAACCAAGAGTAGAACTGGTTGCCCAGGGCCCCAGATAGACAGGCTGGAGGGAATGTGCGGAGGTTCCATAAAGCCATGCAGTGCGGGTGGGGAGCAGAGGACAAAATCCTGTGCTCAGGGGAGAATATAGAAGTGGTGGAGAGCTGAGGATGGTCCTATTGAGTTTCTTGAGACCCAGTATGGTGTGGAGGCCACAGAATGATCCCGTGTATCTTAAATGGTTAAGGGAGTTAAAGAAAGTTGGCTCCCCATCCCCCGCAAGGTACTTTTGATTGGAAACATGAACAAAAATCAGCAGTGACCCGAAGGCAAGATGGAAGATGTCTCAGCAACTCCAGCCTACCTCAGAGACGTGGAGAAATCCTGATTTGATGGAGATTACCACAACCTGGAAATATAGGAACTTAATGGAAGAACTTAAGTTTGTTAGAATGTTTTAAAAATGTAAATAAAGATTTCTAACACCTCTGATACTTGTCCATTCCATTATAAATTTTTAACTTCTTGTCTGCTTTTCTGGATCACAAGCTCTTTGAGGGAAGTCAGTAGGTTTTTATGTTCTATTTTATGTGTGTCTGTACCTGATAGAGGCCTACTGGAAGCTTTTTGAACGAGTACATGGCCATTTAGTGGATAGCTTTTCTGTGTCTCAACCTATCCTTGATACTTTCACAGCCCTGTGTATCTCCATTTTGCTCTTGAGACACTAAAGCACATGGAACTGATGTAACCCATGCAAGGGCGTGGCAGGCAGATCTGTCACTCACACCATAGGCCCTCTGACACCAGACTGCCTTCGTAGATTAAAAAACAACACAAAACAGAATCTTTTCTCTTACTGTCTGAATATAACTATGGAATAAGAATGAAAATCAGTTTTTCACTTACTTTAGTACAATTTTACATATTTCTTACTTTACTTTCAAAATAAAAAGCAGAATGTTCTGCTAATTTTCTGTTATTAATTAAAAATTAGAAAAAATACTAGTACAGGTTGACTGTGATACCACAAATGTAATAATGGTATAAAGTTTCATATTCTCAACTATTATGAAACAAATGTTCTTTGTAGATGGTAAATAAAATAAGAAGAGTGTAAGTTAAAATTCACTAATTCCACTTTCTACAGATACCTACTATTATCCTTCAGTTACATATCACCCTGATTTTAGAAAATTGATAGCAATACTTCATATGTCATTATATCGTGAGTGTTCTACATACCATGATCATGGAACAAAATCTATTTAGATTGTAGTGCTAAGTGGGTGAAGAAGTTATTGGAGTTAGGGCTTCGCAGGTAAATGAAGGTAATCAATATGCAAATTCTTGCTTTAGATACTCTACTAGAAAACTTGTAAAGACTCAAGGAAAGTGAAAAGATACATATAATGCAGTAAGTTATATGTTACATACAATCAAGTTAGAAAGTCAACTGACGCACAACAATTATTGAATAAATGTAGCAACCTCCTTCTCTCCGAGGTGGTGAAACACTGCTACAGCAAGGAGTAAAAGCTTAGCATTAGATTTACATTTTAGACTTTCTAGAAAATTAACATGTGAGTTTCAGGCCAATTAAAGAAGAAAAGCACCTTCTACATAAGGCAGAATCTTCTTTTTTTTAGTCTTCACCCAAGGGTATTTTTTCCACTTATTTTTAGAGAGAGTGAAAGGGAGGGCAGGAGTGGAGGGGTAGGGGCCAAAGAGACACATCAATTGGTTGCCTTCTGCACATGCTTTGACTGGGGCCAGAGTTTGAACCTGCAACCAAGGTACTTGCCCTTGACTTGGAATTGAACCTGAGACCCTTTGGTCCTTGAGCTGATGCTCCAATCACTGAGCACCCAAGCCTAGGGCTGCTAGAATCTTCTTAATGTGACTAGAAACTACTGTGGAATACTTTGGCTTGTTTTTGATGTTTAAAAAAAGAGGCCTTGACTTGATGTTTTTAGCTTTTGACATGTGAGGACTAATCTTATTTCCATGTCAGTGTGCACTGTCAGCTGCTGCAGATTTAAATATGATTAGCTCTTCCCTTTAATTGGCCATGTAATAAACCCATCATCTCAAAACCACGGCTTGGAGTTTTAGAGTACAGTCTTGGAGCCAGAGTACCTGCATTTGAATCATGATTCTGCTTTATGGCTTTGAGACTTTATACAAGTTTATGCCTCATTTTCATTACTTGTTCTTATCTTGGAGGTTTTTATAATGATTAAATGAGTTAAAATGTGTGAATCTGTGGACAAAGAAGGGGCTTTATACTAAACAAGCTCAGGGCAGGCCTGCATGGCAAACCTTACAAACTTAGGAACTGAAAGTAAACACATCAGGTGGTCTGAACATAAAAATTCCTAACTGTCCAGCTGGTGTGGCTCAGTGGTTGAGCGTCCACCTAGGAACCGGGAGGTCACAGATTGTTTCTTGGTCAGGGCATATGCCCAGGTGGTGGGCTCAATCCTGTGTGGGGCGTGCAGGAGGCAGCTGATCAATGATTCTCTCTCATCATTGATGTTTCTATCTCTCTTTCCCTCTTCCTCTCTGAAATCAATAAAAATATATTTAAAAAAATTCCTAATTAAAAGCCAGTCATGGCAGGTAGTCACCTCCTAGGCCTGTTGCTTCCTTGACAGAGGTCAATCTTTACGTGAGCCTGTCTATTGCCTTTTTGCATTTAGGATAACATACTATGGGAATGTCAGAGGAATCCCCCCTTTCCAGCCCCATCAGGGTACAATCTCCCACCAGAGCACAAGACCACAGAACCCCTCATTGTTATCTTGTTGCCCAAATACCACCTTCTTGTATTGTAAATGTTAACTATCCAATACCCAACAATGTAAAGGAAGCATGTGCCTCTCTGTTTTACTTTTTTTCTAGTCTCAGAGATTCCCCACTTTGCTTTCTCTTGCCTCCCCAATCTACTACCAATAGATTTCACGTAAATCCCCCTACCTTACATGTTCTCCATTGATACTAGTATATAAAATAAGCTGTATCTGGAGCATTTTCTCAATGTGTTGAGATTTTGTTTCTCAGCAATTATCATCAGTTTGGTTCAAACTCTTTTAAGAATTTTTCTTAGACTGGAAGTTTTTTTGTGTCAACAAAGTACTTCAGCTTGGCTTGGTGCAGAGTAAGAACTATAAAAGTGTTAAGTAAAAAGTAAGATAATTAGGCTTCCTATTCATGATTGCTGGTGAACAGGAGGTAAAACAACTAACTAGTAATGGGCTAATGACATATGGCTGATTTGGAAATCTTATAATAATGAAAAAGTGCCAATGTTTTTGTGGCAGCATGGGTGGGTGGTTAAACAGGAAGGTTAGGGCTCCAGGGATCTTTAAGCCCACTTGCTTACTTCAGTAGGCAAGATATATGTTGATGCTGGCCTGGGACTTACTGGGAAAACTATTGGCAGGTTACTTTCAGAACAGGATGACTATTCAAAGGAGGACTGGGATTTCTCAGATTGCTTACCTGGGCCATGGGTAAATTTGTTAAAAGAGGCAAACTGAGCCTGGGAATAGATTGGAGATATCCAGTGTTATTTCTTCTTGCTAGACTTTTGGATAAATCAAATAGAATTTTAATCTTTAGTTCACTGTTTCTATCAATTATCATTTGTTGGTTGCCAGCACATAAATCACTTCTGACTAATTGAATTAGAGAAGTAATTTATTGGAAGCCAGGAAGCTCAAACAACCAAGAGAGAAGGCAAGGGAAGTTACTTAGAAAGACTAGGAAGTAAGGCCATTGAGTGGGTGGGGAACAGGGACAGCTGGATTGACACTAAAGGGTCAGTCAGCCTCTTCTTGTCCCTTGATCATATTCCAGAGAGAGAAATCTGATCAGCCTAGCGTGGGTCCGGTTGGCTAGAGGAAGGAAGGACATCTAAGTTGGCAATTACATCTGACTATATCTGATGGAGAAGTCCCTCCAAAAAAAAAAAAAAAAATCAAGGTGCTATTACTAGAAGAAGGAAGACGAAAAGTAGAGTGGACCAAAACAACAGATGTCCACCTCACTACTCTATATTGCTTCAAGCAACCGATGAAGATGGAAGATACAAGAAATTAAAGAGACCCTGAAAACTGATTTTTAATCTTTCTCCTTCAGCCAGTTGCCTTTCCTTCTGACCCTGAAGCTAGATTCTAAACTCTGGACTTACATCAGAAAGAATCCTAAGTCTCTGATGAAATTCCCCTGGATCCTACCACAGTCTGACTTAAAAAACAAAATAAACAAATAAACAACAACAACAACAACAACAACAACAACAGAAAACCCAGCTCAAAATACTGTATGGATTTTTATCAAAATAATGATAGGCATTCTTCCATTAAATGTTTTTTGGATGTTTTATCTGAGCCCTATCTCCTGCCTTTCAAAAATTTATAGTCAGGGAAGCAAGACAGACATATAAACAAATAAATTACATGATTATAATGCAGTGTGGAGAATAGTATAATAGAAAGAAAGGAAGAAAGCATGCAGCTAAATCTGCCTAGGGGATTTAGTGGAAGTGATATTTGAACAAGGTCTTAAAAAATGAATGAGCACTTATAATTTAAAATTGAGACATTTAATATAAAAACAAAACTGTGACCCCAAATTATAGAAATTATTCACATTGGCTGTCAGGAACACCAATTTCATTTACTGGCAACATATATATTATTCTTTGGTCTTCTAAAGCTAAAA
Source organism: Antrozous pallidus (assembly GCA_027563665.1). Lineage (NCBI taxonomy): Eukaryota > Metazoa > Chordata > Mammalia > Chiroptera > Vespertilionidae > Antrozous > Antrozous pallidus. The sequence continues at coordinate 57,526,457 of CM050512.1, forward strand.
AGTGAGCTGGCAAATAATACCCAATGAGGTTAAACACTGAAAAGCAAATGGCCACATTCCTAAATTACAGCATTTTATTTAAAAGCCTGTTCCTAATGACTGAACTTAACTACATCTGAAATATGCCAGGTCCCCCAGGACCATGGAAACCTCTCAGCAGCTTGACCCCTCATTCATTGACCGAGCAGCTTGAAAGCCAGAACCTGTCCTGAATCAAGGAGAGGTCGTGGGTCAGCTCCTGACTTTTTAATATATGGGCTACTTTCTGATCTTGGCTAGAACTCATTTATAGTATGCCTTTGGTTGGTAATGTGTCTGGATTTCAGTCTTCTCTAGGAACTATAAGATGAGAGTCAGGAACATAGTAGTAACAAAGAACTCAAAATTAGTGTGGATAAAAAGAATCTCATCACAAAATCCTATCTAATGAAAGAGTAATATGCAAACTGACCATCACTCCAATACACAAGATGGCTGCCCCCATGTGGTCAAAGATGGCCACCACAAGATGACCAGTAGGGGAGGGCAGTTGGTAAAGACCAGGCCTGCAAAGGAGGGCAGTTGTGGGAGATCAAGCCTGCAGGGGAGGGCAGTTAAAGGTGACCAGGTTGGCAGAGGAGGGAAGTTGGGGGCAGCTGTGCCTGCAGGAAGGGCAGTTGGAGGCACCAGGACTCTGGAGTGCAGTTAGGAGTGAGGCCTGCAGGGGAGGCAGTTAGGGGCAATCAGACTGGCAGGGGAGCAGTTAGGCATCAATCAAGCTGGCAGGGGAGTGATTAGGGGTTGATCAGGCTGGCAGGCAGAAGTGCTTAGGGACAATGAGGAAGGCAGGCAGGCAGGCAGTTGGTGGCCAGCAGTCCTGGATTGGACAGGGTGCAGGCTGGGCTGAGGGACACATACCCCCCTTGCATGAATTTTGTGCACCGGGCCTCTAGTAGAATAATAAAATAGAATAATTAACAGATGATTCTCAACTTAGTAAAAATATTGTCAGAATTTTTTATAACTAGAGGGTATTTTCCTCTGGCAAATTAATATTTCTAAAGTGTTGGAAAATATTTTTCTTTTATGTTGATATGCCTGTTTTACCTTGTTGCATGTCATGTATCACTCTGTAATACATCACAGATCACTTTTTAGATCAAGGTATGAAATCAAAGAGAAAATGAATGAATGAAGAACTAGCTCCTATTTTTAAAATTGCATCAGTTATTTACTTGGAGTTAATGGAAAAACTACCCAGAGTCCAATACAATGGTGCCTTTGGCCCATTAGTTTGCCACAGATAAACTAAGAGTTAGAAGACTAAATTTTGTCATAGCTCTGCTTCTACCTACCTGTGTGAGCCTAGGTAAAAGACTAGGATGACCCTGAAGGTTTGAGGAAATTTCTACATGAGATGGTTAGCCCCACCCACTGAAATCCCTTCATGTCGCTTATCAATTTACCTCAAGTGTTATCACTATTTAAAATAAATCAGCCAAAACCATATAATCTGTGAGATATCAGTGTAGAGATATTTGGTTCAGCTCCACTTTTTGTTTGAGTAAAATTCCTGCTATGTATTTAGTTAAAACCTCTCTGATAAAAAATTTAATTTAAAAGGCATGCAGGCAAAAATAGCACCTCTGTAGGCTGTTGGTAGGTAGGGAAAGATTCAAGTTACTTATGGATTTCACATTTGTGACAATTTAGAGCAACTTGCTCAATAGTTACATGATGAGCTTTCATATAACTACTATACCAGTAATAGACACTTAATACCTAAGTGTTGGTGGGGAGAATTCCTTAAACATAGCATTTTGATAGATTTAATTTATGTATTGGATTATTGGATTATTTTATCATCAGAGATTTCATTCAAATTTCCTCAGGATCATCTCAAGTTATATAACACCAGAGGTTTAAGGATGTGCATACTTTTTTTTTTAGTATCTAAAACTTGGAATACCAGTCTTTTTATGTAAATTTGGAACTTCGGTTTAATTATTATTATTTTTCTAGGATTCTAAATTTTCTTCATTTTTCTATTTTTCATAGATTTTCATGAATTCTCACTTATGAAACCTTTCTCTATACCAGAAGTTCATAATAGAGAAAAGGCTGGATGGGCTGGAGAAAGAGAGATAATCATAGAAACCCACATGGAGCTAAATGATACCTGGAATGCAATTCAGAGATGAGTGCTCCAAATTATTTTTTTCTCTGTCCAGATGATGGATTAATAAGGGGATGAATCAATTGATCAATCAAACTCAATCAATAAGAACAGGGCAGAGCTCATCTGAGTGGAGATGGATGGCACTTGAAAGTGAATTAGTGACTGATTTGGAGAGAGTTCAGTGGAATAGAGCTAACAATGTCAAATAAGGTTAACTTGTGTATATTGCTGATAGGATGGGAGCTGGGCAACAGTAAATTCTGTCCAACAGCCTCCAGCTGCCTGTGAAGCTGACCCAGAGGTTGCTTCAGATCTGATGGATTGAAACAAGTCCATACAAAATTCTTTTCTTAGCTCTGTAATTTGTATAATAATATGTATCAAGCCTAGAAACCTACATTAAGTGTCTGAATACATCTGCACAGAGAAAAACAACTCCCAACAATGCCTCCATGACAATGCACTGTTGGTTGCTAATTAGAAAAAAGCACGAATAATAATTAGGAGGCATTCTGTTGCTTGCTGGAGGGCTCCTTCCCTAACTGGTTTAAATAATCAGCTCTATAAGGCAACCACCTGGTTGAAAAAAAATCTTTGATAGATGTTAGCAATGCGTATTTACTTGTTCTTTTAGTCATGTTATTTGTGCACAAGCTCAAAAATCAAGCCAAGTTACAGATGGCCATTAATATGACCACTACTGGGCCCCTGGAGACAAAAGTTCCTCTCATGTCAATGCATCATCTGTTCCCACTAAACCACTGCCCTTCCTCTTTGTCCTCTTTTCCCCAGGTATTCACATCAAGGTGATTGCCAAGTTAGAGGAGGAACATTTTGTAATGCATCCCGAAAGAATGTCAGACCCAGAATTTTAGCAGATTCATGTAGGCAAAGCTAAGCTAAAGCGAAAGTGCATGCCTCACATCCTCTCATCCTCTGAAGCCCCTGCAAGATTCCTGCCTGGATCCCACAGTTTTGATTAGACAGGCAACACCAGTGAATGAAGATATTAGTGTTGGAAATCCCCGAGGGGGTTATTTACTCTGGAAAGTTTTTTTTGTTGTTGAAAAATATAACGATGGGGGTTTATTTTCTACCATGTCTACTTCCCCTTCATTTCTGTATAATTAGGAAACAGTGTTAGACACTTGGCAGTCTCCCTCTAGGCGTATGTTTCTGCCCCTCCCCCACACTCCTTTTCCCAACAAGCAGGGGCAGACAGTGGATTTTGAATGCCCTGCTTGTGGCAGGCGTCCCCTTGCTGGCTCCCAGCCAGACCTGGCCTTGTTGTGTAGCAGGCTGGCTGGGTTACTGGGATACCCAGGGGTGACTCGTGGCTCTGACAGTACTCTGGTGGATTGAGCTGATTAGTCACAGCCAACTGCTTGTTTTCAGGGATTTATTCCATTTTCCTACTTTGCCAACATCATCTAATTGAGGACCCGATGTGTTTAATCAGCATCATCTGTAGTTTCAAGGAGCTTCAAAAATCTTCCAGGAATCTAATGCCCAGGCCTGACTATATAGGTTTCCCCTATTCATTCTGAGTTAATATGTGACTTTTAAAGAAACAGGTGAACATATGGTGCTTTTCTTTTCAGCACAGAATGCAACACTGTTTTGGAGATAGTGAGGGAAGCAAGAATGAATATATTTTATGGGCTGTAAGTTTTTGCAGACATTATAGAGACAATTTGGGTATATCTACCAAGATTAAAATGCACATACACTTCACAGAAGAATTTCAATTCAAAGCATGTATGTCCAAAATATAATAACATATGTGTTCAAGGAAGAGTGTTTAAGAATATTTATACAGCATTGTTTACAATAGCAGAAGTTTAGAAACAGTCTAAATGACCATTTAATAGGGAACTAGTCAAATAAATTACCATACAACAGAGTATTTTATCAATAATTAAAAGAATGAGGCCAAGATACATCAGGTATCTAAGAAGGGATAGACAATGCTGCCATTTATGTAAAAAAAAAAAGCTATATGTACACACATGTGTATGTTTGTGTATATGTAGCCTATCTTGGAGTCAGCAATTGCCTCTGATGAAGAGAACTAGAGAGCTGAGAAAGGAGGGGGGGAAGAATCTTACTTTTCATTGCGTGCCCTTTTCACAAAGCTTAAAATGTGTTCCTTCTGCATATAACCCCTATTCAAATAAGTGCACAATTAAACCATCAATAAATAAAGATGTTAATTTTTCATCTTCTCTTTAGGATTTTTCTTACTGCTTGCTTTCCACAAAAAGGACTTTTTTCCTGGGCCTTAGGGTCAGAGAGATCTTTAGTTCTGGCTCCTGCTGGCTAGCCATGTAATATTCAGCAAATTATTTAGTGTTGTCCAAAGCCTCACCTTGTTTCCTCCTGAAAAAGAGATTAATAATATCTTAAAATGTACTATGAGGCATAAATAAAATGAGGTCCCTCTTATAATGCCTAGGACACGATCCTTAATGGGGCCTTGGTAGAAGGTCCCATCCCCTTTGGAGACTTTTAGAGGTAATGCTGGTGGGACAGGTGACTCTGAGCACCTCACTGAAGCATGTCTTCCCCTCCTAGCCCACTTAAAGGTGCTAGGGCTTACTACATTAAAACAAACAAAAGAAGACAAGAAGATACCATAAAGAAAATAAACAAAACCTCTTCTCCACCAGTATTGTGATTCAAAACAGGTCTCAGATGAGGGCCTCAGGCTGGCGTTGGAGCAGGTGGGGCCATGTCCCACTGAGCATGCAGCCTCCTCCCAGGGCCCCTGAAACTTTCTGGTTCCCTGTGGCTGTGACGCAGAGGTCCCTCTGGGATCCTCATAGTCTGCAGCTGCTCAGCTTAGGAGGACCAAACAGCGAAATGGCGACCCAGAGTCTTTTGTCCCTAGTCTCCTGAGGCCTCTGCTTTTAGGAAGAATATATATATTTGTAATTCTTTTTTATTTTTAGTTTACAAACACGTCTAAAACATTGTTGTTGGTTTTTTCTTTATGGGAAAAAGAGAGGACCTTTGGAATAAAGTGCAGTCTGGGGGACTGCTGTGGTAAGGGAATGTATAGCTTGTATGTTTGTGTGTGCGCGTGATTCTTTATGGAGATCAGTGGAGAATCTGAAGATCTGAAATGTTTTGCTTTAGTTCTCCCGTGGCCTTGGTCTGGTAGCAGTCTACCACATCCTGGATAGTTTATACACACCAGCTTCAGAGGCTGCTGAAGCCAGAGGCATGGCCTTGAACCCTCATGACAGGCTCTGGCGACAGACCTGAAACCTACCTGTTCTTCCCAGCTTTTGTGTTTTCTAGTGTGCAGGTTCATGGGTATATATCTTTGTAGGGATGAACATGTCTGTGAGTAACAGAGGGCACAGTACTGAGTGCCTTCCATGACTGACCGCTCACCATATTGCATGGTCCACATCGGTTTGTAGTGGGCAGTTTGTAGTCTAGTGAAGGGTGCTAGCTGTGGAGACAGACAAGCCCAGGTATGAAAGCTAGCCTTTTTCCTTTCTAGCTAGGTATCCCTGGTGTCTTAGTTTGTTTAGGCTGCCATAACAAAATGCCATAAACTGGATGGCTTATAAATAGCATAAGTTTATTTCTCACAGTTCTAAAGGCTCAGAAGTCCAAGATCAAGGCCCTAGCAGATTCAGTGTCTGGTGAGGGCCCACTTCCTTATAAGCGGTGCCTTCTTGTTTGTTACCTCAAGTGGCAGAAGAAGCGGTAAGGGATTTCTCTAGAATCTCTTTTATAAGGATACTAATCTCTCATGCTCCATCCTCATGACCTAATCACAGGTCCCACCTCCTAATACCACATTGGGGTTCAGGATTTCAAGACACACATTTTTAGGGGACACAAACATTCAGATCATAGCACCTGGATAAGTTACTACCTCTCTTGACGTCTTCGTTTCTTCATTCCTGATAGAGGAGTATAAAGATACTTGCCTCATGGGGTATGTGCTCACATAGTACCTTTCCCACAGTGAGCCCACAGGCGGGAGCAGTGCTGACCCGATGCTGGCTGACTTTTCACTTGATAGTGAGTTCTTGCAGGATAGACACTGTGTCTTTCCCTTTATCCTATCCCGAGTGCCCAGCATATTACCTAAACACCTGATGGATAAATGATTGACAGATGAATACATGAGATCCCCAAAGGGTAATGGCAATGTGACTAATTTTGTGACACATTTACCATTCCTATTTGACTGGCATCTTTGGCAGACCCCCTTTTAATATTATTTCCTTCTTGACAACTCCTCTACCCTTAGAAAACTCTCCTGCTTCTATGTATTGCTTCATAAATTATCTTTCACCCTCTCTTTTGTTATAACTTGTTTTCTCTTTTTTGTCTTAAGAAACACTCTCATTCTCAAGACCAATAGAAAAAAAAAGAAAGAATAAAGATCTCAGAGATTTATAGCATTTTTATTAGTATTTCTTTTTATTTTTATAGTAATTTATTTTACTTTATTTCCACCATCACCATTTATCCCTCCATACCCTCTTCTACCTCCCCAATCTCGCCCCCCGCCCCCTGCAATTACTACACTGCTGTCAGTGTACATATATTTTGTTAGTATTTCTTGTTACTTAAAATATATATATTTGGCTAAAGAGTTAGGGAATATTTGCTTTTAAGAGTTTTATGTACAAAATTTTCTTAGGTTTACCCTGTGACATTCAATATGTATCCTTGGACTTTTTCCCGAAAACTTGAGTTGGACCCCCTTTTTTTTTTTTAATCCTCACCTGAGATTATGTTTTAATTGATTTTTAGAGAGAGAGAAAGAGAGAGAGATGAGAGAGAACATTGATCAGTTGCCTCCCATAGGTTTCCAACTAGGAGTCAAACCTGAAATCTTTTGGTCTACGGAATAATGCTCCAATCAACTCAGCAACCTGGTGTATCTACTTCAAAATTCAAGATAGACCACTACTGAATCAGTTCAAAATATAATGACGGCTTTCTTTTGTATTTGACCTACAAGATTACTGTAACATGCCACCTAATAAATGGGAATAATTTAATGTCAAATTTCCCTCCAAATATTAATATTGTAATTATACAGGTTACATACTGGAGCTTTTCTACTTCCTGGAAAGAAACCTCTTCATTCCTGCTTTTCAGATTTGACCAAACTAGGCTCTCAAACCTTGTTGGCAACTTTAGAATTAGAGCAAGAAAAAGATGGAAGAGATTATAGAAGTCACCCAGTCCAACCCCTTCATTTTACACAGAAATTGCATGACTTAACCAGGATCAAAGAGCTAGTTAGTGGCAGGGTAGCCAGATCTCCTAAATCATCATTCAGTGATTTTTCCAACTTACCTAATAATGCCTTTCCTCCTACCCTTAAAATTTAGAAGGTTTTATTGATGTATATTCTGACATTCTTAATTTAAATAATTTGAGGATTGCTGACAGAAAATTGGTTTCATTGATGAAATTCCACAGGCAGAGACAGTGTTAAATTATTAAAATAAATTATTTTAATAAAAATTTTTAAATTGAAAAAAAATTATTTTAAAATGAAAACAGAAATTAAGGATCAAATAAAATGTCTGGGATCATCTTTGGCATGAGGACTTGCATTTTGTAATCTATTTATTATTTAGGTAGAGAGATGAGTCTGGTGCACATGAAATGATTGGTGAACAGATGTTTTGTGAAGTGATTATATGGTGCAGAGGACATTTTTGTTGAGGTATGTAGGAGGAGGTGGGATTAAATCCAGACCTGAAGAATGAGGAAGGCTTGGGTATGCAGTTGTAGAAACAGGGCTTCCAGTAACAGCAAACAGCATGTATGAAGTCATGGACAGGGCAGTGGAGCCCTGGTGGGGGGAGGGGTGTGTCTTTTATGTTCATGGGGGCAGGTGAGGAAACCAGTCTGCCTGGAAAATAAGGCCAGGTTGCTAGGATCGAGTCAGATTATGAAGGATTTTGAAAGAAATATAGAAGAGGTCAGGCTTGTAGACCACAGGAAGCTCACCTTGCATTGTAAGCTAAATTATGACTCTCCAGAGACCTCTTGGAGACTGTTACTTGGGCAGTTGGGTTTGGAGAATCTGGGTGATTAGTTATGAGGCACTTGAGTTTCTAGGCAAGAAATGTAAGATTGTAGAGACAAGTAGAGATAGTAAAGGAGATTTCAAAGTAATAATCACTGGGATAACTTTATATTTGTTAGATTAAAAGAAAAAAATTAAAGTTGGATTCAAAAGTTTTAACCTGGTTGACCAAATTCCAAGAAGTTGCTCTGTGTCCTTGAACTTTATTTCCTGATTGAAGCTGAGTGCTCTAATAGAACCTATTCCAGGTTGGCAATCTTTCTCCCCCCACATCTCTTTTCTTCTTGTTTCAAGTTACAGAGCTGTTGTATGATAGGCGTGTTTTATTTCTCTTAAGGAAAAACAATATTTGTAAAAAAGTTGTTTGGTTCATTGCACCTGCCTTCTGATTATTGTTGACCTTGCCACTTTGTTATCTCATTGTCAAATATGTAGAGAAAGATCCTGGAACCCATTAGTCTCTGCAGGTGAGAATGTGTTTAATCTATAAAAGAAAACAAAATTATTTACCTGGAATGTTTGTTCTCTGACTAATGAGTTCCCAAAGGTTTTTGTATTGGGGGGAGAGGGGTATTAGAAAGGATTTAATTTACATCTATAACTAAGGGAGCCAGCTGGGGGACCTGGATAATACTAGGAGACTGATGAAATTTAAAAAGATTCTAGGACATAGAAGTCTGCAGATCTTTTTCAAAGAGTAGAATTTTTTTCTGTTCCAAGGGACATCCCATTCTAGCATTGTCATATCACCTTCATCCTGAGAGGCTGAGAAGAAGATACAGTAGAAGAGGACTGTGCCATAAGTTTTCCTAATGCCAGCAAATATTTATGTAGTAAATACATTATTATTATTATTATTATTATTATTATTATTATTATTTAATCTTCACAGTAATCTTGTCAGATAGATACCGGTATAATTATCATTCTCATTTTACAGATAGATAATGATACTATCAAAGGCCGAGAGAGGTAAAATGAGTTGGGTGTTAAACCAGCCATGTGACTTTAATCTTGAATTTTTCTCACTCTACTGTGCAGAGCATGGGGCAAGAAGTCAGCACAGTGAATCTGCTAACTTGTTTACATGTTTTAGTTTTCAGTTTGGGGCATTGCTTATGGATTGTTTAGACTTGTCTGTTACCACAAGGAATTTGAGGATTGTGAATTTCTTTTCATTGGCTTTTAGGGCCTGTGAATCAATTGACAAAAGTCATCTTTAACAGCTGTTTAAATTATCCAGTAAATCTACCAGTAAATTCTTATTTTTCTTTTTACAAGGTCTGCTTGACTTGGGAAAAAATGGGTGCTCCATTTTTCTCACTATATTTAGCTTCCTGGAATGGTAACTTCTACCTGATCTTTGGGACCTTGGCTCAAAGCCAAGGTGGTTGTACAAGGGAAAGATAAAGTGTCTGAGTTTAGCCATATTTACAAAGGCAGCAGTTTGAGAAAAATATTGCCACATGGTTGAAGGAAATGTTGATTTGCAAAAACATTTCATGTAGTTTCCCATGACTTCCCTCCTTCATCCCCCATTAGGCTTTCTTTTTGTTTGTCTGTTTTTTTAGAAAGAGTTTTTGTCCTTTTTAATTTTTTTTAAATCCTCACCCAAGGATATGTTTTTATTGATTTTAGAGAAGAACAGAGAGAGAAAGAGAGAAACATCAATGTAAGAGAAACATCAATTGGTTGCCTCTCATATGTGCCCCATCCAGGGATTTAACCCACAACCTATGTATGTGTCCTGAGCCGGAATTGAACCCGAAACTTTTGGGTGTATAGGATGTCCCTCCAACCAACTGAGCCACTGGTCAGGAACCCCATTAGGCTTTCTTCTCAATCAGCTTGTCTTTTGGCCTCTTGTCACTCTGAAATAGAGTTCTGTGAAAGGTGTCATGTTCTCTGCTTGAACCTGTGGCAAATCATCAACGTTGCTCCTTTTTTAAATTCCAAAAAGATATGTTAGTCACCAAGGAAAATTGGCTGGCATTTCTTCTACATGTGATATAATCATTGCATTCCCCAACTAAAAAGATCCTGAAAGGCTTGCTTGTTCTTTCTACCTTGCTCCTTTCTCCTTGACACAGTCCATTAAAAATATCCTAAGAAAAGGCAACACATTTATTAACCCCTTTAAGAGAGTCCAACTTCTTTTTATTATTAATTCTGGTGTTTAGCAATTTAGACTGTGTTTAAATAACAGAACAAAGCAGATGATGACAAGTTTGACCAGCTCTATAGCCAGCTTCCTGTTTGTCTTGGCCAGATATACAGCCAGTTGAATTGATGATGTTAACATTATCTATTCATAAGGAAGAAGACACCAGATTGAATTATGTGACCCTCCGGTCACAATGAGAGACCTAACCTCATTATCAGTAAATTTATCCTTCACCTAATCTCAATCCTTCAAGGGTGTTATTCAAGTAAACCTCTGAAGCTGCCCTAAGGAGGTGGCAATAGCATCTTGACATTTACTATATAAGAGACCTCCAAATATTAGAAGGTAAGAAACTTTAGATTCCTAGAATAAATCATTAGAGACCTTTTGCCGCTCATGTCATCCTAGGGACCTAAAATTGCTCATCAAATGAAATATCTGAAGAGCAAATTAGTACAAAGCCCAACAGTTCAAAGCATTTGGTAAAAATAAGTTATTATTCTAAAAAAAAAAAAAGGCTTTTTATTGATTTTTAAAGAGAGAGGAAGGGAGAGGGAGAGAGACATAGAAACATCAATGAGAGGGAAAACACTGATCAGTTGCCTCCTGCACACCCACACCGGGGATGGAGCCCCCAACTCAGCAATGTGCCCTGACTTAAAATCAAACCGGCAACCTCTTGATGCGTGGGTCAACACTCAACCACTGAGCCACACTATTATTTAGAAAAACCAGTCTCAGAGCATGCAATGAACCCTCCACCCAGAAGAAGACAAAAGAAGCTGATGGAACAAGACCTAGTTGTAGGGAGTGAAGCCAAGCCCTTGGTCTAATCATTCCTGCCCATCAACTGTCATAACTTTTAGAGCAGGCATTCTCTTTCACTACTCAAACCTATCTCTTTCTCTCTCACTACTCAAACCTACCTCTGTGCAATGCTGCAGTGTTGCTTCTATTTCATTTAACCACTTAGTAATCTGTTTCCCATGTATCCACGGTTGACCTTGCCATTTTCAAATCCTCTTGTTTGAAGGTCCTAGCTTAAGACTACTTCATTACCATCTGAAGGAGAAGTGTCTGACTCCATCTGAGTGAGGGCTGTTCCTGGTTGGTTCTAGCAGATCTTTAAAGTACCTGATCAGATGAAATGAGATGAGAGACCCACACTAGTGCTCTGAGCAGGGCAGTGTCATTGACCCCCATCAGAGCTGGCAAAAGGATGATTTATACTGAATGAGTGGGGAAGCTCTTTGAGCTTTAACAGTTTGCTCACCTAAAAATGTAACATTTTAGAGGTCTTTCAATTTAATTCTATCACCAGGCCCCCCTTTTGTGTGGGTGTGTGTGTTCACTCTTTTTTAAAATTTATCTTTATTGTTGAAAGTAATACAGATGTCCCCTTCCCTTCACCCCCCACCTCATTGACTCCTTCCACTGGCTTCTGCCCCCTCCCCAAGCTTTTACCACACTATTGTCTGTTCATGGGTTATGCATATCCTATCTAATAAAAGAGTAATATGTAAATTGACCATACCTCCGATCAAGCCACACCCACAGCCACACCCATCAGCCAATCAGGAGCAAATTATGCAAATAAACCACAACCAAGATGGCTGTGGCTCCTGAGAGCAGGAGGGAGGCTTAGGTTTCCCCAGCAATGGAGGAAGCCAAGCTTTCCGCCTGCTGTTGCCAGCCTAGGCCTCCACTCAATGCTACAAAGTTTCAGTTATAAAAGATACAGAAATGGTATAGCCACTGAGCTGGAGAGAAGAGAGGCTTGGGTTTCTCTGGCAACAGAGGAAGCCAAGCTTTCAGCCTGCCAGTTGCTGGCCTACACCTCCACTCTAGGCTATAAAGTTTCAAACAGAAATGGCTGCCACCCCAGAGCGAGCAGAAGGCTTGGCTCCACTCCAGGCTACAAAGTTTCAATTGTAGACATAGATTAATCCCAGATACCAGGACCTCTACTTGGATCGCTGGGGGGGCATGGCCAGCCTGAAAACCACCACAGGCCTCTTGCCCAGGCTGCCTCTCACCCCAAGGGAACCCCCACCCTGATCTGGGACACTTTTCAGGGCAAACCAGCTGGCCCCCTCCCATGCACCAGGCCTTTATCCTATCTAATAAAAGAGTAATATGCAGATTGACCATCACTCAAACACACAAGAGGGCTGCCTCCATGTGGTCAAAGATCCTGCCCCCATGTGGACACAAGATGGCCACCACAAGATGGCCAGCAGGGGAGGGTCGTTGGAGGTTCCAGGCCCTGCAAGGGAGGGCAGTTGGGGGCGATAAAGCCTGCAGGGGAGGGCAGTTAGGGGTGACCAGGCCGGCAGAGGAGGGATATTGGAGGCAAACAGGCTGGCAGGGGAGCAGTTAGACATCAATCAGGCTGACAGGGTAGTGGTTAGGGGGTGATCAGGCTGGCAGGCAGAAGTGGTTAGGGGCAATCAGGGAGAGAGGCTGGTGAGCAGTTTGGAGCCAGCAGTCCTGGATTGTGAGAAGGATGTCCGATTGCCCGTTTAGGCCCAATCCTACCAGGATCGGGCCTAAACGGGCAATCGGACATCCCTCGAGGGGTCCCAGATTGGAGAGGTTGCAGGCTGGGCTAAGGGACATCCCCGCCCCCCCTCCCTCGTGCATGAATTTTGTGCACCAGGCCTGTAGTAAAAAATAAAAAAATTGCTGCAATGAACATAGGGGTGCATATATTATTTCAAACAGTTGTTTGTTGATTTATTGATGATAGCTTCTCTGGCAGATGTGAGTTGATATCTCAATACTAGGGGCCCAGTGCAGGAAATTTGTGCACTGGGGGTGGGTGATCCCTCACCCCAACCTGCCCCCTCACACATACTGGGAGCGTCCTACTGACCACTCACCTCCAGCCTGCCCAAGGTCTAAAGCCAAGGCTTTAGGCCTTGGGCACCCAGCCATCGCCCTGCAATGGGGCCGATGGTTGGCTCCGCCCCAGCCCCACACCCACCCCTGCCTGGGCCTTCACCCCGGCCTGCTTGCACCCGGCCAGCACACGTCTCCACCCTACCTCCCCTGGCTCAGGCTTTCTCCCCAGCCAGCACCCACTGGCTGCCTAGGCCCTGCTCCCCCGCCCCACCCTGGCTGCCTCGGCCCCGCCCCCCTAGCCCTAGCCACCTCGGCCCTTTCTGCCCCCTGACCCTGGCATGCATGCTGGCCGCCTTGGCCTCATACCCTGGTCCTGGCTGCCTCGGCCCTGCCCGCCCCCAGCCCTGTCTGCCTCAGCCCCGCCCCCCCAGCCCTGGCCACCTCGGCCCTGCCCCCCAGCACTGGCCACCTCAGCCTCGCCCCCCTGGCCCTGGTCACCTCGGCCCCGCCCTCCCACCCCTGGCTGCCTAGGCCCTCCCCCCACCCCCGCCTGGGATGGGTGCTTGCTAGCTGGCTCCGCCCCAGCTCTTGATTGGCTTGTGGGCATGGCTTGATAGAAGGTACAGTCAATTTGCATATTACTCTTTTATTAGATAGGATTGTATTTATTTATTTATTTATTTATTTATTTTTAAATGTTTATTGTTGAAAATACTACATATATCCCCTTTACCCCCAACATTGACCCCTTTTAGCCCACCTCACCCTAGGCTTTCAGCACCCTTGTCTGTGTCCATGGGTTATGCATATATACATATAAGTTCTTTGGTCTCTTGCCACCCACTGATCCAACCCTACCTTAACGCTGAGATTTGACAGTCTATTCCATGCTTCTGGGTCTCTGTTTTGTACAACAATTTATTTTGTTCATTAGATTCCACGTATGAGTGTGAGATCATGTGATACTTGTCAATATGGTTTTAATTTGCATTTCTCTGATGATTAGTGATATTGAGCATCTTTTTAAATAGATATTTGTTTATTTATTTCAGAGAGGAAGGGAGAGGGACAGAGATATAGAAACATCAATGATGAGGGAGAATCATTGATCAGTTACCTCCTGCACACTTCCATTGAGGATTGAGCCTGCAACCCAGGCAGGAGCCCTTGACCAGAATTGAACCTGGGACCCTGCAATTCTCAGGCTGATGCTCTATCCACTGAGCCAAATCGGCTAGGACAGTGGTCAGCAAACTCATTCGTCAACAGAGCCAAATATCAACAGCATGATTAAAATTTCTTTTGAGAGCCAAATTTTTTAAACTTAAACTTCTTCTAATGCCACTTCTTCAAAATAGACTCACCCAGGCCGTGATATTTTGTGGAAGAGCCACACTCAAGGGGTCAAAGAGCCGCATGTGGCTCGCCAGCCGCAGTTTGCCAACCACTGGGCTAGGACTTTTTATATGTCTGTTGAACAGGCTTTTCTTAAGTCACCTTTAGTTTCTAAGACATGCTGGTGGGCTGTGTAAGGGGTGGCAGTTTCTGGTCAAGCCAGCTTCCCAGCTCTTCTCCCACTCCCTCTGCTAGAGGATCACTATCCTCATTGCCACAGTCCTACCCTGGCCTGAAGTAGACCAGTGGCCTTGATCTTTATTTTTCGTGACCTGACATGACTCCTTCACACACAGTTTATATCTCGCAGCCAGATGTGAATGCAGTGTGCCCTCTCTATTGGAGCCTCCTCCATCCCTAATGTGTTGGTATCTGGCTCAGTTTACCAGTCTAATTTTCCAGGTAGTTTTAGCCTACCATCCCTGGTCTTGTCTCTTCTCTCCGGTGGTCTGCTGTCTGAACTCCCTACTGACTGATCTCACAGCACATAGAATGTAGTGTCTGTCCTTTGAGGCCAGCAGTGGATCTCTAGCTTTAAACTGTGTTGAAAAGCTGGCTCCACCACCTTTAAGTTTGGGCAAGTGGCCTAACCTCTTCTTAGTTTCATCATCTTACTTTGTTTACCTTTCTTAGCTTCTTTATCTGTGAAACAGAGAAATAATAGTATCTACTTCACAGAATTATAAGAAATAAATGAGATAATACATGTAAAATACTTAGAAAATGCTTAGTAAGTATAAGCTGTTCTCATTATTATTATTACTGGCTTACTCAGAGCCATGAAACCATTCATTGCCTGCCTGGTTACAGATTTTGTCTGCTACATGAAATTGAATTCACTACATACTTTGGATATTGTCCATTGTGCTGCCCAACACATGAGTTCCTAGCTGCTCAGCTTCCCCCATCTTCATCTACCTCCCTAATAACATCAGCTGTCTTTTTTAGGGAATTTCAAATCTGTTGCCCAACCAGCCTCATTTATGACAATCCGTTCTCTCCAGTTCTTGCTTTTCTCCCTATGATTGAATTGACAAAGTTTCTTCAACTTTATTGGCTTTCATTTCTAATCACTCGATTATCTTTCTGCCTTTACTTTAAATCTTTAAATTGAATAATAAAGGCATACAATTGTATCTTGGTAATCTGAAATCTTTTAGAAAATGTAATTGAGATTATGAATCTCTAAGGCAAATTGTATGTGGTAATATTTATAAATACTTTTTGACAATGATTAGTCATCCTCTAAGAGGGATTAGCAATCTTTTAAATTAAAAAACTCAGATCTTCATTTATTATGATTTTTTTGAGTAGAAGCAGGGGGTGATGTCCCTGTCTGAGAAGAGGTAAAGATGAAAACAGGAGTGGAGAGTGCTTAAAGCTCATGCAGAATGTCTATGTAGTAAGCTTGTCTGGTGGGTGTAGGGGTTATTTCAGGACATTCTGGGGTCAGCAAAAGGGACAGAGGATTGCAGAAAAGAGAGAGTAATTTCCCCCATCCTTTAAAAATACAAATCACTCAGGGAAGAGTCACATCTTAAATCTTTACAAACTAATATCAAATGGTTCTTATATTTCAGTATATTTAAATTACATGTTAAGATATTTAAAAGAAAAAATAAAGCACGGCTCTTAAAAGAAATAGAGTGGAAATTGTGAAATTCAGAGTGAACTCAACTGTTCCAGCATTTGCCAAGGATTTATGAACACAAAATTGGCTAAGACACATGTCTAGTTCTCAAAGAACTCACACTATAGGACAGGGTGTGGGTGACACTCAGCACTGAATAAATACCATTCAATGTTGTAGATGGCCTATCAGGCTAGATTTCCTCCCATTATGATGGGGTGAAGGATGGGCTGGCTCTGGCAAGTTTTTTTTTTTTTTTTAATCAGGTATTCTCCCTTTTTACCCTTGTTTTTTGTTAATTGTATGTGTGGCTTTTTGTGCAAGTCATCTCAAATCCTTTAAAAAAGTAGAAAATATCCTTTAATAATCAATCAAGATAATCCTCTGTAAAGTAAAATCTGAATACATGAATCATAGAGTAATCTTAAACCATTATATATAAGACATCCCTCAAACAAGTAGTCTGTTCAGAAAACATCTCAGAGTGAATTTGCTGAAGGACTTGTCAGAGGTCATGTTTTTTTCCCCGATTCAAAGAGATTATCTCTGGGTAATTTCCTTGCATTCATATGTCAGTCTCCTGTTCTTTTTACTCTAGCTGAGTCACAAAGAATCTGGCCAGGATTTTGAAGGAGGATTCTCCCTGTGGGAACGCTGGTGAAATTCTGACTCCGGGATATTATAGGAGGGGAAAATGGGACCTGCCTAGGTGGATAAAAAGGAGATGGTTAAAAATGTGATCCTCTGTCTAATTCCATGTCTGATCTCAGGGAGCAGGTTGAAGAGATACACTTTCATTCAGTAGCTCCAAAGCACAATTAGGTGACTGTGTATAGTGGAAATGTTTCCGATTCTAAAAATTAAGTCAGGGAGAAATTTTGGGGGGGCCTGAGAAACAACATTGCATTAAATTAGACAAGTCGTGACAGAAATAAAGAAAAATCATGTGATTTACATTTCTTTAAGTCTTATTTTATGTAGTTTTAAAACAATTTTATATTGTTTACAATCAGCAATGTTAAAGAGTAGTTTTCTATTTATGTTGTTAGTTTAGTAAATGCTTCTTTTATACAAAAGGAAAAAGTGCTAAATATTCAGACAGATTGTCTGGCGAAGAGGGTTGGAGTACATGACAGTAATCCAGGGCTCCATTGTATCCCCGTCACAACAGCCTGGTGATCCCACCCTGGAAGAATTAACCAACCTTGCAAATCCAAATGAAGTGAGTGACAGTAAACATTAAATCATGTCAGGGATTGGTTGGCAAACACTTTAAATTAAGAATGGGGTGTATTATGTTGTCATTCTTACTCCTGTATCCTCCACTAGATGATAATTTTATGAGAGCAGGGACTGCATTTTACTTAAAATTACAGCTCTAGAGCCTTAACAGTCTGTCATTCATAGTTAGTATTTGAGAAAAGTTATTAAATAAACCCAAAAATGGGATGAGGGGTGAGGAGGGAAACAAGTTAGGGAGGTAGGAGGACCTCCAAATTTAACTATATTTATTTTCCAATTTGCCAACAGTCCTTGGCTTTCCCATGAGCCATAGATGGTTAACTCCACCTGGAAGGGTATATTAAGTATCAAAGACAGGTTTTAGTTTTCAAAGTATAGATTTGAATTTCCATTGACAGCATATTTCTTAATAACATTAGTAAATTGATTGGTAGTTTCTTTCAGCCTTAGAACTAATACTTCAGTGCAAAGATGTGGGTTTTCAGACCAAAATATATTTTGCATCACCTAAAATGTACCAAGTCAAATAAGACTGTTGTCTCCAGTGAATCCTCAGCATGTGGGCTGTCCATTTTCTAGCCCTGTTATGCAAGTGTCTATTTAATTCATCTGAATCAGGTGGAAACAACAAACAGAAGAGTTTGAACTGCAGAGCTAAATTAACCATCTGAATTACAAAGCCAAGAATGATTCCAAGTTAATGGACACACACTAAAAAAGGCTTAGGAGAGCCCAAAAGAACAGACACTGAAAAAATACAAGTGGGGCCTTGCAAATAATCTTCTTTATGGAGATTAAGGATTAGTGCTTTGAAAGTAATTTAGCACATAGAAAAATAGCATTGGGAACTGAAAGAGCCATCTTCTAAAGGAGCCTTTCTCACCCAGAGTGCAAAAGACGCCTTTCAGCCGGAGTGGAGTGTGCCCCTGCCTGGTGCCAGGGAGCTGCAGCATTGGCAGCCAGCTTCACACAGCAACTTCCCCGCAGGAGTGCCAGCAAGGAGAGGCGTCCAGAGCGTGTCTGCACAGGAGACCAGAAAGTTCAGGCTCCTTAAGGTCTAAATAAGGCGATTCATTCTGACCAAGATTTCTCCTTAGTCCTTGGTGACTCCAGAGACAGTAGCTCTGTTGGTCTCATTGTGTTATTTAAAACAATGTATTGAAGAAAATGTTACTAGGATCCCAGGACTGACTATGTACATTACACCACAATAAAGTACACATTATACACTTTTTGTCATCATCAGTCTCTCTCTTTTATATACTGTTAGCTAGACTTCGTAGGCCTTCCTAGAATTTCAGTAAACAATTCCAGTCATCCCAGAAGCATTTTATGTAAAAGTACTATTTTTCAGTATTGAGCATATGAAAGTAAAAAATTGACCATCACTTCTTGGCAAAGATACATTTTTAGACAGTAAATAAACAGAAACTTGTTTTTAAAATGCAACAAACCTGAGCAACAGGTAGTAGTATGGAGATAAATTCAAGAGCAAGAAGGATAGCAGAAAGGGAGGAGCCATCTGGGTGGAATGTTTTACAACCCTGTGACTGCAAGCGGGGGCTGTGGACCAGCAACGTCTGCAACATCTGGCAGAGTCTCGGTTCCCCTCCTGCCCTCAACCAGCTGAATCAGAATCTCATTGTTAAAAGGATTCCCAGGTGGTTTGTATGCAAGCTGAGGTTTGAGAGCTCAGTTCTGAGTATGTCTACAATTGCTAGGGCTCTGAAACTTCTATAAGTATATGAGAAATACTTGGAGGAAGTTGTTAAAAAGGCAAGTTCAGGGCCCCAGATCAGAAGTTCTGATTCTGTAGGCCAATGTGGCAGCTGGAAAACCTGTATTTCTAACACATTTCCCAGGGGTTCTGACACAGGTGGTCCTGGACCACATGTTAAGAAATTGCTGCTACTGATAACAAGATCTGGTGAAGGAAGCATATGCTTACAAAATAAAATATATTGAAGCAGTAAAGTGTTGAAGCCACTCTAGAAGCTTCCTTTCTGGGAACAGTATAATAAAGTTCCCTGGGTAAGACATGATAACTGCTTGCATGATTACCGCATGCTTACCTTCCTGTTTTATCTGTGTTCTAAGTGCACTGAGCTCTTTGCTATTTCCCAAAAATCACTGTGCCACTTCAGCAACTCAGTCTTTGGTATGCTATTTTCTCTGCGCAGGTGTCAGGGTCTGAAAGTCTGTGTTTGGATTCTAGTTTAAGGCATATACTAGTTTGGTGACTTCAGGCGATTCACAATCTCTGACAGTTTCCTCAGATGTAAAATGGGTACTGTGATACCTATTTTATGGGGTTATTGTAACAATTACAACAGAAATGGTGTGTGTAAAATATTTAGCACAGTGCATAGCATTTAGCAGACATTAATTATTGGATCACAACTACTATTTGTACTTTTTTATTTAGTCTGGGGAAGTTACTTTTTCCTTCTAAGATTAGTTGCTCTCTGTAGTATTCCTTGGTGAGCTCATGCATCTCTAGTCTCATAGTACCTAAACATTTCTCTCTGTGTCCTTTTTGACATGTGTTACTGTCTCTCCACAGAACTGTGAGCTCATCAAAACAAATAAGTAAAACTGACCAAAAACAAACCCTGTCTTAGCCCTTTTTTGCAGTTTTAGCATCTTGTATCTATACTAATAAAAGGGTAATATGCTAATTAGACTAGACATTTTCTGGACATCCGTCTGGATGTCCTTCCAGACAAAGCTACAGTGGTGGGGGCCAAGGCAGAGGCAGTTAGGGGCAACAGGCAGGCAGGGGAGCAGTTAGGGGCATCAGGCAGATGGGCAGAGTGGTTAGGGGCAATCAGGCAGGCAAGCCAGTGAGCAGTTAGGAGCCAGTAGTCCCAGATTGCGAAAGAGTACAGGCTGGGCTGAGGGATAACCCTCTTCCCCACTCTGTGCATGAATTTCATGTCCTGGGCCTCTAGTATAATAATAAAGGAAAGGTACTTGTTTATATGCTACATAGTATTTTAAACACTCTCAATATATTGACTCATTTAATCCTCAGAACAAACCTATTACATAGCTACTGCTGTTATCTCCACATTAGAGATGGTTAAGTAACGTTAAGTAATTTGTCCCAAGTCACACTGCTAAATGGTAACCTGTAATTTGAACGCAGGCAGTCTAATTTCAGAATTCACAATTTAGCAATGAAAGCTTGTTGAATTACATTACACTGTGAATACACCAAATCTAGGTGAGGTCTTTCCCCCTCAGAAGATGGGGTTCTGAAGACAACAAAGGAGCAAGTGAAATCATTGTTCAATTTTATGATCAATCTTATTAAGTTGAAACAATATGAAAACAAATTAGAGATATAAAATGTTTAATGGGTTTCTTTTGAAAGGAAACCTCAAATCTATTATGAAATTGTGATAATAAACATTAAGATTATTTCAAAGAGCAAGATTTTATAGACTTTCTGACTCATTTCTTTCTTTTCTTTTTTTTTTTTGGTGTATGGAGGTACAATTTACATAGCATAATCTTGCTCATTTAAGTTTACAGTTTAATGAATTTTAGTAACCACATATAGCTGCATAACCATCACCACAATCAAATAAAGAAAAATTCCATCCACCTATTAAGTACCCTATGCCCCTTTGCAGCTGAGATCCTTGGTCCTAGGCAACCATTGATCTGCTTTTTGTCACCATAGTTTTACCTTTTCCAGAATGTCATATAAATGGAATCATACAATATGGTCATCTTATGTGTCGGGATTGTTTTACTGAGCATAAAGTTTTTTATCAGTAATTTTTCATTCTTATTGATAGGTAGTGTTTCACATTGTAGACATACCATAATTTCTTTATCAATTTGCTAGTTGATGGGCATTTGGGTTGTTTTCAGTTTTGGACTATTGTGAATAAAGCTGCTATGAACATTTACGTATCAGTTTACTTGTGGAAATATGCTTCCATTTCTCTTGGGTAAATACCCAGAAATTGGATTACTTAGTCATATGGCAAATATATGTTAACTTTATAAGGTACTGCTACACTGTTTTCCAAAGTGGCTGTACTTTTATAGATCTTCCCATCAATGTATTACAGTTCTATTGCTTCTGTTCTTTACAACATTTGATATTGTCAGTCTTATTAACTTCAGCTATTATAGTAGATGTTTAGTGGTAGCTCATGTGGTTTGAATTTGCATTTTCTTGATGATTAATGATGTTGAACATCTTTCTTGGGCCTATTGGCTATTTGCATATCTTCTGCGATTCTCTGTTCAAATCTTTTGTTCATTTAAAAAATTGGGTTATTTTCCTATTGAATTGCAATAAATACTTTCCAAATACTCTGATTATAACCCTTTATCAAATGCAAGGTTTGAAAATATTTTCTCTTAGTCTGTGAGTTGCATTTTTGTTTTCTTAATTGTGCCTTTTGTAGAGCAAATGTTTAAACTTTTGATGAAGCTCATTTTGTCCAATGTTTCTTTGCACTTTTTGTGTCTTGTTTAAGAAATATTTTCCTAACTCAGTGTCACAAAGATTTTCTTCTGAAAGTAATAATTTTTTACATTTAGGTCTACCACGCCATTTAAAGTTAATTTTGAGCCTGACAAAGATATTTATTTATTTTATTTTTATATATTTTTAAATATATTTTTATTGATTTCAGGGAGAGGTAGAGAGAGAGAAACATTAATGATGAGAGAGAATCATTGATTGGCTGCCTCTTGTATGCCTCACACTGGGGATCAAACCTGTAACCCAGACATGTGTTCCAAATGGGAATTGAAGCATGTCCTGCTGGTTCATAAGTTAATGCTCAACCACTGAGCCACACCGGCCAAACCTGGCTAGAGATTTAAATTTTGCTTTTGCTGGAGTCCTTTCTTCTTGCTAATGTGCCATATTGCTCATCATGTAACCAGTTAGGTGGAATATGGCCATGTAGAAACTAGAATAAGAGAGCATGTGGGTATGAGACTCAAAGTAACCTTTTAAAGCTGGTAGGTATTCATTTCTCAAGTCCCACAATAAATGGGATTGTTAAAGTAAGCTTGTGACTTTTTTGTGGGGTGTGTAGAAGGAATGAGAGAGAAATATCTCATGGTGGATATGGAGTGCCAGTCATTTTTTGAAGTCATTAAACTTTGGGTAGACAGATATGTTTGAATCAGTTAACAAGATAGAATAAGGTCTGACTGAAACGCCTACTTAGCACTCCAAGTTTTGTTAAATCTTCTAAATATTAGTCCAAGTGATATTATTTTGCTTAGTTTTTACTTTTCTTCTCATTTCCAGGAAGCACACACAAAGTTCTTTTTGGAGGAGGAAAAATACTGTTCTTTTTTTTTTTTTTTTTTTTTTTTTTTAATTGGTGCAAACCTGTTTGAAACAGGGAAGGACCAATCTTGGGAAAAAATTTCAGACTGATGTCTTTTTTCCTAGCCTACCTTTTGCCCAGAACCACTCCCACATGCTCTGTTCCTAAGATAGTCTGAAGTTTCAAAATGCCAACAAAAAATTCTCTGTATTAGGCTGTTTTGGATTGTTAATTATTGGTGGCAATGGATGAGTGTTCAGCACCCTGGAACTTTTGCAAAAGAAACTTAATAAGGATACATTTGCTGTAGTTGGAAAAGTATTTGATGAACAGCTGACCTTTCAAATGTTTACATGAGTTGAATCTCTGAACTGCTAATGTTAGGAAGGTCCAAGTTCTAATTCAGACTCAGACACTGAATCCCTTTGTAGGAAAAGCCTTTAAATATCTCCAGTTTTTTCTTTTTCTGTCTTTTTTTTTTTTATAGGCTGACTTCAACCACCAATTAATTGGTTAATATTTGTGAATATTTTGAGAGGAGAAAGGCAGTTTCTCAGGGCAGCGCCCTATTGTTCTCTCTCGTGATTGTGGTTTGCCCCTCACCTGAGTACCTGGGTAAATCATGTGCCAAGTTTGCATTGTAAAAAGGAAATGGTTCTACAGGTCTTTAAACATGGGATGGAAAAATATGTTTCTTTCACTTGGAACTTATGAATAAAGCTTCTACTGTTCTAAGGGAAAAATGCAAAAGGAAGCCTAGTTGTCTGGATTAGGTCACTTATAAATACCTTTAAAAATATTTACATAGATCTCCACTGAGTAACCAATTCGCTGAGCACATTCCATAAAATTTTCTTCTCAAGTAATTTCTTTTGGAAATTAATGCATATATATTTTTTGTCTGTTAAATGCATGCCAACCTGACAAGCTCAGGGGAGGCCTGCATGACAGTCTTGCAAACTCAGAGACCTAAAGTAACCACAAAGGATGGTCTGAAATTAAACTTTAACGAAAGCAGTTGTGGTGGGCAGTTACATCCTAGGCTGGTATCTTCTCTGACAAGGTCAACCTGTACCTTAACTGAGCCTATCTGTCTTTTTGCATCTACGATAACATACCCTTGAAGTGTCTGGGTAATTTGTAACTTCCCTTTTTCTGGACGACAACCAAAGGTGCTGGGTGCCGGGACAGAAAGTTCATTATCATGTTAATTGTTCCTGCACCCACCTAAGTATGTGTCCATCATTTTAACTTTTTTCCCAATCCTTGCTTTGCTTTCTCCCCCCTCTCTAATCTACCACCAATGGCTATCATGTAACCCACCTATGTCCCTTCCTTTGACTGGAATGTATAAATACAGATGTAACCCGCCACTCAGTTCATTGAGGTTCTGCTTCCCTGCATTTGTCGACAGTTTGGCTCAAACAAACTCACAAAAATTCTTTACAGGTTTCAATGTTTTGGGGTTTTTTTTTTGTTGTTGTTGTTTTTTTATGTTAACATGTCTATTGTGTCTTTCAAGAGCCCGAAGTTCATGGTGCTATTTTAACTTTAAAAAGCCAATGCATACATCTAAAAGAACTAGGTTGATGGGCTGAGGAATAAAGCTAGGGTTGAGGAATTTGGAAGGACATCTTTTCTATTGTGGCTTTTCCCCACCCCCACCCCAGGTCCTCTTTCAGCAAGTTTTTTTTCTTACACTCAGTTACTTTATTGCATGAGTTCCTCTTTTAGATACGTTCCTGCTTCCCTCAGCAAGTGCCCCAGGCAACATGGCTCTCACTGTAAGCAGTTCCACAACTCTCTCCCCTTGTGGTTCTGGACATTAAACAGGGAGCAGCAGCCAGGGTGTTAGGTCGCAGAAGGGCGCAAGGCCAGAGTGGTGAGGGATTACGAATTTATTTGATCATCTGCACACCAAGTGGCGGAGCCAAGATGGCTCCAGCACCCAGTGAGGGGAGTCAGTGGCTTTTAAAGGACTTTTGGCAGTTTTTTTCTCCCTGGGCGGAAACCTCTTTATGCATACCTGGAGGGGGAAGAATGGAATATGGTCACAGCAAGTGAAAAGTGGTCTTCAGCAAAGGAAATGTCAATAGTGAAATGACCTGAAAAGCCAGTTCTCGGGGGAAGAGTATCAACTCAATTGCTCCACCAAACCTAACACAGGGCACTTCCACTTCTTCACTGGAAAATGCCACTTTGAAATTGTTCTGAAAGCATAGGTCATTTTAGTTGCATTTAGAGTATGAAGGGAATTCTCAGGGAATTACCCGTCTTAGTCATGGACTTCATCTCATTGCCAGAGGGAAAGAGAGGGTTGTAATGTTATGATTGGAGACAGGAAAAGGAAATCCAGACAGTTGGTCATCTCTGTTGCAGTGTAATCTGGAATGGAGAAGAGAGGTCACATTTAAGTGTTTTATTTGATCTATGTAGTGTTCAAAAATTTTAAACAAGAAAAACATAAGAAACAAAAGCCAAAATCCAACACCACCACCACCAAAAGTTTTTAACTTAATATTAAACAAACAAAAATAACAAACAAATAAATAAAAACCCAAACCAAACTTTCCAACATTTAAAATCTTAAGGTTTCACATAAAAATCTAGAATCTCAGTTTCTTTTGAAAAGTTGGAAAATCTGGTGTCTCTGAATCTGCATTTCGATGTGGCAAAATTGACTAGATTAGAGCAACAGTTGCTCCTTCAGAAGCTTTAGCAGTGGTTCTCAACCTTCCTAATGCCACGACCCTTTAATACAGTTCCTTATGTTGTGGTGACCCCCCAACCATAAAATTATTTTCGTTGCTACCTCATAGCTGTAATTTTGCTACTGTTAATGAATCATAATGTAAATGTCTGTGTTATCTGATGGTCTTAGGCGCTGGGGGAAAAAGTCCTCATAACTTCAGGCTATAAAAATCAGTGGGAATGTGGCCGAGTGACACTGAGGCTACTGGAGACCAAGGCAGTTCCTCTTAAAGGGCACATTAAGTCTGAGAGTTAACTCCACTGCCTGTAACTAGGCTCATCACTGTTTTCTCACATATGTGGGCACAGCAGAACCACCACAGGTCCCAGGATTTTTATTTGAATAGCAGGTCTAATACAAGAGGACTTGCCCCTACCTAGAATTTATTTAACTCAGATATTACCAGTGTTATTTGTTGTTGTTGTTGTTGTTGTTGTTTTGTTTTTTTTTTTTTTAAAGACTAAAAATGCTCTTGAGGTTTGGGAATTCACAATCCAAGGAATAAATTCTGAGTTTCAGAGTTGAGTTATAAAGGAAAAATGAAACTATCTCAGCATTTCAAAATTGCTGAAAATCAGAAAAGTTCTCATCCTGTAATAAAGAAGTTGAACTTAAGCAATATTATCCCAAGTTTGCAGAAAAACCTTTTCTCTACTTTTAATAAGAACAAAAGCTAGTATTTGAAGCTAAAAACAGTAGTTTCTCAAAACTCATATTTTTGCCTTTGTAATTATTTCTAACAAATCTGAAACTGTCCAATGAGATTCTAAAAGTACCCCATTATTCAACAGTATCCTATAATCATAGAAATTCTATTCAATCATTGAAATAGCTTAATAATTACAAATTATGATTAATACTATTTAAAGCCCTGCCAACCTAAAAGACCCAATTTTGGAGTGGGAAAAGAAAATTAGAATGCTTAGTTGCAAAAGTAAGAAAAGAAATATTCTAACTGAAAGAATGGACTAAATTTAGATTAGAATTACATTTATCTTTTGGTCACAATGCCTTTTGGTTTAATTAGTATGTGTTGGGGAGGGGAAAATGTGAAAAAGGCTGGAGGGATCAAAACTTCTTGCTTAGTAATAGTCCCTTCTTAAGTCCTTTCTTTCCCTCCAAGGAGTGTCCCTGGGAGCACTGTGTTGACAGCCCATGTCTGACTGACCAGGCAAACACACATACATTTTCCTACCCTGAAAATCTGTGCCTCTATGAAAACTAATAACATGATCCTATTTCCCATACACTTCAATTGAATTTGCAGATGAAATTTGCAGACTCCGATGATCAATTGGCTTGATTCAACCTCAGAACTTAACCCCCAAACTGGTGAATAGGTAAACTTTCTTTAAGCAAGTTCTGTCCTGAAGAGGTCGACATTTTTTATTTTATTTTATCAAAATCGACATGAGCTCAAATACTGGGTGGAATTAGTCCTTATGATCATTATAAACCACTTATCAACAAGAGTGAAACCATGAGAGACTTAGATCCTGATTAATCTGTCCTCTTTAGAAGTTATAGCAGGGAGGTACAACAACAAAAACAGCTATTATGTGCCTGTTCTGTGTGACACTGTATCTAGCATAGTGTGTCACACAGAACAGGCACACAATACCCTTAATATCTAGCATTAAGGATATAGTCAAATAAAATGTAACTGCTCCCCCAAGGTGCACTTTTATTCAACGAATTAATGTGCCAAGCAATATTCTATATACTGGGAATATAGAAGTGAACATTACATGCCCCTTTGAAGGTTACATTTCAGTGGGCATAGGTAGGCAATAAGAACATTATACAGTATTTTAGATGGTAAGAAAATTCTATAAGATAAAATTTTAAAATAAACTAACAAATGCATGGGAAATGCCAGCAATGGGAGGTCTTAATATTTTAAATAGGGTGGTCACAGAAGGTATCTCCAGGTATGTAATGAACGAACCAAAATCCAAAGGTGAGAGCTAGCCAAAGGGGCTATCTGGAAAAAACGTAATCAGGTAGAAGAAAGCGTAAGTATAAAATGCTTGGGGTTAGAGTATGCCTAATGCTTGGCATTAGAGGACCAACAAGGAAACTGTGTAGTGAAGAGAAGAAAAGCAGTTGAAGTAAGACCAAAAGACAATTGGGGGCTGGCTGATCATGGTGGGCCTTCCTAGGCATCACAAAAATTTAGGCCTTAACTGAGAGTAAATTGTTGAGCCACTGAAAGGTTTTGAGCAAATAAGTTACTTGATTTGACTTAAAAATGTTTTAGCAGATGTACATTTATATATCTGCCTTATTTCATTGGTAAATAGACTATTTCAATATTTCAGGCAAGAGATGGTGCAAAATGAAACAAGTCAGTAGCAGGAGAGTGATGAGACAGAGTTAGAGTTTAGAAATATCAGTGGGAGCTCCCTAATTATATGCAGAGCAAAACCACTCCACCAGAGATAATACTATAAACCCTAATATGCAAATCAACCAACCAGCAGAATGACCACTCGCTATGACACACACTGACCACCATGGGGCAGACATTCAATACAGGAGCTGCCCTCTGGTGGTCAGTGCACTACCCTAGGCAGAGCACTGCTCAGCCAGAAGCCTGGCTCATGTTCTTCTAGCACAGTAGTGGTGGTGGGAGCCTCTCCAGCCTCCACTGCAGGCAGGTGGTAAGGAGAGAGGGGTCCGAGACTGTGAGACCCAGACTGAGAAAGGGATGTTTGCTGGGGATCAGGTCTAATCTGGCAGGTGGACATCCTCAAGGGGTCCTGGACTGGGAGAGGGTGCAGGCCAGGTTGAAGGGCAATGTGCCCTGCAGTGCACAAATTTCATGCACTGGTCCTCTAATAAATAAATAAACAGAACTTTGGGGAATCTCATGAAATCAACAAGGAACCTAGAGAACCAGATTTGGGAACAGGATAGGAACAAGGCCAGGTACTAACTGACAATCAGACCAATATTCCAGAATGCTTGTGTTTCAACTATTGCTTCTGAATTTGCACTACTCAAAATTCAAATGACCAGGATAATTGAATTTTCTAAGTTTGAGTCACATGCCCATCCTTAGCCCATACCTAGAGGTAGAGAGTTTCTCTAGTGGTAATCCAATGTAGTTTGATTTCCTACCACCACCTCCTAACCCCCCAGGACTACATTAGATGATAGAGAGATAACACCACAGAAGGAAATGAGGATGCTACTGGGGGGAAAAAAATGAATGCCAAGAAGCCTAGTCTAAGAAACAATTTATGTCTAGTTGATAAATGCAGAATTATAAACAAAAGATATCGACCCATACTTTTCAGCAAAGAGGTATTGGTGTCTTCGATTATCACTTTACCTCTCTCTAGATATAAATATACTAATCTTGGTACTTATCAGACTACAATGGAGACTAGTTTAGTTTGCTGTCAAGTGGTCACACAAAGTTTTTCCTAAAAGACCATAAATGTCTAAGTAAATCTTTGAAAAATATTTAATTTTCTTTTTAAGCCTACTTAATATATAACACATATATACCTTGCCTTCATAAGAAGCAAAGGAAGTGTATTTGAATCAGTATAGTATTTAAATTCAAATTACTTGAATAAGCTTATGAATTTCTGACCATAAAGAACCAAATAAAAGTCCAAATATATCATCTTAAATCATTCTTTTCACTCTCTCTACATACTTCCTGTCCTTTGAACAGGAAATTGACATGGGAAAACATGATAAAGAGCCACTTTTTTTCTTATCATGCTTTCCATGTCTATTTCCTATTTTAAAAAAGAAAAAACTATCTCAAAAGAGTAAAAAAAATGACTTAAGATGATATATTTGGACCTTTAGTCTAAGTATGTAAACCCTACAGATCATTTCTCCAGGGCATAAGCTATTTATATGAGCCTTTAAAGCAGTGGTTCTCAACCTTCATAATGTCACATAGAATCAGGTCTAAACGGGCAGTCGGACATTCCTCTCACAATCCAAGACTGCTGGCTCTCAACTGCTTGCCTGCCTGCCTTCCTGATTGCCCCTAACTGCCCTCCCCTGAAGGCCTGGACAACCCTAACTTCCCTCTCCTGCAGGCCTGATCACCCCTAACTGCCCTCTTCTGCAGGCCTGGTCACCCCTAACTGCCCTCTTCTGCAGGCCTGGTCTCCCCCAACTTTCTTCCTCTGCCATCCTGGTCATCTCTAACTGCCCTCTCCTGCAGGCTTGTAACCCCTAACTGCCCTCCCCTGCTGGCCTGATTGCCCACAGCTGCCCTTTCTTGCAGGCCTTGCCCCTCCCAAATGCCCCCCTTCCCCCGCTGTACATCTTGTGGTGGCCATCTTGTGTCCACATGGGGGCAGGATCTTTGACCACATGGGGTCAGCTATCTTGTGTGTTGGAATGATAGTCAATTTGCATATTACTCTTTTATTAGATAGGATAGAAACCTATCCTATGCATGGGTGGGAGCCAGTTGGTTTGCCTTGAAGAGTGTCCAGATCAGGGAAGGGGTTCTCTTTAGGCATGTGGCAGCCTGGGTGAGGGGCCTGTGATGGTTTGCAGGCCGGCCTCGCCTCCCATCAACCCAAGCTGAGGCCCTGGTATCTGGGATTTATTTATCTTCTATAGTGGAAACTTTGTAGCCTTGAGCAGAGGCCAGGGCAGGCCAAGGTGGGCAGGAAGCTTGGCTTCCTCCATCGCCAGGGGCAAACCAAACCCCCTGCTCTCTTCAGCTCTGTGACCACTGCTATATTTGTTGGGTTAATTTGCATACTCACTCCTGATTGGCTGGTGGGCATGGCTTGGGGATAGTGGAGGTATGGTCCACTTGCATGTTTCCTTTTATTAGATAAGATAGCATAGAAAGTACCTGGTACATTCATAAAAGAAGCATCATACATGATTATTGCTTAATGAGCAAACTGATTTTAATCTGTACTTGTATTTCATAATAATAGCAATAAACACTTTCAGCATTGATCTCATATAAATATTAGGCAAGTTAGGAAGAGTGGTAACAAAACTGCAAATTATTGGCATAGAACTAAAGGCTATGGCTGCTATTAATGCATAAACATGTATACTGAAGATAATGGTAAAGTTATCTCAATCTCATTTTATTTTATATTTTACCACTTTCTTTTCTACATCCTTTGATGTTTAAATAAGACATCAATTGACTTTAATGACTAGTCTTACATAGTTATCCTTCTCTCCCCCTTGATTAATTTTTTAAAATGACTATCCCCATTCTTAGCACAAAACCTCAAGAGGGGGCAAAGATGGGATAGTTTATGTGAATGTCAACTGCCCACATCTTACCAAATCAGGCTCTGATTCTGTGCACATTATTTTAAGTCTGTTATTTAACTAGGATAACTTTGCAGCCTTTAAGAGCAAAGCAATCATCAGATGTATTCTCCAAAGTTGATGATAGGTTTTTGCCTAACATTTTACATCTAAAGTGCCTTTAAATTCAAAGAGTAAAATTTTGGGTTGCTAGTCCAGTGATTAAAACTCTACAAATGTCATATTTTATGGATAGATATGAATCATTATAATTTATTTATAGTGACCGCAATGATTTCCTTCAGTGGTATGGCATAGATTTAAAGGTTAGCTCTTTAAAGTTCAAAGCTAACTTAGATGATGAAGAACTTACTTGATCAGTTGTGTTAAATGATGTTTTTATCTAATGTGAGGCTTTGTGGAAGAGCTTTGGAGTTAGGCTGCCCGCCTTTGGAGTTAGGCTCTGCCATTTGCAATCCAGGTGGAAGTGCCAGAAAACGATCGAACATTTTTTTATCTGTTTCTTTATTCACAAAAAGGAAATAATAATAGTACTTTCCTTGTAAGGTTGTTATGAGTTGGAAGTAAGATACTTAGCTTGAAGTGGTCAGTTAGTACTCAATAAAGTTCAGGTATTGTTGTTATTCTCTTTCCATGAAATGCTCATGTGTGTATGTGTGTGTGTGTGTGTGTGTGTGTGGAGAGAAAGAGAGAGAGAGAGAGAGAGAGAGAGAGAGAGAGAGAGAGAGAGAGAGAGAGAGAGAGAGAGAGAGAGAGAGAGATCTGAATGACTGCAAGAATTACCTGACCTCCAGGACTATTTCAAAGTCTATTCCCTTCCTCTCTAATTTGTTGTCCTTTCCATTTTCAGGTTTTAACATTACTTTCTAAGAGAAAACAGAGTTTAACAAGCATGAAGGAGATGTGAGAACTTCTACAGAGTTCTTAGTTATGATCTCTAGTAGGATTCTTGCCCCCTTAAAGAGATGTTCTCCACTCATTCAACCTATTTTAAGGCAGAAAGTGTCTGTTTTCTGCTTCCTTCAGGAATATCCTCTTCTACAATGACAAGTATAGAAGGTAGTAGGCTTGTTTTATGAGCTGACCTTTATCTGTTGCAAATTTCTGCTTCATACAGGAACTGTCCCTTTGGGAAATTCTTTGTAAACCCAGCACAAAGTCTATTATCAATTTCTCATATTCAGAAAGTGCTTTGTTTGCTGACTTTATAAAAAAACTATATCGAGAACATTTGTGAAATTTATCTTTTGTAAGGATATTGTTTAAGATGTTTTTCATTCTATTCATTTTCTTCAAAGATTTTTTTGGAAAAAATCCTGTTTTGCTTTATTGTCTGCTAATTATTGATTTATTTTCCTAAGTAACTATTCTGTTTTAGTTTAGGAATTGTACTGTACGTAACTGGTGAAACTCATCATTTCTGACATTTTCCTTTTTAAAATATGTTTTAATTGGTGTGTTTTATTTTGTAGAGACAGAGGAAGGGAGAGGGATAGAGAGATAGAAATATCGATGAGAAAGAGGAACGTCATCAATTGGCTGTCTCCTGCATGCCCCCTTCTGGGGATCAAGCCCAAAATCTAGGCATGTGCCCTGTCCTGAAATCAAATCAGTGACCTTTTGGTTTATGAGTCAATGCTCAACCACTGAGCAATACAGGCTGGGCTGACATTTTGCTTTTAAAAAAAGTTATCCTATTTTTTTTCTTTGTGTGTGTGTGTGTGTGTGTGTGTGTGTGTGTGTGTGTCTGTGTGTGTGTGTGTGTGTGTTTACATTTTGATTTGGTGATTTTGTATTCTAAATATCTTATACTACCTTAAGATTTCCTGAAGCCATGGTAGTATATAAAAGCTGTTGTTTGTAAATATTCAAATGATGGCATTCTAAACATCCTTGATTTCTTCATAATAATTATTGTTATTAGTTGATCTCTACATGCTACACTTTGTAAATAATCTCTTAATTGCCACCATAGAACTATGCAGAGGAAGTTTTTTTTTCTTCTTCTTTTTTAAAAATATATTTTATTAATTTTTTACAGAGTGGAAGGGAGAGGGATAGAAAGTCAAACATCAATGAGAGAGAGACATCGATCAGCTGCCTCTTGCACGCCCCCTACTGGGGATGTGCCAGCAGCCAAGGTACATGCCCTTGCTGGAATCGAACCCGGGACCCTTCAGTCCGCAGTCCGACACTCTGTCCACTGAGCCAAACTGGTCTCGGCTGTTTCTTCTTCTTTATGGCTGCAAAACCTAAAGTATAGAGAAGTAAAGATAACAACATTAGTAAATTAGGAAGTCATGTTTTGAGCTCCAGTTGTACCCAAAACGTGAACCATAGTTTCTAATTTCTTGAAAAAGGTGAGTTAGCCTTCCATGTTTTGGAGGCTTAGTAATTTATGTTTTTTTGTATATTAAAGGACTAAATATGTTTGCTACCAAATCTTCATTGGCATTGGCATTAGAACTGTTCAACCTTCTGGGCCTTTAAAATATGTTGAATAACTTAGCGTTATTATTAAATGTCAAATTACACATTGTGGAAGGCATAATAAACGTTTTTATTTGCAATCACTTCCAAGATAATTTTACCTAAGCTGATTTAAAATTTGTGGAGAGTGGCCAGAGGAGATCATTAGATGCATTACTACAAATCGTGATTTTTGTAAACTTGAGAAATTCTATAATTGCTCTTGTGAAGACCGTTATTTAGGATCAGTTTTACTGTTGCTGTTGGTTTAAAAGTGAATTTTAAGTTAATATAAAAATAAGCAAAAATACTTGACAGTTGCCACTTGCTGTGCTTGAAAGCTGGAGTGATTTATCTCAGCCACACCTCCTGGTTGTACTGATGAATTGCAAAGGAGGGGAAGAAAGAACAGCCTGTTTTCTTGAGCTCTGGATTGAGAAGTCCAAAGACCTGTTTTCTTTATTTTTCAAGTACCCTTTATGGTCTTTCTACAGAATATAAAGCGACAAGAAAAAAGTGTTTTTTGTCTCTTCTTGTTTCCAATATCTTACATTATTTTTCCCTTTTCCAAACAGTTTTGGAAAAGATCCTCCTTCCAGGCATTTAAAAGCTTTTTTGGCATCTGATGCTGTGTTAACAGCAGCGGTTGGTGCAATTTACAATAGTGTATTAGATGTAAATCTCATTTTTACCTCATTTGCTTAAAGTAATGATAGATGTGTGTTATGAATTAGTGCGTATCTAGTACCAGCTGTTGAGCTGTATGGAGGTAAGCAATTACGTGTTTATTTAAGGAGTATTAATGCGTTTCTACAGCTTAATTTTTGTTGTGTTTTTATCAGTTTTGAAACAGGCCCTGAGGAGTTTTTATGTCCTTGAGTCAGGTAATTTCTGTTCTGGGAAACAGACACCGAGCAATTAGATTAAATGAATTTAAGCACTTTTTAGAATTTTAAATTAACTTCTGACATAAACCTTTCTCATCTGAGTAACTTCTCAGCCTTGAGTTTTTTGTGGCAAGCCTGATTGATTCCCTTTGTGTGACTGAAACATTGTTTTTAGGATATGTGAGCATGCAGTAGTTTATCTCAAAAGTTTTGGGAACCCCTGAAGGAGTACAGAGAAGCGTGATATTTTCTAAGCTTTTCTGGTTTCTATCCTTGAATGGGAACATTTGTTTTGGTTTCAGCTGCACTGTGTTTGATTTTAGTCTAACTGGAGTTTCCTAGGCCCTGGCCTCTGCCCAGTTCTGTTTTCCTTAGCACACTCACCCTCAGCGGGTCTAACTTTTCTCTTTGAGTCC
Source organism: Antrozous pallidus (assembly GCA_027563665.1). Lineage (NCBI taxonomy): Eukaryota > Metazoa > Chordata > Mammalia > Chiroptera > Vespertilionidae > Antrozous > Antrozous pallidus. The sequence goes on from CM050512.1 coordinate 57,561,082, forward strand.
TTAGTTCTCTAGAGACATTCTGGCTTCTGGTTTATTTTTTATTGTTGTTCTAGGGTCTGTGCCTTTACCAAATTAGATCTTTCCCCGAATTTAACCTTGCTTTTTAAAATAGGAGGTGAAAGTGATACTGTCCTGCAATCTTTCTTAATTTTCAGATGAGGTTGGTGTGAGAGAAGTATACCTTACTGAAAACGATTTGATACTTGTTTTCTCAAATCTCCCAAGGGTGGTACTTAGGTAGTAATCTTCTGGATGCACTGGAACGAAGTTAATTTGTAGCATCCAAAGGATGCCTTTGAGCATTAGGACTCAATTCCCTGGCAGAACCCCGGTTTAGAAGGACGGTAAGACTCACTTTAAATGTATACCAAACGAAGGAAGGGGCAGGATAACAATAATTCCTTAGGGCCTATATTGCACCAGGCAATGTGCAGGGAACTTTAACTATAGTGTCTCATTTAATGTAAGACTTGACAAACTGGAAATAGGGCCATTGACAGAGCTTCTATGAGACTCCTCCCCTGCTCCCTCCCTCTTTTTAAGGCTCCGGAGATTCAGACTAAGTTGAATAAGTTTGATTCCTCTTGCAGCTGGAATGATAACACAAGGACACTGAGACCCCTGATCTGCCTGATGGTAGGGATTGTCTATAGCAGTGGTCGGCAAACTCATTATTCAACAAAGCCAAATATCAACAGTACAATCATTGAAATTCCTTTGGAGAGCCACATTTTTTATTTTTATTTATTTATTTTATTTTATTTTTTTATATTTTATTTTTTTATTTTTTTATCTTTATTGTTCAGTTTATTAATTACATTGTTCCCTTTTTTTTTCACCCTATAGTTCCCCTCCACCTGGTACCCATCCCACCCTCCGCCCTCACCCCCCTCCACTGTCCTCTCCCATAGTTGCATGATTTTTGTCCAGTCTCTTGCTGCAGTTCCCACACCCCCTTTATCCCCAAGAGTTGTCAGTCCATTCCCTCTCCATGTCCGTGATTCTGTTACATTCACCAGTTTATCCTGTTCATCGGCTTATTAAATCACTTGATTTTTAGATTCATTTGTTCATAGATGTGTATTTGTTGTTCCTAATTTACACTTTTATCTTTTTCTTCTTCCTCTTCTTAAATAATATCTTTCAGCATTTCATATAATACTGGTTTGGTGGTGATGAACTCCTTTAACTTTTTCTTATCTGTGAAGCACTTTATCTGACCTTCAATTCTGCATGATAGCTTTGCTGGATAGAGTAATCTTGGCTGTAGATTCTTGCTGTTCATCACTTTGAATATTTCTTGCTACTCCCGTCTGGCCTGCATAGTTTCTGTTGAGAAATCCGCTGACAATCGTATGGGTGCTCCCTTATAGGTAACCATCTGTTTTTCTCTTGCTGCTTTTAATATTCTCTCTTTGTCTTTTGCTCTCGGCATTTTAATTATGATGTGCCTTGATGTGATCCTCTTAGGGTTCCTATATATTGGGGTTCAGTGCACTTCTTGGACTCCTAAGTCAATTTCTTTCACCAGGTGTGGGAAGTTTTCGGTCACTATTTTTTAAAATAGGTTTTCATTGTCTTGGTCTCTCTCTTTTTCTGGCACCCCTATAATTTGAATGTTGATATGCTTGAGGTTGTCCCAGAGGCCCCTTACACTATCTTCAATTTTTTTGATTCTTTTGGTTTCTTGCTTTTTCAGCTGAGTGGATTTTACCTCTTTGTATTTCAAATCTTTAACTTGGTTCTTGGGGTGCTCTAGAGTACTTTTAGATCTTTGTATAATATTTTTTATTTCAGTCAGTGTATGCTTAATTTCTGGTTGGTCCTTTTTCATATCCTTGAGAGTCTCCTTTATATCCTTGAGGGTCTCCTTCATTTCCTTGTATGACTCATTCATTTCCACGTTGGTCTTGATCATTTCCTTGCAGGACTCATTCATTTCCTTTGTGGTTTTGCTTATTTCCTTATAGGCCTTGACCTTTTGTTGGAGCCTCTTGAGAAGCCCTATAACCGTGGTTTTGAATTCCATGTCCAATCGTTTTTTTTCCTCCATTTCTTTCACATCTGATTTCTTTCCATGTCTCTGCATGGTGGCTGCTTCCCTGAGTTGGTCAACTAGCTTTGTGTGGTAGACTTCCTACTAGGGACAGTGGCTCAGCCTCCCCAGTTACCTGAGGTGGATATGGGTTGCACAGTCTTGCTGAAGTTAAGCTCAGTTAATGGTTGTTAGCACTTGGAGGGGTTGACCTCCAGGCCAATTGTCTGTGAAGCTCAGCTGTGCTCAGGTTGAATGGGTGGAGTCTCCGGGCCAAGCAGACAGCGTTAGCTCCGCCCTATGTGGCCCCAGGGACTCTGTTTCGGGGCAATGGCTGCCAGCACCTCTGAGAGAGAGCCGCTGCAGAGCTCCACCGGCTGCCGGGGAATTCAGACTCTCCCCAACTGAGTCTGCACACCCAATGTCTCCCTCAGGGTCGTAAAACAAAGCAGTCTGACGGTTTCCAGAATGAGAGGGCAAGTCGCAGAGTGCTCTCTGTGCGGTCACGCATCTGAGCTGTTTGCACAAGCTGCCTTCTCCACAAGCTGGGAGACCCTTGCAGCGTCCGAGCTTCGGCGTGCCCTCCCACTGTCCAGTTTTCACCCCGTATGATAGTGGGTTCCCTGGACTTCGCCCAGAGCTGGACAATCAGTCCAGTGGGACGTCTTTGTCACCCCGTTCGAGAAAACTGGCCGTTTTTCAGCCGCCCGCCCTCTCCACTGGCACGCGCTCCAAACCTCTCTCCGCGCGAATCTTTCAACGCCGTCCACCGCCGCTCCTCCGAGTCACAGTGTCTTATCTTCACTTTTATTTGTGGAATTTTCACTCGGCCAGCTTTCTGGTTATTCTGGAAGGTGTTTATTTTTTCGTTAAGTTGTAGTATTAAAATTGCTGAGTATGACAGCATGATAGGTGTTTTACCTATGCCGCCATCTTGGTTCTCCAAGAGCCAAATTTTTTAAACTTAAACTTCTTCTAATGCCACTTCTTCAAAACAGACTTGCCCAGGCTGTGTTATTTTGTGGAAGAGCCACACTCTAGGGGCCAAAGAGCTTCATGTGGCTCGCAAGCCGCAGTTTGCCAACCACTGGTCTATGGTACCTGGAGTTTCTGTCCTATTACAGGTACACAATCATTTTTTTTGGTAAAATATTTTTAGAAAAATGTAGTCTAGATGGGATATATGACATATAATTAGTCTTAAGCTTCTCCAAGATAGTTTTGGATGCTTTTATTTATAATTTGTGGAGATTTGAGATAGATTATAAGTCTGATTATGGTATTGCTGAGCCCTCAAGACTCAGAGAAAGTTAGCTGTGAGTGGATTTGTTGTGCGAAACTATCAATAAGAGCACATGGTTTTCTCCAGAAGCCTCTTATAAGAAGCTGGCATGTCCTGCTTCCTGGGCCTCTGGATGCTGCTACACCAGATGAGATGAAGCAGATCTGATAACAGCATGCTCCCCATTGGGAACTGGCATGAATCATTGCTCTTATCAGGGAGAAATTTCTCATGGTAATATGAAGGCCTTGATATAAGAATGACTGTCACTGGTACAGGAATGCATCAAGTAAGAACTTGTACCATGTCTCATTCCATTTGGAAACAACTAAGTTTAGAATGACATCAGAGATGTTTTCCTACATTATTTGTACAGTGTGACTCCAGTGAAATCACAAAATCATTTAGGAAATGTAGCAAGGCTTTGACAAACATAAAATCTATACAATTTCAAATACCATGAAGCTGTTCATAAAAAGTATTCATTATAATACTATTGTCTTGACTACTTTGGGTGTCTCCCCCCCCAACCCCCTCTGGAGTGTTGCATTGTAAGGCATACCTTAAATTAATTGTGCTTTGTTGAAATGTGTATGCCAACTCTGTGGCATTGCATACAGTGCCGTTAGTTTTGTTAAGAATATATGTACCAAATAAGGAAGCCATCACATATTTTAAAAATGAAAGCAGGGAGTGGAGGCTGCAGGTGAGAACACAAGAGGTAGAAACACAGGATGATGGTGCGATTCTACGTCCTTGGGAAAAAGAGAGCCTTGGGTACAATTCTCCCTAGGTACAGAGCAAAGGCTCAAGGATGTCCTATGCAGATCTCAAGAATTAGGGAGCCCTCAATGATGTCTGTATAACTTTAGTCAACATCTCCAGTTCTCCTAATATTGCACTACTTTCCCACTCTTCATTCAAACCCTCACCATCTGTTCAACCACTCAAACCAAAACCTAGGAATCGTTCTTGACTCTCCTTTTCCCCTTACCTCCCATAGCCAACCTTATATCTCAGTTCTATTTCTAAAATAACTTTGAAAATGTTTACTTGTCTCATATTTCACTGCTACCCCCGGTTTCAGGACACCCTCAGTTCCCTCCTGAACAGCTGCAAGAGAATTCTAATCTCATTCCAACCACGCTTTTTCTACTCTTGCTTTGGTGCTCCTTTCTTCCACATCAGAGTGATACATGAAAGCTGAATTAAATCAAATCTCATCCTTGTTTAAAATCCACTGGTGGGTTCCCATAACTCTGAGGATAGACTGCAAACGCCTACAGTGCTGGGGGGAAAGGGGAGCTGGTCCTACCCCCTGTACCATCCACTCTCAATAGGCTATCTCCTGCCTTAGGGCTTGATGAACTGAAAAATACATTTAACATTTCTTTGGAGGGAAAGCTTGAGCCCAAACAAAGTGATAATTTTTTATTTTTTTATTTTTTACCATCTAAACATGGCTTTAGTATTATTTCAGGTACTGAAGATTTTTATTATAAAATATTCAAACATATGTGAAAGTAGAGCGAATAAAATAAGACTATAAACCCAGTTTACCAACTATCAACTGGTTGGGCTTTTAGTTTTGCTTCCTCCTGGACATCATGTCTTTCTTCTTTTCATCCTGTTCCCATGTGCTATTCCTTCCATGTCAGTTCAAATGTCCCTTTTTGTGGAGGGCTTCCCTTCTGTCCTACTGAAATTGTCCCCCTTTACAGCATTGCTTTCTTTCTGAGCACTTATTAAGATCTATGGCTGATTTATGAACTTTTTCTCAGGGGCTGGAATCTGTGGCCTCCTCATTGCCATAATCCCATTGCCATTGTACAGCGAGCTCTCCATAAACGTTGGTTGAGTGAAAGCATTATTTACTCAGGTGTCCTTCTGTGCCTTTGGGAACCACTGCCTTACCACCAATCTCTCTCTGTGGCTCAGAGAAATCCATGAGCCTTCCTATCCTGCATTTTGATTCTTAAGTAGCTCTTTTCTGCTTTTCACACCGAAGAAACTTCCTACAAATCACCTCAGGCAATAGGCCTCAGGTAGAGTTAGAGAGCAATCCTCATTACCATGTCAGGTGAGGATTTAAAACATTACAAAAATTTATAAAAGAAAAACAACAAAAAATAGTAATAATAATTGGCTAAAATTTGACCATAGCCTTATTTTTTAGGAGCAAAATATGGGAAATTGGCTCAAACCGAGAATCATAAGTACAAGTAAGTTTCCATTGAAAGCAAACCAAAACACATTGCAGTTACAGTACATGATGTACTGGAGGGGATTCCTCACTTCCCTCATGAAAAAGAGAAAGATGTAGAAAAGTCCAAGGCCCCAGAGCCAAGGCTAGAGTCTGAGGTTCCTGACTCCTATTACAACACTTTTCCCATTCTTCTGCCTCTTTCTCACATCTCAAAATCACCCCACCGAGGGAGATTTAAAATTTCTAGGTAAAAAATATATATACTTTTTTA